>JBBCAQ010000038.1:3112500-3825000 GCA_038050395.1 Parthenolecanium corni | reverse complement strand
GTGGTACTATCGCGCATTTGCAGTGGAGCGAGTACGAAAATGCTTAAGTTTGTGCTCACATTTTATCAAAATTAGTTGGGGTTGGTCAGGGTTGATTTTAATATTAATCTTACATTAGTTTATCAGTTGAGTTTTTATTTTTGATAAAATTTTTAGTTAGGAAATTTCAGTCTTCCAACTGTTTCTGGAGGAAGTATTATAAGAAGCATTATTGGTTTTATACGTAATCGTTAATTAAATTTCATTAGGTTGGTTGGTACTCATTTTCCCCCCTGTAATTTTGTCGTATAACTTATAGAATTGATAATATGAGGAGGGAATTATTCAGAAATCTATTCAGATGAAATCATAATTAAGTTATTCTTATTTGAAAAATTATAGAGAAAATCAGGAATTTTTAATTAACCAATGTGTTTGTTAATTAATTTTTGAAAAATGATTAAAAAACTATGCAAAACCTTATAAATGCTATGCGAGTGAATATCTGCTCATTTACTTGTTTCCAAATGTTATATTTTTGCATTGAAAAAAAAAAAAAATAGTAGTCGTATCTTCGATAAAATTCATCTATTTTGACTCATTAGTTTGAAGTATTTTCATTACTTTCCATTCTTATTGTAGAATTCCAATTCCATTTATCTTCGCAGACCAATTTTCCAGTCTTTATCGTCGAATTTTTTTACTAGTGGTGAAAATTTGCCGATGCAGTATCTGAAAAAATGCTGGCAAATGGATACAGAATCCTTTTTTTTTTTTTTTTTTTTTTTGTAAAATGTTTTTCCCTACCGTTTATCGATTTTCTATGAAAATTTCTGCAAACAAGAAAAAGGCATATCTACATTCTTCCAGCAGCCAGATATTATCTTCTGCCGTGGCTCTACTCTTCGGAGAAATAAGAACGTGTATTGTAATTCGAAAAGAATGAGAGCGTGCAAAAATTATCAGACTGGAAAAGAGGGCACTCGCTTCAGCTTTTCTCTCTTGAGGCTTCCACAGTAAAAATGTCGAGTGTTCGAACGTTTGTTTAATTTTTGCTATTTACTTTGTTTTCATTTCATTTAATTCATTTTTTCGGCTTTATTTTCTCGGAAAAATAGAAGAAGTTACGTTGATTAAATATTGTTTTTTCAGGGTTGCTGTTTGTTGAAATTGCAAACTTTATCTAACTAACCTTAAGAGGTTTCAACTTTCAATAATAAGTCTAACTCGTGGTCAAGTTGGTTGAGAATAGTAATATCCACTGTGGGAAATACATTATTATGCTCTCTACTGATTTTATTGAAAAATATTTTCTTTTAGATGGTCTATTTCTATTGTTAAATGGAATGGAGTGATGCTTGTGAGCGGATAAACACATAGAATTACTCGTATTAGTTTGATCTAGCCAAGAATATTTTCAGGCCATTCTATTTCGATTCCATTCGTTGTGTTGGCCTTTTGAATTCCTTAAAACAGGAAGTTAGGTATGCCTGTTTTTTCTCTCTGAAATTTTAGAAAAAATCACTTTTTTTTTTAAAATTAAGGGTTCAGGCTTACTTTTAAATCGGTAAGATTTTATAATAACTGTTTCGTTCGAGTGATCTGTAATCTACTTGTCCGATCTTATTTTTCTTTATCAAGTGCATGTAAAATAATATTCAAACGTACATTTTTCGATTTGGCGGAGACCCACGTGAATCACGTCTTGGAAGGGCTAACTTTACACGTGTTTTTTGGTTTCTAAAATTACATATTTCCTGCTGCATTTTTGAGATGATGATTTATTATTGAACATGACAGTTAGTCGTATTAATGTAAAATACTGCCGTTTATATCTCTCTGTGAATAAAAAATGAAAAATGTTCATCATTGAGGGAGTACACTCATACTTCTGTGAAAATTCCCAGTATGACTTCTCATTTTATGGAGTTGTTGACCGATAGTAAATTAGTAACTGAATTTTGTCATATTATTCTCGAATTAACTCCTTTTCCAAGTACTTTGAGGATATTTCTCACTGGAAAGTCGTAAAGAATAAACGATAACCATGTCATTAGTTTTCAGTTTCGTCATCGTCACCTTGAAGGGAAAGATGTTACATCTAAATTTTAATAGTGAAATAACTACTTCAAAAATAGCTTAGTGACACGTATGTATATGACGTGTCACAAAGGAACCTTTGAACACTAGGAATGTATTGTTTTCGTCAATAACGCCGGACTCGGAGCCGTAGCCAGAGGGGCTGGGGGCATTAGCAAAGTCTTTTGCCCCCCCTAAGAAAATTTTTTCCTCTGGAGCGGCTGGGGAGAGGAGTGAATTTTGCCCCCCTAGGCATTTGATTTGCCTCCTCCCGTGGGATTCGATTTGTCCACCCCACCCAGTATTTTGCTCCAGTAACGGCCCCGACTGGACTTATTAATTCGGTATGATCTGAATGGAGTATTTTATTGCTAATTGGCGATACCTGGTGAGAGGTAGGCTAATTTGTTGGCACATGCGAGCGTTAAATCATTCTGTGTTGCTCATATAATGACTTATTAAAACGCAACCACCACAAGGTCGGAAATTCTCTTCAAGAAGAAAATAATCGTGCTGCGTGTTATTGGCTTAGACGTACCTAGTCTATAAATTTATGCTTTTTAACTTATTGGTACCTTTCTATACCCTATACTATGACTGATTCTCTCTGTTTTCGATCAATGACTCACAGCAAAGACCTCGAGAGTTGGAAAACCGTCTCCGCTGCTCGCCGACTTTTGTAAACAATAATATTTTAAATTAGGTTACACAGTCGTGATATATTATATACAGCCAGAGTTTAACCTTAAACGCTTTGAAAATTAGTGGAAATTAGTGTTTTATCGATGATGTTCATATACGTGCATAATGAGAGGTATACCTACATTCGACGTTCCAATAGGTCCTTGAAATGCTTCTGCAGACTACAAAAAGTGAGAGAAAAAAATGGTATTTGACCTTGTGCCGGTAGTATGAAAATGCTCGAGTGTGCTGCATTTTCATTTGCTGCGCGTTCGATTTTTCTCCTTTTTTTTTTCTCTCATCAATTATCTTCGCTTCGACCATCTAATCGAGCCTTGACGTATTCGTCTGTTATAATATGGAGTGTACTTCGTCTTCGATATCATTTTTCCAGTCTTTTCTTCATTTTTTCTATGCATTCTGGACTCATTGAAGCTGGAATTTTCCCGACCGTCTTGGATATTGACGATGGCTGCCTATCTACCATCTCAATTGTTCGGATTTTTCACTCATCTTCTAACGACGAGCCAGTTCAATGTCATGCTGGCCCACGATCCCTCATAGTGTCAATTTATGAGCGCAAATTCAGATAGTTGGAATGGTGTAAAATTTTTAATGTACATTGATTTGATTGTTTGAGCCGAGGAGTTATGATGTTATTATTGCTTAAAGGTTTCAATGCCAGCACATGAGTGCTAAGCTTTATTAACACAAGAAAAACCATGTTTTACTCGATTACTCAAAGGACCAGGTGGCGTCATATTCGACTCAACCGTAAAGGAACCTCAAAAGACCGGAGAATGTCATATATGACGCCACCTGGTTCTTTGAGGAGTGACGCTACCAAATTCAAAATGGCGTCGTATACGTTATCTCCTGGTCTTTCTAGTGTTAAGCCTGTACCAACGAACACAATTTCTTTTTAACGAATATATTTTCATTTCCTGAAGGAGAAAGCTTTCTCGCTCCCTGCCTTCCAAATCATGCCACCTATGCCACCTATGATGGCCAGTATAGCTGTATAAACTTATTAATGCAAATTTTCTGGTCTATCGCAACTTCGACCATGCATTACTGGTCGACTGGTACGTCTCCTCTTAATTACAGATAGTCGAATGAATGGTTTTTTCTATCTCCTTTTTTCGTTCAATTATTTTAATATTTTCGCTGTATCGCTACAAAATGTCGACTAATTGTGAGACAAACGTTTTTTTTTCTTGTGTGTAAATACTCATAATAGGAGGAAAAGATTACCTTAAATTATGACTCATTAATCGAGTCCATCGTTTGTGACCCTTGCCTGTGTGCCCCGTTGCGTGTGTCAGGAGGTCGTTCAGTCTGTCCGTGACCTTTCTGCTGAGCTCACGTTAGCTCAAAAGTAGCTTACTCTCATGCAATGCCGCTGTTAAAAAATGAATTAAAAATAAACAGGCAGCTGTCTTGTCCATTGGTCTCCGTTGGCCTTCTCGTGCCGCCTTAATTATTAAGTATGCAACGCCTGGATGGTGCAAATTCAATATTTGGTTACCTGCAACGAATATAATATACCCGAGTAGCTTCTGTAATACTGTACCGAAGTTCCTAGAAATTCGTTGATTTGAATGTAAATGACAAAAAGTATCGAGTCCGGATATGTCGTCCGTACGGAGTCATCCACGTCGAAGGAAAATGAATCCTTGATGGCATTACGAGAGAAAGAGAGAGAGAGAGAGTCGAATGCAGTGTCACCTACGTGTGAAAATAATGTTCGGCTTTTTTTAGAGAGCATTGCAAATTAATATTCGATTTCTCGCGTTGAGTCGAAAGACGTCCGTTAACGTAATCTGCCCGTTTGCTGAAGCAATATAAAATCGGTTCGAATTGCATTTGAGTACAGCAAAGTATAAGTGTGTTTTGAAATCGATAGTCGAATCAATCGGCGTAAATGGTGTTACGTCATCGGAGCGGATTTGTGGTTTCTGAATCTTCTAACGTCTACAGTCTAGACTATGTGTTTCTGGCTGGACCATTTTTTGGGCTGCCTAATTCACTTCGGAGTTTTCTGCAGTCCTCTGGTAGTACTCGAAGCAAAAATAAAAAAACCTGCACACTGTGCAGTATATCCAAGAATGCAGTAACCTATCTTGTTTTTGTCCGCGATATTTTACTTGCGTATCGAAATTACGCTCTTGACGTTGGAATTGTGGTACGATAAAATGCATGCAGAAAATTTTCTGTGTAAAGGGATGCAATTTTTCGTCGCCTGCGGTCGATGGATGCAGTATTGTGAAGCTAGACACATCGCGCACGAATCTGTCTCTTATACTCACCAATCAATTCGTTTGCTAAACCATGAAAAGAATTTTTTTTCTTTTATTTCTTTATTTTTGTATCTGTTTTTTTTTTTTTTTTTCAAATTGCACG
This sequence comes from Parthenolecanium corni, assembly GCA_038050395.1. Lineage (NCBI taxonomy): Eukaryota > Metazoa > Arthropoda > Insecta > Hemiptera > Coccidae > Parthenolecanium > Parthenolecanium corni. Next base: position 3,819,858 of record JBBCAQ010000038.1, on the reverse strand, counting down.
AAGATTGATTAGTTTTCGCATTACTGCTGCGATTACGTGACTAAATTACTCGTATTCCGAAGTCTTGTGACTGTGTGTGAAAGGCAAACTGGAGCCAAAAGCGGTTTTTGCTCTGCCTAAAAAATATTTTTCTGAATAAACGTGGTCCTACCTCTGCAGTATAACTGAACGCATACGATTTTTGTTGTTAGAGAGTACAGAGTGAGTGAGTCACGTGGGACCATTTTTAAATAGCTCCTCTCTCGGATTTAAATATATATGTGGTGGTCCCCTGGAAACGTTTCAGTGCCAGCCTCATCTTTTTTTGTTGCTTCGGTTGCTCGTCGAAATGTCGTTGACTTTCCGGTTTCCATTTGAAATTTCTTCCATAAAATGGTGCGATGAGCAATCTACGAGTAGCATTTGAGCGTCATTTACGATTTACTTTTTGAATGGCTGTCTGTCTATTTTTTTCTTACTCTTTGCCCTCATGACCGCAGCATAAATTTTTGCGCTTGCATTGCTATTGTCGAAATTAGTGCGACGAGAACGAAAAAAAATTAATAGCTCTTGAATGAACGAATAATTTTATAGCTGTACTACGTCCAAAAAAGAATGAAAGCTGTGCACGTTTTGCTGAATTTTGGAATAGCGAAAAGAATTCGGCACTTGCAAAAGTGAATTCAGAAATGTTTGCTGCGTTGATGACGAGAATTTATGAATATGTACCTATGTTGTCAAGTAGATGGTAAAATTATCGTTTAGTTTTAAGGCAATGCCATCTCCTATGGTACAGTTATTGTTGGCCTTTTTTTGTTTTTCCACGTTAAATTTTGATAGGAATTTACTCTATGTCGGGGTGCTTGGAAGCAGTCATCAACACTGTATAGCCTATGGCCCTATTTGATGGTTAGCAGCGTTTTTTTTATATTATTGTATTAGATCATCATCTGCCCACTTCAAGTGTGTTAAAAAATATGTATTCTGTAAAATGTTTTCAACTATCGATATACTTAACCGTAAATTCCTTTCTCGCTTTTAATGTTCGCCAATATGCTAGTAAACACACGCCGAATACGAATTCGCCGCATTTCAAAAATAGAATATCCTACATCCGCACATCGAAAATGTTCAACGTTTATAGTTTACGTTTCTGTGTATGGAAAATGTGCACTGATTGTATGTAAATTTGTATAATTTTCGATTTGGTCGAAATGTTTGTTCCTTCCCATTTTGGATTCGTCATAAACTCGCGTATAATTCGCGGATATCACGTACTGAATTTTGTTTTGTTTTTATTTTCGTTTTGTTTTGCTTTTTGGACAACGTAATGAACTTCCGCTCATAAAATATACTCGCCTTCAGCATCGTCCACCTCATCCTCAGCGCATCGTCGTGGCCATTATTAAATTCAGGAGGAATGACTTTTTAATTATTATTACTCAGTCAGAAAACGCTCTTCCATTTCAGCACTCTTTTCGTCTTCCCTTTTTTTTTTTTTTTTTTTTTTGTAATTTTCTATCAGCCGAGAGCCGATTGCAAAAAAAAAAAAGAAAAAGAGAAAAAGGTTTCGAGTACTTTCTTCGAGTGAAAATGAGTACTCAACACCCTCTGAAAATTACGTTTCAGAACTTTAGAATCACTGTTTTTATTGTCGGAATTTTTCTTTGCTATCTTCGTCTTTTTTTGCTGTTTTCTCTCCTTTTTTTTTTTTTATGCACCCTTTTACCATTTTATAATTAGAATTTCCGCACAACGTGTTAGGTCTCTGTGAAACCATATTTAACCGCTTGACGAGAAATTAAAGCCAAAATGAATGGTTTTCGTCGTTTATTGCTTACCTTGCACTGCATTTCATGTCTGTATTAGGTGGATGAGAACTCATTCCGCATGAGTGGTGTTGCTTTAAGTTTCATTATTTTTACCTAAAGGGTCGCAAGTTTTCGAATATAAGTAGGAGCTTTCAGAATATCACGCTCGTTTAGATTGGCGAAAATTGGTTGAATTACATTCAGTTATGACCTTTGGTGTGAAATTATTTTTGTGAAAAAGAAACGTTGTATTTTTTATAATAATTTAATTTGGATGCTTGTTAAGAGCAGCCCAAATGAAACTTATTTAGAATCAACATCCTGAAGTACATACTTGATTTTTGCTGTACCTATTGATTAACTTATAGTTAATGTGGCGAGTCCAAATCCTATCATTATGTTATGACAAATCAAACCTATGTAGCACACCTTTCCAAAACGCAGTCAAAAAATATATTTTTCAGGAGAGATGAAAAAATGACTTATCTGTGATAACTCGATGAAGGTATTTATAGTTGAGGATCTATATGCAAGAGAATTCCACGTTGTTTCAGCCCCTAACTATTTGAATCACGAGCCTTCAGGTTCCTAAAGTTAGAGATGTCCATGACTTAATGCATTTGATAATGGTAAATTGGAGTCCATAAAAATGTTGGCAATAATTATTAGCACTATTAAATGACAATGTCTTTTGCCGCAGTCAACATGGCCTCGTTCATAATTTTTCCTCTCTGCTACACTTTCACAGCTTAACCCTTTCACTACTTTAACAACAATTTGAAGAAATTTAGAAAATTTCTGGGAAATTCTCAACGTCATGTACAATGCAGCATTTAAATTTTAGAATTTGTTGACTGCTAAGCAGTTGAAAATTATGAATGTTTTATCTATCTTTATTTGAAAAACGCTTAGCATACAATAAAATATACAGAAATATCTATGACTAAAAAGGCGCTCTGAAAAATAGAAATTTTTATTCCCTTCTCCTCCTTCTATCCACAAATGTCAAAAACTATGGAAATCGTTTGTGGGTTCACTGTCGGTGTATGGGTATTTATGTAGTCCGCATGGTAAACTGTCTAATGACATCGTCAATGATTCATTTTTGGGAAAAATTGATTCATTGCTTATTGGAGAGATGTTTTAAATAGTATATTGATGTTTAAACTATCAATGGGTATTATTGAATCACTTGCATCTAGACCTTTTTTGCTTGAACAATAATATCAGCGTGGCTTGTGGGAGGCAAATTCTGGTTTATAAATATGATGAAAGATATTCACGAAGTCCTATATTGTTCATTTAATTTTAAATAAAATTTTGTGGGGGCTGTAAGCTGATTAATAGTATACTGGTATTTTCTAAAAATGTTCAATATATTTTAAGCTAGGCATTCAGTTCTTCAGCCAAGGCTCGGCATTATTTTGCTTAAAATATCGATTGATAGTTGATCTACCTCTTTATTTTACGTCGATTGTTTCAGAATAAAAAATAAAAAATCAACAACTCGAAAGTTTGAAAAATGTCTGGTGGTTTTAAAAGTCTGACGTTTTATAAACTTTTTTTTTTTTTCGTAGTCAGCGTCTTTTCTCCCCATTATACTCGTGAAATTGTTGTTTCTTGTAATTTGGTACTTCAGTCGTGCTCTTAAATGTTATTGCTTCTCTCGTTAAGATTTCACCCTTTCATCGACGTGACTACCCTTTCATTTTTTGCCAATAATAGGGCGTTACACTTTAGTCGGTTGCAGTTTTTTTTTTTTTGCTTTTTGCTTTTTGGCTTCTTCGTGTAGCATGCTGATTATATTGTGATTTTTCGCTCAATAAAGAGTTGATTCCAGTCTAACCCGTTGAAAAATAAGAAAATAAAAAGTTGGTTTTTAGTCATAACTATCCCGGTTCAAGTGATGCAATGTAGTTGACACTCCCGTATTTAAATTTATTTTCAAATCGTCGATTAAATGACGAACATCATTACGAATTGATACGAATTAACTTGGGATGAATGAATCTAATTTATTTTTCTTTTCATTGATACATCATTAATAAGTTTTCCGTTGGATATTCTATTTTCATTCAAATGAGATACTGACTGTAGTCTTGGTAGGCGATATTAGTTCACGTGTCTTTTCAATGTTCCTCGAACAATCCCTCATAGACTATACAAGTACCAGGTGGTGTCACAAACTACACCACTAAAAATTTTGAGATGGATTTCTTGAAGGACCAATATTTTGAGAACCCCGGACTTGTGTCATACAACGCCACCTGTTCCTTTGAGGTTACTCTTGTGGTGTCATATATGACACTACTTGGTCCTTTGAGTAATCGAGTAAAACCTGGTATTTCTTGTGTTAAAGGTGCAATGACCCCTCGTCTAATGCAAAACTTGAGGCGTTGCATGAAACTGTATAAAAAGTAACGAGAGTGTTTGATATGTTCATCGAACTTTTTTAAAATTAGGATCAAACAATGTTTTACGTATTACGTAAAATTATTAGTAGGAAAGTATTCTAAGGGACGCTGTTGCAGATCAAAATTTAGCTATCTCCGTGTATAGCTACATTGTATGCGTATTCTACAATAAAAAAGTTTGTTTCTTTTCATGAAAGCAACCCGTCGAAGCAGGAGACTATAGTGTGTCATCGCTAACTTCCGAAAATAATGGTTCGAAAGTTTGTTGAATTATAGGCTGTAGGCCTACCGGTCCACCAACGCCTATTGCACTGGTATACGACTTTCAACAGAAAAATTGGAGATACGTACAAAATTATACCCTACATGTTCGTGGCTCTGCTAGCAGCGTATGATTACTTTGTCAACTACACATATAATACGTATAATATCTGCGTGGCGTGCTTGCAAATGGAAATTAAACTTTTTTTTTTTGATTCCCCTATGCCCCAAATAAGTCACCTTTAACCACACATCCTCCCTCTTGGCCTCTCTCTCTACCTGTGTCTTCTATTCCCAGCTTGTATAGTTATCATTATTATTATTATTGTGGTTTCGGTGCTTCCCCCTTCTGGCTGTGCCGCAGCACTGTTTTTTTTTTTTCTACTAGATTCAGCCAAAGATAACAAAATAACAATCCACCGGCCGACATAGCATATGTACTTGAATACTTCGTAATGTGTACGTAGTATACGTAATAGGTATTGCACCAGTATAATGCCATGAGTCATACTTGCTCTCTCGATTTATTCGAATCACACTTCACTTTTTTTTCTTTTTTTTTTGTAGGCGGAAAGAAGCCCGAAGAAGTGAAGTCTTGGTGGGATAATAATATTGGCAGCGGTGGTTAGGAAATGAGGGGCTGAAAGGGGGAATAAGTACATTATTTTATTTTGAAGAAAGGACGGACACCGTTACAGATGGACGACTTTGCGGATGTTATGCCTCTTGCCTCGATTTATTGCGTTTAGTTTTTTCTGATTTTTGTTTTTTGTTTATTTTTTTTTTGTATTTGCAGCAGACGATTTGCTGAGTATTTAAGGGCGAAAAGTTCTTACTATCATAGTGGGTTAAAGAAATCCTCGTATCACTTTATTCCATTGACAGCTACTTTCGAAGTATCCTTGTAATACTTCATTTCTGGAGAGAATAGTATAATTCAGTATAGGTGATGTAGCTAGCAGTTATGGCGAGTTGGTATATAAATTTATAAATTAATCGTAAATGGGATGTGCCCTCAACCCTCATTAGTTGGAAACATCATGACCCTTGTCGTCCCTCTATTCACTTCAATATTATATTAAATGTTCAAAGTAATTTTCGGTTTTTGAACAAAATGCTGCGAGTAGTGATTATTATGAAGGTAACATTAATTGATACTTCAATTAATAAATTCTGATAAGTCCTCTGCATAGGTAGTTTTGTTTTTAGTTTTGCTTTCTCAGCTCTAGTATCAAAGCATATTCTCGTTTCCCTCGAAAGGTTTCTAGAGAAAAAATAATACTGTAATATGATAATTATTTTAATTTATTTTGATAAAATCAAAAAAGACAGGAGAAAAAGATGCTGATAGTTCATCTATTCAAATTATAAATTCTGAATTATTAGTTCACTAATAATATTGAAGAAAAATATTTGATTTCATCGTTACTTTTCTAGAAAGTGGTGAACAGAAAGGTATTTCAGCTAATGTATTTTTTGAGTACATATAGTTCGATGGGTATCCATTCACCCAATATTTACTTGACGTTTCGAATAATAAATTGATTTAAAATCAATTCGTGCAGTCTGCCATTAAAATAATTGCACGAATGCGCGAAAAAAATTTTCAGTAACGCCAAAATATGACATGAGCAAATAAGAACGTTTTGTCATGCAATTTCGTGCCTTTTTTGGAAGTCAGTTGACACAAGGTGCATGATTCATATTATATGATCTAAAAATAACATTTTTCGTTGGTTCTAATAATCATTAGGTTCTTCATTTGGACAAAATGTCAGGAGATTTTGATTTTGTCATAGGAGAATTGCATTCAGTTTTAATTTAATGAGAATTCCACGTTCCTCTGTAAGCGCGAGTATTTTGTTACAGAAAACATATTTTAAAAAAATAGCAATACTTAATTAATTTTTACTTTTGTTAATTCTAATGTGTTAATGAGTGAAAATTGCTGCAAGACTTTTTCTGTCGAAATTTTTTTCATTAAAAACAAAAAAATTAATCAAGTAATTAATTCATTTTACTCATTTTAAAAAAATTTATTGGAAGGCAAATTTTTGTGATAGTTTCAGGCATATTGATAATGTGCTGGAGACCTATGAGCTCAAAAGGAGCTTAAGTGATTAATTATCGAAGAGTTTTCCTGAAATTTTCATTTTTTTGCCAGAGAGTCTAATGGAAGATGGGAATCTTCATTTAGACTAGGTAAGCCGAATTTAACGCTGATACTTGTCGAATTTGGTGTTCTAATTTTTTCGGCTCTTTGTACTCTAAATATTGCCACGTTTTTGGTTTCTTTGCTATAACTCGCCAGTGGTACCTTTTTCTGAAAAAATGTTCATCAGTTTATCTACAACTTTTGTGTTGAGCTTTTTTTCTGTTTGCCTTAGGAGGAGAGATAGAGAGCGCCAAAGATAGGCACACTGAGAGAAACGAATAGGTAGTTTAATTACAAACAGGATAGTAACTTTTTTCATCCCTGTGAAGAAAATTATTATTTATCTTATAGACATTTTTTATGTTTTTACTACTTTTTACTATCTTAGATAATTAATTATTATACAATTTTCGTAGGAGTTTCTACTACGAATCTTGAATTGTCTCGTTTTCTTATTCAAATTGTCAAAATTAATTTTTTCAGTGCAGTTTTTTCATTAAAACTATCAAGTTTCTGACTATAAGAAATTGAAAGTTATATTTTTACTAGGTACTATTTTTTGTTATCTCTGCTCCTATGACAGATAGAAAGAGATGCTAAAAAACAAAAGTTGTAAGTATGTAATTTGACGGAGAATATTTTTTGAACGAAGCATTTTTTCGAAAAACATACCATCGGCGAGTTATTGCTGAAAAACCAAAAATGTTTCTATTTTTGAACCCTTAAGGGTCTGCGGTAGGTGGATTTTAGGGGACTTTTTTTAGGGATGATTCTAGAGATAGTTCTTGACCTGGGCTGCAAAGTCAGCTGAAAGCTGAATCTTTACTGTTATGGCTTAAAAATCTAAAGCAGAAAGTCGTAAAAACACAGATTCTAAATCTGAGCTGAAGTTGAAGTAAAATTTTTTTGCTTTTTTTCAGCTTTTCTTGGTTTTCCTCCTCCTCTTCTTAGCCTGCTGTTTTCAATTTTTTGCAGAATATAAAACCAAAAGCTGTAAGTCTAAAGCTATAAGCTCAATATTTTCGACATTAAAAAGCTAAAAGCAAACAATTAGAAATCTTGAAGCCGAAAGCCAAGGTTGAATTTTCTATTTGTAAAGGTTACGAGTGTAAGCTGAAAGTTGAAGTTTTAATTTTTAGCTTTGCAGCCCCGTTCTTGACGTTCCGGCGCAAAGTTTTTACAGGATTGTTTGTAATCGGAAACGTCTATTGTTACTACCAGATTAATGGCACAGAAATGTTGTCCTCAGACATTTTTCCAATCGCTCGATGTAGTCTTGTCCGGTCAATATTATTTTGTTTCTGAACGCACTCCAGCGAAAAGAAATGAAATTATGTAGGTGTGGTCGTCTCTCAGTCGTCCTTCAATCGCAGTTCAATTCCTCGCTGACACCTCCACGAGCCTCAAAATTGAAATTTCGCGCTATAAATTCTAATCGCAAAATCGCTTAGTCGTTTCGGCCATTTCGAAGGTATGGAAAGGTATTTTGAGTACATCTTCGTAGAAGAAGCTCATCAAAAATATATCGACGAATTTTCCAATTTCCAGTATTCGTCGTCTCACGTCAGCTGGTCGGGTGTACTGCGGGAAGACGCGCGTAGCAGTGTAACGGCGCGGCGGTGGAGATAGCGACGAAGGAAGGAGAAAGTGGTGAGCGGTTTTCGGCGGCATGGCTCGACTGAGGGTGTGGAGGAGGGGAGGTTCGTCTGCGTCGTTCCCCCCTTTTTTTTTTTCCGCCAGCGCCGGCGACGTCGACGTGTGGCGGAGATCGGCGAAGTGGACCTCCGTCAAGACACCGAGAGTCGAAGGCAGGGCAGTTTTCGTATTTACTCGGCCAAATTTGCTCCGTGCGTCTCCGCGTTTGCGTCTCAAAGCTGCGGAATTTCATAGAAAATTTTCACTTTTATTGAGGAGATAAACGTTTGAAAAATTGTATTTACGTCTTACAACTTATCCATTTTTCGGTTGGTTTTCTTCTCGCCGCCTGCCAACCCGTAGTTTGGCTTCGTCAATTACTTCGGGTCTTTTTGGACCTCTTTTTTAAAGGAGTAATTGTAAAATTGTATTCGCGTTACCTCTCGCACCGATCGTGTATTTTGGACGATTCGACGTGAAAATCGACGGTTATTTCGGCCGCGTTTTGAAGAAGTTTTATGTTCGTGGTTTTTTCCTGTCGTTGTTGGCCGATTCTATTTATTGGCCGTTTTCGCTCGTTCTGAGAAGCTTTTCATCCACGTTCGTCGTCGTATTCGTGTGATTTTTGTGTGTTGTGCGTAAATCCCAGATTTTTTCCCGTACTTTTGGTGTTGTTGGTTTTTATTTTTTTTTTGGGGGCTCAAGAAGAAGGAAAATAAGTTTTGTATTACGTGTGCCATGGAAAAATTGCCGACAATTTGGCAGTAATTCGGGCGAACCGAAGAACCATTCGAGAGCTAGAAACTAGAGATCGGCGGGTATGTATCGTCGAAAATTCGTCACGTTTTGTTTTGTGTTTGGTGTGTAATTTTTTCTCGGTCCGTTCGGTTTTTTTCATCGAATTCTCTCCCTTTCATTCTTCTGCTCGCCTCTTTTCGGGCGATTTTTTTCTTCTCAGGAATTTTTCACTTACCGTTATCAGACTAATTACGAACGCTCTGCGTAGATAAATCACAGCGTACGATTTTCTTCACTTCATTAGCCGTTCTCGGTTTACTTCTCAATTGGGTGTTTTTTGGTGATTTTTCGTTATCGTTGGTAAATTCGTCCATTTTTTTTTTTCAATACACGGATGTGAATACAATTGAGTTGTCTGTAATGGCTCCAGTTATTTTGGAATGGATGTTGTGTTACCTCTGCCTCAAAACTGCTTCAGTTATCTCCATGTTGCTCCCCCCCCCCCATCGTATCTTTTACTGGAGAAATGGTTTGGGGGTCGTATCTTCAAAGTTGCTGATATACTTCATGTACCCAAGAGAAATGATGTGGGGCCACACCTTTCAACCTTGACTTTAGAAAAACCAATACGACATCGACACCATTTGGAATTTTGAGATAGATTATCTAATCACGGAAGCACCAGGTGGTGTCATATATGACATCGTCCGGTCCATTGAGATTACTTCAATGTTGCGACGAATATGATGCCACCTGGTCCTTTGAGTGAAACCTGGTTCTCCTAATGTTAACACTAGACAGACCAGGTTTTACTAGATTACTCAAAGGACCAGGTGGCGTCGTATGACACAAGTCAGGTGTTCTCAAAATATTGGTCCTTTGTGAAGTCCATCTCAAAATTTTGCGTGGTGTCGTATATGACACCACCTGGTAGTTCTAGTGTTCACGCGCTTATAAAGCTGAATTAGACTATAGACCTCGGACGATTGTATTGTAGCGCATGCCTAGTATTTATATCCTAGCAAGAAATCGAGTGATTCAACAACCACGCAATAAAAAATTAGAACAAACATTGGCTAAACAGCGATGAAACCAGTATTTTAAAATTTTGTATTTTAAACTCGATGCAATCTTGTGGCTTTTCTTGCTCGAGCTTTGATAATGAACCTCTTCCTTCTTCGTGAATAGCTCAGCTGTATGCCGGTGGTAGTGTTAAATTTCTTTGAAAAAACGTTCAAAATTATTTTGTCAATTATACTGGCTTTTGGGTTTTTTATCGAATAAACGTAAATTCCATGTTTCATACTTTCCCGCCGTCAGATAACTAAATTTTAGATGATTAAATTGAGGGTTAACGAATTCCTCACGCCGACTCTTTTTGTTGGCAATTTTCGTCTGTTTTCACTTTTTATATGTACAGGGTGAGGTAAACCTTTCCACCCGAATCGTGTTTATGGTTGGATGTAGCCCAATTTTGTCTATGTTGCTTAGTAAATCCCTAGTGTTCGTTACAGAATATTGACAGAAAAATTAATTAACTTAATTTCTCTCTATCTGTGCGCTCGATCGACAGGGCTGGTCGATGAATGAGATAGTTTTTGCGAAATTATAGAATACTTCTAATTTTATGTTTTTTTGGTTTTTCATTTTCAGTTTTTCAAATTATTGAGTGTATTTAGGTATATCAATTTTTAGGTTCCTGTTACAAAAATATCTGTCTTTCTCGAAAAAGTTAAAGTAGAGTATTTTTTGAATTCACCCTGTTCTTTATGATTTCGTAGATATTTCGTACTCTCACCAAAGTCGAATGTTCTTACTGCTCGCAGTTTTGAAAAATGTCTGTAACTTACAAATTGAATTTTCAGCTCGTTCGACTGGAATGGTGAAGGTTTCTTGGTGGTGCTGGTGTGCAGTACACAGAAGCGCACAAGGGTTGGGTCGGTATCGAAATTTGGCGATGGCGAAGTCTGCGTTCTCCACGGTGGTGTAAAAATGAGAGTGTGAGGTGCCATCGACCGTTGGAAGTTACAGGTGGGTTTTAAGGTGTGTAAAAATCTCCTCTTCTTAGTTTGTGCCTTTCTCGTTCTCGCTCTACGTACTTACCGGTATTTTCCTTACATTATAGACTTGAGTGGTAGTGTTGTGTTATGTATTTGTACTCGTATAGTTAGAGAGGGAAGAAAAAAAAAAGAAAGGTGTATCTATCGGGGGTTGTAGACATTGTTGTTAGTCTTTAGTTTTGAAATTATGTGGAAAGTTGTTCACGTTGGTGTAGTCTATAATCTATTATTACGTTCGAGTGCATTATATTTAATCATCTTATCAAATTCTGCAGAAGTGGTTTATTCACTCGTTTTGATTTATCTTTCGTTTTCAGTTTCAGTGTATTGAGTTCTTCAAGTTTGACTTATTTGAAAAAAAAAAAAAAAAGAAAAGAAAGAAAAATATTCTGAAAGTCCTTCTGTCGACCTACAGTTGCAATCGTTTGCTTCTTGAGTCATGCGTTAACGGGTTTCTATTTCCGTTCGATTCAGTTGTCATCATTATTAAGTTTTTTTTTGTAATACGGTGATGTAAGAATAGCTGGTTATTATTTTGAATCTCTCGCATGTACAGTTAGGTCTGGATCTGGATTCATTGGCAAATCTAGGCTCTGGCATTATAATCTGCAGGTAAAAATACGTACTTTATATAGTAACGAACAAAAATTTTTCCATGATAGAAATTGAAAAGAAGTTTTCTTCATGAATATTTTTGATGAAATGGAAACGTGTCGAAATACGGTGGAACTTGATTTTTACCACGTTTTTTTAAGCTTTCCTATTTAATTCGGCTCGATATTGGAAATTATTGAAAATTAGTGATAAGATGGGTAGGTGGTTATTCATATCATGATCTACTGATTCCAAAGATATCGATCTCAGAATTTCGTATATTTTTTTATTCATATTTCCTTATCCATTTTTTTTGCGAGGGAGAGAGGATATGTAAATCATAATTTCAACTTTGAAGTTCAATTTATCTAATCGAATATTTACTGATCGAGATAAAATTTATTGGTGAGCCAGTTCAAATGTTTTGAGAAATCAAAAGCTTTTAGAGTTTGGGGAAATTTAAATAACTCAAAGAAAATGATATCGACTTATGCCGATTATTCGGTGTTTCATATCTTTCCTGAAAGTTCAAGTAATGATTTTTTTGAGGATATTAATTGGATTTTAGTGTAGTGCTTCGTGATGTGAATCCTTTATCTATACAGTTCAAAATAAGTTGTAATGTTTATGATTAAATTTACTTCGCCCTACATGCAGTTGATTGAACAAAATTACTCGTATGGATTGACTTATGCGTACCATGAAGAAACCTACCTAAATTTATTCGTAACACTTTGAGCCAGATAGTAAAAGAGGTAGGAATGTGATATGCGTTATTGTATTATTTGTGTGGGAGAAGTATTCAATCCGTCATTCGATTAAGTAACAAAAATAAGTATGTGGGTGTGGTTTTTTGAAATGACAGATGGGTGGACTAATATTCTCGGTCAGTATCATTTTTCATGAAGTTGGGCTTACTTCATTTACAAGCAAGTAGCTGGCTCGAAAATTTAAGAGAGTGAATTAGCTTATTATTACATTCAGATATCTATTTTTTCGTTATATCAAGTATTAGGATTTTGTACTTATTTAGAAATCTCGAAAATTATTTCGGGTAAAGTGAAATTTTTAAACACCAATTTTCCAAGTTAATAATAATATTGTGAAGAAAAAAATCGTTGAAGCATTCTGGTGTATTAATAGGCCAAATTGATGTTTCAATTCTTTTTTTTTGTTGCTATAGGTAGCCTAATTAGGTATAGGTACAATAATGTTACGTATTTAGTTGATTATGGTTCTTGTTTTGTATTTGAGAACTAACTTTTATCTTTGACTCATTAGCTGATAAACTTGTTCATGTTTTATTTTCATCCCAAACCTTGAATATGTATAACCATTTCTTGATCTTGCCACGGTGCTACAATGATTATATTACTGTATTTCAATTTTCTAAACATATATTTATTCTTTTAAGAATAGCTAGTCAGATATCTGGAAACTTGGTTGTATCCCCGTTCATTTTGGCATCTTTTGTGGAAATTTGTTGTGGGCTTGAGTTCAGCTATCATCTCGCAATCTTTATAATTCAGTAGTGCAAGATGCGAAATTTGCGGTTTGAGTTTTGGAAAAAAAATATCGAGACTACCTATATCTTATTCATGGAAGAAGATTGGAAAAGGAATCGAATAGATATGAGTTACAATTTGCTTACAATAAATGAGAAATTTCTTCTAAAAATGTTTCATTAGCATAAACATGTATGGGATTACACTTAAATTTTCATTGTTCGTTCTCTGCGGTTGATGTTTCAACATGTTTCATGAGAAATGAAACGAATAAATTCTCGGTCTAATAATCCAGTTTCGCGAACGGAGAAATTGCTATCGTTTTTTCCATCTTCGTAAAAAAGTTGAAATTTCTTTCAATTTTATTGTACCTACATACGTATTTGAAACCAAACGTGAAATTGCATACAATTCATGGTGGCGAAGGGCGGAATTGAAAGTTGAATATTGCATATGATTGATGATTCTAAAAGCACGTCTCATTCTTCTTACTGGATTCATTATTGTGTACAATGATTTATAAAATTGAGTTGAAATTCTTATTTAAGCCAAGGTGTAAAGTTGAATAATAATAACACGTATAGCGAAAAATAAATTATTATTTTCTCAGAGCTTCAAAAATACATCTTTTATACTAAATGATTAATGCTGGGAGGACTTTAATTTTCAGATTTACTACTCTAAGGACTAGGTGACGTCATATACGACACCATTTTAGTGACTTACCAAAATAAGTAATTTTTCATTCAACAAAAGTTAACCCTGATATTCGCGGAATTCAAACAGCTACACTGAGAGAAGTGTAGTACTTATTACTACATAATAATAGTAATTTTTTTCATCGAGGTTACAAAAATTATTATTTTGTAGTAATAAAGTCTTACATGATAGTAAAATGTACTACAAACTATTTTACTAATTTTTAGCAATTTTTATTATACATAATTTTGAATTGTCCCAGTTTTCTTGGCCTAAAATAGTAGAAAGTACTATTGAAATTTCTCTTAGCGTGCAACATGTAATCCTAGAGGAATAATGATGTTGGATTCTGACTGTTTTTTAGTTTCATTTGATTATAGAAAATTTTGCACTCAAACTCTTGAAATTATACTGCAATACTTTGAGCAACCGGTGATTTGTGACCGATCTGGTCTTTTGAAGGATATTTTAAGATGGTGTCGTAGATGATGCTATCCAGTCTCTCCAGTAGTCGAGTAAAACATTTTTGTTCTAGTGAGTACTCCCAGGTTTTAGCCATTTTGCTTTTAGTGCCGATCCAACACTGTACCAACTCTTTTAGTAGAGGGCAGCAAACTTGTAATTGAAAATATTATTATATGAATACCAATTTGAGGTTGTACACCGACCGAAGTTTTCCTTCCATAATCCTCCCCTTCCTGGTATTCTGTGTGTTGTCTTTACCTCATATTTGCACCCCGGACGTGACGAGATTTCCGAATGAAAGTCTCCTTTGATGCACGGTTGTGGCTCGATGTGGTCTGAATAACAGCTTTTCTTCGTCTTTCTTCTGCCATTCCGGCAGAGGTAATTACGTTTGTCGCATTTTAAGTGCGGATCGATAATTCGTCATCGGGCTCTGCCCAAACAGAGACAATTTTGGAGAGTAAATTTGCGAATAAATCGATCGGAAATATCGGAGACAAGTTTGACTGAAATTGAATTAGCTTTCCCCAACCAACGTGATCGGTTTATCCTAATTTTGTGGCTCGATTTACAGTTACGCGCGCCGTTGGTCTTTGTGTGGTGCATCGCTTTTTAAAATTGCTCATTGTGAGGAAAGGAAGTGTCCTATAAATGGTAGTTGCCAAGTTGGCTAGAAGGGTACCATCAGGAATGAAAAGTTAGTTTTTTTTTGTGAACAGATGGAACAATGCTTGAAATATTTTAATGTCTCGAACAGTACAAGTATTTCATTAACCTACCGAAAAATTTTAAAAATATTATTTCGATCTTGTAAAAAAATTCTATTTGCTCGAGGTTTTCGTACCTTAAACGATGATGCGTTGTTGAATTTTGAATGTAGATGGAAAGTGAAAATCTAGTTTGCAAAGAACAAAGGTATACCTTACAAATCTACAAGTAACATCTTTCATTTTCTTCTCCTCTCTTGCTGTCAGAAAAAAGTGAAAGAATGGGAATGAAGTAAACTAAAAAATGATAATTTTTCATTCATCGTTCAGTATATTCGACAAAGAGCTAGTTTTAGTTTTAAATTGGGGTATAGGTACATAAGTTTGTTCTCATTTTACTAGAAAACTGTGGAAATGCACTCGCGTGCTTCTCACCCAGAAGTTTTTTGTTCGGAGGGGTGAAAAACAGCTGGTTTCGTTAAAATGACGTAATTTCATTATGTATGCTGTTTATTTGGGGAAAAAAAAAGAAAAAAAAATTAATGCTTTTCAGAGAGTATATTTTGCACCTGTTTGGTATCGGTTTCCAGAAGGAACGAGTCAGCTGAGTGTATTCATGCTCGACTAACTTGACTCTGGAGTATGATTCGAGTATATTGGCACAAAACATTCGTTTCATTTCAGCCATGGCGGTTTTTTTCTGCATTATTAATTACTTGGTCGATGACGTCATTCGCAGTCGTTGCAACATTAAACGTACGAACAGTATAAATGTATTATAGTTTTATTTGAAACCTCAACCTTATCATATCTGAGTCATAAAAGTGTTCAAGTTAGGGTGTTGCAATTGCTGGCTCACCGGGTACCAACTTTCTGCCATTTTCTATTAGTTTTTCTGCGAAAAAATGCTCGGGTAACATAAGAATTTAATTTTGGTAATATTTCATTGTGTTTGCGGAATCGCCCATTAATGTCAACTAAGAATCCTTGACTGGTTCTATGTTTTCACATGTTATGTGCGTTCAAAAAAAAAATTTGCATTGAAAGGTTTTATAATGGTGGAAGCGTTCATTTTTTGGAATCTTTGTCCATTATAAAGAAGCCAAAAAAAAGTTGTTTTTTCGATAACCATTCTTTGGTAATATGGTGTGGGAACCCTAGTGTTCCTGCCCGTCTCTCGAATCAGGTTTTTTTCAGTCAAAAGCGGAAGGAAAAAAAATGTATGAACAATCGAACATATGGCCGATTCTCAAAATTGAAGGAGATTGTTGAGAATGCCTTACCTATCGTGGGTGTATTTTCGTTTTTCTTTTGGTGCAATGATGAGAAAATCCTTGCGTTTCTTGTGGATGAGTTTTGTGATTCTAAGATGATAAAACTTGAATAGACGCTGAAAACAAGTTACATCAACTTTCAGCCTGCATTAAAAATTTAAAGTATAATGCTTTGTACGATGTACGATTGGTGTACATCTTATTCATGTTACCATTAAAAGGTCATATCTGTAAAAATGACTGATGGAAAAATCAAAAATAGTTTTGAAAAAATGAGTATAATATTGAATTAATATTGGAAAAGCCATGTTTCATTCGACTACTGAAGAGACCGCAAGTGGCGTCGTATATAACACTAATCAGGGTTGTTTGAAGTATTATAGTAATTTCAAATGCTATCTCTACGGGATTATATGGTGCAGTCGTTGGAATTCCGAACATCAGGGTTGACTTTTATTGAATGAAAAATTACTCATTTTGGCAAGTAATGAAGACGGTGCACTATAATCGTGACGCCACCTGGTCCTTTGAGTCGTTCATTTTTCAATTAACGGCGCCTCTTGGTCCTTCCAGGTTAAAAAAAATATTTTTTAATTAATGGAAACCTTCGTGAAAACCTAAAATGTAGGTACATATATATGCACATTTTTGTCGTTAAAAAAAAATAGTGGCCATTTTTGTTGACCTTCAGGGCCTTTCACATTGTCGTCTTGGACAAATTACAAAAATTCACGAAAATGTTGGGGACTATCTGCGATAAAATACCGACAAGTTGAAAATCCTGCTGTTTCCTCGTCCTCCTCATTGCATAAAATAGTACCTATTTCGGTCCAGAAATAAAAGTCACCAGACACGTTAGAAATTCGTAGCTTTTATCGCGCTGTGAAAAAGCCTGAAATGCTAAATAATTTGCAAGCTTAATCGTCGTAATTTTCCTCGTGAATTTTTGTTTCTCTTCAGACAATCGTTAAAGGCAATCTAAGTTGCTTTGCTATTCGCTTGTCTCGGTTTTTTATGTGAACCGTGTCAGCTGTTGGCTGTATTCTCTCCATGCGTTAGTGATTTATTTGCATTATTCTTTTTTCTTCAAACGAATTTTTGTCACCCCCTGTACCCCGCTGATAGTTCAAATTTTGGGAAGTTAGCGTTTGTCCTCGTTTTCTTTTTCTATCTTTCTCGTTTCTAATGTTCCGAATTTCTCATCTTCATCGTTCAACTTTCGGCGTTATTGACCTTTTGACGAAGTTTGAAGTCAATAGTCTCGTTATTTTTCATTTTCTCGGCTTCCTTTTGCTGCAGCATTTGGGGGTTGCGCATTGTATGTGGTATTGGTGCGCACTGGCGCCGCGTTGGCGCCGATTACGTGTACATTTTCTATCCTTACGCACCCTTCGTGTTGAAATTATTTGTAGTTTTTAGTACTCTATGCCCGAGTGAATACTGACTGCTCTGTACGATAAAGGGAAATAAAAACGGAAATTGAAGACAAAAACCAAAAAATAAAATAAAAAATTTACAATGAAAAGTCGAACTTGACATTTTAGTTGTGGTAAGTATTTTAGTGAAATCATTATGAAGCATTTATCTGGCCTTAAAATTTTCTGTGTATCCCTTTATGAATATCAACTGTTCATGTTCAAATTTTGATAGTTAAAATAAAATTATGCTATCGCAAATGAAATTTGCGGTTACTGCAGAAGTTTGAGTAACCCTGTTTTTGTGTCAGATATGACGCCACCTGGTCTCTTCAGTCGCCGAGTAAAACATGATTTTTCTAGTACTAAGTTGAAATGAATGTAAAATATTTTTTTCACTGATTTGGCAAGAACGAACTCTTGTACATAATTATTATGTATTTATGAAAAAACTTCGAAAAAGAATTTACCCTTTCAAAAAAGCATTGGACCTAAAACTGCTCAAGTCAATCCTAAAAGCTGCAAATGTTTTTTATGCTGTTTTTAGCAGGTTTTTAATAATTTTTTTAATTTGGAGTTAGCATGTTTTGGACTTGAACCGGCGATGTGTATATAGTGGTCATTTATTGTATCAAAATGTGTTTATTATTTTCATCATACAAGTAACTATAGGTAGTTAATGACTTACGAAATATTTAGGGGCTCCTATTTGTGTACTTTGATGTAAAATATTCCATTGTTGTTGTGGAAAATCAAGAATTTTTTTGCAAATTAGTTGCTCACTGTTCAATTTGTTGATTGTTAGCTAGGTGGGACTAGAAGTGTCGCAGTGATGTTGTTTTTCTGTATGTGCTATTAACATATGGTCATAATGTAACCTGTTATATAGTTGCAGTTATATTGTTGAAATTTATTGCGACTTTCCAACGTGTAAATTACTTTTGCAGCATTGCCGATAAGCTAATAGGCTCGTGTAGGTTGTGTATTACATTGTTTAGGTCGACATACTTGGTCCGTAGAGCTTGCGTTGAATTTTTTATTTCCTTTTCGTGTTTGTTTCGACGATGGGTTAGGTGTAACCTTCAGAAGTTAAGAAGACAATATGACATGAATTATGTTTACATGTTAACTATGTAAGTAAATAAAGTGAGGCTGTATGGGAATAGTGAAGTGCAATGGTACATGCAAGAGCGTGACGTGAATAAGAAGGAAAGAATGATAATACTTTTATTCGAGGATTAAAAAAAACGAGGGACAAAATACATTTTATTCTGTTGAATCGTCATTCATAGTTCACTGTTCCAATTACTTTCTCCTCAGTCATCTGAAAGTACCAAAGCGGAAAATGGTGAAATGCTTATTTTCTATCAGTCGACTTTATAAAGACGTTGAGGAAAGAGTACGTACCTAAAGATTTTCTACTAAGTGAGTTCTTGGAACCAGCTCTTGACAGCAAATATTTTAATGAGATTGATTTATTGAAATACTATTTTATCTCATCTAAAAAATTTGGCTGCATTTCTTAACACCTGTCAAACATTGTGCTGGTGTGGATGTGGCGCTAGGACCACTCTTAATTTCCAAAAAGTGGTCCAATATTTTTCTGAATTTATGCAAGATTTTTGAACCCATTTAAAAGTGTAATAATTTTTCTGCGATTTAATCATGAAAGATTATCAGTTTTCATTTTTAAAGTTTTCTTTTGCGGCGTGCTACAGTATCATTTTGCAGCTTTTCCATTTTACAAGTACTTTTGAGTATCGAAATAATAATTGTAATATCAGATTCAAGAATTAATTTCGATTCTCTATAAGAACTGTTCAGTTGAGTGATACAGAAGAAAAATTGTAGAAAAAAAGAAAGTTCTTTGCTTGATAACGAGGTTGATTTAAGAGAGTTGTGGGAAAATCTATGAAACCTCACAGCTCCTCACGATTAATGAAAATATTTTTGGCTCAAAAAACCACGTTAACCACCGAACTATTTTTGGCCTCGAGAAAATAGATGATTACTTTTTATCTACACATATTATTGTTCTTGATAAAATCCCACAAAATACTTTCTGTTGAATAAGAGCAGTTCACAGTCAAATCTTGAAAAGTGTTACGTACGTGTAATGATGCAGAGTTTTCTAACTTGACAGTCGGTCAACTATTACTGGCTTCTGATTGCTGACGTTTTTTTCGATGAGTGTACAAAGTAGCCATGAGAGTTAAATATTATACTGTCCTTTTACAAGGTAATTGTGGAAGACGAATGAGTTCTGACGTTTTTATTTTTCAAACAACGATATATAGTTGTCTATCATGTGAATTATTATAAATTTAGACTTCGTATAGTTGATAAATTCCTGTAATAATTTATTTTGGTCAGAACGTGGGTATATTGATCATGACGTGAAAGTAATGTAAGTATTATTTGTATACAGATGGTGTCTGAAACTACATTGGTTTTGAAAATTTTAGGACTCAAATAATGTGCAAGATATTAATTAAATTCAATCTCAAATTATATTATGTAGCCTACTTCATCTGGTTTTACAAAATAATTGGGGATTTTCTAAATTCTTCACCTGAAAATTAATCTTCTTTCGAAAAAGCGAATTTGAATATTATTATGGTCTTATTTATAGCAGACAATAGAAACATCTGAGTTATTGAAACAATGAATAATGTCTGGTATTTTCAACCATTTTATTATTTTTAGCGTGTTTCAAACTTCAGTTTTAACATCAGTATTTAAGAATGTTTTTTTATCGCTATGTGCACATGTCCCGTATTTTGGTAGTTGGCGACATTGATATATTATGTGCTTTTTTTTTCTTTTTTTTTTTTCCAATTTAATTTTTAACACAATTTTCAAAAGTTTCTGCTATGAGGTGAGATAAGTATGAAAATCATGGATTCAGTTTTCGCCCGTAGAAGACAGTAATCAGCATTTTAAGTATACGTTTGCAGAATGATCTCGTTAGAAGAAATAAACTGGCAACATTGTCTTTATTGTGTAGTGTATGAAACGAAGCGAAGATTATTAACAGGTTTTTATCTGTTCAGCAATTTAAACTGCTTAACAAAACGTACATGAAACAGTTCAAGAGAAATTAGTTCATTATTTGTAATGGAGAGGCAAAATGACACGAATGAAATTCGGTTTAAAAACACTTAATTACCCGGGCTCGCTGCAATAAATTAATGTGAAACCGCTCCTCAAGCAAATGTTATTTCCAATTTGCATATGGGTTGATGAGCAGTAATTTTCCTCGACTTATGGTTATTTTTAATTTTGTATATTTTAATTTTTTCGCCTCAAAATAATTAGAAAACTTTGTTTGTATGTTATGATTTGACACAAGTACATAATAGCAGAATATTCCGGCAGATCATATTTTTTACGTTCGTATAATTTGCTAAGAAATCTATTATGAAAGTTGGGAAAAAAAAAACTACTCTCACTTCCTTATTTCCTTCAAGATTATGTCTGTTTAATAGTACTTATTAGTTACTTAAGGAGGATATTAAGCCAAAAGGTGGGTGTAAAAACACGTCGAAGAAAGGGATGAGGCTTGGATAAAGTTCCAAAATATACAGTAGGCTATTTTTAGCGTCAGACTTCTTCATGGATTCTCCAGTCTTACTATAATTTCATATTGGTAGATTATTGTACCGTTTTATTCTATTCAGGTTCCTGTTATGCGGATCTTGGAAAACGAAATAACAATGAGGATCTTGCATTGTTATTAGAATATTGTTATCTCATATACCAAATTTGATTGCTCGAATTTGTTTCGATAGAAATGAAAAAAAAGTATTGAAAATTTGATTTCGAACATTTCTTCCTTCCCCTCCAGTTCAAAATATGGGTTTGGATTCTCTGGAACAGCATGTAGTCGATAATGAGAGTATTTTAGTATCCATGTCAATAACGGATTTTTTTTTTGTATTAGTTTTTCCCCCTTTTGATGAAGGTGATAAGAACAAAAAAACAATGTGGGCAATGTTTATGGAAAGTTTTATTAACCCGTGAAATAAATGGAGCTTCGGTGGCCACATAAATAATGTCCACTTAACCGCCTGCAGAGCAAACCGAGGCACGTAATAACTCTCGCTATTGTAAAAAAATTCTCGAGTAGCTAAGCTCCAGCATGGAGCATTCCTTCCCCTAGGGCACAAATATTTCTGCAACAATTTTCTTTTCCCGAACCTAAACGCTAAATACATTGTATGGACGGTCGATGAACAGTTTTGGTGCATCATTTATTAGCTGTGAAAAATTTTTTCTCCACAATTTATGAACTCGAAGAGACAGCAACAGTGGAAAATCGTAAATCATTGGGGTTAAGGGAGGTAATGGAATAGAAAGCATTTTCATTGTTTTTTTCTTTATTTTTTTAATTGGTTCGCTCCTATTTTACGTAGGCATTTTTGAAGAGGTGGCGAGTGCAATTACTGTTTCAGTTTTATGAAGTGTATTGAACGTGTGTAAAATTGCTTTTAACCTTCCTATATTTTATCAGATTACTTTTTGCAAGAGGAAATGACTTTTTTACGACCGCGTTGTTGCTACTAGAAAATTGCAGTAATGCGTTCATTTGGGAAGTGATTGTATTTTGGGTGTGATGACTAGATGCTCCGTCCGTATAAACCTCGCAACAAAAGTACGAGTATGATTATTGCTATGGAAGAATTTTTTACGATCAACATCGAGTGAACGCATCTATATGAAGGCTGAAGTGGTGGTATTCAGGAGACGGGATGACTAAAATGGATGTTTGAATGAAATAGTTTGAAAGCCAAACTGATGTAAGCATTTTTGAGCATAGGGTCAAGCTGAAATAGTTGAATAAATAATAAAAAATATAATTGGGCTTATCTTGATTTTGTACAGAAAACGGTTTATAATGATATTGCCTGCAACACTAGAAAAATCATAGGTTTTACTCGATTATTCAAAGGACTAGGTGGCGTCATTTACGACGCCATAAGAATAACCTCAAAAGATCCGGTGGCGTCGTATGACCAAGTCAGGGGTTCTCAAAATATTGGTCCTTTGAAAATCCCACCTTGAAATTTTGAGTGGCGTCGTATATGACGCCACCTGGTACTTCTAGTGTTAATACGCAAAATTGTATCAATACATTACATTTTGCTTCTGTTTAATAAGATCCTCTTACATGATACATTTGTATACCCATAAACAATATTCAGTTTTCTTCATTTATGATTTAGTGACACGTGTTGGTTTATCCGGTGCCTACCTGTACAATTTGAATTTCTCACTTTATTAAATCCTGTTGGCTCTCAGTCTCATTGTTTAGAGAATATTACCACTGCACTGGTGAAAGATCCCATGTTTGTTTTGTGCTTGGGAATTCTTTCCGTTGATTTCATTGTTAAATATTTTGGAAACTTTTTTGCGTGTATTCCAAATAGAGAATGTATTTTTTCAGAAATATTGTTGTTATAGTTTCCACAGTGGGACCTAATTACAGTTGGTATGTCAACTGTAACGAAGCTATGTGTATTTTAGGACGACGAACCCTCTCACAACACGATACTATTTTGAATTTATATTATAAGAAATCAATACATCGTAACATTTATATCGTGTGCTAGCGGGGATTTAGAATGTGGTATTTAGGGTTACTTTATTCCGCATGAATGAGTCGATTTGAAAGGGAAGTAACAAGAAACTGGGTTAAAAATTTCCCCTTTCATGTGTGAAGTGTCGACTTGGTACTCGTATTATTGCAGCAAAAAGAAGGTAGGTATATGTAATGTTTAGAGCCTCCCTACTCGACTATCAATATAATATTGCTTCCTTACATTCGTCTATAGTATTATTGTGGACTCCGAATAGGTGGTAAGTATCTCCTGCACCTGTCACTTCGGAGGAGTTTCCACTTTCGTTGCTCTTTTCAAACGTCTATAAAAAATGCATGAAATTTTTTTCACCCTCGTGTGTGGCATTTTTTCATTCTCAAAGGCCTCCTTCGAACATGATTCGGTCATAAATTTTTCAATCTAACTACCCATATAGTTGAAAGTTGAAAATCACAAAGATATCTGCGAAGTTGCCCCGAATTATTGTATTGAAAATTGAGTTTTCTTCCAAAGTAGAACAGACCTCTAATAGATAGTTTAGAGCAAAAGTGTGTCATCTTCATTATCTTTTATAGTGTTTGAAAGAAATATTTTTATTCATCCTTTCTTTTAGGTTCAAAGAAACATCAAGTATTGAAAAATATTCCAAGTACATGTATTTTGACTAAGTTCATTTTTAATCGCCATTCCAGCTTCTATGACGCAGTGTGCTTGGAAAACACGTGATTAAAAATAATTAATTTTTATTCGAAAATAAAGATCAGATGAAGCTTTTTCGCTTTAGACAATTTTTTTAATGGTTCACGCAGTTTGGGTACAGGTTTAGAAGGTACTCGAGCTGAATCAAAGAAATCTGTAATTTCCTATACCTTTATTGCAGCTGTGCAGTCAACCTTTACCTAATTCCACGAACTGATGATAAATGAAAGAATCATCTTTCCAATGCACTTCTAACACTTTCTTGGTGTAATCCGTGTTATCCTATTCGATGTAATTCGTGAGTACTTGGGTATGTAGTGCTATGTGGTCTATCTAATATCTATTTATACACTATAGTTTGATACTTGTACGAGCCTTTCGAACGATGAACACGTTTTCAGAATACGAAGCGCTTTGATATGGTTTTCTGTTTTAATAATGATGTGAGACAGTGTATTTAGTGTCCACCGTCCAGAGGATTACTTCATTTTGTAGTATGACGAACTTCTGTGGAGAATTTATACTTTGTATTTTACCGTAAATGCTGGAATTAGGATTTAAACCGCGGAAACAATGGGTATTTGTGGTGAAGAATTGTACTTTTTTTTTATTCTTTTTTTTTTCGGTTGTAATAATTTCGTCGAAACCGGTTTCCAGACTGCTTTGTAATTACGAGTTATGGTTTGATGCTCTAAAGATTTGGCGAGACTCTCATCCTTTCTTCTCGATCGCTCTAAAATCTTGAGGTGCTATTTTGTCTGACTCATTTTGCCAATTTTTTTTCCACTCGTTTCGTCATTATAATTTCTCTCGTCCTAAGTCTCGATTCAACGTAGTGATAAAGAGTCAAAATTTAAGGTACGTCCTCATTCATTTTCGCTATTGTTTAGTTTTACGACCAGACGTCGTATTCATTAATGAAGCTTTAGAAATCATTTTGTCCATAGTTCTTCTGAGAAGTGATTTGGCGATGAATTTCTGTTTGCCATTTGAAAGTTATCGTTCTGGGTATGAGTTGATTTTGACTGTCGTGACTGTACTCGTACAAATCAAGTGGATCATATTTCACTATCCGATAAAAATGGTGATGGATGCTTGAAAGTTCAGGGTGACTGATAAGTAGTATGAGTGATATCGTGTATGACGAATATAAGTATTTATAGTGTAAGATATCGTTTATGACGAATAATAATTTTGTTTAAGGAACTCAAAACATGAGTGAATATGAATCCAGCTACTTAGGTATGTAAAATTTTTGTTCTAAGTAGATAACAGAACTAAAAATAGCGCTCAAGCCTCATGAATAGATAACAAGGTTTTTGGGATGAAAGTACGTCATTTTATCAGGTTTTTGATTTTCTTTCCCCGATGCAAAGTTTATTGAGTCATGACTTTCAGTTTCTTTTCACTTTTTCAATGTGTAGCTGTATTTTAATAAAAATTATTAGAAATTAGTCATTTCCAATGATAATGCAGGTTTTTCAACCTCAGACAGTACTACGATAATCGTTAATAATTCAGCCTAATCGTTTCAGAACTGCATAAAGCTCACAAAAACTTTCTGAGACTGAGACATGTAGTGGCGTGCGACCCATTGAATGGATTCGCACCCACTTTCTACTGTAGCTTGTTCATTTAACCCTTAATATGTGATGAAAATTTCAACCCATCGTTTGGTACAAGACGTTTAAGACCCCCTGTGTCACCTCCCAAAGTTCACCCGTGCAATCGTCAGTAAATAAAAGATTGAGTTGAATGAAACTGCAAAATTAATATTTGTCGAATCTGGAGATCACGAATTAAAACACCATTCATTACTCGAGTCAGTTTTCTAACTAAAGCCAAATCTAATGCGTGGGAGGGTTTCCATCGAAAACCCGGCCTCGTCGGAATGCAATATTTTTCTCATTTTTATTGGAAGTATTACTCTCCCCCCCCCCTCTCTCTCTCCAGGCCTCTTCGTTTAATGAAAACTAAAAAGTGGGAATGAACAGTAATTAAGCGAATTTAAAAAATCGCTGTAAATTAATCAAATTTGTCCAGACTCCAGCCAGCTTCGCTGTCTGTGTTCGAACGACGAAATTGGTAAAGAAATTAAACACCTTCCTTAGGCGTCGAAATTCGAAGGAAGAAGCGCTTTCTGGCTGTGAGATGAGTACCTCGAATCGAAGATGCGTCGCAACCGAATTTCTTCTCGACTGACAGCGAGGTAGAGCCAATTAATCTCTCGCAGGGAACCAATCGTAATTTTCGCATTTTCAGCTAAAAATCGATTGTTTTTTGCCATCCAGTCTTCTTCATTGGTGATTTTTTTTTTTTACCAAATTGTCACTTACGACCGGGTAGCTATCTATTCATTCCTGTCCAAACCTTCAATGCTCAACTTGGTGGTTAGGTTACGTTTTGATGAAGATTACTTTTCAGTTTCGATAGTGAAGAAGTTTATGAAGGAGGCATTTGCAGGTATAAGTTCGGTCAGTCATCTTTGAGAAGCCCTGTGAGTGTGAGTCTAAGTGTGCGTGTAAAAATTTTTGTGGATTGCAAATATGATTGATTTGAATCAATAAATTCCTCCTACATTTCATTCGAAATAATTTAAACTTCAATGAAACGATTACAAATGATGCAATTAATGTACAGTAAAATTCGAGACGAAAAATGACTAACATCCTGGAGATGCGGTTCGTTAACAAATTTTCATTTAAATTATAGATTTCGTAGGAACCTGGACTACTATTGAAAAAAAAAAAAAAAAAAAAAAAACGTAAAATCCAAACTAAAGCTTTCTGATTTGTATTTTGTCATTTTATTTTATTTTTTATTTTTTTTATGAACCAAAAATACCTTCGTGCACGAATGTTGACAGAAATAAGTTCATAGTATGTTTAATTAGTAGGTATTTCATTATTTCATATCGTGCAGTATATTCAACTATATTGACTGAGAAGTGGAAAAACAGACACTGACAGTCGTATTTTCAAATTAGCTTTCTTATGTCTTTCGAGGTACTCTTCGTAAATGTCGCACCATAAACGTAATCGTATTTATATTTTTCTTGTTTAGAAGTTTCCGAAAGGCTCGTCAAAAGCTATTTTTGGCTGTTGAAATCATTTGCCGTTAAGATTTCTAAAGTGTGTTTTCTTTTGTTTATTTACTTTTGATTGCTTTATGAGCAGTAGCCAAAAGTTAATGGATATCAATAAAAATTTCTTCGCCCAGCACTTTCGTTTTCCTATTATTCTTTGCCATCAAATATATATATCACGTGTTATTAAATTTGAGAGACAAGCTTTTTATCTAATTTTTTTTTCTCCTTGGAAATCGTTATAAGAACATCTTTTTTCAAGCACCAACTGCAGTTCTGCAGCATAAGTCTCTATCCAGTTTTCAGTGTACTGGAAATCTATTGTTTCTGCTTGACGAAAATTAAGGAATTTCATTTCTTGTTTATTCTAGCGGAGTAACGTTCGATTTTTTTCCATTCAACAGTTATAAGCGAAGTTAATAGCGAAAATCCTAAATCGTTGGTACAGTTTTCTCGTTTATTTCTTGGAATTTTTAACGGCTAGATTATCGTTTTTAATTGCTTTTACGTTAAGTTAACAGCTGATGTTGAATGCATAACAAAAAGTTGGAAATACCGAGCGAACTTAATCACGTCTGTTAGAGTAATTGAAATTTCTTACATGAAATTTTAGACTGTATTATACTCGGGAGGGTTTTTTTTTTTTTCATCTGTGTCAGGTAATTAATTTTTATTGTTTCGAACATTTTGTTATGTCGTTCACGTTGATAGTGGAATTTATAATTTTCAGCTCCTCCTGCAATTTATATTCAGAGACTAGTGAACTATCTTAATTGAAAATTAAGTAGCTTTAAGAAAGATCAAAATGCTACTGAAATTTCATCTGTACTGAAGGTTGTGCATTTTCAATGACAAAGTGACTTCTGTATGCTAAATTTGGTTCGACCTAAGAATTTATTCTTGATCTTTGACGTCTTTTAATAAACCATAATATATTTATGTTTATATCGGTGTAAGGTCTATCGATAATTTTCACTTTCATCGGTTAGGTAACCGAATTTATGCAAAAATGACGAAAATTGTGATTATGATTTCTGACTGAGACCTTGGACTATTTTACCACCATGGACGGGTCTCTTGAGATAAAGTGGGGTTCCGACTTCTGACTTAATCTAGTGAAATTCTTTACCCAGTAGCTACTAATTATTATTTATGATTATTATAATGTCTTCCTTTTTCAATTATTGAAAAAAAGGCTAATTTGGAAATTTTACAAAGAAGTAAAACATCTCCGTATTATTATGATAGAAATATTTCTCATTTTTGCTTTTTTATTTGCTTGTCTACCAATGGCTTGGGCCCTTTGAAAAAAAAAAATTATTCAGCATTGTTACGGTTGATATTTACATAATATAATTTAGGATTTTTGATAATTGATGTCGGTACTAATGAAAAAAATAAAAATCTGATGAAAAATAAAATACAAAAAATAAATAACTAACTTCAAAGTCGAAAAAAATCAAACAAATATAAATAAAAAACAAAGGATAGAAAAACAAGAACAAGAAAAAAAAAAAAGCAGAAAAACTGAGAAAAAAAAATTGCCCAACCCAATTTTGCATCTATAAATTTATTTCACCATAAATTTTCTATAAATTTATTTCACCATAAATTTTCTATAAAATATACCTACGGACTTGTTGAAGAAGATAGCAATTTCCTTTTCACTTTTCACTTTTGATTTCTATGATGGCCGTGAAATTCGTTAGAAATTTGTTGGAGAAAATAATATTTTGTTTGAAATATTTTTTCATAATAATGTATTTCATTAAGGAGACGATTCTTTGCGTGTCTACCTAGAAAATTTTTTGCAGGATATTTTCAAGTTTGGTGGAATTTTACACAAATTAATATTATGCTAAAATGAAGGTAGTTGACGTCAACGAAAAGAAAGTTTTAATTAGGTAGGTACCATGAAATTATTGCGCTTCGTTACGATCGGTTATCATTGTTTTTCCAATCTATGATTTTTAAAAAGCTAAATTACTCTCATTATTTCGGAACTTTTTTATTCTTCTATTTTATTTCATGCTTATTTATTTTACGTGAATGAAAGTTGTGAAAAATTAATCGTTCGTTCAAAAAAAAAAAAACAAACATATTTTATGATTATTGTGGATGGGTAGCCTTTATTTCGCTTATATTTCTCTTTCACATCTTCACCATGCTAAATTACTTCAAATTAATGTAAGATACGGTATGTAAGTAATGAAGTATGATATATTCATTAGATTGATTCGTCTGCATTGGCTTATCTTATGCTCTAATTTATTTTCTTATATTCAGTTTGTGAATCAAAACAATGTTTTTGCACGTCTCAGTTGTGTCACTGGTTTGTAGGTGCCATTAATCGACTATTAATCGCATTTTCCAGTATTTCAAGCTCTACTTATGCTGCTTTCTTTCTTTGCGCATAAAAATAGTAATTTTTATATTTTAATTTGCTAATTCGAAGTGATGTTTTTTTTTCTCGTCTGTTGATTCTGCTCTTGTGTCGAATAATTTTTCTTCTTTCCTGATTTTTATTCACTCTAATAACTTTTTCTGTATTCGAGAGTTCATATGGATTAATTTCGTTCTATTAAATTATGAACGATATAGACATAACGGTAAAAAAAAAATTGGTTGAAAATTTTTTTCAAAGGTAAACAAATACGTACTGTATCGGAGTAGAGGAGAAGGGAGGGTCACTTGTGAGCTTTTTCTACAGGCGGATAGGAATTATAGTTCAGAGAGACTGTTCAAATTGAGAATCTTCAATCTACTTAGTATTTATCAGATTGATATGTTTATAGCTTGTATGAAGCAAGAACTTGCACGTTCAATTTTCAAACGTACGTGAACATCAGATTCGAAAATTATTTAGATAAAAAGCTATCATTTTCGTGTATTGTAGTAGATAAGTCAGGTGTTGAGGTACATTGACTGTGAATATGCTGTGAGTTTGGAGGTTTAATTATGCGTAAATTACATCTCGATCGTCAAGTTTTTGAATGCATTCATGTGCGCTTGTGTAAAAAACTATTTCCATGAAGTGTATGTGTGTATTTTTTTTAAATTGTGGACTAATTTCTTATGGTAGGTTGACATTCGATAAGTTTGTAATACCGTAATTATTGACGTGGCGTCAGTTTTACTTAGGTTCATAATGTTTTTTAATCGAAAAAAAAAAAATTATTTATGCATGAATAATTCGGTAATTTGTTGATGGCTTTACAGTTAAATTCTTATACAGGGTGTTCTGCCTTGAATTCACCACCAAGCAAGTGTAAATAAAGCAACACAAGTTACATTCATTGATGATGGTTTTACCCACTCTCCTGTTGATAAGAGTTGAAATTATATTTTCCTCCAAATCCATTCTGATGATTGTTTTTAAAAATCGTCGCATTCATAACTATGATAGTGGAAAAATTCCGGTTTACGCCTGCATTATTCGGCAGATGTGATGTTTTTTAGTTTCAAAATTTGGAGTAATTGAAGCATGCAGAGAAAAATGAAGTCTGAAAATGTAAAAAGTTGGAGGTGAAAAATGTCCTCAATTTTTAATTAAAAAAACAATAAATCAAAAAATTATCATTTCAAAGAATAGGTACATGAAAAATATTTATTTTGAAATCACGCAGATCAATCTGTAGTGTATCTATGGATTTTTGGTTGAGTATTGCTCTGTATTGCTTGTTGGATGACTTCAATAAGGTAAAAACGAGGAGGAATATCAATTCATCAACTTGTTTGTGGCAGCAGCATTTTCGAACCTCTTTTATTAGCCCCGTCGGGCTCTTATCGACGATTTTTAAGTGGTTTTCGAAAAGCCATTATCGTTTGTCTCGTCATCATCAGTATATTTGGTTTGTGGTTTTATGTGTATTTTTCCTGTGTGAGCAGATAGTTACCAAAGGGTCTGGCAGGATAAGATACCCAAAATGGCCCTTAAACCGATTGGGCTCGTTTGTGTGTCAAAATGTCGACCTTGATGTAAAAACATTTTTTGCAAAGTTTTGGACCCCTACCTCCTCCCTACATGGAGCTGGAGCCTATTTTATGCGAAATCTTTGAAAAATTCCTGCTCCATGTTCAATGAACCAAATTTTTTCAAACTTGAGTCAATGATAGGTACCCATAGGGCCTATCCATAGAAAAAAATTTTTTTTTTTTGCTTCATTTTTTCATGGCTAAATTCACTTTTGAAATTTTTAATGCCCAAAATGACCCCTTTGCTGAGGACCGTCCACTTTCTGACTACCCTCAAAAAGTAGGTATTTTTATCTAGTATTATATGCCACCACCTTTGATACCAAAATCGATGTCCCGAGGGATCAAAAATAGCCATAAGTAGCTAAAAACAGCTATTTTTATAGGTATTGTCACTATAAGAAAGTAGGGAAACCAAAATTTTTTGTAAAATAGCTCTAGGCCATTGTGTAAAACTACTACCCTTCATATCACCCCTCTTTGTTCCCACAGCAAAGCCATAAGGGTGAAAAAGGTATTGCAAATGACCATTTGCAACTATGTTCCAATTATTTATTTTTAAAAAACCCTTTTCCTTCAAAATAAGTTCAAGATTATGAGTTTGCATCAGTTAACCCTATATTGCTACCCTTGGGTCTAATTTTGATGCCAGTAGGGGCCAAAAACAACCATAAAGAGCTCAAATCATACTTGTTCACAGGTATTTCTCCATAGAAAATTGTGAAAATTGGATAACAAATTGTAACATATTATTTTATTATTTTTAACCCATATTACACCTCTCAGTTCCTTCTGCAATGACACCAAGATCATAAAATAACCATAAATAAGCATTGTTGACAGCTTTACAGTGAATTTGTGTATCAAAACTGATGAATCATATTTTAATTATTTTTGTCATTAATAGACTATGTGTTGTTCTATCTAATTGAATAATTGAAGTATAAATCAAACAAATTATTGTGAATGTGGTTTCTTCTGTGATTGTTGTGATGTGAATTGCATTGGAAAGGTTTACATTAAAGTCAAGTATGTATACTATTGGTACATCTTATTTTTACTGGAAGAATTTAGAGCTGATCAGGTAAGTATTTTAGTTAATTGCCCACTCAAGCCCAAACTAAGTCCTAAAATTAGTATGACCTTTGCTTAGGCTCATTAGGATGGTCCTTATTTATATAGAAAAAAAATTTTTTTGCAATTTCTGCTCCCACCTCCCAGATTTTTTCCATTTTATAAAAGAAATTCCATAAAAATTTCAGCCCCCTAAGTTGAAATTAAGTGGTGCCTCAAGTTAGTTGAGACAAAGATTGTCTTTCTTTTCAAGATTATTCACTATATTTTCATTTCTGTCATTCATAATAAGAAAAACATTTTTTTGACGAAAAAGACATATTATAGTGATTTTTTGGTTATCTTAAGGGTAGGTCCAAACTGGTCCAAACCCCCTCAACCCACAGATCTATTTTCTATGCATCACACTTCATTTTACTAATAAGCTGGAGGAGAAGATACATGTTTTTGTCTATTTCTATGTGATGCAGATGGTAATGTGAAATAATGCAAATATTTGCATAATATATGGGAATTTTCAACCCAATTGAGGCACCCCTCAATTTCAACTTAGGGGGCTGAAATTTTTATGGAATTTCTTTTATAAAATGGAAAAAATCTGGGAGGTGGGAGCAGAAATTGCAAAAAAATTTTTTTTCTATATAAATAAGGACCATCCTAATGAGCCTAAGCAAAGGTCATACTAATTTTAGGACTTAGTTTGGGCTTGAGTGGGCAATTAACTAAAATACTTACCTGATCAGCTCTAAATTCTTCCAGTAAAAATAAGATGTACCAATAGTATACATACTTGACTTTAATGTAAACCTTTCCAATGCAATTCACATCACAACAATCACAGAAGAAACCACATTCACAATAATTTGTTTGATTTATACTTCAATTATTCAATTAGATAGAACAACACATAGTCTATTAATGACAAAAATAATTAAAATATGATTCATCAGTTTTGATACACAAATTCACTGTAAAGCTGTCAACAATGCTTATTTATGGTTATTTTATGATCTTGGTGTCATTGCAGAAGGAACTGAGAGGTGTAATATGGGTTAAAAATAATAAAATAATATGTTACAATTTGTTATCCAATTTTCACAATTTTCTATGGAGAAATACCTGTGAACAAGTATGATTTGAGCTCTTTATGGTTGTTTTTGGCCCCTACTGGCATCAAAATTAGACCCAAGGGTAGCAATATAGGGTTAACTGATGCAAACTCATAATCTTGAACTTATTTTGAAGGAAAAGGGTTTTTTAAAAATAAATAATTGGAACATAGTTGCAAATGGTCATTTGCAATACCTTTTTCACCCTTATGGCTTTGCTGTGGGAACAAAGAGGGGTGATATGAAGGGTAGTAGTTTTACACAATGGCCTAGAGCTATTTTACAAAAAATTTTGGTTTCCCTACTTTCTTATAGTGACAATACCTATAAAAATAGCTGTTTTTAGCTACTTATGGCTATTTTTGATCCCTCGGGACATCGATTTTGGTATCAAAGGTGGTGGCATATAATACTAGATAAAAATACCTACTTTTTGAGGGTAGTCAGAAAGTGGACGGTCCTCAGCAAAGGGGTCATTTTGGGCATTAAAAATTTCAAAAGTGAATTTAGCCATGAAAAAATGAAGCAAAAAAAAAAAATTTTTTTCTATGGATAGGCCCTATGGGTACCTATCATTGACTCAAGTTTGAAAAAATTTGGTTCATTGAACATGGAGCAGGAATTTTTCAAAGATTTCGCATAAAATAGGCTCCAGCTCCATGTAGGGAGGAGGTAGGGGTCCAAAACTTTGCAAAAAATGTTTTTACATCAAGGTCGACATTTTGACACACAAACGAGCCCAATCGGTTTAAGGGCCATTTTGGGTATCTTATCCTGCCAGACCCTTTGGTGAATGTGCATTCTTCTCGTCAGCAATGTCGTCTACGAAATTTGTATTTCATGTCTCATTCCGGATCTAGCTACTTCTGTGGTTTCCTTCTTCTTCTTTTTTTTTTTGCTGTAGTTCTTCCTTTCTTCAAAAAAAAAGTACGTTTTTAAGTGTTGTTTGCACCCAGGCTCAATCCGCCGCTTTTTCTAAGCTGAGTGCAGTGACAGGAAATGATGCGTGACCTGACGAATGATAGTGGAGATGCACGAAAACGAAAAAGAGTTCGTCCAATATTTTATCATGGCAAGGCGTATGAAGAAATCGAATGTGTGTATAGCCAACAAAGATGAGAGATTACGATCAAAACGATCGAAACGAGCTTTGGAGAGGAAAAATAAATTGTTTTCCCAAAAATCAGATAAATGGCGGCGACGGCTTTGGAAATTGGACCAAAATGAAAAGACGAGAATCGAATGGAAAAAAAAAAGAAAAGATTTCCTTGGGCACAAGTGATGACACATTTTGCACTTCCACCCGGCGGAGTTGCACCATTTTTGATTTTTCTTAGGGTGATGTCTGCGTGTTTTGATTGCGATCTCCCTTTGGTGCGGTTTGTGGTTATTCATTTTTATCGTGAATTTACATTATCCTTTAAAACACGAGGCCTATAAATATGCATTTAGATGGAAATTGTTGGAAGGGTGCCGAACTTGGTGTATTTGCATAATTATCTTATTGATGTGATGTATGGTCGCGAGTATTATAAATTTGGTGAAAATTGTCTTACTCTATTTGAAAGAACTATAGTTATTGGTGGATGATTCAAATGCCACGTTTCAGATGATGTACATATATAAAGGGTTTTAGTAGAGAATGTATAAGAAAATGCGTTTCCTGAAACACGATAATCATGATGAGTGCGCGCATCATAATCTGTTATTGGAAATGTTAAAATAATATCATGCATTGCATTGGAAATGTTTTCATTCGAGTTGTGCTGCCTCGAGTTCCTCACCAAGCAACTGTGGATAGAGTAACATGATTTACAGTCATATTTTATGATACTCTTCGGTCGATAGGAGTTGAAATTAACAATTCAAGTGATTGTTTTGTAAAATTCATGTATTTAAAACTATGGTAGTTTGAAAACACCGATTCGTACCATTATTTTACAAGTATGATGTAGTTTTTTAATTTCAAAAATTATGACCATCGAAACAAGCATAGAAAAATTATGAATGAAATTATGAGAGCTTAATTACATTTTCGAAAAATTTGAGATAGCAACATTCCGAAGATAAGGAAATCTTGGAATATTCCAATCGAAGCCATCTCCTCTTTTTCATTCGAGTCATTGCGAATGCAATTTTTTTTCTTTATTTCAAGTTCTAATTAATATTGTGTCTGAAAAAATGTTACATACATTTTTGGGTAGTTATTTATTCGATGCTTCATTATTTACGAACACTTGTGTTTTGTTGTCTTCATAACTCAAATATTGAGTTATCAACCTGTTTAATCATGTGACAAATTTTTTTTCTAGCTTGCGCTTGTAGAAAAATTCCCCACAAACTGCCTTTCCCTCTTTAAATTATTGAAGATCTACCTAGTCGTAGTCAAAGTTTTCTTGAGCTTCGAGTATTGTTATTTGGGAAACCAAGCAGTAAACGTTTGTTCCCTTTCTAGCATCAGAAATATTGAGATTCGATTCTTTCGTGCTCATTAGAAAAGATAATATTCAGACTAAAGTACCTTCATAATACGAGAAAATGAACCCGTTTTGTTGATCACCCGCATTTTGTGTTTGAAAAATTTCGAGTTCTCGCCTACATACGTATTGATCTTATGGCTGTCTGGCTCGACATTTTTTTCGTATCTCTTCCAAATACTCCCCAGTCACACCTGCCAATACCAGTCGACCGAAAATTGGTTTCTACCACAATAGAATTTCGTGGTTTTCTATCGTCGAAATCATATTTTTCTTCCTCCAAATTACCTTCATACTTCAACGAATTCGAATAATAATGGTTTTCAGTTATCGCCCTTCAATGACGATAAGCTGTCTGCATTTTTCCGACTTGTGTCCTCATAATTTTACTAGATAATTGGTTTTTGCTTTTATTCTCGCTTCTTCTGATTGGTGCCAATGAATTTATAATATTAGAGAATATTCTGGGATTATTTTAAAATTCTAAGGGTTTATCAGAAAGTACTCCGAAGTACCTATTTATTAGAAGCTTTCACTTTAACTTGTACTCTCT
This sequence comes from Parthenolecanium corni, assembly GCA_038050395.1. Lineage (NCBI taxonomy): Eukaryota > Metazoa > Arthropoda > Insecta > Hemiptera > Coccidae > Parthenolecanium > Parthenolecanium corni. The sequence continues at coordinate 3,783,574 of JBBCAQ010000038.1, read as the reverse complement.
TAATGTTATTCATGTATTTTTCTGTTCAATCACTATAAGTTTCGGTCACTTTTTTGTAGACCTAATATTTTGTAGCATTATTTAAACGAATATTTTTCCGATTTGTTACAGATAATTACGATCAAATCAGTCAGATTTTAGCGAAGGACGCGAAGACAGCTGGTTCTGAGGATAATATTACTGTGATAGTCGTTTTCCTAACGGACCCGCATAAAATAAAATTACCGGCAGACAGAATGGAGACGGCCACCGCCGAATCCTTCACCACGTCCAAACAGAATGGATCCAGTTTTTGCTCCATCGGCGATATAAAAAATAACTTCGATCATGTTAAAGATAGCGACGATTTTGGGCCAGAAACCAACGTTGACGACGATCTCATATCCCAAGCTGTATCTGCAAAAAAATCTTTTACCACATTTGACAAACTAAGCTGCAACAATCCTTTTGGAGACCTGGAAAATCATAAAAACAATGATGAAAATGGTAAGTTTGTATCTAAATTTTTTTTTTTTTTCAATATTATTTCAGTATTTTTACCACTTAATTTCCACCAAACAGCATCAAAAAGATGCAATCGGATTCAGTAGATATGCTACTTGAAAATTTATCTTATCACCAGCTATGTTAGTCCAATATGTTCATCAGTGGAACCTAATTTGATAATTTCAGTTTCAACATACCCTGTTAAATCAGATTGTATTTCGGCTTTGTCTAACGGCTTAGCTGCGGTCACCTCTGATTACTTGGTTCTCTTTTAAAACTGAGTACAATATGCTTTTTGAATCACAATAATTTAGGAAATTGGTAAAAAAAAATTAATTCTATTGAAACGTGCAGTCTCGAAATACAGGAAAATTTTGAAGGAATTCTATTGAATTTTTCCTACAAAAAATCAAAGTTTCATACAGCTTAATCTGATGTTTTCTGCGTTTAGCTAAAATATTTGATAGTCATGAGTTGGTAAAATAATTTAGAATTGACCGGTCATGTTGTAATGGTACTTCTAAATTAATGAGAATAATAAATTATGCATATGCAGGATAGTATCCTATTGATTATCTTCCACAATGTGAGGAATTTTATGAGAACCTTATTGTTTTCTTTTTTTTTTAATTTTTTTAATTTAGATTATACTCGTATTCTCCTTCTGCTTGTGCAAAGGTTAGTGAACTTCGGTTAAAGGTACGAATAGAGAATGAAGCAATTCACTCGCTGCAATTTTTTTCAAAAAGGTTGAATACGTTTAATTTATTTCGAATGGTGATGAAAATTCGGCGATGTGTTTTCATTTTTTCGCCCTTTTCCCTCTCTTTCACAGTACATAGCTGACGGAAATAATTGATTTGGTCGTCATTATAAATTGCTGGTAACATTGAAATTAATGATTGAAACTGCATGGAGGTAGCCTTAAATTTGCCACAATGTCAGTCGTCAGTCGATGGTAATTGTGGAATTTTCTCAGAAGTTTTGGTAATTACGAGTTCACCTCAGCTCTGCTTTGTGGGTGCCGTATTTGTCAGTTTTATCAGGCTCCGCTTTAGGTTTACTTTCTGATTCTCTCAATAATTGCGAAAAAGTACTCGGAGGTATGTTGATGGGTGAAAATAAAAGTTGTGCTCTTGTTGATTTTTTTCATTACTTCTCTTTATCGTTTCGTCGGTGTAAAACTGTGAAGATGTTCGTATATGTGGTCGTCGTCTACGGGGCAAGTACTTGTTTTTGTTTTTGTAAGAAGCAAATTTCGTAGGTATTAAGAAGATTATTCTAACTACGCGAGGTCATAACAAATTGTTATTTTGTTAGAAAAAAAATAATAGGCTGGTGTCAAAATTTAGTGGTCTACTAAATTAAGTATGCATTTTTGAACAATTTTTGTAGTGTTGGAATTAGACAAAGAATTTTTTATTCCACTAACTATCAAGTATTTTTTTTTTTCAAAATTGGAAAGTAAATTCCCTGGAAAATTTAGACCCGTGGTTTCACTCGATATGAATCAAGATTATCAATATTTTGGACTATTGGGGTTTCTCTAGTTATAATTGTCAATTTTATACTTTGCTGTATAATTTGAAGAAGAAGCTATTTGAATACCAATGAAAAAGTATTCTGTGCTTAAAAAAATGTATGATTTATGCCAATTTCTTGGTGCGTTATAAAATTTCATTGAGTATATATAATTTTTCTTACATTTGTCTCTCATTTATGAGCAAGTCAACATGCTCTTCGTTGAAATAGAATATTCCATACCCAGTGAAAGACTCCGATGACTGTTAAGCAAAGTATAATATGGAATAAAATCGTATTTTGTTGAGTATAGTGTTGTATTTTGGAATTTTTAGGTACAGACTGGGTACCTATATATCTTTTTTTGGCACTAGTTGCTCTGCGTATAACTCGTGGTGATATCTTCTTTTCGCTTTCCTCCTCCCCTTCCTGCCCCCTAACACTACATCTCGTTTCCAGATTTGGTCTTACACTTCAACAAAATCGTTTATTATTGCATGCTTTCAAAATGCTTGTAAGAATATTGTTTGAGTTCCGTAGACGTTTTTTTTCGGCTATCTTGGCAGTGACCCAAAGAAGTTCGTCGCATCCTACAATAAACCTCACCGGATGTTAGTTGCAGCGATCAAACATATCTGTAATAATGAATATTTTGAAAAATAAGTTTTGAGAAAAAATTTACTTTTCATCTTTTTTCGCCGTGTGTATTCTATTATTTTTCAGTTCTGTCAGTTAGCTTCTGAACAATACGCGTTGTTTGTTTATATTTTTCTATTTATTATTATTTTTTCCACACAAGTATTCAGAAGTAGGTAGTTAGGTACATGAAATGTATTATAGAGGGAATTTGAAGCGAGTGTAATAAAATAATAGAACAGATATTTTAGAATCTCTCTGAATTACTGAAACGATCGCATCTTCGGTTCCATTTCTAATTTTTCTCTTCCATGGAAACTATATAGAAACAGCATCATGTAAAGATTATAAGTGGAAGAGTTGTTTGTATAAAAGTTTTTATTAATTTTTAATAAGCTTTCATTCAACTCATATAGGTGTGCTCATTCCTTTCAAAAACAACAACATTATCACATCGCCATTTGTTATTTTCATTTTTATCTGTGTCATGTAAAAGCTTAGGAGAAGCGTTTTATCTGAATTATTATTTTTCACCAATTTAAAATGGGCTTCGATGTCATCATAAAAAATACTCGAAATGTATAAAACTATTATACATCGTCTTAGGATTTTCTTTTTACTTGGTAAAAAACCAAGCAGGTATAGTAACTCTAGAAAAACCATGTTTTACTTGATTACTCAAAGGACCAGGTGGCGTCATGTTCGACTCTACATATAGTAAAGGAACCTCAAAAGACCGGAAAATGTCATATGTGACGCCACCTGGTCCTTTGAGGAGTGACGCATCAAAATTCAAATGGCATCGAATACGACACCACCTGGTCTTTCTAGTGATAATTATCTAAATCTTCCTGTATCCGCGATTTATTTGTGATGGAAAAGTTTCATCGGATGTCAACCACTCGATTAGATTTAATTACAATTACAAGAAAAGCATATTATTTATGATGTGTGAATTTTATCTTTTGGCCTTCCCCTCTACTCATCGCACCAAGTATTTTGGCATACATTCACTTGACAGATGACGATTCCATTGTTTGGATGATCCTGCATTAGTCGTCATATCCTTATTTCGTGCTTAGTATTTTTTTTTTTTTTGCATTTTGATGTAATATAAGTTTTCGTCTGAGGAATAAAGAAAGTTAGATATTGAAATCTTTGACTGCTATTAAGAGGTGCGGAAACCTAAATCGGTAGCGGCTCATTTGTCAATCTTAAATTTTTACTCGCCATTCGATTTGAGGAGGCTGGACATGAGAACCCAGCAAAATGCCTTTAATTCGAGTCTATGAGTTGAAAATTGTGACTTCAATCAAAACGAAGAATGATTTGGCTATCTTGGCAGTTTGGGGAGTGTAAATCGCAAAAAATAGAGGAAGATGTTTTTTCTAGAAAGTTCCCAAAATTCTTATAATGATGTCAAATAAATAAATAGAAAGGAAGTATGAATAATAATATTACTAATATTTGCATGTGAATTTGTCGTGCATGTCAATCTAATTTTGATTTTCTGGCTTCAATGTTACTGAGGTGACGTATTTTTTTTTCTGGCTTCGTGTCTGCTCGTAAACTGTAAGCTTGACATTGCCCTTCGCCTACGCTCTTCACGTTTTCATTTTTTTTCCTCTTATTTCCGTTCATTTTTTTTTCTACGTTTAATTGTAATCTATGGTTTGTTTCATTTATCATGCAATAAATTATAGATGTATTAATTAACTGAATGTACTTTCATTGGCAGACTGAAAGTGGGCTTTAACCCCTCTCAATCGCCCCAGACTCCATTTTTCATAATTGTACCTATTTAATTCAAATGGCCCGAGATCCTGATACATTCCAAATTTTAAAGCAGCTTATAAAACGTAATTCTTTTCTTACCCCTGAATCCGATTATTCAGTATATTATTATTATTCTAGTAATTTTAAGTGTTAAAAATAAACAGTCACTTGAAATGAAAAAAAATTCCAGCGCTGCAGGTTCCCCTAGAAAAAAGCAGGTTTTCGAATTCGAATGAAACTACAGTGGTTTTAATTTGATGTACCATTCTTTATAAGGATACGAGATGAGTAAATTTATGTCGAAAACCGACCAAACCGGCCGCTAAATTTTCCGATCGCTTTCCCAATACTTTTTCCTTGAATGTTATTATCGAGATCAACTTTCGAATGAGTCACGCACTTTCTAACTTTCGTTCAAGTTTCTTTTTCTTTTTTTTTTTTTCACTTTGTCTAACGGTTCATTTTGTTTTATCGTCCAATTTAGCTTATTTTATTGCTGGAAAAAGGATGACTCACCGAGGTGCGAACTAAATAAGAAATTAGTATATGACTCATTCTTGGAAAATTTTTTTGGAAAAATCGATGGTTGTCAAGGGTACTGTTGGTAAAGTGCCTAATGAAAGGTTCTTTTCCATGGAATTTTTGTTGTAGTCTTTTGTTTGTGACTCAGTTTTGTTTGTCTGTTCGTAATAAATTAAAAATAGACTTATTATGTATATCTACGAATTTTAATTTAGGGAGAATGGTGCGTTCTGATGGGTTCGAAATGAACTGCACATTTTTAATATTTGTACTTATTCTAAATTAAGTATGAGCAATAATAAAATTACTGTAGTTGTATTGAAGAATAATTTTGGATGCTTTTGGCTGTGTTCAATCCGCCAATCTTAATTTCCAGTCTTCGATTTTCATTTTACAAGAGAAGAAAAAAAATGGGACACTTTTCGAACAAGTATATCGATCCTTTGTTTCTATCTGCAGAACCAAGAAAAGTTGTATTGGTCTTTTATGTGAAAAAAAATTGGTAACCAGCTGAAATTCGGTATACCCGATCTTTATGAAAAAAGACACGTTCCAACTGGAACGTGTTCGCTAGTTTTGAGGTGACTAAAATATCAGATCGTTTCATTGAAAGTAACCTGTGTAAAAAATTACCTACCAACAAAATTTTCAGGAGTTTCAAAGCAAAGTTTTTAAAGAACGATTACGTCATTCACGGTAACGAGCCTGAAGAAATTACACACTAATATTTTTGATAAGTACATGTTTCCCATAAATGTGGATTGGTATAGTTACTAATTTTAGATAGCATTGAGATATGGTACGTACGTGTAATATGAAAAAGTACCCATTAAATTACAGAATTTCGTGAGAAATTGAAAAATTAATCGATTACAAATCCGTATTTTTCATTTTTGAAATGTGCATTTCCGTCTGTCTTTAGATTCGTTACATTTTCTATACCGCTAGGTAGACATCATAATATACTTCGTCCATCGAAGATTTGCTCAAGTTTCAATACCTTCGGATACCATCCTCTATAGTGAAGTAATTCTCGAAGATATACTATATATATTTTTTTTGGGGGAGTTCTTATGCAGTATGGCAGCGTTTTTCATCGTAATTTTCGTGCTGCATTAGGCCACATAACCGTTTTTTGGCGGTGCCGGTAACAATAAAATTTGGTTTTACGACCTTAAATCAAATTTTTCCTCTTAAAATGTGGCCGAAAAACTGCTTCGGTCATTACCCTCTCACCGGTTGCCACCATTACGAAACCGGCAGAGTCCGAAACCAAAACGAATTTTTTGTGTGATGATCCTCTATTGTGTTGCATTGTTAATCGGTATACCTCTTTAGGCACTGGTTCGGTTCATCGTGCGATTTTTGTGTATGTTCAACGAATAGTATTCTTTATGCGTCTTCGGCTTTTCTTGGTTTCAAATACCTTTAAACGATTTTTTTCCTCTATATCATCATCATCATCACCATCATCATCTTTGGTCGTCGTCGGTGCCATCGTAGTTATACTGTGGGTACCTACTTTATTATTATTATTATTACTACGGCGACCATCAGCCTTTCTTTCATCGTCAAGTCCCACTACTATCTACTCCATACCTGTATATAAAACCATTTGAATTCATTTTTCGAAACAAATACACGACAACGTCCCTATGGTAGCTATTTTTGATGTGCGTCTGTCTCACAGCCATCGCATAGTGCAGCAGATAATGGAAGACCTTTCTAATTGGGAGATAGAAAAAAAAAGTCATTCTCATAGTCTCAGTGGGATTTATGTACGGACACACGTTGTATGGTAACGATAAGGTTAATTAACTTGGCAGTGTTTGCGTGATAGGTACCTGCTCTATATGTTTACTTGGTTAACTTACCGCAAGATCGGATACGATGCTCAAAATTCATCTTGATATAATCATGCTCTTATATGGAATCCATTTTTCAAAAATCCGACAGTTGGATTCATGATTATGTATCGGTATTCTAAATTTTATGTACGTATTGGTTTGAGATTCTCAATTTTCTAACTACTTTTAGCAAGGCAAATCTTATCTGAGAATGAGGAGACTCGGGCAATGGGAACCATTTTTTTAAACAACTCTTATATCAAGTTATCTTTCAGGAATTATTTCTCTTGGAGACGTTATAATTTGGTTTCATTTATGAGGAAACCCCCTCCGCCTCAATTTGATAATATGTGGTAGGAAGTTATATTTCTTGATTTTAAGAAGTACCGTCATTTGCCAATGGCAGACATCTTAAGGCATTTTTCCCCTTAATTTTTTCATAGCTTGCTGAAAAATGCTTAAATTATTTTGCTTGATGTCTTGAATATTTGCCCCCACCTTCTTCTAAAAACTTCTCCCCTTTTGGCCCCCGTAACCCATGCACATATTACACCCTATCATTTTTCCCAACTATCGAAATTTTACCTATGGCGGACATCAAAATTTTCATTTTTCCTGTAGCAGACACACCAATGGCGGACACCTAGAAAAATATTTGTAATGTAGAAAAAAACGTGAATAATTGTTATTATATTTTTCAATTATGATGTTGACTAGTAAGGGGCTTTTCCCTCTGTCCATTCCGGGGCTCAACTCCCCTCCACACATCCACTTATAGAGACAACTGGATAAAAAACAAATTGAAAACATTTTACCATGCACATTTGTGTAGATATATTCATTATTCAAATAATTAAATGAACAAAAAAAAAACAAATCCAATTAAACTCAATGATGTCACAAGGCATGGGAGTCATCCTTTGGCTTCATACCTTGGGTTTATGGTAGGTATAGGATTTATTCCAGCCTCAAGTTGTGCATAAAAGCAAGTGTCCGCCACTGGAAACCTTCAAACAGACTGAATTTTCCAATGGCGGACACTGGTGTCTGCCATTGGAAAATTGATATTTCTTTTATGCCAATGGCGGACACCCTCAAAAAAACGTTTGAAACAGATGAAATAATTCTAAAACTGTAAAATTCAATATTTGTAATGGTTTAGGATCATTGATGCTTTGAAGGAACATTATTTAATAATCACAGGAATAGATAATTACCAGTTTTAAAAATGTTTACTATCTAATCTTTTTCTTTGCAATAATTACGAAATTGAATATTTTAATAGACAAGAACATAATTAACGGCCAAATATTTCTATTGGATGGAGCAAAAATTTAACTGAGTGATTCAATGCATTACCATGGGTAACAGCTACCATGTGACATCATCAGTTTCATTATAAGTCGGTTTAAACACTAAATATACCAAAATGAAAAAGAAGGTGACTGCCATTGGGAAGGTGTCCGCCATTGGCAAATGGGTATTTGAAAAATTAATATAAATCTTTAGTAATTATTACATTATGTTTTTCTTCCCCAAAAATCCACTGGGTATTCCACGTACCCGCTTTTTTTTTCAACCCTCTTGAAAATTCATGGGCAGAAGGAACCATAACTGCAATTTTCAATTTTCGCAATAGATTGATTTTTTTTTTTTTTTTGGAATTCAACCCAGAAGATGAATTCATAAGGTAGAAAAGTTATATCCCCTTTTCTTTTAGGCTGATCAATTTTCATTGCAAAATCGTGAAGGTCCTTCAAAATAGTTTTTATTATTGTTGAATAGTAACTATATTATACATCCGAGTCGGTGACTGATTCAATAAACTGATATTTACAACTTACGCCATATTTTGTGTGCTAAAATGATGTATTTCACCTTCAAACATTCTGCATGGTTATACTTGTCTGATAGGTACGTGACCACAGCGTTCTAATAAACTTGAAACTTTATTATTCTCAAGAAACTAACTGATTCATTCAATTCGTTCTAAATTTTATTCATAAAAAATTTCAATTATTCATACAGCAAAGGTTAAAGGTCACTATTCTTTTTGCTTTTTAGAATATGCGTATAATTATGTAAGACAGACATGAAAAAAAAAAAAACTCTGAAAGAATAAAAAACGATTTCACGCCTTCCTACAAAATGCCATCAAAAGGGCCAAACGAACTGCACCTAAAATGCGGTTAATTCTCTATGAAATGTACCCATATTATCATTTTCTTTCAGCACAATATGAAATATCTCAGTAATTTTAACGCTCTTTTTTAGCACTCTGAATTTTCTGAAATACCTACCAGACCCGTAGGTACACGACGAGACGGTGAAAGTGAAAAATTTAAAGAATGCGCCAATAATGACCGATGTGAGTGAAAAAGTAAAATCATCTGAGAGAAAACGCGAGCCATCTTTTTCGCGAAAAGCCGTGGAAAAAAATCGAAGAGAAACGACAGCTATATATACCTCATTGAATATGCAATGCAAATGAAATTTATTCTTCACTCTTTCAGTTTCATATTTAATCACTCTAGATACATAATTAAAGTTTGATTTATGATGGAAATTTGATTTTCACTTTTGTTTTTATTGATCGAGGCAAATCAAATTGAGAAAAAACCTAATCAAAAATGAAATTGCTTCGTACTGATTGGTTGATTAATGAAAGCAAAAGACAGAAGCAAATTTTCATCACGAACCAAGCATATAATATTAAGAACTGGTCTCAATTTTGATAATTTACGAGATGTGAGAGAAGAAAATGTTATCCATTACTTAGTTAAGACGACAGTTAATTTTCTGGGTATCTAAGCAATACTACTACCAGACAAAAGGGTGTAATAACATTTCTTTTCTCACCTTCCATAAATTTATTAAAATGGACACAGCACCTTTTTTCTTTAAAATATCGATTTATTCGAATTTTAATAAAATTGTCCTGTTTTCAATTCTGTTGACGTCATATTGACTTTCATTTTCTACCATATCTTGCCCAACATTTTGTCTACTTTAGTACATAACCTATGAACCACAAAATAAGTACAAACTGTTTGCAAATTTTTTTGCACTCAATTTTTGTTCTGTTTAAATGATGAGCCTGATTTTGTTAAGAACAGACTGTAACGGAAGCAATCACTATTCATATTTTAGTTTGCATTTGAGTCATTTTTTTTTACCATCTATACTATCTTATTGCCAAATGCATTTGCTAAAGTCATTATGAATCATCTGTCGTGTCGAAATGGAAGCGAAAAATACCAACTTGTGGTTGAACTGGAAATACACATTTTTGGAGGCTGAACAAAAAAAAAAAAATAGTTACTGCGTTGAAAAAATTATGAGTGTAAAAATTGAAGCCACAAATGCTGGCTATGCTCTTGGAGATTTAATTTATATGTCTAAGCTTGAGAATAAATTGGTTTTTCATTTTTTTTCTTCCATTCGTCGATTTCAACTGTTATATCCTTTTGTTCCGTCGAATAAATGTGCATGAATTTTAGCCATGAAGTCTTGGTGTATTTTTTTTTTGTCTCCTCCACCTCATGCCTCTTTTAAACGACTGTGTGTTATTTAAAAACATCATAAGAGTGGATTTCTGGTGGCAGTGTGGATTTCTACTGCCATTTGGGCATATCTGAAGTTCTCTTGCTGGTCGATGACGTTAGCAGTTAGAAAATAATTTGCGTCAAGTTTAATATTGTGTTTGGAATTTTTTAGAGTGCGATTTTTTGGGTTGTTGACATTTTTCTATATGCGATTTGGCGATGCATTTCGTAATTGTTTACGCTATGACTGCGCTATAGTGCAAAATTATTACCTACGTTCGTTTAGTGTTGATTTTGTCGCTGTAGTTTGTGAATTAGGTCTTAGGACGAACTAAAAACTTTTTATTCGAGGTGAATAAAATGTTTGAGATTGAATTTCGGGTTTTTCTCGTGATATGAAAATTTAAATGATCGCCCAAGTCCTAAAACTGATATGTCTGTAAAGAATTCCGAATTATCTTCTGACTAAAAATTCTTGAATAGCCAAAATCTATTGACATAAATACGTTCTATTGGCCTTGTCAGTCTTCTGTTACATGTTATTTTGAAGGGGTTAATAAAACTTTTGGTGGGGTTTTTCGATTGAAAAAATGTATAAGAATCTATACTTACCGAATCTGTGAAATTTTTATTTTTATTTTTATTTTTTGGGATTCAGCAGGATTTTGACCTCTCAAAAATATTTGACCAGTATCATCATTAAGCTTATGCTCTCGCGTTCGCATCCTAATTAGTGGGATACTAAATTATTCTCGTGTGCTTCAATTTTTTACTGCATTTTACACGCATTTCAATATATTTTATTACCCGTATCACCATTCACCCATTAGAAGTTGAATAGTCCGCCACCAGATGTGAGCTAATTTGCTTTGAAAAGCCAATTTCACATTTAGGTATTGATAATTATTGAAAAACGTAGAAACTGGTTTGTGGAGTGATTGATTATGTTTTTCTCTCAAAAGTTTTGATTGAAATGAAGGTATGACCATCCAAACCCTCGCCCCCGGAAAATGAAGTTATGAAGGCCGATCCTAATGAAGTGCTGAATTTTTGTTCGTTTTTTCTAGTAGGTAAACTTTATACACCATGGATATGCAGGTTTGAGGAGGGACCTCTCTTATCGAGTGTGAGTAGCAAAAGATTATTTCGTATAAAGTGGAAAATTAGTGCAGTTGTATTGTTACTCAAATTAGGAACCAAATCACTTGACCTTACCTCATTATTAAAGAACGACAACGTTATGCTTTAAATTTTTGAAGTTTAACCTTCTTTAGTCTTATGATTACATAGTAAAAGCTACAGTCATAACTTTGTTGAATTTATCAGATATTTATACAGCCAGTTCCTAGAATGAAAAATAATATTTTGTGGATATTTTTCGAATTTTCTTGAAATGAAAAATTTTCAAAGTCCATGTTGTTATCTTTGTCCACTAGAATCGAGTTGTTTTGTCTATCGCTGCTTCTGACTTCCATTTTATAGCTTTCAATTCTTTTTCTTTTTTTTCTATTGATTTCTTGTGCCGAAAAAAACAAAACAAAAAATAGCCATAAAAATGAGAAGTCCTTGGCATGTATCCTTATTACAACTGTCTTGTCTATTGGTGAAGAATATCTATTGTCAAATAAATTGTATACTACGTTCCATTGCTCAAAAATATTTTGTATTCTATTTTGTTTCTCTACACTGTGCTGTGCTCCATATTATTAATATTGATAACATCATGTGGGCTTTCCGACTTTAGAAAGATGAGATATTTTCATATGAAATTGTTAACATCATTATGTTTCCTCTCTGGATGAAAAAGTGGATAATTTTTGTTCTATTTCTTTTTTTCTTTTTCGTCATTGTTGGAAACTTCAGGGTGAAATGTGGGTGGGTTGAATCTGACTTTGAGAAAGTTTTATTCTTCCTTTGCATTCTTATTTTATCGATTATAGCTTTTCAAAAATATTGAAAATTTTAGGTATTGTGAATAAATTGACTCCAGGATATGATATTGGTTGCAACGTTTTGCATCATCATAATTGTGTTTGTTTTGTTGATAAATTCCATTAATAGGTTTTTTTAAATAATTAAATATGGCGCCTATTTTAACTGTTGTGATTTCGAAAAAAATACTTGCGAATGGAGAACATCTTCATTCTTCAGAATTTGAGCTTTTGTCGTTTATTTGGCATATTTTTTTATTTTAGTTTAAAAAAATGTATGTTTTATATGGGCTCCATCCTTTCTACAGGTAGGAACATTAAAATTACAGAAAAATAAATAAAATGAAATAAACCTTGGATGTTGGTACAAATAAAACTGATTGTATCACGGTTGGTTTTTTAAGCGCAACCGAAGACTATAAAACTTGAATATAAACTCTTATTGTTTTCCTTTATAGATCAGCAGGTGTAATTAGGTGGTGTGGTTACTTTTTTTTCTCTCTTTTTTTTCTCTGCAATGAAAGTATCTTTCCTGTTTGCACGCAATCGGTTGAAAATCTCTGTTAGCTGAAACTCTATTATAATATTCTGAAGATCCCAATTTTTTCTTATTTTTCTCAACCTGGGTAGTTAAATTCTTCGAACTATTCAATTTTGCTCCTTCTATTATGACTAATCAGTTCTCTTTTGTATTATTTTTGAAATTCTTAAATTAATCTGACATTTTTTGAATGCTCACTTGTATCTGTGGTTCATCAAGTACTCACCATCTTGAGTGCCAATATTTATTCTGAAGGCATAATGGAGGAGTTACGTGTGACGTCATTAGGGCAGCGGTGGTTCCATTTTCTATCACTGCAACCAAATACATGCTAAATTGCATTTACGTCTACGGTCCAGTTGGTTTTCCATTTTTCATTAATTTTTTTCCTGAGATTATAAAAATTTTGACCAGATTCCATTTTCCAAGATCCCAATCTTCAAAAAACAATAAATTTGTTTTTCTTATTTATTTTTTTCGAATCACTAGGTGAATTTAATTTGCGAGCTGGTTCATAAGTGGTTCAGTTAGGTTCGTTTTACATTATTCTCTTTATAAAGTGACGGTTCAAGTTAGTTCAAATTTCTGTTCTGGCGAGGAAAACCTAGGTAAACTTCATTAACTGATTACATTATTTGAGCACGTAATCGATGTGATGACGTCACAATTAAACGACTATTATTCGCATTAAAATCAAGCCCGTTGCTAACGCTAGGGCAAAGGCCTGGCTAGTATTTTTCAATAAATGACTAAATGAAATTTCAGTTGCGAGTATTTGCAGGGTAAAAGGATAACTGTTTGAAAAATTGCATTTGAACAAACGCTTGCGTTTGTGTGTAGATAATATACGAGTAATTTCAATATAATTTAATTCATTTTTCAATTTTCCATAGAATCACGTAGAACTTTTCTTCTCTGATTCTAGTATTGTATTGGTACTAGAAAAATCATTTTTATGCTGATCAGATGATGTCATATCTTACTTCCGCCTTAAACTTATATAAATGGAAATTAGTGTACCCAAAATTCAAACTCTTTATTTGCGACATTTTGTACTCGAAGGATTATTGACGTTGATGTACGTGATTTTAGGAAGAAATTTTTCAATAATTAATTCTAGTAACGAGTTACATTTCAACGAGTCTTGTTTCGTAAAAATGTGTTTGAATTTTCGCTCAGCCTAATAAGGAAGCAAAGCAAAATTTCTTGCGTTTTATGACAGGAAATTTCAAATTTTCCGTTTGGCGTTTCTTAAGAACTAACCGAGTTATTTGGAGGACTGTCATAGATGACTGGCCATAGAGAATTATTTTTTCTTGTTTGTCGCGATGAATGAGAATAAGCATCAATTAGACAATTACTTTTCACATTGACGTTTGTGTTATGTCTTCCTCCAATTGTTAACTTCCAATTTTTTCTGCTTATTTTTGGTATTCGAAAATTTCTTGGCTAAAATTTTATATGTATTTTCTTGATCACAAACTGAGTACCTTCTGGAAGTATGTAGTCAATTCAATTTATTTTGAATTGAAAATTTTTTTATTACCTACATATACATATGTATAATTCATATGTACCTTATTTATGTACCTATTTAGCATTTTTGGTCACTTAAGTCTTTTAAAAGTTGAATTATTCGTAATTTCACGCAAAATGGCCGGTCTTTGATGAAATTTTTGGATAGCAGCTGAGGAGGTGTACGTGTATAATTACTATCATTATTTTTCGTTTTTTGAAATTCGAGTCGAAATATTTGCTGATTTTTCGAACAACGACGATACGGAGACACCTCCTAAGCTTAAAAGTAAATCCTTCTTGCGAAATGTGAAGCAGCGAATATTTTTGAATATCCGAAGAATATTAAAAATTAATAAATGGTTTCCCAATCTGATTCGTGTTTGTGTTTCTCTACTTTACAGATTCAACCAAAATCGAAACGTCACCTAGCCACGATAAAAATAACCCTTTAAGTGACGAATCTGACGAAGAAGAATGGAATTACTTTAAAGGCGAAGAGAAAGCAAATTCAGAAACAAATAATTTGGAAAAAAGTTCCTGCTCTGAGGTGAGTTTTGCTGTCAAGTTACTCTCACTTTGTCTGGGGCCTGGGCTTGATAGTGTTTCATTTTCGTTTCGTAAATTAGATAACTCACTCGGCGGTACCTTCTATCTACCAATTTTTCATTGTAAAAGAAGAAAAAGCTCTCCTGTGACCATATTTTCGTATGTTTTCTTAACATTTTATTGTTATTTCTTTTCTTTTTTTCTTCATAAAAAAAAAGAAATATTTCATGTGGACTTGGATCTGTGTAAAAAGGAGGGTGCGTCTATAAATAAATTTATTCTGCAAAAGCCAAAAGAAATGGCGTCTTTTTAGCGCAAGGGTGGCTGAAAATTAGCGAGCAGTTTACTCGTTCTAGTATGTATGTCCCTGGATGCTATCTTAGAAGAAAAAAAAAATACTGCCATGGAAGGGCTTCTTTTTTCTTCTCTCTTTTTCGTTCACGTAAGTCTGCCACGTTCGCTAGATTTAAATAAACTATTATTACAATTTGTCGTGCTGTAGTTGCAGTTTGAATATTTTACACTCGGGGTGATCGTAAGTTCTTTTATTTTGAAAAATTCATAATACATGCGCAGTATTTGTGGTACATTATATAAATTTTATCGATATTCTCTCGTGTTACTTCAGACTGTATAGAATTCAAGGTAACTTATCCATAGTGGGAATTTTATTAGACATGAACTACAATACGAAGACAGTTAAAAAATGTAAATGCCATAAAGTCTGTGTCAAATAGATCGTTGATTGTTGAATTTTTTCGTGTACGTAGTGAATGAGATATGAAAAAGTGTTTTTGTCAATTGATATTTAAAATATTCGTTCAGAAATTATTAAGTCATAACTTAATTGAACAATGTTATGAAAATGAAGTTGAATTTTTTTTTCCTCAAAAATCAAGTTCTTCTAGGGTTTGATGTCATATTTTGCCGCCGACATATGCATCGAGCTCCACCTATAGTAAAGATATTATGTCACAAAATGCAACCTTCGCTGAGAAAATAAACTTCAAAGTTGAGGTGCTACGCTACAAAAGGGAAGAGCATCCACGTAATGATGAATTCAAATTATACACTAGCGTGTGATTCGTGTAAACCTGTTCTACCCCTTGAAATTCATTTTTATGATCTACATAATACGTAGGTATATATTGTGTATAAACGTCAGCGTTAATATTAAAAATCAAGAAAAGTTGAAAAAATCAAGTCTTTGTTGAAAATATTGTGGAGATTTTCATTATTTAACACACAATTAAAAAAAAAAAAAAAAATTGGTCTAGTCATTTTTAATAATTTGAATTTGTTGTGTTTAGCAACAAAACTTAACATCTGAAGTCAGTCTTGTAATTTACCATTTATCTACTTTTCTTCAAGCTGTTTGAAATATTCTTTTGATCATTGAGTTGCCAAAAAGGATTTTGAATGTAATTTGATAGACGTATAATACGATCGTACAAGGCAAAAGTAT
Organism: Parthenolecanium corni; assembly: GCA_038050395.1. Classification (NCBI taxonomy): domain Eukaryota; kingdom Metazoa; phylum Arthropoda; class Insecta; order Hemiptera; family Coccidae; genus Parthenolecanium; species Parthenolecanium corni. The sequence goes on along the minus strand of JBBCAQ010000038.1, from coordinate 3,767,240 downwards.
TATCGTTTTTTGAGTTGTTCTAAAACGTATTTAAATACGAGTACATTGAAATGCAACAACGCGAGAAACCAAAACTCAAGCCTCTCCTAGTCACATTCGGTTTGCTTAAAATTATGAGTCACTATATGATTAAACATCTCCCAAGCCAGGAAGAAAATTTATTTTTTTACACGGTCGAGTATTTTCGATTCGAATTTTTTCAGTAGCCACCCGCAGGTACCAGCGTTCGATTTATGCGGTCCTCCTGTGAAAAAGGTGAAGGTTTTCGTGTGGGGGCAATCAGTAAAACAATTTATGTTTGGAAAACGTGCTGAGAAAGTTAAAAAGTTTACCATGGTGCTGCCGAAAAGAAGATTGCTACCTGTACATAGCTCTTGACACTGAAAAAAAAAAAGTTTCCTTTTCCTTTTTCTCCATGTTTACATTCCTCCTTCCTTTACTTGCCTCCATGATGAGACTTCTCTGGAGAATTTGTTTCTCCGTCGAATGACTGTTTCATTCTCTCTCGCTGGAAGAGCTTCTTGGGTGTATGTATGCTTGTTATTTCTGAGCTGTTCCTTTTTCGACGTGTAATTTAATTCGTTTCCAATGTTACCCAGAAGTCGTTTACAATTTCGTGCATAATACAGCAAGTCTCTCCCCCCCGAGTTGCCCCTTTCGCCGAACAATGTCTGTGCGTACAAATGAAAAAAATTGAGAGACTAACAGAAGGGGAACAACGGTGCTCTACTTACAACGGATGCATTTCTCATTTCTCCATGTTCTTTTTTCTTTACTTACTGTTTTTTTTTTTCATGCTTATAAAGCGTACCCAAGTTGGTGCAGTGCGTGTTTAATTCGTTCAATGTATATCGATCTGGAGTGATGTGCTTGATAATGACGTTATGTGTGTCGTCGAAAATATAATAAAGCACCGTTAGTGTTCTCCAGCAGTCAGTTTTTCTTCCTAATTAATTATAATATCTCATCGTCTTGACGCCACCTCGTACCCTTCCCTGCCAATCAGACTGGTATATTTTAAATTCTTAACCTCATATCTGTATAGTTGGTTTACGATTTTAAACTTACCATAAATAACTATTGTCTCAGTATTTTGATCCATAAATGGCGGAATGTGTAGTCAAAATTGCTTACTCGAAAAATTGTGACTGTACAGAAAATCAAAAGAAAAACAAAATTGTTGGCCCAAGTATAAAAATTTTAACAAATTATCCCTCTACATTTTTTGATTGATTCAGCATTACTAGGTATCGAAAGTACAACCTATTAATTCTTAAAAAATTAAGATTTTTTTTGAAGGGGGAGGGTGACAATGGACTTGACAGGTTTTGGACTTAGTATGATGAAGTAGCTTTTTTGCACATGCGGATCAACTTCTACTCTAAAAATTAGTTATGTAAAAAAATTATTGAATGTGGTTTTATGTAAATTTCTCAGTCGTGTGACTATTGTTTTAGTTTGTAATAATATTATCGAATCAAAAAGACATAATACGTATCATGTTTTTAATATTACGTTTCTTCGCATTTTCATAAGCCTCATAAGCTAAGATATTGGTCCGATGAGAAATTTTTTGTAGTTTTCTTTGGTAAATTCATAATGAAGTATATGAAATAACAAAAACAAATTGCTGTTGAAAAATTTAAAAAAGCAAAGGGCTCCTAGACCAGTTTTACATGGGTCTTATTCACTAAATATACATAGTTATATTTTTCAACATTCTTCTAATTCCCATTTATTCTGTCAGTTCTGAACATGTAATCGTTCTCAGTACCTGACCACTATTTCAACTAGACCCTTAACGGTAAAAATTCGGGGGAGTTGAAATTGTTGTGAAATAATTTAGCGTTGAAAATATGGTCTCAAAATGACTTTACAATCAATTGGTTTCCAATCGAGTCCAAAATTAATAGATTCGATCAGAAACCTTCTTCTTTTCGTAAAGCTTTTTATAGAATATTTTCCTGTTTTTTTAAATATTTTATTTATTTTTTGTTACTTATGGATATGTTTTTTAATTGTTTTCTTTTTCATTCCGTATTGTTCCACAGCTTGATACGTCTATGCGAGAACCCGAGTACCCGTTGAATCCAGACGCCGCCGAATTCGTTCCACTGTCGCCAACCAGTTCGAAAAAATCGTTCGATGCGGACGAGAATCCGGCGTCACCGTTGAAAGATGTTACTAGCGCGGTGCGCAATTTGCTTCTGCACGACGAAATTGTCGCCTCGTCGCCGCTCAAAGGCCAAGAAAAATCGTTGGACGGAATCGACGTTCCTTCGCTGAACGAATTCGGTAATGAAATCCGCAAACGTCCCAGCAATATAATGCCGGACTTCGGTTCGGATTGTGAATCACCCGAGGCTGACACCAAACCAGGTGGGTTCAACTTTTGTGTTCTGTAATCAGGATTAGAGGGGTAGCGGGAGAGTTGTCTGAGAGCAATAAAAAAGAAATTCGGAAGGGGCCCTGACTGCTTCAAGGTACCACTCCGTTCAATCCAAAAAAGAAAGGTTTATGACAAATGCTAAAATCGATGTACCTATTGGCCGCCATTTATGTCATTGAGGGTGGCCTTCATTTACTCATATGCAGTGATTTGTTTTTGTAATTCCCGCTTTCACCCACCACAGTTTTTCTATTTCACGAAGAAAAAAAAATTTTACTCGAGTTTCACTCATCTCACTAAAATGGGAGTGATGCTTCTAAGCCCATCTTTCCTCTATTGAAAATTGCTTAATTGGAATTTTTAAAACTGTAGGTGGTGGACGGGTTGGAGTAGGGAAAGTATTTTTTCTTCAAAAGATCATTCATTTTTTGTTTTTATTCACTACATCTCTCATGATGATGAATAAATAATTTTTTAATTCAACAAACAAAAATAGTGAGGTTTTTTAGTTACGTGAAGAGTTGGTCCAAACTGCAAACTCTTTCAAATTCTCCCGACCTGTTTTTCAATCACCTCACTGGGTGGTAGTAATAAGTTAGAGGAGAAAATACATAATATTATTTCTATGCAATGCTGATTATAATATAAAATAACGCAAATTTTTGCATGTACGGATTTTCAATCCCCTTGTGGCACCACTTTTTTTTTTTTTTCAACCTAAGAGACAGCGATTTTTATTCATGAAATGAAATCATTCAGCTGCAAGTTGGGAAGTAAAAAATTTCAAACTTCAAAATAAGGACTACTCTACGGTATACGGTTAGCAGGGGTAGTCAATAGTCATCGCTGATTCTGTGCATAGAGGTCATATCTCACGGTCTGATAAATAGAAATTCCTTTGTTGGAACCAGAATAATTTTCTACTTGATTCACATAATTTGAGGGCTCAATGTTAAATTTTAAATTTTGCGTGTAAACACGAAGAAACAAATGGAATAAGTGGAGGCACCTATTGATTTTGCTACTATATGAATAATTGACGAAGAAATTTACAGTTTTCTGACGAAGTGAAAAAAATCCCTTCAAACGATGATGTGAGAAGTCGAACATATTTTTATAAAAACGTCATCGTGTCAAAAATGGTAGATATACTTGGCCCATCATGCAATGTTGCTCATCATTGGTTTCCATTCCTATACAATTCAGCTAAAACTAATAACTTCGATCGATAGTACGACGTATCCGCTGAATAATCCTCTCGCCGGCCGCCCTCCGCAACTTGTTGACTGCGGGTTCATCGTAAAAAGTCGGCCTCTTTGGGTGAGCATGGTGCGAGGGTACCGCAATAATTGTTTTCGATTGCCAGCGAAGACATTTTTCTTTCCGTCTCCCTCGGTACAATTCCTTTTGTGCCAGACTTGGTAGTGATAATCAAACCATAAATTAAAATCGTCGGGAGTTGGCAAGATTATAGGCCAATAAAAAGACACTCGTCGAGTAAGGCTGTGGAGGGTGTGCTTTTATGTATGGTATCCACGGAGTATAAGTCAGTGTAGTTGTAGACATACGCACAGAAAAAAAGACATGTACGTATTTATTTCTCCTTTATATATTGTAAAGTAAAACAAACGTGTGGCGGCCACGTGTCTATAAAATATAGCGTCGTTTGCTTCGTAAATACGAGCAAAACCTTCTTTTATATTATTATGTGGTACATAGAAAGAAAGAAATGGGAAAAAAAAAAAAAATAGAGAAAAAATCAAGTCAACGTGTTTGTTTTCTTTTGCAAAGAAAGCTGGAAGAGAAAAGGGCGAAATGGCGTGATGGCAGGGCAGTGTATGAATGCAACTTGTTTTCACATTGTTGTCTTTATCTTTTTATCCCTCGTTATAAGCTATTTAAAATTCAGTCTCCATGTCACGAAGCTGCGAACTTGTGTGCTTCTAGTAAAAGGGTTTATTATAATATGTTTGCTCGTTGAAGTCGTAAGCACACTAGTTCCCTTCGATAAGTTAATTTGGGGTCGCACGGTTCCACCTTCGAATCGTGAAACGTGATTACATTTTTCGCATGTATTTGCCTTTGATATAGGTATAATAATGTAATTATGAGGGTTCAAAATGAAAATTGCTAATTTTGACGATTGTAAAACAGTTTTAGTCAAAAAACTGTACTGGAGTTGGCTTATATGTACAAATATTTCTCATAATGCGTTTACATAATATTCAAGTACATTTTTTCTGGAAAAAAAAAAAAAAAAAAAATCTGTAAATCTGGGGTTAAAGTATTAAGTACGTTCGAATTATAGTATTTCTATGAGTTAGTTGTACAGCTGTTCTCGAAACGTGAGGTGACAGAGATTTAACTTTTTCAATCGTGGAAATCGGAGGCTTAAAATGTCTTATGTTGAGTTTAATTTACCAACCTCGACTTGAGTCACACCACTGTACAACTAATATTTTCTAATTTTCGCTTGTACTTATTTCTCTGGTAACGTCTCAAACAACCACTGCAATTACTCGTATTTGCTTGGAATTTGTACTATACCTATACGTATATTGTAGCTAATTAGTCGTTATATTGGGTACGTTTTACAAAGGAGTTGAAAGAGGCGAAAGAAAAAAATGTGAACCACTTTTAAACGTATAGATGTTGGAAATTCACTTTTGATGAGATTGCAGTGTGATAGAAATTTCATGACTATCCGTTTTGTCGTTTTCTAGAAATTGGCGAATTTCAGCTAAAAAAATATTATACTTGATGATTCTAGATGGTATTTTCAAAGTCTCATTTCCTTCAGATTTTGATAGAATTTGCAGCTGTGAAAGCGAATAGTAAGCAACCGATTGAGCTGAATTTGAAATGGTACCTATATAAATAATATGTACGAGCCTCTGAAATATATCGTCCAAGTTTCAAGTCAATCTGTTCGTTGGTTTCGGTGAAAATAAGTAGAAGTTTGAAAAACATGGATTTGTACTAACTTGAGCTCTAATTTAAAAATCTACCTTTCCAGCGGGTTTTACTGCGCTAAAATTTTTTTTGTATTTACTATTTCTTTCCCCCTGTGGTTGCGAAAGAAAGCTCGCACACACGGCTGCGCCACTAGTGCTTATTGATTGCTTTTGCTGCATATACCTAGATGCGAATTGAATTCTGACCAATTCTTTTCTTCTTTTATAGCACCCCTCCACGACGAACTGACATCGTTAGACAATTCGTTCGGCGTTTCGGAAACGAACAGTTCGACGAAGGCGCTCTTCGGCGACGACTCGTGTTTCGCGGCCAAACTGAAAGACGTAAACGACGTGATCGGCCAAGCGGCGTCCAGGAATTTCGACAACATTGACGAGCACCAGCACGACGACTCGGAATACTTCGGTCGCCGATTCGAAACGTCGTCAGAAGTAATAGAAAACGGTCTCTCCGACGGCGAAGACCAGTTCCCCAGCATCGTCGAGAAAAGCGTCACTCCCGCGGAGTCGGCAGCGCCCAGCAACGAGCACGCTGCAGCCGAACGCGAAGTGGCTGCCTTCAGCGAGAAACGCGACAGCAACTACGAGTTCCCATCGCTCGACCCTAACGACGAGGTCGTCTCTCATCACATGACCAGCTTCGCGGACGCTTCGCAAACGAATTCGATGGTATTCTGCGGTACCCACGACTTTACGGCGCCCAATAATGCCCAGCCCTTCGAGCAGGACGCCGAACTGTTCTCACTGGACGAGAAGAGTGACGTCAGTGAGAAGAGCCAGCCGACGTTTGCGACGAGTAATCCATTCTCCAGCGAGCACCACGAAAAGGAGACCTTCGAGGAGAAGGAGGTGGACGTTGCCGAGAAAGACGAAACGGATCTGCTGAGAAGCGCCGATTTGGCTGCACCGCAGACTCCAATTCAAGAGCTGGAATTCGGTAAACAAAAGGTGTCCGACTTTGTGAACGAATTGACCGGTCAGCACAACCACCGGAATGATTTCACCGACAATTTCTGCACCTTTCGTCCCGCACATGAGTCGTCGCACCCATTCGACGACTCCAAAGAGCCAATCTCGCTGTTCGAAACGGCGCCTACCAGTCAGCCAACATCCAATGGCATCGACGAGCTCGTCTGTGTGCAAGAAAAGTCGTATGCCGATGTAGAAGCCCCAGTGCCTGCAGATAAAGTTGAGCACGTAGAGGTGCACGACAACAAAGCTGTTTCACCAGTTCCAGAAGTATTTGTTAAGAAGCCCGAGGCGCCTGAAAAGCCGGACGATGATGCAAAACACGCACCAGAACCATCCGAACCGCAGGTAGAAAGCTACGAACAGTTCCAGCGCAATTTATCCGAGCAAATTGTAGATGGCAACGACTATATGGCTAGGCAGTTCTCAGGCGAAGAGTGCGATCGGCTGGAAGACGTTACAGTGTTGAGTGATTGCGGCGACCAGGATCAGCCAATTGTCTCGGTAGATGTCGAAGCCCCATACGTGCATGATTGTGGCCGGCTAGATGAGAAGCCGGGTAGCGTTCACCATCATGCAACGCACGCCAAACACTATGGTGACCTGTTACCAGATGTCACCTCGACCATGGAAAGTGATAAACTTGAATCGGAACTGCGTGAATCCAAAGCCAAAGTCGAGCCAGAACCAGTGCCGGCGGCAGATATCTCAGCGAAAGCGGATGATGTGCCTGCCACCGCTGCCGTAGAGATGCCAAAGAGCGTCGATACCGAAGTAACTCACGAACAGCCCAGCGCTGTAGCCGCAGCAGTGACTGCAAGTGCAGTTACTGCTGCAGCTGTGGCTACCACTGCGGTAGCTGCAACTGCCGTTTCTGAGACCAAAAAAGTGGGGTCCGTCATCAAGAAGCCGGATGGTGCAGCCAAACCGTCAAAACCCGCTCCCAAACCATCAACAACATTAACCAAAACCCGACCCGCTGCGCCGAAAATCGACCTCAAGAAACCGACCGCATCCTCGACCACGGCCAAACTAACGTCTCCCCGAACCGCCGCAGCCCCTGCTCGTCCTTCAGCTGCGGCGAAGACAGCTCCGGCTCCACGAAGCTTGACAGCTGCAAAACCATCGCTGAGCGCCACCAAACCAACACCGTCAAGTACCGCCGCCAAACTGCCCGCCAAACTTTCGTCGCCAGCTAAACCAAAGATGACCTCCAGTACTAGCGTCGCTGCCAAGGTGACGGCGAATGGCGACGTTGCCAGGGCGCCGGCCACGCGCAAACCACTAGCGACGAGCAGCACGCTGCGGAAGACCTCGGTCGAAGCAAAACCCGCAGTAGAGACGAAGCCCGCGGTCACCATGTACAACCGAGTGAGCCTGGCGCCGAAGCTGCCGCGTACCTCCGCCACGGCAACCAAAGGCGAGCCCGCAGCCATCGCCTCGAAAGTGTCCTCTTCACTGGCGGCTGCGCCCAGACGTCCCATTTCAGCGCCAACCAAAGTCACCAATAAGGATACGAAGGATATCGCCAACAAACGCTTGTCGTCGGCTGCCAAGAGCAGTCCCTCCAAGCCGAGTCCGACGACGAATGGTAAGACTGAATCAAAAGTAAACAGCCTGTCGAAGACGGCGCCGAAGACCACCAGCACCAACAAACCTCCGTCGCCCATAAAGAAACCTATCGCCTCTGCTGTCAGCAGTGCTACTCAATCAAATTCGGTTGACCACCAAAATTGAAGAACTTGGCGAAAGAAGAATGTTATTTAAATGCAAATGAAAAAAAAAAAAAAAAAAAAAACAAACAAACAAATAAAAAACTAAAGTGTGCTTAAGAATCGCTTCTTCCTATCTTATAAATATTTTACTATACCTATGGTACCTTTACGATTACTATTTTTATATGTATACTTTTTTTTTTTTTTTTTTTTTAGTCACATCATGAATTTTCTTCCTAATACGTGTGCTGTGTATTTCACGATTTGTTGCTCAAAAGATTTTTTCTCCTGTAATTAGTTGTGAAATTTGAAAGAATGTCGAAATTTATCCAAAATATTGGCCGAGTTTATGCTGTTTCTTTATTCCTATGTACTTCGAGTCATTTGAAAAGAAAAGAAAACAAATGAAAAATGTTTCTTTGTGAACTCTCGTGAGACACCCAGTATACGAACTTGTTTTTTTTTTTCCTTCGATTTTTTAATAGTTTTAACCGATGCGATGTTTTATTTTATACATATCTATAACTAAGTATACACTGATCGAATCGCTATTTGAATGAAAAGAATTAGGATATCGGATTTCTACTATTTTTTGGAATTCTTTCTCCTAATCATACGAGTACTCGTTTTTTTTTCTCTAATTGTTTCACCTCGTGAATTTTTTATGAATGTATTTACTCGATAATATTGTTATAGATGTCGTTTCGTTTGCTTCGTGTATTGCATTCTGGTTTTTTTCTTCATTAATTTGCTATACTTCAATGGCAAATACGTATAGAAGTTGCAATTTTTTATAATTATCGTTAAAATTTGCAACATTCTGTGTTTTGGAAGAAAGAGAATTTGGGAACTGAAAATTTAAAATGACTATTGAAAATACTTCTCTTTGAAAACCGAGCAGTCGAAGACGGCTATTGTGAAGCTTTCTCGTCTGTCGGACAGTACATTTCGATCTTGTTTCTCGTCGTCTATTTTAAAATGTATCTTTATTTCCGTCAAATGGTGTAATTAACTCTAATAATTTGGTTGTTTTAGAAACGAACAAAAATCCAGAAATGTCTACGCTTGCGAATACTGACATTATTATAACCTTTTTTTTTTTTTTTTTCATTTATTATTTATTTACTTTTTACTTAAATTATTTATTTGTTTGTTTTATTTTGTATTGTTAAATTTTATATGTTTTTTTCTCTCGATTAACTACAATTTTTATTAAATTTTTACTCCTAGAATGACCTTGAAAAATATAAATACTTTCCCCTTTTCAAATTTTTATATTGCTTATTTATTTTGTACAAACTATACATAAAAATTGTGAGGCTTCTTAACTGTGAATTGTACTGGTCAACTTGATTTTTGTTTGCTGTGTTATTCCAATAGCTGCAATGATGATGGAAATTTTTTCTTTTTTTTTGTTTTGTTTGATTGTATTTGTTGTAGTTTTTATTTTTATGGAAAGAAAAGTACTTTAGTTGCTAGATTTTATAAAAATAAATCACCAACCACTCGTTGTGTAGAAAAACTGATCATATTAATATTTTGGATAATGGATAATTTAGAAAGTATTTTTTTGGTTTTCAAAAAAAAATTAAGTACATAATCAATTATTGAAAAAAAAAAAAAAAAGTCAAAAATTTGAATCTTTGTGTGCGTACGAATATTTCCCTAAAGTTTCTATATTGAAATTATTTTCATTTTATTATTCCTAAATTAGTTTACTCATACACCGTTGAGACTTCATAAATGAGGAATATAAATGCGATGTAAAGAATTTTGAGTTTAATAAATTCTCAAAGTCAAATCCTGGACTTACTTTCAAACAATCAACTTGGAACTAAGTTTTGTAAAAATTTCCTTTGTAAAAGAATCCGTGTCTTTATAATCCTATTTTCTTTCCCACACTTATGCTAAGCTTCAAGTTATAGCCAGCTAGGATATCCGATATATATTTCGAATTTAAAGCTATTTAATAAAGCTTAGCTCAAGTGTAAATAGGTCTTTTTGAAATATATTGAAAAATGTATTTCAAAGCTTACTTGAAGTGTATTGTGGGCTTTTGTATCAATAATAGTGCTAAATTTTTTATTTAAAAACTTAAATGATTGAGAGTGGGGTTTTTTCTTGTTGATCTTCTGAACATGAAATTAAAAGTTTGTTTAATTTTAAGTCATGTTTTGGTAGTATTTTACCAAAAGTTTCATTTACCTACATTGTGTTTTTAGCGTGTTTCACAAATTATTTGCTGTTTTCTATCTGAAAATATTTTTATTGGACTAAGCTAGTTACTCCCTAATGCAAAAATTACAGATTAAATGCTGAATGCAAAAAAACAGAAGCGATTTTTTATTCAATGTTCCATTCTTATCCTTTCTCTAATTTTTTTTTACATCAAAAAATTGGAAAATGTGGTTAAAATAAATGTTAAAAGTTAAAACCACCCTCAAGTATAATATTATAATCATGATATTTTCATGAAAACACTGAAAAATTTTTAGCTTGAGAAATGCCCAATATGAATCAACTGCATTTTACAAGATGATAAAAAAATTGAATTTCGTTGACCAGTACCTATAATATTTTTGTTTCCCAATTTTATTTAATTTTCTATATTGTATGCCGGATTTCATGATACTGAGTCACTTTGTCCTTAACAAATGTACTTTCAACATCTAGAAATGATTATGGCACCAATTTTTTTTTTTTTTTCGTTTACTCCTAAATGCACGAGAATCTAAGCTGCTTAAGTTCTGTGAGTGATAAAATTCTGAACATCTTTTGTGTGAAGCATATTATTTTTCGCATTGTTGTGTGCCATTTTCAATGACTGGAGAGTTCATAAGTTACGTAGCCAACCAAAAATTCCTATGGAACTTTGCGAAAAATTATCAGTTTGTTAACTAAATTATAATTTATCAGCGGAGACTACAGTTAGGTCATTTCATGCACGAGTAGCCTTATTTTATGCGTACGTATTACTAGATTAATTTTTTTGTTAATATTAAATTTGTGTTAGTTTTCGTCGTAGAAAACAAATTTTTCGTAACTGTAAGAAGAATCGTGGATTGATTGTCTTGTTAGGAGCTTACTAATAATTTGTATATTTTGTTTCACATTTATTGGTGCTGAATCTTCTGAAAAATGAGACTATGTGGTACTTAGTTGAATTTTTTTTTTCCATTTTTTTTAAAAACATGAATTTAAAGTCATTTTTAAATTCTGGAGTACCTTCTAATCTTCAAACTTCCCCATAGTCTTATCAAAAGAGCTAATAAAATAATCCTGTTCTTTGTTTCTCGAAGACTTTTTCAACATTTTTTTCCAGTCTTCCAATCTCGACTTTTTTTGTCTTTCTGAAAATAGTAAACTTTTTCTATCATTGCGTGGAAAATTTGGTTAAATTTTGTGTTGACTGAAAAAGGAATTAAATTTTTTAAATTTATTTACTTATTAATTTTTTTTTTTTGCATCAACTAGCCCTATAATATTCGCTCCAAGCCAGTTATATTTTGTTGTGCATTAATCTACGAATGCTTCGTTTTACTTTTGTTTTGATTGCGAAAAGTTATTAACCACCGTTTTTCTCAAATTTTATTCATTTCAACTTTGAAACGAATATTTCGATTGGATTTTCATCTTTTTAAAATCGTTAGTCAAATCCTTGTTTTTGTATTATCAAACTCATCCCCCTAGCTTATAGAAGGAAAAAAACGATTATTATAATCGTCGCAGAAGCTTTTTCATTAGCTTGGCTTGGCTGTGTGTTAATTTATGTATTGTGTTGTTAATGTTTCTTTTATTATGCGAATAATTGCGGTATTAATGTTAAAATTTTATATAGGTACTTTTAATAATGATTGATAATTTATTCGTTATTTTTAAATAGAGCTAAAAATTATGAAATTGAGGACAAAAAGACTACTTGTTTCTCAGCTATTTCTATACGCAGTGAAAAGAAATAGAGATCATTCTGTTCTGGTTCTTATACGCATGAAATAAAGAACAATTTTTTTAATACTTTGTTTTTATTGTTCTATGTTAATGAAACAGATTTAATTGTAATGAAAAATCGATATTTGTAATGGAAAATAGATTTTTTCAAAATAGAACGGTTTGTTATAAAAACTACCATTTAGTCACATCGAACAAATTTTTCAGGAGAGTGAGAAAAAATGTCATTTACAGACCTACATGCAAGAAGTCTACATCATGATTATTTAAGAGCAAAGAACCAATTTTGTGCAAACTTATGGTTCAAAACTGAGCTTTATTGCACTCACATTTTTGCTATTTGGCCTCCAAAATGTGAACATAATTCGCGAATTAGCCTCCATTTTATACTGGTGGCCAACTTGAAAAGGTGGAGGTCAGTTGGGTTGATTGTATGAATCGATTTCTTGTGCCTTTAAGAGATTGTATACAACTTTTCTACCAGATTTTTTGAATGTGGGAGAAATATTAATAATAAAATAATAATAATAATAATAATTCATAACATCTCGTTGCATTTTATCTCAGAATTTTTTGAGAGTCCAAAAACTCAGGGTACAATGCTGGCTTGAAAGGGGTTCAAACTTAAACCAGGTTCAGGTAGAAATATATATGTTAATAATTTGAAGTTGAACCTGTTCAAAATTAAACCCTACTCAAGTCAGTATTATACCCCCACCCATATTCATTCAAAAATAAGAACCATTATTTCATCCAAATAATAAATGTAAAATGAGATGAATTATGTTTTTTTTACATAATTTTATAGGAAAAATGCTTACTAAAACTTGTAAAATAATGAATTAATTTATGATCAATTTTATAACAGGTACATAGTTAAAATGGCTTTTTATGTAAACTGTGCCTGAAAAATATGAAGACATCAGTGGTGGAACTAACTTTTTTTTTTAGGGATGACGAGAGGGGCCAAGAAAAATCTTATAAAAAATGTCAACGTCCACAAAATTGATAGGGAGATCGATTTTTTGTTATTTTTTTGAATATTTCCTTTTTTCTGGTTTTTAATTTATTTCGGCGAAAACTTTTTTGTTGGACGGTGGAAGAGGACACCAGAAATTTTTTGGGGGCCATAGTCTCCGCTAGCCCCCTTTTAGTTTCGCCTTTGGAAGACATTAACAAAAAAGTGGAATTTTTTTCATGGGTGATATTAGCCATGCTATTATTCCAAAAACATTATTAAATTTCTTTAAAACTCGTCAGCATTTTATTTTCCTTAATTTTCTAATATCAATTTTTCCTTGACAGTGGATTGGTGGAATAATGCATTTCAAATGACTCTTTCAATAAAACAGTGGCGGGATAGTTTAAAGTGGGACGAAATAATTTGTTGGGAAGAAAAGAAGAGCATGTACCAGTTTTAAGTAAATCAATCTAGCTAATGAAGAGTATCTGAATGAAAATAGGTAATTATTTTTAGAAAGACAATATGGGAACGTTGCCATTAATTGTGTGGTTTATTGGTTCGGAAATGTGAATCAAAGACAATAAATCTCCGATATCCGTCGTCGTTAGTTTATTGAAGTGCAATTTGATCGTGTTGAAATAATTCTTAATTTTGATTCTAAATGGTAAGAATCTGTATGTTTTATTTTTTTCACGATATTACTTTAAGAAACGTTTTCAAACTATACCTTACATATTATCTTCCCAATCTTATTGTTTTTAATATTTTAAAATTGGTAGAATTGACTTTCATCTTACTATGAGTTCTACAGGAAACTTGAATAAAAATAATGTCACGCGAAAGCTTCCAATTATTATCAAGATTAAATCACCTAGCGTTTATGTGAAACAAATGTCAGGAAAGGGTTTTGAATTAGCAAGCTTTTACTGTGATTTAGATTTAATTGGATCATACAGGTCTTTCAGCCCTTGAGAAAATAATGAATTTATTTTTGTTTCATCAAATTTTTTTAAAAAATGCAAGAGAAAACAGATTACAGAAGTACCAAAATAAGTGACTTACAAAAAAAAAAAAAACATTTCTTCATATTATATATTTTATTTATAAATCGTTACAATAAATTATTAATGAGGTATTCTACAAAATTACAATTCCAGTTTTATTTTGCAGGAGGTCCATCTATCTGTCAATCAGTTTCGTTTTTGTAGAACATATAGGAAAATGAAAAAGTGAAAAAACTTACTCGTGTATTTATAAGTCCATATTATTTCATTATCAGATAGATAGGTTTAGTTCGAATTTTTTTAATTTACTTACACTTACTTTTTTTTAATTCAAATTTTGATTATTTAATTTCACGTTTGTACAGAAAATTATGCATTTTGAGTAAAATTTTTTTTCATTCATTCGAGGAGTACATATTATAAGTTCAAAATTATTTTCTCAGGCGGACAAGGAGAAGGTGAAGAAGAAGAAGGTAAAAAAAGAAGAAAAAGGCGAAGAAGCACCACCACCAGCTCCAGAGCCAGAACCAGAGCCAGCACCTCCACCATCAGCCCCAACATCCACGAAGTCTTCACGCCATAGCAGCAAGAGAAAAGCGGTTAAACGATCTGGCAGTAATGTGTTCTCCTTATTTACTACTCAACAAGTGGCTGAATTTAAGGAGGTATGTTTTTAAAATCATAGATAACTGATTATTTGAATTTTGTGAAAGTTCTTCGGTTAAAGGTGGTGCGACTAGGTTGAGCAATATTTTTTTGGATTTTTCATTGACTGCGTACTAACAGTATTAAAAAAGAAAAATTTCACATTTTCCTTTAGGTTTTGTTCCTTCATATTAACACTAGAAAAACCAGGTTTTACTCGATTACTCAAGGGACCAAGTGGCGTCGTATGACACTAGTCAGGGGTTCTCAAAATATTGGTCCTTTGAGAAGTCAATCGCAAAATTTTGAGTGGCGTCGTATATGACGTCACCTGGTACTTCTAGTGTTAATGTGAAAATTTCTAAGAAAGGAGAGAGAGAATGGAAGTACCAACGATTTTATCTTGTATAACATAATGAAAGCTTCGGTAAATGAAAACGAATAGTGTTATTGGTGTTTCCAGCAGTAGATATTTTTACTTGCCATGGTCCCTTGCATCGTTACCGCTTTTATAAATGAAAAAGACTGGGCGATGTTTTTAGAATATAGTACACAAAGAGTCCTATAAGTGACAGCACTGAGATGTTACTTGAATATAAGAACTTTTAAGAAAAAATATAGACCCCTCAGCAGTTGATGTACGCTCAAAACTTAATAACATGTCGCATAAGAAACAATAGTGGAGAATCAAAATAATATTATCAACTTTTTATTTCGTATTAATTTTAATTTAAAAAAAATTGTAAACCCCTTTTTAGGTGTCGTAAAAGCTGTTAAGATTTATGTAAATGCCATAAAAAAATGATTGAAAAGTTTTTAATACGTTTTTAGTAATTAAAACTCAATAATGTCGTCTCAAAAAGAACTAGCCTGTTTCGAACTTTTTCAAATTGTATTGTAAAATAAACATTTTTTTCTTTTTAATTTGCCATTATCAATAATGATGCTAATGCCATAAGATTTTAAACTCGGTGCTTATTGGTATTCAACTTCATAATTAGTAAGTATTTCAAAATTTTCAAACAATTTTTAGCACACAGAGGGAGCTAGTGGGAGCAGTGGCGTACCTAGACCAATATTCTGGCTAAGAGGCGGGTTTTCATACAGCCAAAATAGTGAATTTTCTCATTCCCCCCTGGCCACTGGAGCAGGAAAAAAAATTTAGGAAAGCTTGCAAAAAATAAAGTGAGAAAAAAAAATAGTTCGACAAAATATATTACGAAATAATAATGAGAAATGTTTCAGAGTTTTTGTCACTATTTCTAGTATTTTTGTACAAATTCTTGGTACAATTAGATATTTTTTTATCAGTTTTATGAAAAAATATTTATAAAAAGCATTATAACTTAATCAAGAGAGGAGAAAAACCATTAAATCTGCGGTGTAAATATTAAGGGCGCTGGAGTTTCTTATGAATTTTTTCAGACTTTGAGGAGTTGGAGGAAGAGGAGGAGGAGGAGTGGTGGGGGGTATTGGCCATTGCGTGGTAGTACGAGTTTTCGTCCGTTTTTAAGCTTTTAAAATAATATGAAAAATATTTTCAACTGACTCGAATAATAGATCGTGTCCAAAAGGTTTGCGAATCGTTTCACGTGAGTTTAAGATGATAATTTATGCGAACGAATTTATTCCCAGTGCTCTGTTTGTTTTAGGCACCCATTATGCATCGCTACATTTGTTCATTTGTTCATTTGTTCTCTTGTTCAAAATTTAACTCCCCTACAAAACACTATTGAAAAGTGCAAAATATGTACTTATTCTAGTTGAATGCATGATGGCTGTTCTTTGGTTTTTCTGTCACTTACTGGTTTCAAAGTTTCGTTCAGCGTCTGGTTTCTACAAATTGTGAAGAATTCCTACGATAATTTTGACACGTACAGTTCTGCAGTATTAGCGTAAAGATATTTGTTTTGTCTTTCAACATTTTGATCAGTGCTCTGGGTAACATTATGAGTTAAAAAATATCGAAGTACCTCTACTACCTACCAAGAAGTTTTCTCTTACTGTTAGTCTATAATTAGCTGTATATGAAAGCACTGTGATAACGAAAATGATTGGCAGTCAAATTAGCTTGACCATTACAGAGAAAGGACTATTGTATTTTTTAATTTTGGTTCAAATGCTAGTTCTGACAAATGGAACGGTCGTGGGTACCAACGACCGCCAAACTGTAGAAAAAAACTTTGCCAAGATGATAAAAGAAACAAATAATTCCGGTAAGCTTATTTAACATGTCAATTTAAAGTGTGTATCTATTACGTTTTCTTCGTAAATTTTTCTGTGGACGTTTTGAACAAATGAAAAATAAAATTTATGTGTTCCGTTAATAAATGTAATAGATTTTTAAATCCAAAAATTCAAACCGACTTGTTTCAGTCAATTTTCAACCGATTGAGATGTTTTTTTTTGGCAAAATGCTCACCTTACCTTCCTCTATCCAGAGCAATCATCAGCTCCAATATAAAAATTACAAAAATTAAATGCGGGTACCTACTTTTTTTTTTTTTTTAAATTGTTGAATGAAAAAATTTCTTACACGTCGATCATTTTTATAATGAAGGACCAAGTCTCTTAAAGGGGTATTCCAACTTGGCTACAATGTTAAAATCGACGTCTAAAAAATGCATGAAAATATTGAATAAATATATAGGCAATTTGATTGACGCATGCGATGCGGATTTTCGTTTTGGCTGTCAAAAATGACAATTTTCATGAGTTTTTAGCTCAAAAGTTAACCTACGATTTACTATTTTTTTCGCTGAGCTTTGCACCAAATTTGGATATGTTAACCTTGAACATAATATGCCCGGCCGGACGAAACTATTTTCTTGACCATAATTAAGAAAAAATTTTTTTCAAAGCTTCAAATGAAATGGCTTATTTAAGAACCTCAAAAAATAACCTTAATTTTTGGGGGAAAAAAAAAAGCTTCGTCCAAGCATGGAGAATATGGTCAAGAGTAACAGTCTATTTTTGAACCCATTCGATGCAAAAGTTAGTGGGAAAAAAATGGTAAGCCGTGAACCACTCGAAAAATGCTTAAGTAGATTACACCCTTAATAATACATACTACCTATGGCTTGAATAAAAAATATACTCTGTTCAACCGTGATAATAACCTACAAATTCAAAATTAGAAGTAAGGTAAAATAACAAAAAAGGCTGTGCGTTCCGATAAGAGAATTGTTTTCAAATGTGCAGTTATAGTCAGAAGCTTTTTTTATTCTCAAGTTGAACACAGGTATTAAATTTTATTGACCTTTTATATTTGACGACTTTTTATTAAACCTACAGGTTTCAGCAGATTTTTCCGGATAGATTGGTTGTGTGGTTTGTTCTCGAAGGGGAATTATCGTATGAAAAAATGTCAAGAATTGTTAAACTGGGGCGGTTTTAAAAATTTATTCCCCAATATTATTTACGATGAAGATAATGCTGATCTACCTCAAAAGAAGTGCACAGAGTACCAACCGACTGTAATGGACCCACAACATTCAAGATCGTTATCTGATATTAACACTACTGTCAAAATGTTTCAGTGTCCATTTAAGAGCCGAGATGGGTCTAATCAAGGCAAATATCTTGTTTTTTCCGGAATTTTGTCTGATACGTTATTTATGGTTCGGGATGAGAATAATTTAAAGAAGTTTATTGGACATTATTATTCGCGAGAAGAGAATGATTGATTAGCCTTTATTATTTTATGGTACTCGTATACTTGTCTAGACATTTAAATAGACTGTTACAGTATCAGCAATACCCTTACGTAAATATTTTTATAATTATTTGTGAAAATTCATTATACACTTTTAAATGGCGTCCACCTTGGGTTTTGGTGGTGCGGCCGCACCAGGCCTTCCAAATTAGGGGCCTCTGCATTCAAGTTTTTCAATAATTTCACTTTTACATTTAAAACAGCTAAAAAATGTAAATAAATGGCTATCAGCCGCATTCACTTATATTAAAAATATGAATAAGGCATTGATGAATAGAGATGTTAATTATCTACTCCATTTTCTTTGTCTTATTTTTAGCACTTTTTCAAAATTTTCAACGGTTCTCAAAGGAAAGCAGTCAGCAAATATCTTGTTATTCTTGTATCATCAAGGGTGTATAGTCTACCTTTACTATGAAGTCAACATTGACGTCTAAAAACTGCATGAAAATATTAAATTTAGGACATAGGTACATAGGCAATTTCTTTGACACACTTGTTGCAAATTTTCGTTTTGGGATTTGCTGAAGTTTGGATACTTTATCCTTGAATATAATATTTCTTATACCCGGACGAAGTTGTTTTTTTCATCAGTTTAATTTTTCTTTCAAATACCCGAAAAAATGGTTTTTTGAGACTCAAAAAAATGGCTTTAGATTTTAAAAATAAAAATAAGAATTTCATTCGGGCATAGAGAATATGAGAATATGTTCAGAGCAACATATTAGTCAATTAGAGTGAATTCGATTCAAAACTCAGCGAAAAGAATGGTAAATGCACGGGATCCTCACTAAAAAAGTAAAGGTAGACTACATCCTCAAATAGTTTTATATTTATTGACCAATGACTATTTTCTTGATCAAATAACCCCTAGCTTTTATTTAACACCAATCTATTTCAGCCTTTATTCAAGACTTCAATCTCATCAAGATTGACTTATGGTGCAAATTTGAGCTTTATTGGTGCAATAGTTTGTTCTGGAGCGCGTTCAAAAGAAAAATCCTCGTTTTTCAAGCTTATAGAGAAACAAATAAACGGATTGGCTTGAAATTTGATTGGTGAACTTTGAAGACTTGAATTTATGCGCAATTGAAATTTCAGTTCAATCCGATTGTTATAGTTTCCCTGTAATTAGCTCCCAAAGTCAAGATTTGCCATTTCTCTATCCAACACTTCTCCTCCCTATACATAAATAAATAAACAAAATAATGAAGAAATATGAAACTGTGAGATGAGTAGTCTTTTTTTATTTTTAGAATCCTGAGATCGTGCAAAGAATTACTACGTAGGTTCCTTGCCTATTTGTGAAAGTCAAGCCCAAATTAATAGAAGTTGCTCTGTCGAAAGCCTGCTAAAGATATTGAAAAGTAGCCATGAGTAAAATATAATTATCTAGAGATGTTTTTGTTACTTGTGAGACCCAAAACAGATAAATCATAACACTTGTGAGACCCTTTTGTGGGTCTCGCATGTCCATGAGGTGTATGTATGGTTTTTCTTACTTCTTCCACTCCGCAGACCCCATATCTGCATTTTTTGTCTGGGACTCACAAGTGCCCCAAATATCAATTGTATGTACACTTGTGGTTCACTCATTTCATTTTACTCCTTATCAACTGTATTGTACACCTAACCAGCAGTTGTGGACTTCATTACATAGCCTAAGGCATCTACTACAGATAGCCACTAAGCCACGTGAAGACAAAGGTTTCATTTCTGAGTATTTATAAAGGGGCATCTCGCAAGTGTTATACTTTATTTTGGGTCCCACATGTGACGTAAAATAACAATACACATGGATTGAATACTACTGCGTGACGAACTGTTTGCAAATCGTTCAAATTGTAAGGTTTGCGAATACGAACCAACTTCTTCCAACTGCTCTGTTTGTTCAGGTAGAATAATGTAGATACATGTGTCCAGAAATAGTTTTTTTATATTGTTGAAACAACATTTAGCTCCTCTGCAAAACACGATTGTCGTTTGAAAAGTGCTCGTAATATGATGATGCTTGTTTTGTTGCTTTTTTTTGTCACTTATTGGTTTCAAAGTCTCGTTCAGCATCTAGTTTTTATACACTTTAATTGTGAAATATTACCACGTAAAATTTTGGCGCGTATATTCCTGCAGCATTAGTGTCGAGATATTTGTTTTATGTTTTTACTTTGAAAATGTTGATATCAGTTCTAGGTGACGTGAGTTGAAGAATATAGATATCTTCTACCTATAGCTAGAAGATTTCTCTTATAGTTAGACTATAATTAGATGTATATGAAAGCATAGTAGAAACATAAATGCTTGGCAGTCAAATTACTCGTGCCTTGACCATTACGGAGAAAGGACTATGGTCTTTTTTAATTTTGGCTCAAATGCTTGCTCTGACGAATGGAAAGGCTGCTGGGGGTACCAAAAACTGCCAAATTGTAGAAAAACGCTTTACCGAGATGATAATAGAAAAACATAATTCCGGTGAGATGTCAACTTATTTAATAAATGTCGAACTGAAGTGTTTATTACATTTTCTACATAAATATTTTCTGTGAACATTTTGAACGAATTAAAAAAAACAAAATTCAATTACCTAATAGGTCTGTGTAGAATATTCATTCTACATTTATTATTATACTCATGAGACCTTTACAATGGGAAACGGTGAAAGTGCCATCTTAAAAATCATGGTCAGCGACTTTTGTTTTCGCTGTGTGTAGCAGAGTTTCTCTGATGGCTCAACTCCTTCATTCACCAACGACACCCCCCTCCCCCTAAAAAAATTGAAATTACCACTCGTCCACTCGACAAAAAAAATTGAAAATTTATAATTTGTGAAGTAAATTTTCTGGCTACGTTTTCTTTACGCCGGCCATGTTAAAAATTCCTTAGGAGACAAATTTTTTTATCTAACTATTGCATGGAGACGGTAGTAAGTGCCAAAGTGCTTTATGGGATTATTTTTTCAAGTAAAATTCATGAGGTCTAGCACTCGAGTTGGACCACGCTATTTATACGAGTAATTTTCACGATTTCTTAACTCCAAAATACACTTACAATTTCCTATATTTGCACTGAGCATTGCACGTATTATTCAAATTTGGATATTATGCTATCGTTGACCATACTTTCTATACTCGAACGAGGCTGTTTTTTTCAAATTCATTTTTTTAAAACTTTTTTAAAGCCCCCCCCCCCCCAAAAAAAAAAAGAGCTTTTCAGATGCTCGAATAAATGCACAAAAATTTTGAAAAAAAGGCTTCGTCTGGGCATAGATAATATATTCAAGAGTCAGATATTCGCATTTGAGCCATTTCAATGCAAAATTCTGTGAAAAAAAGGAGTAAATCGTAAACCACACTTGAAAAAGGCAAAAGCTGTAGACTACACCTTTAATAATTCTATAGTTTGAATAACGAGTAAACATTTTACATTACCTTATATCGAGCTTTTATACGTATTTGACAAATTTTTTTATTAAACCTGCAGGTTTTAAACGATTTTTCCGGATAGATTGGTTGTGTGGTTGGTTCTCGAGTGGGAATAATCGTGTGAAAAAATGTCTAGAATTTTTCAAGTGGGTCAATTTTAAACGTTTATACCCCGATATTATTTACGATGAAGATAATGCTGATCTACCTCAAAAGAAGTGCACAGAGTACCAACCGACTTTAACGAACAAAGGACTTTTAGCATCCTTATCTGGTAAAAACACTGCGGTCAAAATGTTTCTGTGTCCATTTAAGCGCAAAGATGGGTCTGGTCAAGGCAAATATCGTATTTTTCCCGGACTTAGATCTGATACCTTATTTATGGTTCAGGATGAGGAAAATTCTAAAAACCTTATTGGATATTATTACTCGAGAGACGTGGTTGATTTAACAGACTTTATTGGTTATAAATAGTTTCATGTTATTTATTGAAATTCTTTGTTCACCTTTATGTAGCACTACTCTACTTTAGAGAGAGAATAGAAAAAGTACAGATTACTGGCTAAGAAACCTGCAAACCGCGCCTGTAGTAGCCCATATATGCGAGCCTGCAGTTTGAAAGACAGGAAAAAGGAGGATAGCTGGCTGTATAAATGAAGGAATAGTCAGTGAAAAATAGATGGAGGAAAGTATCATGACAACTCGAAATAAAATGTTGAAGACGGCAAAAATTCGTGCGCAAAATTACACAGTTTTAACAACTGTGCACACTTAATTTAGGAAACATTGTTGAAAATTCATTCTTACTCCAAAATAGAAACGAAAATGTTGCTTTTTTTGAGCATTGAATCGGATTTATGGTTTCGACTAGCATATTTCTTGAAAATTTTACTTTATGATGCTCGTGTATTATTTGTTCGTGGTACAAACTATTATTTACGAGTATTATACACCAGTTTTTCGTAAAATGTCTGAAATTTCACTTTTTCGTTCTAATCATTGACGCTATAACTTAATTTTAGCCTCAACGATTTTGTAGCAGCTGTTTCTTTGATGTTTAGTTGATTGGTATTTTACTGTGCTGTGCAAAAAAAAAAAAGACTGGCACAGCATGTCCCACTAGAAGAGCAGGTTTTCGATTTGTGTCACAGGAGTGTCATGAACCCTAAAAACCTGCTACATGATACTTCAGGATTCTGTAGAAATGAATTAAAAAACTTGCTCTCTAGCGCAGCAGAGAGACATAACTGACGACGGTCACAGTATCGATTCGTTACGTATTTTCGCCTTCGAAATGTTGCGTTAGGCAATTATTCTTATTTGCGCAATATGCGCAATTACTGTCCGTAAAAAATAGGCGATTACTAGACAAATACGGAACCGATTGCAACCAAATTTCTTTCAGCTCATCTTCACTATAAGACCTACTCTCCATCGAAATTTCAACCCTATTGATTCAGTAGTTCGTAAGAAACCGTGTTCACAAGCAGAAACCTTCAATTGCCCATAACTTGAAAACGAACAAACCAATAAAGCTGTAATTTTAATGAAAGGTTGGACTTGTTACGTGAAATATGTGGTTGAAATTTGGATTCAATTGGTTTTGTAGTTTTTCTGATATTAGCCCTGGAAAAATCTTATACATATATGTATATACATAAAGTTATACAAATCGCTGATTTTCATGGGAAACTTATTTTTGAGTCATAAATGAAAAATGACCCCGACCCCACCTGTGACTATCAGATTGGTTGCAAAGACCAGGTTTTTGCAAGTTGGTTTTCTATGAAAACCTGCTAAAAATGATTTAAAATGACAATCGCTAGTTTCCTATTTTGTTTTCTATTCGTCATTGCGTAGTCCAACATATGGTTTTTACCTTTGCGAAGAGGTTCTTTGCCATAAAACGTTGGTTGATCGCCTGGTCTATTGTGTTAACGTGAATAACGTTGATTTTAAGGATGCTTTGTACGTGACATTATGTAGACCTAACCTAAGTCATAATATGTAGGTAACCTAAAGGATTCAGAGTTATATGCGATAGCATAGTGAAACCAAAAATGAATGGCATTGAAATTATTTTGACCGGTGCTGAGAGGAAGCTAATGGTTTTGTTCATTTTGATTCAAATGCTATTTCAAGTGGATGGATCTGGAGTATCGGTATGTGCTCGGGATCTTGATCAAGTGGAAAAGGAGTTCACACGCATGATAAAGAAATTAAATTCTGGTGAGATGAGACGCATGTTTGACACGGTTTTTAATGTAGCTCCTATTATCTCCTTTGCAGAAATTATTTAGAATAGAACATTTTAAATTTTTACTAAATACAGTTTAGTCTTGAGGTGCACCCAAAATTCAAGTATATTCTTTAAGGAAATTATTTTCATTAAGTTACTTTTGTAGTTTTTTTGTGTGTTCTATATGGTCTTGAGTCAAAAAGACGTATAGGTATGAAGACCCATACTGAGTTGGTTCTCAAACAGATTATATTATGTAAATGAGACCTTCAGAAAATTGGTTTCGACCATCTTCTTCGTCTCGCATACTCTATAACCATGAGGGATGATATTCCCATTCAGATGAAAATTGAGTTAGCTACTGGCTGATTTCATAGAAATTATAAATAAAGAATCCAATTTTTCAAAAATTATGTTTATCGCAAGCCTAAGTCTAAAACCTGCCAAGTCACCCCAAAAATTTTCGTCCAATTTTTGGTGCTCAAATTATGATTATGCGAGTACCTACTTTATCTTTTCATCATAATATGCCTAATTGAAAACTTGATGCCTTTTGTTTTTAAAACTATATTATAAGTTAGATTTATAGCGTTTGAACGCCCAAAATAAATGCGACTTTGTCGCTGAACCTCATAATCTTTGACTTTTTATCAAACATATTATAGGTTGCGGTTGGATCCGATTCTTCCGGGTTGATTCGTTGTGTGGTGTCTTCTCAACTGGAGAGAAACGTAAAAATAAATGCGTAGATCTTCTGATGTTGGACAGTTTTAATAACGTATTCAAAGAGATTATTATCGATAGAGAAAATCGTGAAATAGCTACAGGGAAGTGCAGTACGCAAAACCCGATAATACAGAACCGAGAATATTCACATTCCTTAACTGGTATAAATAAAAAGGTCAAAATGTTTAAGTGCCCATTTAAGAACCAAGACGATGGTACTGGACAAGGACAATATTACGTTTGTCAAGGAATTGACTCTGAGTCTGTATTTTTGTTTCTCAATGTGAACAATGCGATGAATCTTATTGGATTTGTACACGATTAGGGAAGATGATTGAAAGTTGATCCACCCATAATTTTTCCACTGCAGCACATAAAAGTTCTAAATTTTATTCGGCTATTTTCTTCACAATGAATTAGTTGAAAAAATTTGTGGAGCACTTGTGTAAATGTTGAATCAGTCTACTTGTAAATCATACTAAATGTCTAAAAGTGAACTTGAAACACTTTGTAGTCAAATTCGATTAAATGTTGTTTTTCCCTATTGTTCAGTATAGCTTTTTATATCTTAATGCTCGAGTATGTGCTATTACTTGCAGTATGAGAAATTTTGAAATGACTAAAATACTAGAACTGATTTGAGTAGACAGTGTAGGATTAATTTCATAGGCCGGGGGGGGGGGGTCATGGCTTATGAGTGGCCAAAGGTGGAGCAAAAAAAAATGTTTCTAACGCTAAATTACGTGAAATGGACTTGTAAATACGTGTTAGGTACAGTTTCCTGAAATGAAACTAAAATTCAATTAATGTTTTTTTTTTTTTTTTTTCAATTGTAGAGGCAAAAAATTTTCAATAAGAGGGCATCCAGTAATGGGGCTCGGGCACGGCGCGGGGCCCATAAAACTTTAATCTGGCGTTTTAAGTAGATAAATATTCAAAAAGTTAATATCTGAAAGAGCTTATAAAGGACAGGGCAAAAATAAAAATAAAATAACTAAATCATGAGTCATTATACAGGGTGCGGCAAAATGACGGGCTACATTTGTTTTTCCAATTATATGCGTAAGACAAAAGATAGAGACATGCGGTTGGTTTTAAATTAAAATTCATTCTTTAAGGTTACGTATGAAATGAAATTTCACTCGCATGTTGATCATTTTGCCGAGCACATTTGCGAAAAAACTCAATTTTCTAAGACTTTGCTGAGCAATAATCATATTTTTCCACTAATTTCTTTCGTATTCAGCCGGTAGGGAATTTATCTCCTTGTGCTAACCATGAAGAATGTTACACTTACAGAATTCCCTCCCCGGTCAATTTTATCCATCATTGGTAGCATTTAGCGGAATAAATTGTAAAATAATGTAACCATTGCTTAGCAAAGTTAAAAAATTGGATTTTACGCCTTCAGAAATGTATTAGGCAAAATAGTCAACATGAGAAAGTGAAATTGTATTCAGTAACGCACCGAAGTAGGGATATGGAGCTGAAACCTTCCCTTTAGGCCTTGAATTTCATCAAAAAAAGGCTGAATAGAAAATTTTCAATTTTTTGGGACTTTTTTGGGAATAAATTTATGCCTTAGCTCCTCCCTTGAAAAATTTCTGGTTGCGTCACGGATTGTATTTCATACGTAACCTTAAGGAATGAAGTTTTATTTAGAAGCAACCGCATGTCCTTATCTTTTTTCTTATGAGCATAATTCAAAAAACAAATGTAGCCGGTCATTTTGCCGCACCCTGTATATATTGGTTTGTACATCAAATGAAATAGTACCAATATAAAAAAAAATCACACCTGCTTTAAAATCCCGCTACTTATCTTGATTTTTACATCAAATCAAGTAGTACGTGTAAAAAATGACACAACAGTTTATGATG
Organism: Parthenolecanium corni; assembly: GCA_038050395.1. Classification (NCBI taxonomy): domain Eukaryota; kingdom Metazoa; phylum Arthropoda; class Insecta; order Hemiptera; family Coccidae; genus Parthenolecanium; species Parthenolecanium corni. Next base: position 3,740,652 of record JBBCAQ010000038.1, on the reverse strand, counting down.
ATGGGGAATTTGATACGATTTTACTCTTTTAGTGAATAGTTTCACTATCAAACGATTCAACGAATCTTTTCCTAGGTATAGGATGATAGAAAAAACCTTTTTCAACACAATTTGTAAATTAGGTACCAGAATGACGATGTATACAGATCAGTTGTGCCCATTGCAGAGTCTCTGCAGGCATTCTTCAGCATCATATTAATTAGCTTCAACATGACAAATTAGTGTGAAGTCAATATTTTAATAGTTTCAATATGTTATCCTTACATCGTACATCCTATACCGTATATTAAGTACATGGTGAAGTAAAGCTGATTAAATTTTAGTTGAAAAATGATCGACAGTTTTGTACAGTCTGTAATAATGCAATATGTCACCGTCCCCCCCCCAAAAAAAAAAAAAAAAAAAAATAATAAATAAAAAAAAACGTCATTCTATATTGTGTTTATTTTATTTGTTACTAGGGCTTTTCAATGATGGACAAGGACCAAGATGGTATTCTCGGTAAAGAAGATCTCAGAGCAACTTGGGATCAGGTAGGAAAATTGGCTACCGATGCTGAACTTGATGCTATGTTGGAGGAAGCCACAGGTCCAGTAAACTTCACTCAGTTATTGACTTTATTCGCTAGTCGGATGGGTGGTGGTATGTGCTTTATTTCCTCTAATTTATATTTATTGCCTCTAATTTGGTAATTAATATGTGCTTATATTTGTATTATTTCAGGTGCTGATGATGACGCAACTGTGCGAGAAGCATTTATGGCATTTGATGATAATGGCAAAATTGATTCAAAAGTGTAAGTGAATGTTGCATTTTAATTTTTCAGAATATTTTTACTTGAGACCTCACAGTATCTGAAGAAATAAGATTGTCGCGGCCGGTTGTTTTCAAAGTCAAAAATTTTTAATTGAAAGAAAACATTCAATAAAAGTTCTACTGGTGATGCAATCAAAAAAAAAAAATATGCAGTTTGCGAACAGAAAATTTTTCTCCATGATTAAAGATGTAATTCTCTTTCAAATGGGAGAAATGGTAGCGTACCTGAATATTTTTGGAGGGGGGGTGGAGAGGGGGAGGTGGTGGAATGAGGTTATAAGATTAAATAATTTATTTTTCCAATTTTCCTATGTCTTCAAAGTTTTTACACCATATTTTATTTTTTCGGCTCTGATTGATTGAACCCTATCTCTCCCCCTATCCACTGGTAAGGCAATTGCAGAAAAATACAAAAATAAAATAAAATCTAAACAGGGATGGTTCGTCTACACACATCTGTCAATTCTTATCTCAAATGATATTAGCTGGCGGCAGTGGTGTAAGCTGAGCAAAAGTTGCAATCATATTTTTAGCTCTTAGAACTTTACCAACTTATTGTACTTTTTTTTTTTGGATCATACAGTTTTTGTTTAGTTCTAAAATGTTAAATTTCAATTATTATGTATTGGCAATGAATTCGTCCTTTTTTTTCACTCAACAAAATGTCTCCAATAAAATTCTATAATTCTTATTCGTTGTACAATTTTATCAAAAATTTTTAGTTTCAATTCTTTACGAAGTTGGAAAGAAAATTTTTATTTTTGCCTTATCATTTATAGCTTCAGAAAATCATAAGGGCTTTAGCTTTTAAAGAAAAATAAATCATTGGCTCTAGTCTAAAACTCTGCTGAGAGTATAAAGTCCCTAAAAATATTATTATCCCAATTTTGAACTCAAAAGTGATATGAAAATTCGAGATTTATTGGAGAATTCTTAATGCATATTTTTTAGTACTCATTTACTGTCTGAGATAAAAATTTTTTCTATTTTAGTATAGTGATTCCTACCCAAAATAGTGAAATTGTTTTCAATGAGAGTCTCTGCAGGTTTTGGATTTAAGTCAGTGAAATGTAAAATTTAGGTATAAAATGTTGATTGTACTTATTGGACAATATTTTGATTTGGATATCATAAACAGTATAACTTTGATACACTTACCTATCTATTTTATTTTTAGACTGAAACACGCTTTATCGAGTTGGGGCGATAAGTTTACACCGAAAGAGGTAGCAGACGCTCTCGACAGTATGGACATTGATAAACAAGGATTTATTAACACAGAAGATGTGATTCAAATGTTACTATCCGGTGGCGATGAAGAATAAATTTGATAAGTCCGACAGTAGAAATATTAACTTCCAGCGAAATGTTGACAGCGGTTGCATGAAAAAATTTCATTTTATGATCAAGAGTGACCATTAAAACCATCTTTGATGTGTTGTAGCTTTGAAGAGAATAATTTAAGAAATGTTAATAAAACTTTTTTAATGGTGTTTGTGATTAATTATTTTATTCTTCAAATTGAATAAGCAGTGTGGTAAGAAATGACGATAAATTTGAGACAAACAATTGAGATCTTACTGGCTCTAAAAATGCTTGTCCAAAATAAAAATAAATAAAAAGTAGATCTACAGACAACAAAGATGTTGCGCATCCTGGGAAGTCATTTTTAGTGGTCCAAATCTGTATGCATTTCATGACATCAACCTGAAATTTTTGCTTCTTATTTCTGAAATTTTTTAGTGTTTTTTAGCATATCGAACAGTTTCCTTGTTAGCATATCATCAGATCCCTACTAGCACATTCAAGATACTGCAGCTTAATATTTTGAGATTGTTATACCATGTAAAAATATTTTAAATATTTTAAAAAGACAAGCAGTACATTATCTAGGTCTATACCTGTATCTGTCATTTCATTTGCGTTGTGGCGCCCGCGTCAGTATCCCATGCATAGCCTACAACACCACTGACTGCTGTTGGCGCCAATTTAATATTGGTGGTACTTATTTGTTATAACGTTCTGAAACATAAAACCAGCAAGTCTTCTGCGAAAGCATATTTTTTCCAACTATACTTTTTTCAACTTGAGATTGCCAAAAATAGAATGTAGTTTGAGGGGCTCCGGGGAGAGGAATAGGTACTCGTTCACATTCAGCAACAATAAATAGCTGCGCTTCCGATTTTATTTTCATGTTTTTTATCACACTAAATTGTTGATGAATGTGAATTTGACGTTCCGTTTTTGGCAATCTTAAAATGAACAGAGTACACAGAGTATGGATTTATTGTAAATTTATTTATTTTTGTTTTTTGATTGATTCGTATTATAGTTGAGTTGATTCGGTTACCTTTTGATTTTTATGAAGGTGAATCTGAATTGGTTTCTGGATTTGGTTCTTTATTTTTTCTTGTTTTAGTATTAATTGAATATATTGGTATAATAATACAGATTCACCAATCTGATTTTAGCAAAAAAAAAAAGAAGAAAGTTTTAATGCAGTCCCAAAGTCTTTCAAGCCCTTTAGCTTCACCCCTATGGGAGATAGAGTTATGCGCCCACCAACTTTTTCATAGAAAATTCAATTTCGAGTAACTTTTGTTTCAAACTTTTTTTGATATCATCAATATTTTCAGCAGCGTTCAGCCTTAAACGCCATCTACTTCCCCATTTGAGTGTAAAAACCTGACATTTTTACTCATTTTTAATAACAACTTGAGTTCTAATAAAGTTAAAGAGTTGATCAATGCACAAAAATTTGCACCAGAAATGTAGCTTTCCAATAAAAAAAAAAGTTTGAAAATATCTCAAATAGAACTTATTTTATTTACAAAAATGTGAAAAGTTCCCCGCTATTTACCATTTACCGTAATGAGTGGAAGAGAGAGAAAATATTCGCGCCACTTTTTCTATCTTTTTTTAACACCAGTTGGATGTTTTCGTTCGTGTTGGGTTTATCACGACTCACGACTATTCGTTCCAGTTGGTTCCAGTTAATTAATTCAGTTCGATGGTTTCCTCATAGCGGGAAATGAAAACAATTCAAAAATTATCATCTTCATTACATCAGACGAATTAGTCATTATTGAGGTCTTCAGCAATAATTTCAGTTTACTGTGAGTTTTCCTTGATGTTCGTCTGTTCATTCATCCACATTTTTCGTTCAGTTCAGGTTTCTGTATCTTGGAATTATGTAGATTTCGCGACGATCATTGAAAATTGATATTCTTCAGTATAAGATTGAATTAATTCCTCTTTTCTAATGTTATTATGCTAAAAGTTGAAAATGTCCGTGCAGCAGTTACCTCATGGTGTTATCAAATTGATCAGCAGCACTCAAGTCATCAGCTCCGTTTCCTCAGTGGTGAAGGAATTGGTTGAGAATTCGATAGATGCTGGAGCTAGTGTTATCGACATTAAACTTGTAAGATCCATTTCATTTCTTTATTTCACCTTAATCTCAGTTCTATTTTAGCATCCACTTTGTTTCTTATTCCAGGAAAAAACAGGTCTGGAGAAGATAGAAATTCGAGATAATGGTTGTGGTATTGCCAAAGCTGATGCTCTCAACGTGTGCCTTTCGAATTATACGTCAAAAATTTATTCTTTCGATGATTTGGGTATGTATTCACGTTCTTGTGTCAACTTTACGGTGGTGTTAAAAACAACTACAGTCCAGTTCTTTTTCTCTATCACTTTGAACTCAAATCTAATTACGTTGAATTGAGCATGACTCAGTTGGATTAAAATAAAGCTTCAGATATTCCCAGAAAGTTACAGAACGAATTCAACCGTTATAATCCAACTTCATCGTTCGTTATTGAATATTTTGTGCTCCCTATGGACTATAGTTATTTTCAAAACCAATTTTTCGGTTCATATTAAGTTTATTTGATGAGTGTGATTCTGTTTTTGGTTGAATATCCGAATTCAGAGAACTTGGAAAGTTATGGTTTTCGTGGTGAAGCGTTATACAGTTTATGTGCTGTATCGCAGTTGAATATCACTACCAAAACCGAAGCTGAAGACGTTGCTTGCACCTACACTTACGACAATAATGGTACTGTTCGTGAAGTACAACCATCGCATTACATGAAAGGTACATAATTATATTTTATTGAACTCTGTAATCATTTGCCAGTCAAATTTATTTCCAACTTTTATTGAACATTATTACATTTTTTCGCGAAGTGCTCAGTTTTATTTTTCATCTGTATTGAAAAATGGGTTCAAAGGATTATCATAATTTGAAAAATAATCACAGAATTGTTTCATTATGGACAAATAAGTTTCATCTTCAATTCTTTTTTTTCTCAGGAACTATTGTCAGCGTCACGAATTTGTTTAAAAATGTTCCTGTAAGGAGGCAGTACTACGAAAACACTAGACAAGCTACAGCAGAACTGAAAAGAACAGAAAAAATCGTTAAACTTCTATCTGTGATTCATCCAAAACTTCGAGTCACTATTGCCCACAACAAATGTTTGATATGGCAAAAAACAGCCGTTTTCAGCCTTCGCCAGTCCCTGATGCAAGTTTATCCTCATGTTGTACTCAAGAATCTTGTGGAATACAAAAGTACTCTTGATGATGTGAGTCACTGTCCTCTTTCGCTAACATTCTATTGTAGCTCTTGTAAATTAATTTTGCATGCATTCAGTTTTTTTTGATATACTTAATATGCTTGTATCTGTATTTCGGATGCGTTCTTGTATAGGTACTTGAAATGACTAATATGCATTTATTTAGATTCAAAAACTCATGCGTATTAACACGCTTTTCCAAGCACCAATAATACTGAGACAGCACATATATCTTAGTAAGGTTCAATTTAATCATTTTCCATTCTGGAATTCTGGAATGTGTGAGAATTGCCTCTCAAAATTGGATTTAGAGTTAAAAGAAATTGAATTCCTTTATTCTCTAACGTACAGGAAAGGATGTTTCCTTCCGTTTTTAGATACCCTTGAAAATAATATTTTCCTCTGTAGTCATGGAACTGCATTTATTTCAAAGTATACAAAATAAAATTAATATTCCTTGAGCTTGTGCCAATGTGAAATGCAAAATTATCACAAAATGTATAATGCATGTTTGCATGAAATCGCTGGTATCATTTATTGCATTGCATTATACTTTCTTTCTGTATTTTTTCAGATGACAATAGAAATGTTAATTTGTAAACGAGATTGTAATTGGTCGGTTTTGTGCCAACCTTTGAGCGAGGCTATTCTATTCTTCGTCAACAAACGACCAATTAGAGATAAAAAAGTTGAAAAAGTAAGAACTGTTCTCATAAATTGTCATTTGAATTGCTGCAACTTTTTGGACTAATAGTGGTTTGATTTGCAGGTAGTTTTAGAAGAAATGACGCACTTATTTGCATCCTCATTACCTCATAACAAGTGCCCATTGACTCTGATTTCTCTTACTCTATCGCCTCAATATTTAGATGTTAATGTAGAGCCAGACAAAAGTAAAATCTTTATGAAAAATCATGTTGGTTGCAGTTTGTATTGACATGTTGTGGTTAGTGAAAGGACTTTTAAATTTAGCTTTTTTGTATTTTAGGAAGAAGTTTTGAAGCAAATTCGTGAAAGTATCATGTTACATTTCTACGAGCAACCGGTGGTTAGTGAATCACAAATATCTGAAGAAAATAATCATCAAGAGGCTGGCGTAAAAAGAAAGATAGATGATTCTTCCGCCGACACAATGCTACCGAAAAGAATTCAGTTTGACGACGTCGCTTCTGTTAAATTATTAACTCGCCCTCCTTCGGCTAATATTTCAACGCCCAAAGATGAAGATTTGGTTCTTTCGAAGGATGATTTGTTAGACCTTGATGCTTCGCAGTTTGAGGAAAATTCCAAGGATAATGAATTATTTTCGATGGAAAACCCGTCCTTTGAAATTCTTGAAAATACAGCTGAAGAAGACTTTCAAGTGGAAAAAAATATGTTCGAGTCTGTGATTGAAAATACTGAATGTCAGATGGAAAAAAATGTTTTTAATTCTGTCGATGAAAGCAGTGAAAATACGCAATTACTGAGTTTTAACATCCCATTCGAAAGTATTTCGGAGAATGGAAACGTGATATCCGCTCTTCCTGAAAATAGGATAGCTGATAATTCTGCGAACTGTAATAACAATCAAAATTTCTTAAATAAAAATGAATCTCTTGGAAACGAGTTTGAGTTCAACTTATCTTTGCCAGAAAACTCATTCCAAGATCTGAAGAAAGATTTTTTCACCAATAATGATAATAAAATTAGCTCAACGTCCGACAAAGTTTTAAATCAAACTACTCTGTCTCAATGGAGTAAAGGACTAATTGATATTGGAGGGAACATGGTCGAAGTACGTTATAATTTATATCTTCTGCGTGTTGTATCTGATATTTGCAGGCATTATTGTGATTTAAAAAATTCGCAGGGTAGTGCTGTTATTGCTAATGCATTAAACGCTAGATTAACGAAAAGAACTGACGAAGGCGCACGGAAATCGGAAAAACGACCAAAATCAAACGGTATGAAAATATTTACATTTCAGAACTTTTCCATATCTTCTATAGCTTTTCCCGCTAATTTTCGACTAGTTTGAATTCCAATAAATTGATATTTTATAAAAGTGTACTAGTGTTACTACTGTTAATTTGGAATTCTTTTAAATTTTTGACTTCTAATTATTTAGAACATGTGATGTAGTATGCGAAAAGATACCCGATTAAGGGTGTACAGTACGTTTCCTCTTTTTAAGTTATTCAAGATTTACGATTTTTTGGCTGAGCTTTGTACCCAATTTAATAAAATTGGGATGTATTATCCTTAAACATTTTGTTTATGCCCACCAAACCTTTTATTGATCTTGAACTTGGGAGAGAAGTAATATCGCAAGTATTTTTTAAGTAAGCATACTTGTATAGTACACTCTTGATTAGAAAATTAATTTTTCGACTAAGTTCAGTTTATGTAGAATATTCGTTTTATTATTCTTGTTTTGTTTACTAATTTTATTTGTTTTAATTATTTTTTCTTTTCTTAGATATCTTCTCTCCTTGTACCATGGAACGAAGTGTAAGCAGTCAAATGGGACGTAAAGATTTAGCAGGGCTCACCAATTTCGCTCGCACAGTTCGATCAGAAAGTAAAGAATCATTTCACATAGTCTTATTACAATTACTGGTGTTTTTTATGTTATTTATTACTCGTTTGTACTTGAAAATTAGTTATCAAAGAAAATCCAGGAATATCGTTTACCAAAGTTGCTAGCGAATTGGCTAATCGTTGGCGTAACATGAAAGATGATGAGAAAGATACGTTTTCCGAAAGATCAAAAGCAAAAAAAAATCAAAAACTTAGTACTACGAATTCGCCACCAACTCCATTAGTCAAGAAAACGTATATTCATTCCATTGACTGGTCTGTCGACGCCATAAAAAATCAATTACGGAAAATAAAGTCGACTTCGTAAGTTTGAATTTCTTGTGTCACATTTTCTTGCTTAGTATGTCTTGCGAAAAAGACTCGTTTTGGAATTGGTTATTTTTATTATTTTTTTGTAAAGAAACTGTTCATGAACATATCCGTGTTTGTTTTTATTTCCAGGATAAGAAAATAATTTTTTCTATGAAAAGTTGAAATATTTTGTTAACGATTTTATTTATTTTTTGTTTAGTGTAAAGAAATATACATTTGTTATTGGGCCTTTGCGCAAAGAAAGTGAATGGGTATGCAGAATTGGTCATCATCTAGTCGCTATTCAAATCCATCAACTGAAAAAAAACGTTCTTGTTCATCGTGATTTGTGCCATATAAGTTTACCGTTGCAAATTCTTGATGTGCCATTGCAAATAGATACCTCGTAAGTTTGATTTTTTTCTTTTCAACCATACTGAATAACAAAAGTAAAAATAAATGGTAAAGTTCTTACAAATTACCTGGTTATGATTTCAATCAAATGAGGACGGTTTTGTTTAAAAACTTATCAACCTGTATAAATTATCAAAAACTGTGCAAGGTAATTGTTCGAAGAGTGTGTATGTGAGAAATACCTATTCATCGTTTAAATTTCAAGATTTACATGGAGCATTTAATTATTAGTTTTATTCTTGTTGTTAATTTTGCATTCATAAACGCTTCTTTGTAGTAGTAGCTTATCTAACCGTTTTGAAAGACATTTCAAATAACACCCTTATATCAGAATGTATTGACATTTTATTTGATACACGTATATCGTTTTGACAGAATTATTGGCGCTGACTTGTGGGATGTTTTGCTTTCCTTGAAAAAATGTAACTTGGATGAATCTGGCCGATTTTATATTTCTGATCCTCGAATCTTAAAGAATGGTTTTAAAGTTGTCGTTGAAGAAGGTAAGGGGAAAAAAACGTACTTTCTTATTTTTTAAAACTTGGCATCAATTATCATTTTTATTTGTTTGATTGTAGAATTTCCAGAGAAGTTCAAGGCTTTGATAATAGAAACTTCTGATGAGTGTCAACCATTCGTTGTGGAAACGCTCGTAGAAACATTGAAATTGATTCAAGTGTTTGAAGACGTACAAAACTGCCGACCAACAGTAATAAAACGTTACATATTGGTAAGAATTGTTTGTTATTCTTCAAGTTCAATTTTTTGAAATGTTTTTCTTCATTGTCATAATGCATTGTAGGCAAAATTTTCTCAAGATCAAGACTACAGTCCTGCAAGTGAATCGGAAATCGAAGTGTTACTTGCTTATTGGGTTCAACAAATGGCAGAAATATCGGTTTGTCCTTCGGATATTCCTACCAGCGTCAAGTTATACAGTTTTTCAAAGAGTAAGTTTTTCGCAATTTTTATCTGTAGGTTTTCGTAAAGAATGAGAGAAAACTGATTTTAATGAATTCGAAACCACCTTATGGATGACGTTTCTTAGTACCTAACTCATTCTTATTGTTTACGCCCAATTTTGGCCTGAGTAAGTTGTGAATTCGCTTTTTATTACTGCCATCAATAACTCTCATTTTGATTAATTTACCAGGGGCTTCGCCCCGCTAACGCTCTCGCATTGCTCAGCCCTCAAACCGCTTCCGCTCGGCCGTCCAAGCCCTTCCAGCGGAAAACGACCTTAGGGTGAAAGACAGTATTACCATAAAAGTCCTGAATTTGTTTAAAAATCAAACAGGAAGATTCTTCCATTTATTTGAAATATTTTTTATAAAAATGGTGTATTCTGAAATTAGCATCATTTCTCCGTAACTTTCGCTCACAATTTTTCTCCCGCCGAAAAGTGACTTTGTGTGAAAATCCGATGCTACTGTTTTGAATTTCTTGCTACTGTACCATCGTATAGCTTAATATGCATAAAAATCGACTTACTTGATTTTCAATTTCATTGGAAAATATACCTACGTCCTACACTTGATTCGATATAATTGAGGTAGAATTTGAAAGTTGATTGAAAGCTTGCGACTGGAAAGTTGATTCTTTTCTGCGAAGATTGTGCACATTTCACGTGTTATGATTTTCTTTGCTCCTTTTAGAAATGCTTTGCCTTTATTTTCAGTACCTAATCAGAGTTTTCAAACTGTGCCTTGAATTTACTTTTTGACTTGAAGGGTTTTCAACGTGCTCATGATACATATTACTTTATAATTACGGTACTATATGCACCATAGTTGATAGTATAACAGATTTGTTTTGCATACGTAATTTGCAGCTTGTTAAAATTTACTTATACTTAAACTGAACAGTTTGAAAATATTTCAATACTATTGTATTGCTTTGATGTTTGAACACGTTCTTCGCCTTCATTTTAATTATCTTTTTATTCATTTTTACGAAAATATGTTATTTCCTCACTCTTCTTTTGGCCTAATTCACATCCAGTTTCCTTTTATTTTATTCTTTCTGCTCATAATTTTGAGTCTTGCCCCTATTTATTGGCCTAAAATTGATACTTCTTCATCTACAAAATGTATTGCTTCTACTCATATTCATCGCTGAGTATTTATCCCATTGTATAATTTGTTTAGTTGGCTGTAGGTGGCGGCATTAATTACAATAAATTGCCGAAATGAATGAGTTATTGAATAAAATAATTGAGGCTTAGGAAAATGGAGACAATGGGACATATACATATTTTTCATTTCTTCAGTATAGCAGTTACTACTAGTTTTGTAGCTCAATGTGAATCCGTTTGAAAAGTTAATCTTTGTTCGTGTGATCGTGATTGTTGAATTCACCCCCCCTTAATTTTATTGAATCTTAACTAGGTATAAGTATTCTAGTACTTCGGTAAATCTTCTTGGTTTATGGTTCACTTACTATTGTATTGTTTCGCTTATTTTGGTGACTGGAATCTAGATTTTCTTGTTGCATAGAAATTTTATTTTTCTTTCAATTATTGTAGGGCGAAGAAATTTGATTTTTCTAAAATAGCTTTTGTAGCTAAACTCAACGGTGACCGCCGACGGTTTCAAAAATGCCTCGCGTCGATGTGAAAATATTTCCATTTATTTTTAGACTTCTTTTTATTTTTATTTTTTTCTGATCAGAGGTCCTCTATACACTATATTTTTGGCAAGTAATTCATCAATTGGGATGTAGAGGAAGATGGAGTTTTCTCGAATTCGTCAGTGAGTGAAAGGGATCAGAGCACCTCTGTTTATGACTGTTTGAAGCTAAGATGATCGGTTGTGGAATCAGTGACTACTGGCGTGTAAATTAATTTCTATTGTATTTTCTTGCCTGAAATTTCATTACGGTTTCATTATTCAAAAGCAAATTATTGCTGTCGTGCATCAGGTGTTATTTGTCCCAGGCGGTTTCGTCTCTCGTTTTATTGAGCTTCGAAACACGAAAAATATGGTTTCTCAATCGAAAAAGCTGTAACAGAATTACGTAATGTTGTTGAGCAGAAATTCGTTTTTAAAAATGAAGAATTTTTTTCTGTATATTCTCCAAGACATGCGCCTGTTTTCACTCATACTGAACACTGGCAAGTACAAAATATGTATTACAATAGTTCTTCAGGAAAATTGAAAGTCACTGAAGCAAGGTGAAGATGGGATTGTAAAAATTAGCTTGCTCGTCCTCGAATAACTATTAATTTAATAAAGTTTAACAAAGTTATTGCAGTTTGATCAATAATAGTTTTTGGAAAATAACGTCATAGCAATTTTATGGAAGAGTGAATTTACCGACTTGAAGTAATTTAGCAATACCCTTCGATGAGATAAAAAGAATGGAAGGGGTGTCATGCGATTGGAATTGATAATTCGAATGAAACGCAAGCATTTTTATGAGTTTTCAAATTTTCAAAATTTTTGACTACTGAAAAAAGATTTGAGAGCTCTTCATTAAATTAATTCTGTAATTTTTGTTTTTCTAATTTTCTGTTGAATTTTTCGTTTTTCACTTTAATCTTCACGCTTTTTTATTTTTGCTTGCTTTTAATTTTAACTTGCTACCTATAAGAGTAATTTAATCACAGTGTTAATAATAAAGTAGCTTTTTATTTGTATTTGTGTTTAAACTGCTCTGGTGAATGTTTTTAAGTGATTATACGAGTATAGTTTGTGGGCTTGCATAATCTTTGATATTCTAATGTTTGATGCATGCTGCTGTAAAGGTCCTCGGAAACAGCTCCAAAGAAGTATAAACTTATTACTATTTATTTGGATGTTATTCTTTGTTGATGTCATATTATAATTAATTTTCGATTTTTTTTTTCCAGGAAATCATGTCTCTTAATTTTGATTGGAAATCAAAAAGTTAACTGTGTACGGGTGGAGAAGATGTTAAGCTGCATTTTGGATTTCTGTGATCAACTAATCTGCCCACCTAAGTCTTCTATTAGGAAAATACCATCATCTATTGTTCAGCATCCACCTGTGATTGGAAAAAAATGCGTGTAGAAGGTACGATAACACCATGTACTGTACGATTGTACGATGTGTATTCATATTTGGTGGGAGTTGCAGTTTTTTTTTCTTCTACAGCTACATTGTATGTTCCTTTGTCACGTAGTTTGGAATTAAAAATCATTCCGTTTGAACGGATTAACGCTTATTCATTGTAATTTAGGATGTATTGTAGAGTACAGCATTATTCGAGAAGACATTCAACCCTGAAGCTGTATTCGAAGCGAGGACGAGTTGAAGTCTATTCTCGGCGATACAGATTTGCGAAAAAAGAAAAAAATACGTAATCATTTTTGAAGAGATGCGTGGAAGAAGGTGCAAAAAGAAGAAAACGAGAGTGCGATGGAGACGAAAAATGAGAGAAAAATATTACAATAGAATTGTCGAAATTGTTAGACATTTTTCTCGACATTATGTAAAACAAGACAAAAATTAATTTGAAACGTCCGCAGTAATGTGGCTCTGGCGATTAACTCGATTAATAATTAACAATTTGTTGGAATATTCGTAGACAACATCCTTCCCGAAAAAAGGAGAATAAGGAAAAATTGTATCGACCTCTAGAAGAAATGAAAAAGAGAATTGCAATTTTAATTACGATAAACAATGCAAAAGAGAGGAAGAAAAGGAAAAAATTAGATGTCGGATTTTCAGGTATCTGAACGAGAAATATTACAATCGACAATAATACTACGCTCTCTAGGGAAAAGAAATGTTGGAACATTAAGATTAATTGACTGTTTAATTTTTTTCTCTTGTTTGTTTTCTCGCTTTAATTGCCAGATTTTGTTTCTTGCTCGATGAATTCAACGATGAAAGAAAAAATAAAATAAAAAGTAATATTGCAAAAGGAATATAAATTATTCTCGTGTATTTCTGATTTATCACTTATTTTGATGCTGATTAATGAACAAAATATTCGTGAAGCCTTTGAACTAAATGTTCGATTCTCCGGCATCTCTTTAAACTCTTGACATAATTGCCTATATTTTAGTGACTATACGATTCTTAGGCGTATAAAAAACTTTTTGTGTTCTACATTAGCAGCTGCTGTTACTCGTGTCGATTCTTCTCCACATTTTTCAGTGGAATAAGAAAAGTGAACGTCCGAATTGGTACATTTATTTCTTTCAGTTTTGTTGAATTGTTTTTGTGATTGAAAATGTTTGAAATATACAAATTATTAGAAAACAATGTGGTGGATTTTATTGCAGAAAATGTAATTTATTATCTATAGGATGATAACCTAATAACTTTTACAATAGGTAGTAGAAAAGTTCACGTCTTCCTGCAATTTTAATATTTGATGAATTGTGCGGAGTCAATCCTTCCTATATCCCCTTTACGTACAGGTCAAAAGCCCAAAGATTTGGCCACTGACTCTCTAAATTCTCGGGAGATTCAATGAGTTTTCACTGAATTTATAGCAACACTAAATTAGTAATTAATTGTAAGATAACTTTTCTAATTTCATATTCATGAAAATTTTATCGAAACTATTTTCGGGAGAATATTGAGTCCCTATTCAATTGAAATAAAGTGGGTCTTTGTTTGAAGAAAATTTAATTTACCAGCTTTTGATCATTATCGTGGACTGATACATACTCGTGGAAGGTCTACTGGTGAACTGTTGACATTTGAATGAGAACATTTCAGTATATTTTTTATTTAATGAGGTAACTCACCTTTATTCAATTTGTTCCGCGGGAGCTTTCATGCTGAATATTCTTTAAACCAGCAAAAAGTCTTGATCACGCGTCAATTTTATTGGTAGACTCGGGAAATATTTATTTTCAACGATTCGTTAATTTTTTCCAAATAATAACCATATGGAGTCGGGTCTCTTAAATTCTTTAAAATTTATTACCTTATCAATATGTAAACATTTTGTCTTATCTTCTTAGCTCTTTTTTAAAAATATTTTTTATTATCATTCGTAAAACATCTATACAGGGTTATCTAATGAAATATCACATTGACCTGTATAATTATGAAGAAAAAATCTCGTGCATCATCTCATTACCTACTTATAAGCCTCAAAATTGTTTACGATCAAGTTTACATTATCACAATTCAAAATGACGAGGTTCAATGTTCTCATTTCTATTATTTTGTTAACAAAGTTTTACTTACTGAAAATGTCCATTCAGCAAAACCGACTGCAGATTCGGATCCAGCGTGAAAAATTACACGCATATTCGCCATGTCACCCATTCCATCTGATAGAAGGGCTTTGACCGTTTCAATTTTTAAGTTTATTTTGAAATGTACAAAATCCTGTTAAACAGTTCCTTGTACCAGCCAATTTTTTAAATATTATTTTGTAGCTCAGAGACAGATGATTTGATACTCGTTTAGTTTGGAAACAAATTTCAGTTTAAAAAATTTTCTCACTTATACGAGTACAGAATAGTTGAGCCCTTCGCATTCTTTGAATTGTTTTTTTTTTTTTAGAAAAAAAAATTTTGTGTTTAGCACTGATATGGAGGTTTCTGAGGTCGCTGAACTTGAATCTGCTATAGTAGTTTTTGGCTGTGGCTCGATCCGGGTGAGATATTATGGCTTTAAGAAATGCTAAAAAATGGGTCTAAATCGTGACGTACCAAAACTTTGCTCTCAAGTAAATTTCTTGATTCCCGGACACTTTCCCTAATCCAGTTTCCCTAAAGACATTTTCCCTAATGGACAAAATCCCTGATTCTATTATCCCTAATCCATTTTCCCTAATGCCAAAAGTCCTAAAATATTTCCCTAATGGACAAAATTGCTAATGCTTTTATCCCTAATTGACCATGAAATAAGTTTATTGCCATGCAATGCAGTAATGATAGTGTATACGGACGTGTACCCTGCCTTTCAATATCACAACTGACAATGGCTGCCTGAGTAGTCAATAACAAGCTGCATGTTGGTGGTACCTGGGGTCTTGAACTGTGAAAGGGAAATATTGAGTTGCTTTGTGAAAGTCCCATCTGGTTTCTAGATGGGACTTTCAAAGCTGCTCTCACAAAGTCTCATAAGACCAATAACTGTAGTGAGGGTTGGCACAACCGTTTTTGCCTTGTGGAGGGGAAACATCATCCCAATTTGTACAGTGCCCTTGTCAAATTTCAAAAGGAGTAGCCTTATGTGGAAGCCTGTGTAGCGGAACTTGCAATTAGGAAAAAAGTGAGATCATCCCCATAGAAAAAATGGCTGGAATTACAAGAATGTATTCACACTACAGCCTCCCTGTATCAAACCTACAACACTTCACTGGAATATCTTTGAAATTTATCGTATAATATAAATTTATGAATGCACTTCTTTCCTTTTTCTTCTATTTGTGCTTTTTAGGCAATATATTTGTAAGATTCTTAGAAAATAATGAAGAATCATGCAAACACATCTATCATCTTTCTATTCTTAAAATCAATCAACAGATGAATATAATCTAAATCTGGTATATATATGAGAGAACTCTGCAACTCACTATGTCAGTGAGTGCTTCAACACAGACAGAAACTGTGGCTATTTAAGAATGTGTTCACATATTCTTACATATTTATTACATTAGAATTTTTTATTTTAGGGAAAATGGATTAGGGATTAAAAAATTAGGGATTTTATCCATTAGGGAAAATGTCTTTAGGGAAACTGGATTATGGAAAGTATCCGGGAACCAAATTTATTTTTTGTTTGTTTCACAATTTACAATGTTTGTATAGTTTGACTTACTCCATTTATAGATCCCTGGAGCAATTATTTTTATTGGCGAAAAATATATTAAAATACCTATAAGTAAATTAAATCAGCTTCTTTCTTAGAAAAATGCGTTTCGCGTGTTTGTCTCAACTGGTTTATTTACGGTCAACATTTTAATATTATCGTCATATACGTACTGACTGGGATTGAAGTGAAATTGTTTCTCATTCTGTACCAATAAACTATATGAATTATATAGGCTAACGTTGACGAAATGATTCGCCATCGATGAAATTAAAGCTCACGGGCATATATTTAATCTTTTAATCGCCTTCGCGGGCGTATTGCGTAATGAATAATTAATTTATTTCAAAGTTTGATTTTCGGCAGCACGTATTATTGTCGGTGAAATGACGAAACTGTGGAAGGGGTATCGGTGTGGGGTATTGGTGGTTCTGCTCCATTTTCTCAGTTGGTGCCCCGACAGCTAATGCCGTGTGTATATGACAGTGATTCGGAAGAAATTATTTTAAACGTTATTGTTGCGAAGTAGACTATACATTTTATTGAATAGTTTTACTTATAGGTACCTTGGATTTGGTTTTAGTGGGAAAAAGTTGATAAAAATTACGCGGTAACGCAGAAAATGTGATCGTTTTAGATTTAAATAGTATGCGTGCTACTCGACAGCTTTTGCTTGATGAATCTGACTAGCTTTACGGTAAGAGCGAAGAAAAAGACTTGAATTACTTTTTTCATGGTTTATATTAGACTACAATATATTCTTACAGCTTGTAGCACTAATATTTTCTCCAATTATATCTGAGTCAGGTGGGGTACGTTTGCCAGATTGGAAAACCCAAAATGTTGGTTCTCTCAAAGGATAATTCCAAGCGCGTATAGAACCCTTTTGATAACGACTTTGATTCTGTTTCTATTCTGCTTCTATTGGCTGAATTCGGTATTTGGTACTAATTAATTGGTTACACTCTTTAGAGTTCAAATTTCAATTTCTCTTCTCTGTCAAACTTCCAATCAGTTACGATTTTAATTTTGATTTAGGTTATCAATTTTTAATATTTGGTTGAACTTAACAATTAGCATAAGATAAATTTTAAAATTTTTAAGGAACCTAAAATAATCTTTATTTTCAATATGACTTCAATTCTCTTACGTATAGATTCCTTCGTTTAAAAGGTTGCCTGTGCTTTCCTGTTCTCAATTTAACAATTCTTTATAATTCCGGCTCTGCTCAAAATTATTCCAGCAAAACTTTTCGGTTCCAGATTCTGCGACTGGAACAGTTTTTTTTTCTCAAATGATTCTTAATCCAGTTCTGTGCATTTCAGGAGTTCTTTAGAAATTCCAGTTCTGGTTGAATTTCGGTTCTAATACCCTACCTAATTTTTAGTTTTAAGTGAATTGTCCAAAGCAGAGCCAGATTTAAGATTTCAAAGAGGTGTAGCCCAAGTCCAATTATCTAACTTGGGGTTGAGGTCTAAAAAATATTCATGATATTATCTTTGTTTTTGCTTTTTAATTATGATCGAATTTGATGAGGGCTTACTTTGGTGGAGTCTTGATGCCGTGCAACACCCAAAATGAAGCTTTGCTGTAATTTGTTCCCGTTAATATAGGAAAAGAGTCAATTGGAAAAATTTTCTTATTGTAGCGCCTTTGGATCTGTCTAATTTTTCACGATACAGGAAAATATATTATACTATGAAAAAAATTTGTGTGAATCTTCTCTCAACGACCCCTCCAGAACTTTGATATATATAAAGAACTGTTTGGTCAATAAATTATTGAAAAATGTTTTATATAGTTGAGGTATTGAAGGTTTGCTTTGGGCTGTGATCTGTCAGTCATTGATGGTTTACGTTCATCTCTGCAGATTGATTGAGGCCTATACATTTTTTTTCGCATTCTTGTAGCTATATGAGAATTATATTAATAACACTTTATTATTTATTTGCGTTTCGCTATGGATTTTCGGGTGCCAATTTTTCTCGGAAATTTCTCACGAAAAATCTTCATCGGTTATTCTCGATACATTTCATCTGTGAGAAATGATTTATTCATTTGTTTGGAGTTAATGCTTCATTTAGTTTCCGAGTTCCTTCCACTGTAAAGAAATTTTACTAAATCAAATGTTTTGAAATTGTACATACAATATGATACGCTGTCGAAGCTATCGTTTTCATTATTATTTGAATTATTTTTTCTCGAAAATTTACATTCTTGGAAATTAATTTTTGTCAGTGCGTGCTCTTTTACATTAATTACATTACCGTCGAATGGGGCGACTTTACACACTTTTTCTATGTTTTTCAACTTTGTCCTTTAATAACTCCTCCAATTTTGAAGCTATTGAAGTGAATTTGGTTTTAAAATTTAGGTCCAACATTTCTCAACACAATTGTAGAAAAAAGTTTGATTTTGCAGCCTTCCTTCTATTTTTTATGATTTTTCAAAAAATTTGTGTAAAGTCACCCCTCAATGGGGCGACTTTACCCATCAATTTGTTATCGACGGGTTATTGATGGGTGGGGAGGCAAAATTTGAGGATGTTTGTACTCAGACATACGATTGAAAAGAAACTAGTCAAGTACCAACTTCAACCGTGTGAAACCGAACTGAATATTTTGAGTGTCTGTGGTTAAAAAAAAAATACGTATAAGAAAAAGGAAAAAACCATATCGCCGCTTTATTTTCTTGTTCTGTTACTGGGTGAAGTGAGGTAGGGGCGGCGATCTTTTTTTTCTTTTCCTCCTTCAACCTGCTTCGATCCAAATCGTATTTTGGTTTTAATTTTTGCCTGGCAATTTATTTATTAGGCTAAAACGAAGTTGGTAAAGTCGCCCCTTGAATGTAAAGTCACCCCGTTCAACGGTATCAAAATGTATGAGGATTTGCAATAGCTGTTTAATTTACTGCGTGTGTCGGACGTTCTGATTATGAAATTTGAGTTTTTTCTGTTTCAAGAGGTCTGTAAAATTACCTTAATTGAGTTAGGTGAAATTTATTTTCCGAAACACTTGATTATTAAGTAAACGATTGGAATTTGAAATACTCAGTGTGAAGCAAAGTATGTTTTATTTGACAGGGAGGTACAAGTTATTGTAGGTATCTCAGGGAGTAACAAGCTGTTTTTGGAATCGTTTTGTTGCGGAATTATTCGAATCTAGTCTAGTTTTTCCAAGTCAAAATTTTGTGCACTTATAAAGAGATCTATTTTCGATGTAGTTTCCTTTTTATTTTCATTCATATTACCTCTGATCTTAGTATTCCAAATCTTTCATTGTCTTTAAAATGAAAATTACAAAGTCAAAAACCAAAGGAAAAATATGTGATCTGAAAACATTTAACTGCGATTATCTCAGAACTGAAAATTGGGACTTGGATCATTCTGGTTCTCTGGTTCATGATAGAAATTTCATGTGTCGAATTTTCAGCTTGAAGTACGTAGATGCGTGGGAAGCGATTTGTTTTTGGAGTTGTCTTAATTGAGAGAATAGAAATTTCTTCATCCTAGTCTTACAATATTGGTACTATACTTTTTCATTTATTTTTCTATTATTATCATTTAATGAAAAGTTTCGTATAGATGTTATGAATTTTTTTTATGCCACTTATTACTAATCTGTTTATTTCGCCTCTTTCTTCCAGTTTTTCTGTTTCCTCGCTTCGTTATAATGTTACAATTTGCCAAGGAAGGGGATGTATTACCTATCAACTTTTTTAATTTTCTTCAAGGAAAGGGAGAGAAAATCAATTAACTTGAGAAGAAAATTGTTTCTATGAAAGATTCCCAACGGCTTTTTTTTTCTTCAAAATATTTCATTTTCACACTGAAAAGAAATATTTTTCATAAAAAGATAATTAATCCAAATCCTTACGTAAGTGTTTTTTTCTTATTTTCCATTTTTATCCCGTTCATCTTCACATCCTATATAAGAACAAATATTTCATCCACGAGGGGTATTTAATATTCAAATAGCTTTGCATGTTAATTTCTTCTAGAATGAGAATATTTTAGTCCTATTACGCGAAACAGTCGAAAATTACCCTATGGGCAAAATATTTTGAAAACGGATCCGTTTTATTCCGGGTTATAATCCGTTTCTGGATTATAACCCGGAATTTTCCTGTTTTCCGGCTTCTAAAACGGATTTCGAACGGATTGTAATCAGTCTTGCCGGAAATGAGTCCGGATTATTTTCCGTGAAGGCTGTTTTATCATATTTGTTGGCCCGGGTTATAATCCGTGAAACCGTTTTACAAGCGGATTTAGAAAAATTGCCCAAAAATTATCACTGATTATAATCAGGAAATCCGTTTTACAAACGGATTTAGAAAATTAATCAAGATGAAAAAAATAACTGCAAATTTTCAGATCCGATGATCGAAAATAAAAACGGACTGACAACGGATAAAATTCTCATTTTGCGGATCATTTTCTCATTTTTTGCCCATCGGGTGATTATTTAATGCATTGCTTGCAATAGCCTATATGGGTGATTTTACCAGAATATTGATATTCCTGTCCCGGCTTAATGTCTTGCCAACCAGAAGAGTTAGAGTTATCTTTATTTTAGTATTGGAAAGAATTGTTTTTCTGCTTCATCTATATTTATTAGAAGTACTCAGAACCTCCTCTGAGGTAAATGAAATTCACCCTAAATAGTCAAATTGTCTTTCTCTGTGTCTGTCCCAAGCCGTATTTTCAATATTACATACCGATATGATAAACTAGCTAAACTTTGTCTGGGCAATTCGGGTTAAACTGGTATAGAGATATGATTATAGATACTTTAGAGAACACATCCGCGCATAACATTGTTTTTGGTTTTCGTTGAACGAATACACTGGAGTAAATTTGGAAATTTGCCACGAAGTCAAATCGATAGTTGATATCGAGAATAGTGAATATTTTTATTTAATTTCTTTGTGTTGTGAATTTGCGTTTTGGTAGCCAAAATATCAATTTTTACGAATTTTAAGCTTGTAAATAGACTTACGATATATCTTCTTCTTTTTCTCTCTTTTTTTTTTCTTTCAAGTTTTGCATCAAATTTACTCATATTGGGATACTTGAAGACATTCCCTGTGTCCAGACGAGGCGTTTTTTGCTCCCAAATTTAGCTTGAAAATTAGGCTTTCAAATTGAGCTTACAAATAAAGCTTACAAATTGAGCATACAAATTGAGCTTACAAATTGAATTTAGTGGTTGGGGAGATTAGTGATGAGAAGTAACTTTCCAAAACGCATTAAGTCAATTTTTACCAGAAATGAGTTAGTGATGCCATTGGCCATATATTTCAAGATCTGAAAGAAAGCAAAACAGCAAAAATCTAGAATTTTGAAATCTTAAATCCATCTTTACGGGTTTTGTTCAAAAATTCCAAACTCTATTTGTGTATTTTAATTACGAGTAGCTTTCCCTCTCATCTGTTGAATTTTGGTACTGAACATATTCTGCGCCAGCTGAAACATACAGGCTTATAGTAGGAGGTGTGAGTAGGTAGTAGATAGCTAGATACTTCTCTAAAGAGGATACAGAAGATACTCCTTGCTTTTTTAAATAATTTATGAGTTACCTTATCTTCGTTGAATGTAATAGACCCATAATTTTTAAATTTTCTCGAATTTTAAAATTTTAGCACACATTTTTCCGTTCGGTGAGCTAATTGTTCGGAACACCGCTTCCAGGAGCCTTTCTATTTTGTATGCGCTTTTTTATTCTCGTTCATCCTCCATTTTGTACATTTGCAGAAACTCGAAAAGTACATTAATTGCCCGAGAAAAATGGGATAAAATGAAGTGCGAAAATGAATTTAATAAAATATGAATTAGAGGGCACAGATGAGTTGGCCCGACATGACGTTCTTCAAATTTATGTTCAACTTGCGTTTTGTTTGTTGCTTGTGTACAAGAAGTGGAAAGTACTCAACAAGAAAAAAAAAGGGAAAAAAAGTATTTTCGAGGTAAATGCAATTTTTTCATTACGTTTTTGTCGGTGAAGTAATATTTTCTCGACTCTTTGGAATGCTTTGGCTACATTAGCCCAGGTATCATATTTCATAGGGTTCTTCTAAAATGAAATTTTCTTTGTTCACGTGCAGCCCTTTCATGCTCGGCTCAAAATTCACTTCATTTTTTGCAAATTATTCATTAATGGCGCTTGAAATTTTGTTTCTGCTATTTCCAGCCAACTTGGAATAGCTATTTTCAAAAGTAAAGTCGTGTCCACGTGCCGTAGGAGAAAAAAATTATCGCTTGAATTATTTTGTCTGAGGAGAATGTCAAACAGACATTATAAAATTAGTGTGTTTATTAAAGCTTAAGGTAAAACTAAAACTTGTATCGTTATGAATTCAGAAATACCTTAGCTTAATGAGAAAAAAATTGTTTCTATAAAAAATGTATGCTAAAAATAATTTTAAAGTAATGAAAAAAAATTACTGTACGTACGAGTATACTAGGCCTACTTATTAAAAGTTAGTTCATGTGCTGCGTAATGGAATTTTGAGTGCACTTATTACATTTTATTATAAATTGTAATGAAATTTAGTGTGCCACCATATTACTTTCAGAATGTTCATTAAAAATATGAACTATTTAGTTATATTTCCCCACAAAATAATTATTGCCTAATTGTTTTCTATTGACAGTTTTCATAGCTTTCTAACCTTCAAATCCGGTATAGGAGTTGGCACTTTATAATGAAGAGTAAATATCATATAGCTTACTTACAATTAGTACGCACAATTTCAAGTTCAGTCAAAGTTAATTAGATAATAATGGAGTCTTTGTTACTTTTCTCAGTCCCTGATTGATTTTGAATAAATCATAATTTTTTCTTAGAAGCTCATTACTTGAAAAACGGATAGTTGTTTCGATTATAATTTGTACTTTTACATCGTTACTATTCTTTGTATTAGCAGCAGAATACCTTCACCTTCGTTTTTCAATTCCGTGCATCTTATTTCTTCATCTTGTAATTGTATATTATTACATGTTATTTTGCTGTAACTCGGTGAATATTGCTCGACTGATTCGAAACTTGCACCATTGGATTCCTGGATGAATTTCAAGCAAGAAAAATCACTTCCAACTTGCATATCTCCATAGTCTTACGTTTGCTATAACAAAAACAAAAATCCTCCATATTTTATGGTCTGTGGTCGTTTGAAACACAACACCCTGTATAATAAAGTGGTCCTATTGAATTTTTTACCTCGCACCTTGTAGAAAGAGTCCACTTCATACACAAAAATTCCATAAAAATTTCAGATCCACAGGTTGAAAATCCGTTCGTGCAAAAATTAGCATTATTTTACTTTACAATATTAGCATTGCATAGAAATATGATTTTTTTCTCTAACTTACTCCTAAAACCTAAGGAGGGGGATGGAAAAATAAGTCGGTGGATTTGTGAGAGTTTGGACCTAGGTACTCTTGAGGTAACTTAGAAAATCATTATTTTTTAATTGTTGAAATGAGAAATGATTTATTTATTATTTTGAGCGGATGTAAACGAAAAATGAATCATCTTTTATCAGAAGACTTCCCCCGCTCCAACTCCTCCCCTCACTATTAGTTTTTAATATTGCCTTATAATTTTCTAAAATTGGGGCCTTTGAAGCACCCTTTAGTGAAGGATGTGAAACTTGAGTATATTTTTTTTGTTCACGAAACCGAACCACTTTGGGTAGTGGGAACAAGAATTTCCCTTCTGTCCGCCCAAAAAAAAAAATTCACCATGCATGATAAGGACCACCCTACTGTGTAGCCTTTGACTTTCAATACGATGACCAAGATATCGCACTTGCAGAGAATGAATTTCAAATCGAACCCCCTTTTCCTTCCTCCCTTCTCACCTATTACTCGTAATATGGAAGCAGGTCTGAAATGATTCTACTTTGAAAATAGTGAAAATCTACCCTAGAAAAAAGTCAGATTTCAGACATATTTTTTGGCTTTGAAGGCGAACTTGAAATGTTGTATCCACGAACTTGTGACTTAAAGGTTCTTCAACGCTGCTGAACGCTGCTGCATCATTATCCGCAGCAGCAGACTCAGCACATTTTCAATTTTCTCATATTTTTCAGTATCGCTCGTCAGCTCACCAGTGGCAGTCTTTAATCGTTCGTTCACGCGGCTCTTGCCGCTGCCATGTTTTTTCGATCTGTTTTCGTCGTCTTGATTTTCAACTGATACACAATATTTTATTCGTATGATTAGTCGTTTTGTTTTTATTATTTAATTATTGATTGCTTCGATCGCGAGTGTGAGAAAAAGCACAATTATTTAAAAGTATTTCTAACATTACGAAGAGTGTATGGTGTGAAATTTTATTGGTGTTGTCATTTATATTTAGATGCAAATTGATGACTTTCACGGAAGTTTTTAACTTAATGGTACGTAAAAGTGTAGGCCATGATACCGTTCGAGTGGTATATGTTTATTTTGCCGATAATTTATAAATTATCCTATCAAACTTTACCTCGAAGTTAAATTGATTGAAAAATCGCATTTATATACGAATGTAGTTCGCTATTTACCTGTTCGGTTTTTTGGCAATTTGTGTACAAACAGAAATTTTTACTGCTCCAAATTTTTATGTGGAGCACATTGAAATTGAATGCGAAGAAATCCCGGTTTATTTATCGTAACAATTATTGTAATATGAAAATTTCTGGGAATTGGGTGTCTAAAATTGGTATTTCATCTCCATGTATTGGGACCGGCCGTTCTACGGTTTGTTGACATTTTAGCTGTGCCTCTTTCTGTTACTTTTCTCAGCTTAGTTTGATTTTAACTGTAGGAAATAGACTGTAACATGGAATTGCTTATCATACGAAATAACGGGAAAGAACGAAAAATTCGGTGAAAGGCCAACTGGTCAAGATCCCTGTTCATTTCAAGTATTGGATTTCTGAAAGATGCTAACTTATGTTGTATAGTTCATGTGTAGCATATTATGCTACATACAAAAAATTTTGTGAGTATTGTGGTGTTTGGCAGAATATCACTCCATACAATAATATGATTCATAATAAAAACATTTTCCAAAATTTGTCACCGGCCAATCTATTTTGAAGTGATTATATACAACCTTAAAGCCAAACGGTGCTATGTCTATTCGAGAAAATTTACGAGATGTTAGAAAAGAAAGTGGTATTAACACTAGTAAGACTAGGTGGTGTCGTATACGACACCATTTGAATTTTGATGCGTCATTCCTCGAAGGACCAGGTGGTGTCATATATGACATTCTCCGGTCCTTTGAGGTTATTTTACTGTTGAGTCAAATATGACACCATCTGGTCCTTCGAGTAATCGAGTAAAACCTGGTTTTTCCAGTGTTAAATAACTACATTTTTTTAGTGGTAATACCGCTTCAATCAGCAAGGTCTCGAGACAATAGATACTGTAATAGTTTCCATCCAAGTTGACAGATGCAATTTTTTCAAAGTGAATATCTAACATTTCAATCAGCAAGGTCTCGAGACAATTGATAATAGTTTCCATCCAAGTTGACAGATGCAATTTTTTTTATCAAAGTAATGCATATCAAGTGAATATCTAACATTTCTTCTCTCAACTTTCCCAAATTTTTTGAAATGGACATAATTACGCAAGCGATGACAGGGTAATAATCATGTTTGTGCGACTATAACCCTTACCAATTATTCATGTTGAAATATTTGCGCTCGAGTGTTTCCTCACTTTTCACCCGTGTTGTGTTTTATATATTATTTTGTAATAATATTCGATCCAAAAATAGATTTTTTTTTAATATCCTTATTGAGGAAGTAAAAGCTGCGTTTTTTTCATGGTTTTATCAGTTTTACAAATGAGAAGTTACAAAAATGTTAGAATTAGATTTTTCTTTTCAAATACAGTCAGTATAGGTACTTTTTGGGTTATGGGTTGTGAAAAAGTACCCATAACTTGAGTAAAAGGTAAATTACTACTGTTCATTTAATTTTTCCCATTTTTGGTACCTGATAATTAATATTTGTATTTAATAATGTTTTGGCGTTTGCAATTATTTGTTGCCTCATTTTATGAGTACTTTTTCTCTCATCAGCTTCGAAAATCAATGTGTTTTAAATTGTTGCCGGATTAATGTTTAGTTATTCTTCTATAGACCCGAATTTCGTAACAGATGTTATGCATCTATTCAAACATCGTAACAATATATATGATGGAAAACTAGTTAGAAACACATATTGGTGTAGGTAGTATGATTTTTTTTTCTTTTCATTGTCTTCTTTTTTAAAAAATTGCTCTCATTCACGCTCATCAGGAAATTCAGTCTGTCTGTATACACTTTTGCGCTATTGAACTGAAGTTGAATATCGAAGAAGGACTTGAAGTCTTTTTTGAAATCCACCAGTTTCATAATCTGTGGCCTTTTTTCTTGTTACAGTGCGCCATCCTTTAGCCCATTATTTCAAAAATTCGTGAAACCACAGCATTTGTTATGGCTAGGTCAGCCCTCGTTCTTTAGTGTTTACTATTTTTTCAATACTAATTGCGAAAAAATTGTTTGCCATGCTTTTAAAGGACTATGATATTTCTTTCAGTTGTCAGTATTTTATAATTTTCTGAATTTTTAATGTTTTCTAATAGCTGCGGATACGATTTCATTAGTTTCATCATTCAGTTTTTCATTCAACCATGTAACTTCCAATTATTGTCAATTTTTAATAATTTAAGAGAGTTTTGTTCTAGTTTCTATTCACACGTGATTTATAATCTTGTGATCCTCTTAATGACTTTTGATCATAAGAAATTCAAAATTACTATTGAAATTTTTCTAAACCGGCACAAAGTCATTCAACACAAATGGATATGCAAATGTACTCGTAATGTTTTAGCTATAAATTATTATAAATTCATTTATACGGATTTTAAACTTGCAACCCATAGCTCAGTGGATCGTCAATAGAGTAAGCGAAATAACCCTCTCAGAGTCAGAGCTCAATCTCACCCTTAGTTATATTATCTTACAACTGAACAAAACTCAAAAGCTATTTTCCTACTTAGCCCCTTCTTTGATATCCGCCTTCAGTTTGGTGGCAAATGTAATTTTTTATGAAGAATGGTTTTTTTTACTCTTTGGAAAAATTCAAATTCCTAGTCGATAACTTCTATTTGTTTTGTTTGAATAATTATTCTTACGAGTTGCTAAATAATTAATTTCGATTCGGTACTAAAGTATAATATATTCCATAAAATATCTAAAAATTAAAGTTCCAGCGGGTCTATTTTATTGACTTGAATTTTAAAAATTTTGGAACTGCACCTTTTACTCAGATTGCTAATTCCTCGTTCAAGTTATGAATTGTTTATGGTGTAGTCTAATGATTTAAAAGTTAAATATTCGATAATAATGGTCTTTATAAAAAATTCTTGAAACTAATTTTCTGTGACTATTTAACCTTAGGTCTGTCTAGCCTGAAGACAATCAGCGAAAATAATTATAATTACACCCTTTTACCGGGCAGGTACCTATATTGTAAAAATCAACGCTGAGCACCCTGAGGCTTGATCATGTATTTTAACAAAGTTGAAATTAATTTTGACGGACGAGGTTTTCTATAATATTTATTTTATAGATTCTCGTGAAGTTGAGAGTTGGCACATAAATTTTTAAATCGGTCAAAAACCTGTCTTTGATCTATATCGTCTTATAAAAATTCAATGACCGAGACGGAACGAAAAGAATCTCTCTCAAATTTCATTCTTATCTCCTTTATTTATTTTATTTTATTGGTCGTAATTTTTTTTTTAAAACTTTTTTTGTTGTATTTTTGTTTTTGTAGGTGCTGGTCTATAATAAATAAAATTAATTCCGTTTCAACATTAATGCAGATATGTTACTGCTTTGGCCACAAAATTTTACATTCTAGATTGTTTTTTTTTTTTTTCCTTTTTATTATTTTGGAAATATATCCGTTTCATCCTACTCATAATGTTTCCTATCCCGTGGATATGAAATGGAAGGCTATTTTAGTGCATCCTTTTTGTGACGAGCTACAGAAAGTTTTTGTATAAAGAATATCTGCGTTGGGTTGTTTGGATACAAGAAAGTCTTTTCTAAGAAAGGTTTAATATACAGCAAGAATAATCCATTTATCAACGAAGAGAGTAGCCATAGTTGAAGCGAGGAAAAAAATTACATTGTATGATGTGCTGCTAGAAAAATCGTTGCCCGCATTCAGTTTCGTGACCCAAGCATTTTAGGCGTATTTTTACGGGTGGTGGAGGAAAGATATATTAAATTGATTTTTATATCTTCTGTTTAAGACAAATAAGTTACATGGAAGAGCATAGAAAAGTTGAGCTCGCATATAATAGCTTTCTGCTTTCTTTTTGCGGTGGTAAATTAGTCATACGAGGCCGCATGAAAAATCATTTTCGAAATGGTTTTTAAGCAAGTGGTTGTGGATTTTTAACGCGAAAGAGACATTTTAAAGAGGAAGACTTGTAAACTGAATGAAATATGCTTGAGGATCCGTTAGAAATCAGCTGGAGATGTTGGAGGTTCTTTTTGGGGTAGGAGTGAGTTATTAGGGTGGTCCTTGTTTTCGAAGTTTGGAATTTTTCACCTCCCACCCCCCAGATTAGTGCTATTTGATGAAAAAAAATTTCCATAATAATTTCAGCCCCCTAGGTTGAAATTAAGTGGTGCCTCAAAGAAATTCAAATATCGGCATTATTTCACATTATCATCAGTATTACGAATATATATAGAAATAGACAAAAACATGTATTTTCTCCTTCAACTTATTAGTGAAATTCAGTGTAATGCATAGAAAATAGATGTGGGGCGTTTGAGGGGGTTTGAACCTACCCTTAAGATAACCAAAAAATCACTATAATGTGTCTTTTTTGTTAAAAATTTATTTTTCTTATTATGAATGGCAGAAATGAAAATATTGTGAACAATTTTGAAAAGAAAGACTTTCTCCGCCCCAACTAAACCCCCCCCCCCTGTTCTGCTCATTCATTGACATGTAGTATTATAGCTTTAAAAACCACCCCTCTCGAGTATAGAGAATATACCTAGCTATTACAGAATTCACTTATTGTTCTTCCTATTTTGGCTAAACTGTTGACAAGTTGAAAGCACACGATGAAATACAGATAAATCAGAAAAGAACACATAATTCGTACCGAGAATTTGTTTTGTTCTATTGATTTCATGTAGTTCTCAAGTTTCAAGACAAATGAATGAAAATTTATACTTGAATTAAATATAATATCTCTATCATTCACTAGAGCTGTGTAAACAAATAAAATGTTAACATGTTGAAAAAAAAATTGACCAATAGTTTCATAATTGGAATCATCACAGTCAACTAGGAACGCTAACACCTTGTAAAACTTGGAGTGTCTTAAAAAAAAAAAAAAAAAACAATTGAACCTATATATTTACTGGTGCGTATGAAAAAAGTTGAAGGATTCGATCAGTTTTCTGGAGCATGAAAGATAAGTAATAATTTTAACAATAATTGCTGATTTCTACTCGTAAAATTAAAAAGGTAGCTAGTTCTCAAGAGACCCTTCTGCCTTCCCCTTTCTGTTATGGAGCTGTTTTAAAGAATCATGTTGCAGCTGGTAGATGTACTCGTAATTAAGTTGTCGTCGGCCATAACTTTTCTTCCAGTTAAATACTCTCGTAAAAGTTTTTACTCGATATTTTCAAAAACATTTTATAATTGGAAACAAAGTTTATGTTTTTTTTTTCCCTTTGATCGAATAGCACGCTCCAAATTTCTCTATTTATTTCAGCAAAGTCGTTATTAACGCTCTCTTCATACGTTTGTCGAAAGCCAAATATTTGGATTGCTTCAAAAAGCGAATGTTTCATTTCGTCCTTTCTCCTGATGGATTTACTTTGGAGCATTGGCAAAAGAGGATGATGGAAAATTTAAGATTCTCAATTAGGATATGGTTGTTTATATTCGTATTTGGCGTGGTTCAATTGAAAGCCAACTCCTCTGCCGATAATTTTGTCTTGTCAAATTTCGAAGACAAAGGTTAACTTTCGAGGAGATTTTGTTTTGACATTTTGAAAGGTAAAGGTTGATAGTTGTGGGTATATATCGTCGAACTGACGAGTGTATATGAATAATTATTTTAGACGGTATGAAATTAAGTAGTTGATCTTTGCATTTGGCTTATTGGGTTTGCTATTTACAAATGGAGACTAGTCTGAGAGAGAAATTATTTCAATTCTATCATTGGATGGATGTTTGCTCTAATTTCTCGAGTGATAGATTATACTTCTATGTTTTTGAAATTAATTCCTTCTAAATTACTAATAACGATACGCCTAAAATAAGAGCCTCGAGTGGGTTAAGGTACTTCAGTTGGTGAGTGAATAGAGCTGTCGAGTAACTTGATTAGATACGGATCAGATAATTAGTTATGATCAGTACTTTTACTTAGAATTAGAGCTCTTGTTTGTTATAACGTAAATCAAAACTGTTGACTCCACGTCCCACTGATAATTGTAGAAATGGCTGAAATGTGTGGCTCCTCTCCTCCATAAGACTTTGCTTTGCTTAGAGCCAAAATTAGCCTCTCTACAGAGAAAATAAAATAAGTCCATTGACTTTTTTTTTGTTCTTATGAGAGAAAAAAACATTTTGATTTACTTGTTCTCAAATTCTAGTAATATATATTTTTTTTCTCTTTTAAAATTGTGGTTTCTTAAAAGTATATTACATACAAAGGTACCTTCGATAGCAACTCAACAGCGATATTAGAAAAACTGTCTGATAGAGTACGTAGACTATGGTAATGTTTTTCAAAGAGTAAGGGTTGATTGGCCATCAGCAGTAGCATCTGTATCAAAAACAGTATTTTTCTGGCAAAAATAATAATTCACAATATTAAATATCATTTCCAACGAGATCGGTTATAGCGAGATATTGTTTATACAAAGAACAAAATAAAAAAGTCCTAGCCAAACTCCCACTCATATTTAACGTCGTAGTGTAACAGGTACTTGAAACTGAGTCGTCCTCAGACATTTGTTGCAGAACATTTCAAGCTACATATGTGGCTTAAGTTAGTCCCAACTACGTGATCCAATTTTCTTGCCTGTTGAGTGTAGGTTTAATCCGTGTCGAAATGAATAGTTTTGTGTATAGTGTGAGGTAAAATTATAGTCACATAGGTTAATTTACTCGTTCCGTACAGCAACTTAATGGCTTCTGCGAAGAGCAAAAAAATTAATTTAATTAAATTCTGTATGCCTGCAGTTTTTGTAAATTTTCAGAAAGTTTTAGCGGGCGACACGATAAATAAAAGCAGAGTGAGAGAAACGTGCGAATGTCTAAAATTTAACAATTCCAGTAACTTGTATAAAAAGTTTTTACATTCGCAAGAATTTTCCACCTTCATCATTTGCGTGCCACATAGCAGACGTTGAATTTGACTGCATTTTATTCGACATTATTCATGGTCTAGCCGTTGCTGATTTAATCCTTTTTTCGCCTTTTCAAACGAGACTCATCCTTTAACATTTTAGAAATTTACAAACTTGAAATAATATTTTTCATTTTATAGACAACATTTTCGCTGATTCTGCGATACACATAAAGTCTAACTTGAAGAAAGAGTGGTGTAAAACAGTCATCAAAATTTTATACGTTGGAGAGAAAACTGTAATTAGTGCCTAGTGAGACATAGAAGACTTCTCAACCACCGAATCCAATTTGTAAGCTCAATTTGTAAACTCTGTTTGTAAGCTCTATTTTGAAGCTCAACTTTGAAGCTCAATTTAGGAGAAAAAAAAGGCTTCATCCGTACACAGAAAATATCTTTAAGTATCCCAATTTGAGTATTTATGCAAATCTTGGCCAAAAAAAGAAGAAAGATATTAATTTATAAAATGTCTTGTCAGGTGGAGCCGAACTTTTGGAGAACCACGCAGTCTATTAGTTCTTTTAAAACTAGAAAAACCAGGTTTTACTCGATTACTCAAAAAGGACCAGGTGGCGTCATATACGATGCCTCAAGAATAACCTCAAAGGACCAGGACCAGGTGGCGTCGTATGACACTAGTCAGGGGTTCTCAAAATATTGGTTCTTTGAAAAGTCCATCTCAAAATTTTGAGTGGTGTCGTATATGACGCCACCTGGTACTTCTAGTGTTAATACCCATGCACTTTTTGTGATTAGAGCTACAGAACAAGTTGAAACAAGAACTTTTGCTAGAGAATGTTTTATTTATTGCTGGAAGGTCTGATATGGTGACTGCTGAAAACAAGTATTGCTTAAAATTTGGCTGTTATTCTGTTGAGGATGGTGGTTTTGGAGTTTTGATACAGGGCACATTATCGCCCAGTCACATGGAGACATTTTATTGGCAGAGGACTCAATAGCATAAACTCAATGTGGATTCAAGAAGTGTAAACTTAGTATGTACTTAGTTTATTTTTATTTTTAGTAAGTAAGGAGTGGAACACATCCCCAAAGTTTATTTTAATTTTCATGTATGTCACGAAATTTTGGCGACGTATAGTTTGTCTTGTTATAAAAGAATCCAGGAGAGGAAAGAGAAGAGGGTTCTTGAAATGAAACGAAAATGCTTGCCTTTACAAAAACCAAATTTTTATCCTCAAGGCTTGTTTAAGGCTCGTTTTGGTTACTGTGAAATGTTGGTGAAAGAAAACTCCATTTATAAGAAGTGTAGAAAGAGAACCACGATGGAGAGATATAAAAGCAAACAAAAAAAAAAGACGAAGAAAAGCTGGAAACTAATCGAGTTCACTTAACGTACCCTTTTCGTTTGTTTTCCCTTGCGAAAAATTAATTACTTGTACTATCCTCTCCGTTGACCGCCTTCAATTTGAATACGAATCGAATTTATGTTTTGTTTGGACGAACTGAAAGTAGAATAAATGTGAGGATATATTCTGTGGTACAACTATTCGTTTTCTAGTTCATCGAAAAATAAGTGGGTGAGATTGTTAATTTTGTTGAACTGCGAAACCCAAATGAATCAGTTTATATAAAGAATGGCGCTGGGCTTTTTCATTTTCGAAAATTCACCGCTAAATTTTTGAATTTTGAACCAAACAGAGTGTGAGACACTTCAAGTTAATGAAATACGTCGCTCGAGATTTTGTTGAGAAAACAGGAAAATGGAAATAAGGAAACCACTTTGCTACGATATTCCTATTGTCGAATCACTTCTCAGCTGAAGTACCTACTTCGTGAGCAGACTGCAGGGCCGAATGAGAAAATTCACTATTTGAGAAGTACTGGTACCGGTACTGGGACTTTGGATGAGTGTGCGAATGGAAGCGACAATTTCGTTTCAAATGGAAACCATTTCGGGCAGGCAGCGTGTTTGTGAGACCAAAAAAGGAAAATTTACATAGAATATTTCGTACAGATTGTCTGCGGGATTGAACGAATTCATAAAATCTAATATTACGCATTGAAATTACTTCAAAACTATTTTCAAATCGACAGATTTAATTTCTTCTATTTTCAGTAGTATATTATTCGATTTTACAATTGGGACTGTCTAACGAAAGAGTCTCTACCTAGTGGTAGAAAATATAACGAATTGAAAGTGAGAAGGAATTACATAATTATATACATACCTATTTGAAAAATGAAACAACACACATTTTTAAAAAATTTTCTTATTTCATAGTTTATTGCGCACATTTTTCATTTTTTTCACATTTTATAACTAGTCAATCTTTATTATTTAAATTTGATTACAGTATACTGCATTAGTTGGCAGTATAGGTACTCGTATTTTTTCATTACCGTCGAATGGGGCGACTTTACACACTTTTTTTATGTTTTTCAACTTTGTCCTTTAATAACTCTTCCAATTTTGAAGCTATTGAAGTGAATTTGGTTTTAAAATTTAGGTCTAACATTTCTCAACACAATTGTAAAAAAAAGTTTAAGTTTGCAGCCTTCCTTCTATTTTTTATGATTTTTCAAAAAATTTGTGTAAAGTCACCCCTCAATGGGGCGACTTTACCCATCAATTTGTAATTGACGGGTTATTGATAGGTGGGGAGGCAAAATTTGAGGATGTTTGTACTCAGACATACGATTGAAAAGAAACTAGTCAAGTACCAACTTCAACCATGTGAAACCGAACTGAATATTTTGAATGTCTGTGGTTAAAAAAAAAGACGAATTAGAAAAAAGGAAAAAACCATATCGCCGCTTTATTTTCTTGTTCTGTTACTTGGTGAAGTGAGGTAGGGGCGGCGATCTTTTTTTTTTCTTTTCCTTCTTCTACCTGCTTCGATCCAAATCGTATTTCGGTTTTAATTTTTGCCTGGCAATTTATTTATTGGGCTAAAACGAAGTGGGTAAAGTCGCCCCTTGAATGTAAAGTCACCCCGTTCGACGGTATTTTAATTGTTTTAATGAATGTTGAAAGTTGAATTTCTCATGAAATACGCTTGGATCAATTAGACTTATTAGAAAATAATATTAGATGAAAGAATAACATAAATTACACATTAGGACATCTTTAAACGAATCTATCACAAAATATTGAATGGATCAACAATTTTCCACAATCATTAAGTAGGGGACTGTCTCTTAAGAGTACGCACCTAGTAGCAGATTCAATTTATCGCTACCTAAATGCGAGTTTTTTTATTTGTTTTTTCTTTGCACATATTCTTTGAACTCTGAGCTTGCTTTTAGAACCAAATCGTTGGCTGAAAAACGTTCGTAGCTTAAGTTTTAAGTCATTTTGTAAAAAATGGCATTTGCGTACTCTTAGGAGCATGTGTTCCTAAGAGTACGCAGTGTGGCTCCTAAGAGTACGCAACATATCATTTTTTAATAAAAACTGGAGAGGGGATAAAGTTTTGGAAAAATTTTTGACTTTGTTTACATTTTTATCGAACTGGTCGGTTATTTACCTTTGAACTAGTATGTAGTTGTCATCAATTCTCTATTAGAAATGCATAATAATTATAAGCTGGTTTTAAGTGGTCCTTAATGAGTAATGATTTTAATTGAGAGGTCGGTAGGTTTAAATTTATGTCAATTTGATACTTCAGAACTTATAACATATCAAAATTTCACTCAACTGATTGTATATAGCTTCTGAAATTGTGACATTTCAAAATCTCATTCAATTGATTGTCTGTAGCTTCAAAATAGTGAGTGCGTACTGTTAGGCGCAACAGTCAAGTTTTTTAGAATTTTTGAATTTTTCAGCAGCCATTATATATTTTTTTTAAATTCCATGGTATCAGAAGATAGGTGATAAAAATACTGATCGAATAAGCCCCTCCCCCTTCAATAAATATAATTTGATCAACCAGGAGAGCTTACTTTGCATAGCAATAATATTACAGTTTTGAGTACTCAAATTTCTTTTTGCAAATTAATCGGCTGTAATTATTATTAAAAGTGAAAATTTTTATACTAATATTATGCTGTCGAAAGGTACTTTCGTATAAAAAAAAAGTCCACCTAATTCCCTTGTATGGAAAATCGCTGCTGCGTATTCTTAGGAACTGCGTACTCTTAGGAGACAGTCCCCTATAGACGTACAAAATGAAAATTTACAAAACTGCTGTCAACCAAAAAAACTGTTGAAACCCTCGATTTAAACTCTACATGCTGTTATCTTACATTCGAAAAGTGTGAAGAGAACTGCTAATAATAGACATGTTCAAATATAGAATATTGCTATTACAGTATATCGATAATAGTTTTTTTGTGACTCCGGAAATATCAATATCGCGATTTTAACATCACTTGTATCCAGTCTCACGGGTTAAAAAATGTTTTTGATAGTTTCTAAAACCCCCAGTATCCGATAAACGCGATCCACGCAATGAATGATCCGCACAATACGAATTTCTGCAGTTATTTTTAGACCGATTTATTTAAAAAAAAAATTGAATGAATAACTCCGAAGGAGGCCCGTAGACATCGAAAATTTTCCAAGCAATTTTTATTCGATTGAACTATTATAAAAATTCTCTCAGTCATTACCCCACGATTTTTTCTGTACAGGCATTCATCTTGATTTGAATTTTGCGATCGACTGCAGCACCTGTAGTGACGATCATTAGATGCTATTTGAAATGATTCGCCTTAGACATATCATCATTATGAACTTGGATAATGAATAGGAATTTATTCTCAATATGTTGGTGTTGGTGGAGTGAGGTGTACGGTGAGGAAGACGTGATTTCGGAATAGTTTAAATTGGAGATTACGAGTAAGATACATGTTGAGTGAATATATTTTGGTATTTTACAAGTATCGGCTGTTTGTCTTAAAATCAGTTAACAGTGATTTTATTTTTGCTCACTCATACCATTAGGTTCATTTTTCCCTTGCTAGTTTCAACTTATGATTTTTATAATGTACTTGTGAATAAGAAGTGTGAGGAAGCTCTTAACTCAGCAAGCTCAGCTAGAAAAGTAGGTTTTCGATGGAGACTTTGTGATGTCATTTCAGCTCATTATTTCTATTGACAGTGTATAAGAGCGCATAAGCATGGAAACCGTTTGATTCGTTCAAGCAGCGTGAGGATAGTTTGAGTTCAAGTGATGGGTATATTGTTTTTCTGCACCTAGCACTTTTATTTCAAATTATTGATAGGTAGGGATTAAAAAACTAATTAGAGCTCAGTCGGCTGAGTAAAATGACACCCATATTGAGAATATGCATATTTAAAAAAAAACAGATGCATACCTATTTCAAATTTTTAGAGCATAGCCACATCCACTGGTTAGTCTAATTTGACACTGGCTATGGTAGGGGGTGGATTTTTATGAAAATTCATATTTTTTAGTAATTGGTATATTGTAGTGGGAGTCAGCTGGTTTTTCGTTTCACGTAATTCTGAGTAAAATGAGCCCAACTTGTTTTTGCATATTTTGCATATTTTTGGTATAATCGCATATTTTTATTCATGAAAGCATTTTGCGCATATTTTACAAAAAAGCATGCATATTTTACGTTTTCCAAAAAAAAATAAAAATGAAAAACTTCATTTTCAGTTGAAAAAAATGTTTTAGCGCATCAAGGGGCTATTGTGGTAACTCTATAATTCAAGTATTTTTCTTCAGGTTTTGAGCTTGATTGTCCTCACTGAGTCATTTGTTTTGAACTTTGAATTTTTCTCCCAGTCATTGTTCTTCAATTCTCAGTCATTTTTGTATTATGTCATTTTTCCTTCTAACTTTCAGATTGTTTTACTGAATTAGGTATAACGCGCAAACATTTTTTAAATTATTTGAATTTCAATTTGTAAGTATAGCACTTGCAGGAATATGAGCGAAACTATTTTAATTTATAAAGAAAAAGTCTTAGAAAAAATGTTAGAGTTTCGCATCTTGAACAGTACCTATACAATTTTACTAATATACTTACATAATATATTATTATGAAATCTGTATTTATGGAATCTGGAAACCATGAAACGAAAAGCACCGGTGTTCCGCTTATTTCCCAGATTTAGACCAAAATTAATAAAAGGTAAGATAAATCGTTTATTAAGTGCTTTCATGAGACCATATTTCGTGGTTCATATTTTGATATTCACGTCAATCTTTTGGTTTGCTGCGATTCTTCCGTTGTACACGGTCGTAAAAGTTGAGGTACTTCATTTTTTGTTGCGAATGCTGTGGTGATTTAATATCTAACATATTATTCTTCGTAAACTGATGGCTAACCATTCGTAATATTGACACATTCGATGGAATTCTTGTTCGTTGAAAGTTATGTGTTTTTGCTGGTACGGCTGTCATATTTTCTCATGTCTTTCCTATTGTTGGAAGCTCATATTATTTTGCTACTCCCACCTACATATTATTATACTTTTCAAAGTCAGCGGGATGGATTGCCATTTTATTGACAATGCTATTTTTATACACAATGTAGCTGTGAATGAAAAAAATGCGAACGCTGGAAGCAAATACATTTTTTTCTGTCCATTATTCTCTTGACTGGGTTGTTTTTTGCATTTAATAATATTTTTAAACATACGAGTGCCTTTTTTCTCGCCACCTTAGAGATGAACAGCGACAACGAGTCTTTTGGCAGAATTTGACGACAGAATGGAAAAAGAGAAGAGCCCAGAATATTAGAATTCTTTAACACGCTTACATTCGAGAATTGTAAACCTTAAGAAATGAGAACAAAAAAAAAGAAGCGCAAATTTTGGGCAAGTGCTGGAAAAAAATATAACCTAAAGAAAATATTTTCTTTCCTGGATGAAAGTTGACTGATGATAAACTCTGAAAAATGTGTACCTACCCTTTCAACTTGCCAACTTTTTTTTTATTTTACGAATATTACATGTTGAGTACACTCTCAAACACCTATTCTGGTATCCATATTTAATCCTCCATTTCCTTCAGAAAAAAAAAAACTCCAGAAAAGGAAAAAATGCTACTTGAAGTTAGTACGGCTTCGTAATTTTCAAACGAACAAAGTCAAATTAATTAATGCTTCGAAAAAAGGAGGAAAGAGATCCGGAAATATTTTACCTGTTCTAAAACAAGAACGAGGCAAAAATTTATTAGTGAGTATTATACAGTATTATATTGTAAAATGGTGAAAATTCCATAGTGCTTAGAAACAAGTAGATAACGATTGTTTTCTTCGGCTTAAAATTTATTTCTTTTATGCTTTGTTTTTTTATTTTGTATCTCTGTATTGCCTTTTGGTATTCATTCAAGCTGGAAAAATGTTGAAATCTGTAGAGTAGTATTTAGTAAACCGCATTAGTATCTATGTTTTGTGTAGGCATGTGTGTATCCCAGATCATAATCGTTTTTCTATGCCATATTTTAGTAGCTTTTAAGGCATACTTTGTGGTATTCATGGACGTTTTTTGCTTGGAGCGTTTCGGTGGGCTAAAAAAAAAAAAGAAAATACAATCAGTTCAAATTAAAATTTTAAAAAAATTCCAATTTTTTCGCTTTTTATTTTGTCTTATACTTATTTACAGGTTATTTTTTCATGGCTATAAGTGTGTTTTCGAAGGATATACCGTAAAAAAAGTACTCATCTTTTTTTTTTTCGAATCGATCGTAAAGTCGAGAAAAACACAAAATGATTGTCATAAAACTTTCATGGTTCAATTTCCGTTAATGGTGCGTTGTGAAAAAGTTCACAATACTTTGAACGCTTCCGATTTTTTCGACGTGCATATTTGTGAAAAATTATTCTATAAATTATTCATGTATGTATTTACTTATTTATTTATGGAGAATTAATTATGCGGGCTCCTGGAATAAGGCATATTTTTATTGGGTTCGAGTTTTTTTGCTGTATTAGCGGAAGGATAACTTACTCTACGTCATTGTGTTGTGGTTGTAATTTTAAGAAGAAAATACAAGTTTTCATGCAATGCTATAATTATGAAGTAAAATAATTCTAATATTTGTTTATACGAATTTACGACCCCCTGAAGGCACCACCCTTTAATCTACGAGGCTAAAATCTTTACGGAATTTTTAGCAGGTTTTCTACAGAAAACCTCCTATTAATTTTGGTCTGACTTTCACAAATAGGTACCAGACCATCATAGTTTTTCGTTTCATGATCTACAGATTCCAAAAATACCCATCTCGCATTTTCATTTTTTTTTTATCATTCTTTTTCTCCCTCCGCACGCGTATATTTCTTTGGAACACGAGAACAGACGAACGGCCGAACCAATAGGGCTGAAATTTGCACCAGAGGTCAATTTTGACCAGATCTAGGTCTGATAGAAATTTCAAGTTGATCATTTCAGCGGTTCTGGAGATACTAGCAAAAATGTAGTGGAAAACCTGCTTTTCTAGCGGGCTCTTGCTGCGCTAGAATTTTTTCTTAATGAAAAGTACTCAATCTACGGAGTGAACTTGATTTTATCAATGCTCTGTTCTTTACAAGCTCTTAACTAGGGGATTTTATGTGGTGCCGAACCCCCTCTTATTTTACCAAATTCAGCCCCCTTGAAGGTTGGGAATATGAAAAAGAAGGAGCAGCCTTCCTTTAAACTCTAAGTAAGTTTCACCTTGAAAAATATCCAGGCTAGTGACCGGCTTCTCTATGCTGGGAAATTTTCATTTTCCTAGTAAATGAAGCCTTCATGTG
This sequence comes from Parthenolecanium corni, assembly GCA_038050395.1. Taxonomy (NCBI): domain Eukaryota; kingdom Metazoa; phylum Arthropoda; class Insecta; order Hemiptera; family Coccidae; genus Parthenolecanium; species Parthenolecanium corni. Next base: position 3,700,108 of record JBBCAQ010000038.1, on the reverse strand, counting down.
TCGTCAAATTACTAGCTCCTCGTTTTGGGTTCGGTAAACGTGAGAATAAAAATTTATTGTTGGATGACAGATGGTGGCGTTAGTACGAGTATTTGCGTTATTGTCAATTTTATAGAGCAGATACGAAAGCCCTAGGTGTAATGGAGTGACAAGCATGGAGAACGATATGTGCGACCAGATTAAACGATTTGTCTAATTTATGCGGCGATTTGATAGCCGTTATTATAGTTTTATTTTCATCTATGCTACAAAATCGCTATACACTGTGCGTTGGCTACGCATTTTCTTTCATATTTTTCGTTTTCATTTAATTGAATAAAACAACAAACAAAAATATAAAAAATTTCCAGCTCGAATTCGGTCTCTGTAACCTGGCTTAAAATGTTGGATTAATTCATTTCATTGGCTTACCTGTATCTTTGCACTGTGGTATAGGTAGATATTAAAAATGGAGAATTTATTTTTTCGGATGGCTTTTTTGTATTCATTCATGCGGATATTTTTTTTGTAAACAAGTTGAGTTTACTCAGTGATTAACATTTCTATAGCTAACAATATGATTTTAGGGTTGGAATGGAGGGGGGGTTGTAAAAGGAAAGTCGATCGATTGTTGGTTTTGACTTTTCGATTTGTGGGCACGTTTACAAGAGTACAGTAGCGTTGGTAAAATCGCATTCTTTTAAGGTATGTCGTATTGAATAGGCCTCTTGGGATTTTGGCCGTATCCGTTCGGCCATGATTTATTTCAAATTGTCCAGCTCCGCTGTGAACAGTTTTCTACATAAGCTTATATTTGATCTTTCCAGAGGTCGGCAGTATTTCTCGTGGGTTTGAGTTGCTATGGCGGCCCGTCGATTGGAAATGGATGTGTGGGTCTGAAGTCGACACGTCGATACCATTTCGCGCATGAAGGAATTTATCCATTTTCTAAAAATAAAAAAAAATTATCTCGTTCATATTGTGCCGGACAATTTTCAACTTTGGCGTGCGACCTTGCCTTTAGTGGAAAAATTGTGTATATTTTTTCGCATAACGGGACGTTGAACGTTTGAATCACCTATCTTATACGTGTATTTGAGCACATATATGTATTGGTTTGGATCTATGTTTTTGTTTCCTTAAAATGGAAATCATGTTTGAGAGTTGATATGTGACTGAAAAAAGATGCAAGTGATGAAATGATATTTGACCTGTTGAAAATGAAACACAAAAGTTGGCACTCTACAGGAAGAGTGTGTCACTTCACAATTATGTGATCGTCTTCTTTAATGTATACCTGGTTCCGGTTCTATTTCCTGAACACATTTTTCTGACATGACATCCACCCGACATCATATTTTCCTGAAATTACATTTTCCTGACACCGTTTTCCTGACATTCATTTTCCCAACAGCACAACAACCGGCGAATTCTTCGGTTACTATGGTAAGTGAAAAAGAAGTGATGTACCGTCTGTGGCAAACTTGGCAAGTGTCATAAGACTGAGAATGGCTAAAATTCTTGGTAGTAAATTAATCATCAATGGATTTATTTATCTGCGTTGCCGCCAGCGTGGTAATCGCAAATATAGGGACTGTAAACAGGTGAGGGTCGGAGAATGTAGAGCAAGGGCCATCACTGCTGCAGCTGCTACTGAAGAAGGGATTGTGGTCCTTTGAGGACCGGTTGAGTCGTTCCATACCCACCCACCCACCCAGCCAGGAACAATGCGAAGTAGAGGAGGTGTTGACCCGGGGGAAAAGTAAAGCTGAAGAACACCCTGAACAACCGCCAGCTCAGTTACTTCGCAATGAGTTGGCAGATGTTCATGCAGGGAAAACGGTGTCAGGAAAAGAAATGTCAGGAAAATGGTGCCAGGAAAATGATGTCAGGAAAATGAATGTCAGGAGAACAAATGTCATGTCTGGTGGATGTCATGTCAGGAAAATGTGTTCAGGAAACTGAACCGGAACCAGTTTTCCTATATGCAGAATAATAATTTTTTTTTTCCTCATTCAATGTGATAATTCCGTTGGTATTTTTCATTTTATTTTATTAAGGCTGATGATCTAAAATTTTCTCATTTAAATACAGTACCTATTTTCATAAAAAAGGGTATCCGAGCATCAAGGTTATGGTCAAAATTCGGTTTGATCATACACATATAACATTATTATGTTTGGCTAGGTCACGGACCATATTATATTGTGAGCATAAATCTTGAAAAATTGTATGCTTCAATTTTGAAGAACAATTTTTTAAGTATAACATACTCGTATTACGATTACCAGAAACATTTATCAACTTTTTTAGATAAGTGGTGTAAGAGCGAATTCATTTTCGCCCTAGAGCTATTTTCTTCACATCTCTGAAATTTTTTGAAATGGACATAGCATCGAGCTTTATGGGTAAGGTATCTATTCGATATTATCTCAATTAGTCAATATCGGTCAAAAAACGGAGCTGGATTTTTTGATGGGTCGATTTTTTTTTTCGTGACGCGTCATAATTACTGATTTGAAATATTTTCATTTCAGTTTGATGGTCGTTTTGGAACCTTGAGTTTATTATAGAATGAAAGTTCAAAATAAACTCTATCGAAAATCGTCTGTATCTCCTTATCACTATGGATCACTCCGGTTCTCAGGTCCAGCAATTATTTGTAACGATTTTTTCATTGGTCTGGGATATAAAATATTGCCTTGTAATGCGATTAAGAATGTTGACACGAGGGTATAGGAAGTCATAAAACATCGAATGTAAGGATACTTTGTTATAATACCTGTGTGAATTGGAAAATGATTGCCATTCTCGTTTCATTAACTTCGTCACCATGGTTAACGTCTTCCGACATGATTGAAACTGTCCACTTTCATTTACGAGGAGTAATACTCAATCTTCGAAAGAAATAAAGGAACAGGAAAAAGGAAGAAAGAGTACGATCACCTTTTTCAATTGTGATTATACGGTCAAAGGAAGTACCCAGTAGTTGAAGAAACTAATTTAGAATTGAAACAGTGACGTAATGAATGGTGGCATAGTAGATTTTTCGAAATATTATTTTATTTTGGTTTTCGGGGTTGCTCTAAAATTGACAAAACCAAATTTGAGCAAGATGAAAATACGCAATTAAGGAGATCACGAGTCACGTGAAATATTTATTTAATTAAAGTCATAATATGTAATCATGCCTCAAGTTTTTATCCTATCAATTCCACTTCTCTGGTTATTGTAGAGAAAGGATGTCTCGACATACCACCCCCATTTTTTGATTTTTGATATCTAGTCTCATTGAATATTTGTCGTAGGTTAAAAATTGGGTATTTTAAACAGAATATTGCTAAAATTTTAACCGTTTATTCAAAATTCCGAAAACTAATGGTTGTGAAAACATGTGATATCCTGAAGAGTTTAATCAACTGGATCAAAACTCAAGGCATGATTTGAAACCCGCTGGGAACTACACCCTTAAACTGAAATATGTATTCAAGCACCATCTACAGGATAATTATTTGTGAAATTAAAATTTGTAAAAACCCAAAAAAAGAGATGTTGAGAGTCTAGTAAAAATTTCTTTGTAAATCTAAAGAATAAGTTGATAAACAGTTTTTTTTTTTTTAAATTTCATTTTGAAGCATGACTCGGTAGCGTGATAAAGGTTCTGACTTGTCAGAATAAAAATTGGATCAATTTACGAAAGAAGTTTAGAAAATAAGAAAACTATTGAATTTTTATGGTAAATTATTTTTGCGATTTCAGTGTGAAATTGTTTCAGTCTTCAGACTCGAGGTTAAAGTTTGTCAAAGGAAATTGTTCTGTTCTCAATGTAATTCGCCATTTTCAGTGTCATTTTCTTGAGTACACGATAACGCCCACCTCGCAAAAAGACACAAAACTTTTTTGTTCAAAAATGCAAAAAAAAAGATGAAATTTTCTAAACGATTTTCACAATAAAAACAAAAAGGGAAAAAAATTCTTCCTCTTAAATTTTATTTCTTCGATAGCGATATCGTGAATCAAAATAAAAATTCATCTTTTCTTTTTCATTCTTTTCATTGTAAAATTTGAGTGTGTATAATTTTTTGCTAGAAATTTTGCGGAGGGAAAAAATGGTTTGCTTAAGTACATTTCCTGACTTTCACGCATGCCTGTCAACAAAGTTTGTGTATTTTTTTCTTTCATATATTTATTTAGGCTCTATTATATTCTCTGCGTGAGACCGATTCGTCTCGAAAACTTTTACACCAAACTTTGCTTCTCAAAATTATCCCCTCGGAAGCCATTTATGTCAGCTTTTTCAATGACTTGATGTATCATTCTTTATTCTTTCAAACGTTCATTCATTTTTTTTCTATTGTCATAGAGAAGTTTCACTTAGTGTACTTTTCTAGATTTGGCTCAATTTAATGAGGTGGGAAGAATTTAAAAAGGGTGTGAAGATTATTGTATGTTATAGAGGAGATTTTTTTTGTGATACTATTGGATTTGTTGGTAAATGAACGATTCAGTTTGAAAAATTGAGTTGGTTGAATATCAAAGGTTGTGTGAAGGTTGGTGTAGATTTCATTGGTGAAGGTCGACGTGGTATGGAGATTTTTTCTAATCAGCAGGTAGGAAATTTTTCCAAAGATTAGAAAATTTCAAATAATTCATATTACGAGTGTAGTTTTGTAAATAGGATATATGTTGGTGAAATGAAAATCTTGGATGATAGCTAAATTTTTTTTCCCAGTATCAATAACAGAATAAACTCTCATCGAATGTAAATAGCTATTGGTGTGTCTTCGACAAACTCGAACAAATAAAAAATATATTTATGAGATAATTTTTTAATGAAAAAATGGCAAACCAAAAGCAGTTATGTGCATGGTTTTTACAATATTGGAAGAAGAAAATCTCTTTTTTTTTTTTTTTTTTTTTTGCTTCTTATATTGTAAATGCATTATAGGTTAGGGTCTGGTAAGTCAACTGCTACGCTGGTTTACCAATATTACCATTTTTTTGTCCTTTCAATTTTTTTATTTTGTGTTTTTTCCTACAGTCTATACACGTTTACAGTTTTTTTCAATTTTTATTTTGCATTTTTTTCCTTCTAGTAGTGATCCTATTTTAATGGAAAATAAATCAAATGTTGAAAAAAAGTACCTAAGTTACAATATATACTCGTATTTTGATACTCGTGTTTACTAAAACGAGAGTGGATGACTTATTCTTTATGATTTTTTCCTCCTCTTTATCAAATCCTTTACTCTGGCCTGACCAATTATAATGAGGCTGTGTAATATGTACAGTGAAAGTGGATGGTATACAAGTGGATATTCATTATTATTAGCTATATATTTATCTATATTATTTTAATATTGATCGTTTTTCTTTTGCCTCGTGTTTATCATCAGAAAAATGTTTCGGATTAGGATGAGAAAACATATCAACATTTCTTATGCAAAAGTAAAAAGAAATACTCGTGCAAATCGTTTTCCCAAGGAGACAAAATTTCTTTAATGGTTACAAATGTAACTTTTGGTAGTTGAAGGGGAAAGTCATCACATTATTTTACGTTGCGTTGCTTATAGAAAATGAAACCTGTGTGCGTGAAAAATAGTTATCGGAAATTTTAATAACTTGAAAATTCCTGAAGGAAATTGACTGAAATCCCAAAACAGATTTTTCAAGCATATTACGCAATCAGTGGATAGAAACTGTTTTACAAATTTTCTTTTTCAGTATGAACAGAAGTATGCAAGAGTAGGGTAAGTCCAATTTTTTCAAAAATCGAGTTCTTGTAGGGTTTAACTGTTTACATCGAGCCCTACCTACAGCGAAAATATTGAGTCCCAAAAACTAAACCGTCGCTGAGAAAATAGACTTAAAAGTTGGATTGCTATGCAAGAAGTGAATAATGGTTCACCTCAGTTCTCTGGCCTTGAGTATTTGCTTTTTGTCAAGTCCGTGTTCTCAACTGCTTTACATCCATATTTTTGTATTTGGACACTTAATATTGACACGCGAGTACATAACTAAGATAAAACATTTGGTATCAGATTTATTTATTTTTTCAATTTATTTATACTTCAATTTTATTATTGATTTATAGCCCTTGAAGTATATTTTATTCGTTGAGTACTTTGGGCTAATTAAATATGAGCATGGGTCGGTTTCTTTTAAAAATATTGTTTCTGGTGAAACATCGAGTTCAGGCATTTTATTCAAAGGAATTATACTGCCGAAATAGCGATGCGATGGGGAAAACTTTTTCAGAACTTTAATTTCTAAATGGACATTTTCTTTGAAATTAAATTTTCTGGAGTTTCCTTTTTTTCCTGTCTTAAAACTCAAGATGATACTTACAGAAATTTATATTTCTTCAACCAAAATGTTCGTTAAAAGTTTCTCAGGTTTGCCTGTTTCCTCCGTTTTGCTAGTATTATCAAATTCTTAAACTCCCTATTAAAACGCTTTTTACTTTCAGAACATTAGACTTTCGAACCTTTGGCATGTCTGGAGGCATTATTGTTTCTCTTTCACGATTTTTGAAGAAATTTAACTTTCAAGTCTTTGTTCGACTACTTATAGCTGCTGGGTGGAGGCTTGTACTGTTCTTCATCTTTTTCATGATATTTTTGGAATGAAGTGAATGTTCAATAGTTTTATTTTATATCGTCTCCTACCATGGCTTTTGTTTGACTTTTTCACTACTGACAACGCATATATACATGCGTCATTAAGAAATTGGGAAGCTCCTCGCTAGTAATGCGCTACTGCAGTGTTTACTTTGTATGGTTTTTACCGGGGACACATGGGTAAAATTGAATAATTACGAAAATTAGATGATGAAGAAATGATCAGCTGATGTGAAATACACAAAAAATAGCCTACAGTTATCCCGTTATGTTTATTTTATGAAAATCTAGCAGATATCAACCACTCTGCTGGATCGTCCTCATTGGAAAGATCCAAAGAGTGGCTGATAGCTGACAGTTTGTCATAAAATAAAACAAACTGGGTCCTCAGGTAGTTCTTATTACGTATTCGCTGTTCTGTAGATCATCTGATTATTACTCCGTAAGGCGTAAGACATTTTGATAATTTTCGCAATATTCTGTAAGTGACCCCAATTTGATAATATAGAAGATAAACAACTCACTAGCTCACCTCAGCCTCGATCTTCCCAATTCACTCTCAACCCAACATTGCTCGAATGTCAGCAATTTCCATGGAAATTTCTGTATGCAGTACAGGTATCTTGTACCTACATTACGGTACCGCATAGTTCATATCGAGCTCAGAGATTGGAGTCACTGCCACCAATGTGTCTTCACATGACTCCGGGACCTAGGTAACTAAGAAGACCACAAACTCAGATATTGTACATACGTATGACTAATCGCCATTGCCAAAATTATAATAACCATATACCCTCTAGTAACCATAACCTATATTTTAAGTAACCGGCTTATCAGATTTCCAGGGAATATATAAAAATATTAATTTTTCACAATTCATTTTTACAACACGCGTTTCTCAAAAATTGTCCAACAAACATAAGGGTAGATTGGGCAATGGAGTTTATCTCAATCAGAATGCCCACATATCTTAACATTTTGTGATCAGTAATTTCCCAATATTCAAGTTTGGCTGGAGCAATCTGAAAATGAAGTCACGAAATTATCAAAATTGTTATCAGCTCTCATAAATTAATTTAAATTTAAGAATTTTGAATGGTATTTAATACCTGTGCCTTTCTATACCAACCTCGTGTATATTCTCACTGAAGTTGAGATTATGCTATATCCCGGATTTTTAAATTTAAATTTAAGTATTTACAAGCTCTATAATTATGTTTTATATGAGAAAGTGATAATAATTTCCCACCAGTTCGAATGTGAACAAACCTCACTTTCAACTGATAAGATAGCTCTATTGCTGAAATTGTCAAAAAATTTTTTCCAAAATATAAAGACATTAAGTCAAACATTTTTTTTTTTTAAATTTGATAACTGGAAAAAAATCAGCATTTCTTTGTTGGCATTTAATTAATAATTTCAACTCTTTTACAAAGCAAGCATTTTGAAAAATAAGTTCACTACTCACTTGCTCAGCAAGTTATTTTGCACTTGTTGCGATCAGTGCACTCGTTTTGAGCTCATTCAGTATAGTTCTTGCACATCTATGAAATAGTTCGCTTTCCTCGCATATTGTGAAATATATAATCTACAACGAGTACCTATACTATCTTCCTTTTACTTGTATTTTTTTTTTCTTTTTTGGTGATGTGAAAAAGATGAGTTACTTATTTTCTTTTCCTTGGAAATTGACTCGATGAGTTGAATTTTCCAAATCCTTCAGAATTAAGATTTAGAATTCCATTCGAAATTGAAGCAGTTTTTGACAGAAAACTGTTTAGTAGGTCTATTCGTACCTATACTTGATGATGTCAATTCTTTTTTACAGCTTTTTTTTTCACACTTTCTTCGAAATTTATGCAATATTTTCACGACATACTCAGGCCAAAGATGAATGAAAATAAGAAATGAAAGGCTCGCGAAAAAGAGCACGAAAGGGGAAAACCGTATCCAATATATTATTTCTAACGTTGTAGGTACATTATTTTGATGCATCGTCTCTTCTTAACTCGTGAAGACTTTTTCCTCTCGCAATCTTTCTCAATTTTTTGCCTAAAAAATCTATACGACGTCACGAGTTTTCGAGTTTTGACATTTTTGTACCCTCTGACTTGGTTTCTTAAAAATCGTGTTTCATCAATATAAAGAAGGCAACTGTTTTTCTTTTAGTAAAGTTTTTTGATTTTCTTTCGCGTATGGATAGTCTACGTAAATTTTCGCTGCTTCAGTTGGTGTGTTTTGAATTTACGTTTATTCATTTTCCTGTTGGCTTAGTTTGTTGGAAAAACTTTGTCTATTCTTCATTAATATTTAAAGCCTTGTAAATGTATGGAAGCATGTTACCGCTTCGAGCGCTATAGTCAATTTTTTTGTCGTAATCGCCTGCTTATTAGAATTTTCGCAATTTCAAAAATTCATTTCGTTGTTTTTTCATTTTACTATATTCTCTTTACTTTTTGTTGTTTTGACTTTTTCCTCGATTTTGAAAATACGCCACCGGCTGAGTGATGAGTTAATTTTTTACGCCCGCTGTTTAAAATATAAGGAAGCAACTTTGTGAAAAGGCTGGCATGTTTGAGTTCGAAAAACTGGTCCCCTCAAATACTTTGTGTATCTTATGGATATGTATACGGTATGCTGGTAGATTGTTTATATACCTGATAAGTACCTCAATTTGGAAGAGTAAAAGCTGTTGAAACAACAGTTACTCATTCCAAAAGCCAACGTGAATAAATTTTCTGCGTTCTTTTGGTTTCATTGAGTTAATGTCGATGGAATGAAAAGGGATGAAAACTTACATAATTAGATAACGTTTGAAAAGCTTTTACTTAATTAAAATCCGAATAAGTTATGATTATTTGGAAATGTGGTTGAGCATTTTAAAATAAAACGCAAGTTTCAGTTAATCACTGTTAAATCTCCAATGTGTTAAAATCTTTAATGATATGATGCATAAAAATGACTAAAATAATACAGTAAATGAAAATTAAAAAATTGAAAACGATTAATTAGCGTCCAAGAAAATTAAATCATGAGATTATTCATAAGAACCGTTTGATGACGCTGATAACAGCGCGCACATCATTATGTTTAACGATATAGGCTATTCTCAATATCGACTATCGATTTTTAACCACGTGTTAAATTTCCGAATTCACTCCCAAGTAACGAAAACTGAAAACGAAGGTGTTAACTCATCTAAAAAGTACCAAGGTAATCTTTTTTATTGCTATTCTGTTGAAATGTGTGAACATATTTTTCCTATTTACCACTAAATTATTTGTGTATAATAATAATTGTTTTTCTGCAGTACGGAATAGAGCATTGTTAAATGTGCTTGAGCATTACCGTGTTCACTTGTATGTTATTGTACTTTTTGATGCGACAATTTAATGGCAAAAGATACAGTGGGGATGAATTGTTCATCGCCGACCCAGCGAAATGCGTGGCACTAAGCCAATGGTGTCTTTCCTGTTGCACTTTTTTTTTTTTATACCTTTCCACCCTATTTTCACCGAATCACCAGAGATTCGAGTAAGGTAGACTTTATAACGCTTCATTTTGAAATATTATTTAAAACAGTTCATTATCAACGACGACAGCAGGTGCACAGACACACCTACCGTTTTGGCCAAAAATGTAAACTATTCCGAGCCCAAATTATAAATTACCCGCAAGGGTCATTCTACGTTATTCACACTCTTCATTTTAACTGTAGTAATTTCGAAAACCCTTCCACCAACCGTCCAGTAGATACCCAATTCGGTGCCAGTTACTGGCCACTTCTTCAGCCTCGTCATCGTTTTGCCCCTCTCTTGTTGTCATTTTGTAAACAAACTCGCGAACAAAATGAAATAAAAAACCGAAAAATATAACTGGTGGATAGAAATATCGTCTACAATGATTAGGGGCTGAGTGTTGGTAATTTGGAACATCAGCGAAGGGAAAATTAATTTATTATATTTGTTAATGTTTTTGTTGTCATCGCTGCTACAACAGCAGTTGACTTTGGTTTTTTGTATACTGTTTGACGACATTGTGAAAAAAGCTTGTTTTTGAATAGGGAGTGGGTGAAAAACCAATTCTTGCGTTATGAAGATGCAAACTTATTGTGGAAACAAAAAACTGCCGTAAATACGTCAAGTTATGCTAAATGCACAACACCAGCACGCAGTTAAATCGTAAACTTGTTTTTGAAGAAAAATTTATAAAAATGCTGGGGTAGCTGTAAGCTGTGTTTTAAATATGCGCAGGCTTCAGTTGACCACTGTTACATCTTTGATGTGTTAACATCTTCATGATAATACGAGTACATGAAAGAAGAGCAAAAAAAGTGAAAATGAGAAAATTGAAGAAAATAACTGCAGCTTTCAGGAAGCCACGTGAAGGCAAAAATGAATTCTTTTAAGATAATTATGAAAATTAAGAAATTTAAAACGATTAACGAACCATCAAGAAAATTAATCAATGGATGTAGATTATTGATTGAAATTGTTTGATGATAACTGCGAACACGGTGCGGGCATAATTTTATTTTGCCTATATTCTCGATATCGAGCATCGATTTAACTCCGTGTTAAATTTACAAATTCATTCCCGTGCAATGAGAATTGAAAACAAAGTTGTTGACATTAAACATTGTTTTAGAATTATATGTACCTATACATGGTTAGACTGCAGTTGATGATATTTTGAAACAATATGGCGTATTTTAGTCTACCTAACTAAGGGTTTATTATAGTATCTTTTGTCCAATATTGACCTTCATGTCCAAATCCTGATTGATATGGTAGTGTTTCTAGTGAGAGAACTATAATTTGAGCAAAAAGGTGAAGGAACGAGATTCGATTGCATTCAACTTCTGATATCTGGCGAGTTGTGTGGTTTTTTTTCGGTCCCAAATGAAAGTTTAATTGATATTTTTCTGGTTGAACTCACTGTTTTACGTCCAGCTTATGTTCGACACTCATACCACTCTCTTGTTCGGCCCAATTACCAAACGCACACTTACACACTTTCCAGCGGGTCATCTAAAACGTTTTTCTCGTATCCAATTAAATGAACGTCACGAGGAAACCTGCTCTCGTTAATCATTTTATAAGAACTTTTGGTCGAGTTTTTCACTTTCGCTTGGTAAGTTTCCCTTCACGTGTAGGAAGTTACCCCTCTTCCCCATTTTTCCAGCCCTTAAAAAAAGATATTTTGTCTCTCGCTTATCACATGTGAATTTTTTTTGCCTTCCTTCACTCTTATAGCTGTCGCTCCGCCAGTAAAAACTATAATAATAGTTTGCGCTCTATCCTCATGAAGGTGTATACCGCAGCTCCAGGTATAGGCTGAACGATAAATTTCGCATGCTAAACTGCGTTCAAGGAGCACGCGAATCGTAAATTTCAACTTTCAAACTTCTCAGAACTTTGCAAAAGGCTTACATGATTCCCTAATAGTCGTTTCTTCCTGAATGTAATACTTTTACAAAGCGATTTTCTTTGCCAAAGTCGATTGAACTCCGGTGGCGGTTGCCTAGAATTACAAGTTTGGCCAAGTGAATACATTTTCTACGAACATAAGTAAGGGAATTAGGCGTAGGCTTACAATAATTGTACATGTTCGACTGTTCATAGTTTCTAGTCTAAAGATGCAAGTGAAAAATACGAGACGTGAACTCCTATAAGTTCAGAATTGATTATTAGGAATGGAGTTTTCAATTACATTCGATGCAAAAGTCGGTTAAGGGTGTACACTACCTGTGCTTTGTTTGACTTGTTCACAATTTGCAATTTTTTTCTTGAGTTTTGCATCGAATTCGAGGTTATATTATCTTTCGACATACTATCTACATATGTACGGACGAAGCCTTTTTTTTAATTTTCAATATTTTAGGGCTCTTCATGAGGGTCTCAAGAAAACCCTTTTATAAATATTATGTAAGCACGTTGAAAAAAAAAGGGGAGAAAAAATGCAATAGAAACAAAAAGGCTTCATCCAGAGATGTATGAAATATATTCAAGGATAACATATAACCAAATTTCAGCAAAGGTGCAAAACTGAGCAAGAAAAGAAGGTAAAATTGTGAGAACATTTTTGGGTACCACGACATTTTCTACAGCGCAATTTCCCTAAAACCACTGTTCCTAATTGCAAATTTTTCTAACGTCAATTTCTCTAAAAATCATATTTCCTAAAACAAATTTTGCTAACATACTTTTTACCCTAAAAGTTCAGGGCAATATTTTCTAAAACAAATTTTGCTAACGTACTTTTTACTCTAAAATTTCAAAAAATTAGTAACTACCGAAATAGAATAAAAAATCAGCTTCAGTATCAATTTTTGAATGATTTTTCTTGTCCACCCCCCCAGCCGCCCACCCTTGAAAAAATGCTGGTTCCATATAGTTATGACTAAATACGTGGAAGAGTTTAATAGGGATGGTGATTTGGGGGGCAAGTGGAGGGAAGGCTGTTTCCTGTAGTTGTGAGTTATTTGTTAGGGATGGTGATTTTGGGGCAAGTGGGGGGGCGGTTTCCTGTAGTTGTGCGCTATTTGATAGGATGGTGATTTGGGGGGCAAGTGGGGGGAGGGGGCTGTTTCCTGTAGGTGTGCGCTATTGAATTATATGGACCAGAGATGTCATATTTCTGTAAAAATTCTTAGAAAATTAGTTGAAAAAATTTTTGGGAGGCAAATTATGCTGCAGGTAAAAAGTCCCGGAGGCGAATTTTCTGGAGGCGAATTGCCAAAAATTTGTATCTTACTTTAGATGACATGTTGTTAGAGAAAATGCGTTCCAGTGAGGTGTCCGAAGCCACCACAGACAAAAAATCTCAGATTATTACTACCACGATCTAATAAAGCACAAGACAGCTGAGTTAGTTAGATACTCCAAAAACGATTAAATTCTGAAAATCCTAAGCAAAAGAAAACCTAAGCTACATTGAAAAGAAAAAATTTAGAGATGGGATTAAAAAGAGAGAAGAGAAGGGGTCAATCCGTTTTACATGACGAGAGGGATATACAACGTTGATTACGATACCATACCTAGCTTATATTTGTTATTCCCCATAATTGGGGGGGGTGAAACTAGAACATCCTACCTCCTACCTTACAAGAGCAAAACAAGAAATAAGAGTAAGAGTACATACCACCGATAATTGAACGGTTTATTGACCAGGTTATTTCGGAACGACACAAAAAAATACAAGTTCTCCACGAAAAAAAAAAAATAGAATTTGTAAATAAAAATCACGGATTTCCAAATAAACGAAAAAGAAGATTCTGCTTCAAAAATAAAATAAAGAACACAATAAAACGATGAAGATGAAAAATAACGATTCCAATCTCCAACAAAAATCAAACTTCAAAAATATTCTAAGTTCAGAAACGATACCGAAAAAATCAATCAAAAGAACAAAATTCAAAACGACAACCGATTCCTTTAATGAGGAAAATCAAAAGGTGAGGATCCAAGCTCTCAACCGAATACAACTCAGGAGGCTAAACATTTTCCTCAACCGATTTCTTAGAACGTTATTTGCACCCCACTCACATGCGCGCTCAGCTTGCCAGAGTGAGTAGACTTACCGAAATAAAACTTACCATTAATAATTTCGAAATTCCCTAATTACAAAACGTTTTGGCAAGCTACAAAAAAAAAGAAAATAAAAGGAGCGAGTATTAAAATTATTTCGAGATTGGCAATGGAAATAAAAAAATTTAAAAAAATTAAATTTAGTAGAACCCCCTCTCTTCGGTTCCCTCAGATTCCCCTCTCCCAATTTTGAAATGAATTTTAGATACAAGGTTAAGAAGAAAATGTCCAAAAGATTGAGAGGATGCCGAAAATGCCAATCTATACCGATTATTGGAACTACGGTTGCAGCGACCGGTTCCGAAAAAAGATCTTAACTTCTACGAATTTGAGGACTCAAAAATAAAAAAATAAAAAAAATATAAAAATCAATACAAATACTACTATGTCCGAATAAAAAGATCTATGGTCACGAAAAGAAAGAAAAATTTGTCATAAAAAGAAAAATATCTCCAAAAAAAATACACGAGATCAAATCAACAAACGTTTTATACTGAAAACGTTTTACGCGCCGTACACATTCCAGGCGGTATGTGTGGTAATATTATCCGAGCTGGCTCCAATATTGTAATTACTGAGCCCAATTTGTCGTCTTCTTAATCGTTCGTGCGACTCAATAAGCTCCTCTAGCACTGCTTCCTTCACTTCGATCTTCTTAAGATACCTGCGCGACGCACGTAGGAATAACACGGCTTCTTCTAGATCATGTATGTGTTCGCACGCACGCTTTGCTCTTCTGGATTTTGAGACTAGTTTCGCCCTTAATTCTCCAATTGTAAGGTGCCTGTAACCTTCCTTGACACGTTCTCTTTCTTCGTTGTATGCTGCCAATCGATCGACGACACGATACCGATTCCCATCGGGTACTGGGCTTTCCCCGTCCAAGAGCTGGTTTTCAATCTCCTCGATCTCAGCTGATGGCTCTCTTCTGCCCGATCTCGCTGGTATGACACTTTCAGCGTCACTCTGCTCTAACTCCGAAATTTCACCTTCGCTTTCCTCTGGTATTGGATCACTGACGCTTAAACTGATCGATTCTACATCTGGACTGGGCGAACGTGGTAATTGATCATGGAAATCGGTGAAATCGAAATCCGTTTCGTTAGCGCTTTCAGTTTCATTTCGCAAGCGAATCCGCACCATTCCATCAGCCCTTGGAGCCGTTTCAATTGGGGTGTGTGAGGCCCGTCCCTCTTCGATCACACCCGCATCCATATAATCACGCAAAATTTGTTCGATGGACCCAGGTGTCTGTGTATAGACACTTCTAAACGATCGTCCACGAACCGATCTAAATCCGCGTCTTACCAACGGTGTGCTATCGATAGCGAACATAACTCCCATACCAGGACTATCCGCTTCGCTGACCGTTGCGGTACTGCTTGCGTTTAACATTTCGTTCACATCTGGAGTCTGTCTACGATACATGTCTCTCCATACTCTACGAGGTGTGCCAATTGATCCGCTAAACGATGCAGCTTCGTCACCCATATTGATCGCGAAATAAAATTTTTACAAGTCACGAAAGGGACAAACGATTGTGAACAATTTTACAAATATGGGGAAAAGTGACTCAAAAAGGTATACGTATGCACGAAATATACTTGAATATCCTTTATTCCAGGTTCCGTTGATTTCTCAATACCCGAAGATTAATTTCTGTTTTCTTCTTTCTGTTGCAGGTATCCGACTACTGACGATCTTCTGATTTCGCGACACACGATGAGCCTCGGAGGCCAAAGACGCGCTTCACACGTTGGAGTCTCGGAGACCAATCTAAAGTTTCAGCTTCCAAAAGAAAACCTATCAGATTAGTACACGAATTTCATTAACAATATTCCGAATTGCAACAGCAAAATTTCTAAAAAGAAACACCGTTTGCTTCTTTTGATTTCAGATTTCCGAACATCTCAACTGAGACGTGACCAAAAAAAATTTCAAATAATTCCAAAAAAAAATTTCGAAGTATGAATACGATGATGGAGAAAAAATAAGAACAAGTTCAAAATTATTACCTGATTTCGGCGACAACAATATTTCTGCGAAAATAAAATATCAATCTGTTTTGTTTCAGATTCAATGTGAAATTGAAGAAACGACTTCGGTACACTCACGGTCAAAAACTACAAGAAAATTTTCTAAGTTCAACGTTCAACGAGATATTCTTCAAGAAAGATGTTACTCCAAGTGGCGAACAAACTAAAATGAAACGTTTAGCGTGTCGAGATGTCTATCTCGACAGCATCGCCGAACAACCAAGATAACAATTCCAGAACGAACATGAATATCTGTTATCGTATCTACGAAAAGTATGACCGTTTATATCGACTTACCATTGTTGTACCATTTCTGTTTCGCTGATATCTACAATTGTAGCAAGGAGTTTACACCATTTTCACGATCTTACACGAGTTATTCCTAATAAAGAACAATTAAACTCATACTCTTATCGCTTATTTCTCTGATCATGTCTCCATCATACGATACACACCGTTTCCATACAATTTCTAACATGAAAATTTAAAATACGTAGGTTTACCGAATAATAAAACGTTTGTCGGTTTTTCAAATAAAACGACTTATATTTCGACCTTCACGGCCTAAGGAACAAACAAAAATTAAAAAACTTGAACACAATAAATGAACACGAACGATATTTAGAAACGAAAAGTAATAAAAAAAAATGAACACTTCGATTAAGGAAATAACAAATATATACAGGTAAAAATAATGATAAAAGAAACGTTTGCGCAACTTAAAAGGAAAGTTGGCCTAAAAAAAAAGTCTTATTTGTGACAGGAACGATTTCGAGAAAAAAAAAATGCAATATGAACTGTTTAACGTCTCATACGGTTACGAAGCTGGTATAATTTTCGGACTAGCTGACCGGTTGCAGTACGCAGAGTAATCTCCATCAAACCCGGGTGCACGCTATGAATATGTTGAGCCAAGAAATCCGAACCCAGAGTTATCCGTTCTAGTGCGTAGTCGGGTGTATGTCCCATCGGTGGCACTAAATAGGCGGTTGCGATGAATTGATCTGTATTGTTGCCTACGAACGGAAAAATTGCTACTCTATACCTCCTCTTGATACCGGAGAAAATGAATGGTGCTCCATCGAGACGACAATGGATATCCGGGATCGGATGAACTCGAGTGGCCACTAGGTATGAGGAACTCCCAAACCATTCGGTTTCGACTCGTTCCCCAAAAACGTTCTATCGTATGTCCATTGAAAGATGGATCATGGCCTTTTGGGACCGATCTTCGTTTAATCGCATCCGAACGATGATGTCTCTTCCATATTCCCTCAATACTTGAAGAGCTTCCTCTCCAAACCTCATATTGTCGGGAAACGGTTGTGGTACGGGTATTGGTATTTCTCTCGCTCCATCATTTTCTAAATCGATTACCGGCGGATTTATTCTTAACGGAGGTGGTTGGGCGTTCTGGGCGATTTCATCGGCGAGGACTTGTTCTGCCCAATTGTGCGCTTCTTGACCTTCGTTTGGGACGTTTTCCATCTCGTCAATGGCCCGATCATAAATTGCGTTCTCTACTTCGTTTTCATCACCTGTAGAATCAATAAACTTATAGTTACCTACCGATTCCTGGAAACGTTTTCGAAATTTCGCCCGTAATTTATTTTCAAAGGTAATCTTACAATGCCCGGGTTTGATTGAACTAACATCTATCGTTTTGATAACTTTCAATGCACCCGATCGATTAACACTTTGAATTTCAATACCGTTATTAATTTCATTTTTACCCGAATCTCCCTTCTTCCCGATTTTAAATTTCGAAAGGGTAGATTTATTTTCGAAAATTTGAGTATAGATTTCGTCTTGTCTAACTTGCGAACACGACTTAGCCTTCTTACTTTGAGCTATTTTCGAAAGGGTGGATTCGCGAACATGAGGAATTATCTTAGCTTTATTCACGAAACGTTTAGCGAAACCATTTGATTTGCTCCGAATATTTTTACGTTTACGTTTACGTTTGGGATTCTTGACAATTTCCGAATCAACCAATGTAACTAAATTAATTAAATTAATTCCTTTACCGTTTTCGGTACCAGTCGATTCCGTACTGTCAATGCTATATTCTTCTATCTCCATTACAACTTCCTCAGGTGTAACAATCTCAACCTCTGGTTCGGCATGTTGTTCTAGCTCGATATTGATTTGCTGCTGGTCTGCCATTTCGATTTCTTGTGGTGGTATTACCGGTGGTTGCGGTTGTCTTGGTGGAGCGTCACAACGTTGGATGACGATTTCGGGCTTTAACTGATCGAATCTTTGTAGACGTACAATTGGCCAATTTACTTCCCGTTCGACTTGTTCACGTACCGGTTCCTAAATTTAAAGATCGGTATTAGTCGTTTGGTATTTAACAATAGATACCAAAGAATACCATAAACAGGAGGAATATCGAATACGGAAACGTTTCATGCTAAAATACTATGAATATTTTTCAAATGTAAAGTCATTGTATTAGAGAATATTTATGATTAACGACCATTCATTACCTCTCGAACTTTACGGCTTAAATCTAGCGGTTCGACTTGTCGTCTAAGGCGAGCTTGTTCTTCGAGTTTTCGAGCTTCAACCTATTACAAAAGAAACGTTTGTCGAATCAATATTCACAGAAATTGACTGATGTGATTGCGTACACATAAATCGTACTACTTACAATAGCGATTCGATCATCGATTCTAACGCTAAAACGATTGCATCGCGCTTTATACGCAATCAATTCTTCCTCGAGATTTTCTAGCAACTCCTTTTTACGATTTACGGACTCTATAGCTTCACCGATAACATCTTCTTCTAACTTTACAATTTGTGAGCTAGGTTTTAGTTCGTCTTCATCGATTGCTAGAATGCGTTGAACCAAAACGTCGTCGCTACAATCTATCAGAACGTTGTTATTTCGATTTGAGAACTCCGGAAACGTTATTTCCATATCAAATGAGTAATATGTCGCATAACCGTCTGATTAACAAAAATTCATATCTTTTTTAGATCTCAAGTACAAGTACGAGAACTGTTAGATAAGTAGAAAAAAGGTGCTTACTTTTTCCATCGCGAGAATAATACATGTTTTTGATCATCTGAGCTAGATTCTGTTGCTCGATCATCCTGCTATTAGCCGACGCCATCTCAAACGATTTCGAAGATATTACGCGTTTCTCAAACGATTTCAATTTATTCCAACACCACAATACTCGTATTTAAACGCAATTTATACGCAGAACGATATAATATGGCGAACAATTTTCACTTTAATTCAGACAATGCAAGGAAACACAATACGCTATGAGCATCAAATGCGCATTTTCTTTGTTGTGCCAAAAAAGTGGCGAGACCAGTCACACTAAAAGCGGTTTGCGTTTTTGGCTTTCGTCTGTGACAATGGAACGTATTTTGTCTGTGTCTCGTTCGCGCGTATCGCGTCGAGTATGTTTGGGCTTAACCGTTTCTTCCTATACTCGTTGCTGGTGATCACATGTTTCACAGAATACATTGTATTCTTCGCACGAGTTCCAGATAACAGAACAATGGGGTTCGATTTGTTATCGGTTCGGTTTCAGATGAAACTAGTTTTTCTGTCGTTTTTAAGGATTTTTAAATTTTGGAGGATAATTGAAGGAGAATATTTTGGAATAAAATATTTTCTTTTTCTCAACTTCGAATTATTTTCTCTTCGTACGAATTCTACGAATTTCACGTAAGTACAATATCGTTCAAAAGTAAACGTTTTTCGCTAATTACAATATAATCAGGAATTTGTTTGATGAATAAAATTTGATTTCTTAAACTTTCTGTAGATGACGGATATGTCTTTCATACTGATTTCCAGCATCATCTACGAATTGATAAGCGTTTTGTCCTAATACTTTCGATATCGTATAAGGACCTTTCCACTTATGAAACAATTTTCCGGTCTGTCTTTTGGCGGCATTTGAAAGTTGCACAAACTTGGCTAAAACCTTATCGCCTACAGACAATTTCACGAAGCGGTTGTTCAGTTTGGAGTAGAACTTTTTTCGTTGTTCAAGCATTTTCTTCGTATTTTCTAATGCTTTATTCTTGATTTCAGTGAATTCTGGATCTGGTATATCGATTAAATCGCCTGAAGCATCGAACGTTTTCTGTTGAAATAGGGTGATTGGAGCGGTTCCAGTAACTACATGTTCCGTCTCGTTTAATCTGCGCTCAATTTTCTCGAGGTGCTCATCCCATTTATGGTGTTCTGATGGGCAATAGATTCGCAGACAGTCACCGATCACCTTCATCCGTGTTTCAACCGGATTGCTTTGAGGGGTATAAACTGATGTGAGTCTAATTCTCACCCCTTTTTCGTTCCAATATTGTTTCCATTTTGGTGATGTAAACGTTAATGCTCGATCGGTTAAAATAATCTTAACTTTACCGTATTCTGACACAAAATTATTTATGGCTTCACAACAATCGTTCATAGCTGTTTTAGCTACCGGATACAACCGAGTGAACTTTGTGAATACGTCCATAATTACAATAAGTTTCGTGTTTCCACGATCCGTTTTCGTAACCGGTCCGAATACATCTACCGAAATCATCTCGAGCGGTTCTTTTGCTTCGATCGACTTAAATTGACCTACTGGCGAGTAATTAATGGCTTTATTTTTCCTACAGGTCATGCAGTTCCGGCAGAAGTCTACTACTTGATCCTTACACTTGGGCCAATCAAAATGACGCCGGATCACCTGTAGTGTCTTCTTAACACCCGGATGAGAGTACTTATCATGGTAAAATCGGATGAAATCTGCTCTAACACAAACTGGAGCGTATATTCGAGATTGTCCATCACGATTTATGTAGTAAGCAATACCGTTTAAAATTTCTACATTTCTTATTTTCTCTCGTACCGCTTTTCTGACCTCAGGGCAACGTTTTTGTAAACCGTTCATATTCGCCATAATCGTTTCCAGCGAATTACCACCTTGTCCGTTGTCTCCGATAAACATGACGGGTGGATACGTCATATCCTTTGGACCGTTTATGACTTCGAAATACCGGGATAGAGCATCGGGTGCTACATTATCTTTGCCCGGTATATGTTCGATAGCCTTAATATCGTAGTTATTGATGTACAGCCTCCATCGATTTACTCTTTGCGAAGTAGATTCGGCTGTCTTGAGGAAATACGTCAGTGCATGGTGATCAGTCTTCCAGTGTATCTCGTATCCCAGTAGCATGTATCGGTTTTTCTGGAGAGTGTAAACCATCGCCAAAAGTTCTTTTTCGAAAGTCTGGTAATTTCTCTCGGCTTTATTCAGCATTCGACTACACATTGCTACTACATCCTGTTGACCGTCGTCTCGTACCTGAATTATCATACCTGCAACTGCATAATTCGATGCATCGGTTGCGATGAAAAACGGTTTTGTCCAATCAGGGTGGACGTTCAGTAAACGTTTAGCGATTTGTCTCTTTAAAAGATCAAATGCGATCTGGTGTTTCCCCTCCCAGACAAAAGGTGTATCGATCCGAGTCAAATCTCGGAGTGGTACCTCTAAATCCGAACATCTGTGGATGTGATTCCTATAGTATCCTACTACTCCGAGAAAGGATCGAGCGCTCTTCTTGTCTGTTGGCCGGGCGTATTGGGTGATAGCTTCAGCTCTTGCTGGGTCGGGACTGATTCCTTGTCTATCGATGACGTATCCTAGGTATTTAGCGGATGATTCGAAAAATGAACACTTATCGAGTCGTATGGCCATGTTCGCAGCGTCTGCTTTTTTCAGCACGATATCTAGGTGCTTAAGATGATCTTCTGCTGTCGCAGAGTGTATCAGGATATCATCTACATATGCGCATGCAAATTGGTCACAGTCCGCTAAAACGATTTTCATTATCCGGATGAAAGCGGGCATAGAGTCTTTTGTACCGAAAGGTACTCGATTATGAAGGTAAGGTGTTCCTTTATACCGGAAACCTGTATATTTCTTCGATTCTTCAGCAAGTTGAATTTGCAAAAATCCCGATCTGAAATCGATTTTCGAGAAATATCTAGAGCTGTGAAAACGAGTTTTTATTTCGTCTATTTTCGGTACGGTTTCTCCGTGCGCTCTCATGTATTTGTTGATTTCTCTGCAGTCTAAACAGAGTCTTAATTCGCCGTTTGGTTTTCTTACAGCTAGTAGAGGTGAATAGTAATCGCTACTTCCTTGCTTCACGATTTCGTTTTTGAGCCAATTTTCCATCAGAGCATCAGCTTCACCTTGCATACTTTTCGGCACCAATCTTTCTTTCGGGTCCATATGCGGGATGCTCGGATCCATTCGAAATTCATGGAAACCAGCTGTACAACCTCTGATTTTATCTTCGAACATCGGGTTCACGTCGATTAACGTTTTCAAAAATCGATCTCGAACGCTGTCGCTTTCTTCAAGTTTCAAGCTTTCGATATCTTTTCTCACTTGTGGATCGATTTTTAAATCTTCTGGTATGGTTAATAAGATAGCATCCATACCTCGCATCTCGTGGTAAGTGTATAACTTGAATGGTGTTCTGTCATCACTTTCTGGATTTAACCTCCACTCAGCTATTCGGTATTTATGGTCTACTACTAAACCATATAGAGTTCCAAGGAGCTCTTGACCGACTATAATCGAGATGTGAAGTTCTTTCACGACTTTTAATGGAATACTAACTTGATGTTTTAATCCGTCTAAATCTATTATGAACATATCGATTCTACACATATAGATAGTTTTTAGAGTCGTTGCTCCTGCTGCGACCTTAATACTGTTGTCTATATGTTTCACCTTGTATACATTTATTCCAGGGTGATTTGCTTCGATAACTTCTAATTGTTCTCTAGTTATATATGAGTCTCTAGAACCACTATCTAGCATGATAGAGTAGGTTTTCTCACCGATATATACAGGCATGTACATATGTTCTTTACGTTCTCTATCGATTGCTGAACAATTTTTATCTTCTGAGCTAGAATGTAACTCGTCTTCTCCTAAACAGGATACGATAAAATTGTAATCGTTCTCGGAAACGTTTTGCGAACCTTCACTATCGAAATCTGAAGGCGCTGTAAAAACATCTTCGTCTTCGCAAGGTGTGAAATCTTCTGATTCGATTTCAGATTCGTTTTCCGCAGATGGTGATTCTTCTTTTTTCTTTTCAGGTACAGTTTCTTCTTCTTGTTGCTGTACTTCGTTGGTATTTGTCAAAGGTGGTAAGGTGAATTCGGATCCTGTGAAGGTTAACCCCTCCATTTTACCTCGACTACCTATCATATAGACAGCGCACATAGGTGGTTCAGTGCTAGAAGGTATAAATTTTCGGATCGTATCTGCTAACTCTAGATCCATTTTCATAGCGCCTTCGAAGGTGTAGCGCATATGATCCTTTCCGCCTTCTGTGGGGATTTCGTAATAACCGTTTCTAGCATCGATTTTCCCGTCTTCACCGATAGTAGGTGAGGGTGTCAATTTCTTTTGAACATCGAAAATGAACATACGATTCAGGTTATTTTTCAGCTCCCACAGCTTACTGTTTACTTGTTTAATTCGACCTCGATATGCTCCGTCTCGTTGTCTTTCTGGACGAATCGGTATAGTCGCAACGATCGCGGTCTTAATTTTAATCTCATCGAAGAGATATTGTAACAATTGTTTTAATTTCGCGGTAAAATCGTCTAAATCGAAATCCCTATCGTCAATCATATACTCGGTCATACCGATTATGATTTCGTCATCTTTTCGACTACAATCTTTCGCTGCATTTAAAAGCGAATAAGGTCTAAAGATTTTGGGGAACGATTTTACTTTTGGATCGACTTTCCCGTACAAATTAGAGTTTTTCGACTTAGTCAGCCAACTCAAAAAGGAAGGATCCCCGAATACACGATAATTAAGCCACCGCGGGGTAGCTGGGTTTTCTTCTAATGATAAGACGTGAGGCATAATTTCTATCGGTTTAGAAATTGGTTTAACATCCTCTGTCTTGCTAACATTAAAAGTCTCTTTTCGAGAGTCGAACTTACCGATATTATCGTTTCTCGGAAACGTTTTAGTAGCCCCAGATTTCACGAAGTAACAATTTTCGCTACTTTCGGTCTCTAACAATTTAGGTTGCTCTACAATCTTTTCGAGTTCACCGTTTTCGGAAACGTTTACCGCAGTTGATTTCTCAACCGGGTTTTCGGTTACAATTTTATTTTTCGATCGATCTTTCTTCTCTTTTACTTGAGTTTTATCGATGAGTGTACTAGTCTTGTTTCTAGTCTGAAATGTCACTCGCGACCTAGGTTTATTCTTTAGGCCAGCTGTATGGTCGCGTACAGCTGCCATTACTCGTTTCCCGAGCTGTCTTCATCATCGGACTGAATAGCATTATCAGTGGTATAAGCGTCGGTTTCGTTTCCGACACCGATTGCTGCTACTGCTTTCGTTCGGGTGAATGGACGTTTTGGCTTTTCTTTCTCGCTTTTCTCGTTTTCACGATAAGCATACGAGAATTCGTTCACTATCTTGTGATTAGCCTTCTTCCGTTCGATTCGGCTCAGAGCAACGTTGAGAGCTTTCGGGCTCTTAAAATCTTTCTCTTGTAATGAGACCACATAACTCATGGGTGCTTTTTGTGTCACAAAAACGAATCGATCTGCCGCATTTACTTCACACTCGATTAGCTTGGTATTGATGATTTGCAGGAACGCTGCTATGTTTTGTACACCTACTGATTCTCTGGTCCAGCTCAAGATTTGGTTGCATCTGGCTCTCTTAGCACTCTTAGACCATGCTACCTGGAGAAACCAGCTCTTCATAATTGGGTATGGTACTTTCCTAGACATAGTAGTACATCTGCTGTACAACATTTCTTTGAATAGCTGTCGGAACAGTACCCCTCTCAGTTTTTCGTCGCCTTTAATATGGTCAGTCAGACCTTCGAATTCCTCGACGAACATAGGTGGTGAGCGAGTATCGTTTTCCTTGTAGGGATCCATTTTGGTTGGATCTAGGCAGGGCAATTGGATATTATATCGGCTTCCACTACCGCTTCTCCTAGATCGGTTTGGTTTTATACCTCGTTTGGAATATTCCCTTTCCGATTCGGAAGTTTCGGATTCTTCTTCTTTGATATAGTCGCTCCACAGCTCGTCTTTATCTGGTTCATAATCGTCATCTGACGAATATCTATCTCTTCTTGAACGACGCGAATCGTCCTTATCTCTACGAGATTTGTCTCTATCGTCATCGTAATGACGTCTACTTCTGTCGTTACCGTTGTCACGGGAATTTCTCCGGCCTCGATCAGGTTTCCTTTTATCTTCATCGTCTGGATCGGAGTCTCGGTGATCACGATGGCCTTCTCGTCCAGATGGTCTTCTATCCGGTTCGCGATCTCGATCTCTCTCATCTCGATACCTATCTCTATTATCTCGATAACGGTTCCGATCTTCGTCTCTGTCTCTTGACCGTCTACGATATTCTTCATAACGTTCACCTCGCCGCTCGTTCCTGCGTTTTTCAGCTTCCTCTCGCTTAGCTGGTGGTGAGTAACGTTTACCTCGGCTATTTCTTCTTTCAGGTATTTCTTCACGGATACCATCAACGTGTTTATCGTCTTTGACATCGGTTCCGGTGTCTCCGATTTCTTCGTGTTTGTGTAGGCTGGTTGAAGTTGCGATTTTCGGATTTCCAGAGAAACTTTCTAGGCTATCTCGGACGATCGGTTTATTTCCTCTGGGTAAACCTTCGCGATATTTATTCATGCTTTCAGAATAATATCTTGGATGAGTAGGTGTCTCGTTTTTCACCTCTAACTCATATTTGTTTAGTTTACGAACAACCTCTTCCATCTTTCTCAGATCGTTTTCACGACTGCTTTGATCATCGGTGAGATAATCGTTTAGAATAGTACGGTATTCTTTCTGTACTTCAAAGGTTTCTTTGAGCTTCTTTTTTAAATCGTCAACCTCAAGATTATCGATATCTTCGATCTCTACAATCTCAGGAATTTCAACCTGCTTCTTCTTGTATTTTTCGACAATTTCACGGCTCTTTTCGATATCTACAGTGAAAAGTTCAGCCTTCTCCTTTGGGGATAGCGCAAATAGATGTGGCTCGAAGTAATGTTGACAAGTAGCCCCAATATCATCTCTTCGATCATGGTGTGAGGTTTTTCTATCATCTTCAGAGTCGTAATCGCTATAATAAGTAGGTTTTTTCTTCCTACCTCTATGTTGGGGAGTTTCGTCGGCCTTCCGAAATCGACCGTCGTAGTGTCTAGGCCTGAACGACATATAAGCAGATTGTTCTGAAACGTTTATCGAGACAAACGTCTGATCTATATTGTCTAAGTCCGGTTAAAAAAGGAAATATCCGTGGGTAAAGAAAAACGTTTTCCGATAGATAAGTTCTATGGATTTATGAGAATATATGCACAAAAATATAAGAGAGCAATATACCTGGTGACACAAGTTAAAAAAATATACGAGATCAAAATTGGCAAGAATATTACAACTGCTAATTTTGGTAAGGAGGTAATCGGTTCATATACTTCTATGGGATATATTCAAAATGTGGGACTAATATTGTAGTCACTCTATAGAGAGTCCAAATCTATAGGTGTAAAAAAAAATGGGAATGGTGTAAACCTTTTTAAGAAAAAACAAAAATAATTTCAAATTTTAGATTTAAAATTCCAAAAAAATCGTTTACACTCAAAAATTACGTTAATTCAAAAAAATAATAATAAAATCTAAAGGTTGTCGAAACAACAAAAATTCCGAAAATGGCAAAAATTAAATATTTATTTCAAAAAATTTCAAACCAGGGGAATAACAATTTCCACTAGGTAGGTATAGTCAACATCCACAAACGCCAATCTGTGTTTGGATTGAAGGATAAAAATAGGATTAGATAAGGGGAAGTAGCCTAAAAGGTTGCTGCTTAGTAAACAGCAGCGTCTGGAACGGATACTCAGGGAGTCAACACTATGAGTAAGCCAGGTAGGGAAATGACACAGTCGCCAGTCACATTTTTCAGGATAGAAAATGGACAAAACCAAAGGGAAATTTTAAAGGGGGGACAGAATTTCACAGTTAGGAATAATTCGACGGGCTAAGTCGGTATCCAATAAGAAAGAGACTTCTAGGAGTCACAGCGGTTCCGGTTAGGATCTGACAGTCCTGGTAGGAAAACCTAAGGAAGACATATTGCATCAGATCTCAGAACCAATCTATTTAGAAGTTGACGAATGGTAGTAAAGGATAACCCTACAGGAATAGAAAATTGAATTTAGGATTTACGAAATTTATTGGTAACGGATAAACGGTTTGGTTCGCATCACAGGAAAGAGAGAAACTAACCCCTCAATCCTGTCACGGTCGCCATATAATTAGAATTATTAGACCGAAGGGAGTGGCCTCATCGATTAATCTGAGGTGTCCGAAGCCACCACAGACAAAAAATCTCAGATTATTACTACCACGATCTAATAAAGCACAAGACAGCTGAGTTAGTTAGATACTCCAAAAACGATTAAATTCTGAAAATCCTAAGCAAAAGAAAACCTAAGCTACATTGAAAAGAAAAAATTTAGAGATGGGATTAAAAAGAGAGAAGAGAAGGGGTCAATCCGTTTTACATGACGAGAGGGATATACAACGTTGATTACGATACCATACCTAGCTTATATTTGTTATTCCCCATAATTGGGGGGGGTGAAACTAGAACATCCTACCTCCTACCTTACAAGAGCAAAACAAGAAATAAGAGTAAGAGTACATACCACCGATAATTGAACGGTTTATTGACCAGGTTATTTCGGAACGACACAAAAAAATACAAGTTCTCCACGAAAAAAAAAAAATAGAATTTGTAAATAAAAATCACGGATTTCCAAATAAACGAAAAAGAAGATTCTGCTTCAAAAATAAAATAAAGAACACAATAAAACGATGAAGATGAAAAATAACGATTCCAATCTCCAACAAAAATCAAACTTCAAAAATATTCTAAGTTCAGAAACGATACCGAAAAAATCAATCAAAAGAACAAAATTCAAAACGACAACCGATTCCTTTAATGAGGAAAATCAAAAGGTGAGGATCCAAGCTCTCAACCGAATACAACTCAGGAGGCTAAACATTTTCCTCAACCGATTTCTTAGAACGTTATTTGCACCCCACTCACATGCGCGCTCAGCTTGCCAGAGTGAGTAGACTTACCGAAATAAAACTTACCATTAATAATTTCGAAATTCCCTAATTACAAAACGTTTTGGCAAGCTACAAAAAAAAAGAAAATAAAAGGAGCGAGTATTAAAATTATTTCGAGATTGGCAATGGAAATAAAAAAATTTAAAAAAATTAAATTTAGTAGAACCCCCTCTCTTCGGTTCCCTCACCAGAAAGTGACGTTAGGAAAATTGTCATAATCACATTTTTGAGTTAAAAACTTGTGAAAATTGTTATTTTTTACACACGTGTTAAAGAAATTGCCTGTATTATTCAGTGATTTCAAGTAGTTTTTTCCACATTAACTTCATAGCAAAGGTAGTGTGCACCTTATTAAAGAGGTTGAAAAACAAATAAGTTATTACTGTAGGAAGAAGATTTTGACAAAAATTCATTACCCATTGAGAAAAATGCATTCAAAAAGTTTGCATCAGCAATACTAACTTCAAGAACATTCAGTCTTTTATAGATTGCTTATAACTCAATACAGAAAGCTGAATTCAAAGAGATAGTGGCTGTACACTAAAAAACATTTTCAAGTTATTTTTTAGAAGGTACTCGTATATCCGTCAGTACTTCTTCGCGTCCAGTTTCACTTTTTCTATACCAAAATTAGGATGCTGAAGTTCACGTCATTATTATAAAATGGAGATGTACGAGTAAAATATATTAATACCATATGTACTCGTATATACTAGTATCTATTCATTCGTCTCATTAGGTAACAGATCGACCTTTTTTTATCTCCTTTATGAGATTTTCTCTTTTACTGTCAAAGTGGATGGCAAACTTTGTCGATAAATTTTTAGGGCAGTATCTTTAAGTATACGTTCAGAAAGAAACTAAATTGGGGTCCGGAAGTGCAACATTTCTCGACTTTTCAAAAAGACTCTTCGCCACGAAAGGGAACATTTCCGTTTTTTACTTTACACCCACCATAATTTAACGGTTCTTTGCATTTTGGAAGTACCAACTTTGCTTTATCAACGAACGTTTCATTTTCGGTTCGGTGCTGAAAATGTTAAATATCCATTATATTTTTGCTGTCAATGTAAAGATAATTTGTCGTTGCAGTCTGATACCACATTTCTATTCCAAAGTACGAGTATAACATCACAGGAATTCTCATTTAGTTTCAATTCGAGGGTGATGACCTTTTTTTTAATTCTGTGTCGGTATATACTTCATATAATTAATTAGCATAATATTAAAAAAGTTACTTTATATTCGTACTTGAAGAGTGATATGCAAGAAGTGGATAAGTCCAGTTTTTCGAATTTTACAGGAGAGCAAACGCTTAAAAACTGAAGAGTGGATACAGCTACCATTTTCTTATGAGAAAATTTAGGCAATTTTGAGACTGTTTAGTAGAAATTACCTAGGGTGGCTTGTTTTTATTTTTCTCAAATTGTGCAATACAATTGGAAAATGTTGAACATTTTTTTAAAAAGCTAACGGAAAGCTCCAAATTCCCCTTCCCCTCTTCGAGGGTAAAGTTAGTTAGCTTTTTTTCGATTTACTCAGGTGGTGCGAAAATTTAGTAAAATTTAATGGGCCCTTTTCTGTTGGAAACCAGCTG
Source organism: Parthenolecanium corni (assembly GCA_038050395.1). Taxonomy (NCBI): domain Eukaryota; kingdom Metazoa; phylum Arthropoda; class Insecta; order Hemiptera; family Coccidae; genus Parthenolecanium; species Parthenolecanium corni. The sequence continues at coordinate 3,670,094 of JBBCAQ010000038.1, read as the reverse complement.
AAAACAATTATCAATCTTCTTCTTCTTCATGGGTAGAACGTAAAATGAATTCAGCTTTGCAAGTAGACTTGGAAGTTTCAGTTTATTATTCATAACGACTAATGGATCAGATATGTGCTAAAATCTCTTTTACCTCCTCACTCGCCATTTCTATACTCATAAATGTGGACTATAGTGCATGTGAAAAAGTGTTGACTAAACGAAATCTAGTACGTGCCACCACGAAAATCTCGTCTGATTAGGTTTTTGGGGCTAATGGAGATGGTCGTGTAATTAAAATCAAACGGAATTAAATTTTAGTAGGCACTTTTGGGGGCGCAGATGATCTCAAGTGGAAAGTTTATTCTTACTACTGGCAGAATTTGAGGTTTGTTAGCGAAAATTTTGAAGGAAACGATCTGAAAAACTCGCTTAACACGCGGTCTAATGGAAAATTATGTTCCACTTCTCGACGTTTTAGGTTTACCAGGAATATACGAAGGAAAATCGCATTCCACAAAATTATATTCACCCTTTCCCCCACTACCCCTGCGTCTTGGTTCTTATACTACCTCTTGGGATCTTTTTTCCTCCCTTTATTTTCTAATACCCTAAGCAGATTACGACAAAACGTAATCGTTATCGCAACGTCGATATCGTAATAAAATTTTTTTATTCACGTAGACAAAATTATATGAAATACGAGTATAAGCAAAAAATCGGAGACGGACTGTGCGGTAGTTTTGCACTCATTTTGGGAAAAGTCGTAATTCTATGGAATTAGTTTTCTCATGGAATACTTACTGTGCTTTCCAAAATATACAGATATTTCTAAGGTCGCCATTAAAAATCGAAATAAAAGTTCTGATGAAAAATTTATTATTTACTTAATGTTGAATTATAATTTTGCAGTGACTTAGGATTCGTATGCATTTTATTACTCTGCAGTTATTTTGTGAGACTAGTCTTCGGTATTGGAAGGCGTTCCTATTGATTGGAAATTTAAAATTAATTTCACCTTAACTTCATGATCGTTCTTTCAAACACATCATTTTATTCTCTTTTTTCAAAGCAGAAATCATTTCACTCATTATTTTCGTAGTAACTGAAATATCGTAGAAAAATAGCAGCGAAGAGTTAGTTTTGAGAATAATCTCAGTTCTATTTTACAATTTAAAAAAAAATTGCCACTGATCAATATTGTCACCTTAGAACAGAAATTTGATTATGTTTGAAAGGGTAGTTGTTCATTTGTGCGCATGATTATTGTGCCCTTGTTTTTCGAACTAGAAGACATGAATGGTGTACCGCTACGATGATCTTCATTTTACTGAAGCATAAATCATGTATTTTCATTCTTTAATTTAGAGTACCTTTCTCTTAGTAATAGCCATTTTTAGAACCCAGACGAGAAGTATACGGCCAGAGAAATCTGTATTAAAGTTTTCTATTCCTATCCCCCCTTCTGTAAATGATTAATATTGTCGCTCTATATGTTCCTGACTTGCACGAACGCATTGTGCGTGTTCATATTTGCAGATAAAAGCACAAGTATTTTCATGATTTAGGTTGGAAAAATGTTTTTCCTCCATTAAACTCGTTCACTTGATGATAAATGAGTTGCAATAAAAGAAAAAGGTACGTCGAGACAAAGATCCTTGATGTGTGCGTAGATAGGCTTTTGCATCCATTCGGAGGCATTTTTCATTTGAAAGCATATAATTATTACTGGTAGTGGGTACTAATTTTAACAGGGTGCAGCACCGTTTTTGGTGAAAAAAAAATTGTTCGTCTTTGGTTCTAATATGGGATCTACGTTTGCCATTTTTCTGTTTTTAATGCATAGGTACCTATTTAATGCGCAGCATAGTCCCCATTTCGTGCTGACATATGGCTGACCTTAGTCCAAAATCTGCTAAGTTATTAAAAAATGAAACATTGTTTTGTTTTTGATTTGGCTAGAACAGACTTAATCAGCATTTTTAGTTCTGTCAAAAGATGAATTTAACTTTTCGAAATAAGATTTGACCGACCACTGTTTAGTGAGTATTTTTTGGCCTTTGTAAAATTTAGAAATTCTAAGTTGAAACAGGCTTCGGACTTAGCTCTGCCGTATAGCTTATGTTATCACTCAAGAAAAAATATTTTTTCAAAAACGTAGATACGTCCATAGTACATGTATATTCATTGAAATACGTGCAGTTAAAATTAATCTTCATTAAAAAATTCTATCTATTCCAATCACTTTTACTTTTTACGTTTCTCACCAAGATTCTTTTTTTCTCATAATTAATATATTAAACAAAGTCTACCTATGGAAATCGCCCAGATACCTTCTTGAAATGATTTCAATGCAAAAATACCGGTTTACATTAGAGGAGGACTGAAAAATGGCCAGCGATTTATATTTTTGCTCTACTATCATTTTTATAGACTTTAAAAAAATGGATTCCTCGAAAATTACACCATTAACGGTTATAATTTTCTATTTTATTGCCATCCTACTCAATTTATCGTTAATTGAGTCGGTGTTTCCTGATCACCTGGGAAATTCAAATTCCACCCACACACAAGTCTCAAAATATCGTATCAAACCCTCCCGTTCTATCTAAAATGTGTTACAACAATCTGAAATGTGTTCAACGTTTCAATTACTGCCATCTTTTCCCACTGTAGCTCTCTTTCGTTTTTCTTATTTTACAGTTATTTAAGCAAAAAATACAATGAACCTGGGGCTGTATCGCGATAAAGGTTGGAAAAAAAACACGGAAATTTTATATTGTAATACGAAACGAACGAATTAAGGTAACATTTTTATTTGCTTCCTTTCTTTCACTTCATTTTTACTTTCTCACTGCTAACCCTATACCTCTCCACCCTTGGTGAGAAGCTTTTCCGTTTTGGCGAAATTAGGAAAAAAGCTCAACTGGGTGCTGTTTCATTCACGCGCGAAAGAAGATAAAATGAGAATAGAAACGATAGAGAAAAGGTTGGAGATGAAGTATAAGAAGAAAAAAAAGAAAGCAAAAAAAAAAAAAGTATACTGAAAAAGATGAAGAAAGATTCGAATACGATGGCAAATAGTTTGGAAAAAAAAACTACAAGGGGTAACATTATGGAAAAAAAAGAATGCTTTTGCAAAAATGAAACACATTCTTTACTTTCGTACGTTTTGGTAACCTTTAAGAATTACATTTGATTTCGATATAGGTATAGGAAGCTGAAGAAGTTTGGAAAATTCGGAAGTTTCCTCGCCCTCTCCATTTACTTGTACACACCCTCCGGGGTAGTTTCTGCGTAGAGGTGGAAAAAGAAATGGGTTGGGGATGGTGGAAAAAATGAGCCTCGATTAAGGTACACGTCTATCATCGTTTATTTCCTATACGGTTGATGGGCTCTCATTGAAAATGTTATTTGCCCTATAGGCCACATACAGTGTCATCTCCTGTTGAGAGTTTGCTTCGATATTTTAGTGTACACATTTCCTGCTTCCTCATTACATCACAAATGTGAATGGAGTACTACTGCTAACGTCTCTACATGTTTGTTTTTATCGTTTTGGCTTTGCTTTTTGCTCGGAATTGTGGAAATAGCGTAGCTGTGGGCTTGTATAGAATTCGTGCTTTGGCTCCTCGCAGTACTTAGATGTAAGGTTGGTATATTAAAATTTTGGATGGGAACGATTTATTTGTGAAAGCCTGGATTTTCTTTTGAAAGTTAAACATTTTCGGAGTATGTTTGAACATTGAAATAATTCCAGCGAAATGAATATAGGTGTACATGAGGCAGTTGTAGGAAAAGTCAAAAGTTGCTTCATTTTCTTGTTTCAGTGTGGTAGGATTTTCTAACAAAGTAATTATGACTTTTTTGTTTTTTAATGTCTTAGCAGGGAAGTTTTTTTTATGGACCAAAGCCGAGTAATGAATACATGCAGTTTTCTGAATCTGAGTGGACCGCTTATTTCATGTGAAGTCATCAATGATAAAAAGGCTGTAGGTATAGAGGAAAATACTTGAGGGCGCAAATCAGATGTCAAGGAGCAACATGACCAAAAAATTTTTCGAACTGGCCAAACGAGGGCCGTAAGTTTTTCGGATGGATCACTTGTAAAATAGCTTATTAAGGTTTTATAGGTTATGCAAGTGCGGGGGTAGGGGAGTGTTGGTGTCTTGAGATTATTTTTGGGGTGGCCACGGGTGAGCCAGCCAACTTTTTTTGGGTGAGCCTGGCATTCCAAGCCCCCTCTCTGGTTACGTTCCTGCTGAGGGCGACAAAATAAACTCCTTTTTCCCGCCTCTTTGGGTGATGAATTTTTCTTGGATGAGCAAATGACTTTATTTGGGGGGGGGGGGCGTTGGCCCTGCCCTCTTTTTATGATCCTGAATGAAGACATCATTCTGTAAGTCAAGTCAAACGCAAAGTATTATGCTGATGTCAATTGTGAATAAAAAACCAATATCCTTGGAGCTATGAGGCTTATGAACTTTAGCTTATTGGTATTTTTAATCCTTCGTTGGTCACATGAGATATTTGAAACTTCATATTGGATAATATAGTTTTGAAAAGTTGTAAGGTTTTGTTACAGGATCAGAAGATTAAGATAATTAACTGATTGAAAATTTCAGACAATTTGTTTTTTTTAATTTCATCATTTTCTGCTTTAAGCTTACACTTGAAACCCTGTAAGTCAGACATGAAAGGTTATATTATAGGTTGCATTGCGTCAATATTTTTCAATGATTTGTCTTACTAGGTTTTAGAATATTTTAGGTGAAGTTGAACTGCAATTTTTACATTTTCCAGCTTATAACATAATTCAGTTTGGCGGACATACATGTATAGGTATTTATTTATTGCTATTCAAATATGCTACGTAAAAAACACTGGTAAATTTTTTAAAAATTGCAATGACCTACCTATCAGCTTTTTGCGTAGCTAGAATATCTAAAGGTGAACTAATCCATCATGCTCTTTTAAATAGTTTTTACGTTCAAAATATGTTCAGCAGTCTTCTATGAGCATAATAGTCGTAAAAATGATATCGATTTTATAATGGAAAGAATTTTAATAGGCAGTTTGACTCACTGGACTAGACTGGAAAATTGAGCGTGGCGCGTGGGTGAAACTGAAATTTTTTTTAAATAGCCGTCTAACGGGTAATAACTGACAGAGAAAACTGACTACTAAGAAGAAAGTTCAACGCATCCTTTCGAATCTATTCAAAACCATCACAACACGTGTGTTAAGAAACTGATCATTTTTTCGAATAAATTGAAAGATAATGTACGTGTTTTTAAAATTGGTTTCTTATTTTCGCGAAGAGCTATTTTTTAAATTCGTTTTTTAAAGTAAAACGATTTTCTTGTAAAAATATGTGTGCTGGTTAAAATTTCACTCGACGATCGACAGATGGTACGCTATCTACTCGAGAAAATAAGATAAGGCAGGCGAGAAAAAAAAATTACAGGTAAAGATAATATCGTGAAAAATCCAATCATTTTCATTTGGTTAGGAGAAAAAAGGAAAGTGTAAAGAGCATGAAAGGAGAAAATAGTGACGTGTTCACTAGCGAATCGATTAATTGAATTGACTAAAATTGAAATGCGAAAAGAATCAGAAATGCTGTGAACGTATGGTACTGCTGAATAGTGTTCTAAAGTGGATAGAAAGCAAGTGAAAAAAATAGATAGATACATTAAGCTAACCGATTCGTGAAAATAAATTTATTCGTCGAGCTTTTTCAGTCGGCTTTGAATGGTCTGATTTGAGGAGTACGCTAAATGTGGGATAGAATCTAAGTAGCAGAAAAAAGTTGGCTAGGCAGAATGTAAATTACTCGAATTTATCTTCGATGGCATATATACTTTGAAATTTATTTGAACAGGAATAATAGTAGCGAGAAAAAAAGTCAAAAAAAGAACGCTAAACGACCACAAATTAAAGAAGAGTGGAGAACGTTCAAAATTTCATTTTACGATTTTTTTTTTAATAGGAGGCTGGCAGACGAATGGGCTGCTTTTTTATGCAGTCGGGCTGACAAAGAATGCTCATTGATCTCGGTTGGCATTTTTAGTGAGAATTTTTCCAGGACGTTGAAATGGAGTGGTGGCGTTTCTAATTTTTTTTTTCGTGTAGTGCAACGAAATTGATGGCATTAGAAAGGGTTATGGAGTTGACAGATTTTAATATGAATATTATGCTAATATTACCTTTATCTAGGAGACCTGGATTTGTTACCTCTAAAAAGTGTGGTAATGTAGGTTAAATTATATGGCAATACATATTACATGTACCTACATAATAAGCGTATGAAGTAGTCCATACTTTTGTTGAGGACTGCTACAGTAGGGAGAAAGCGAGTGAAATATTTAGTGTTTCGTATGGGTACCATTGTATAAATTATAAAGTTTTACTTTGGTTTATAGGAGCTGGGAAGCTTTCAAAAGATACAAATTCCTAATTACGCTCGAGACTATGCAGGAAGCTAAGCTCAGACTTATAGAATATCAAGTCTCAACAAATCAAAAGTTGCTCAGAAATTACTTTTATGTAATGGAGAAATAAATTTGAGAAAAATTTTGAAATTTTGAAATATAGTATTCAAGTTCATAGCGAATTATTCATAAAAAAGAGATGTGAAAAATACAGTTGCAATATTTTTCATCGATTTTGGAAGCCAGTGGTGGTGGTGGTTTTAAAATTTTTCAATTTGGGTTCCTTATATCGTCCATTTGGCATTTAAAAAAAACATGCTACGGTACAAAACTGAAATTTTTGAAAATTAATTGCAATGCACTGGGCATAATTACTTATATTATAAATTTGATTCAAAATCTATTTAATAACGTATACGTTTTAGCTCATAAACCTTGTACATTGTGGTTTCTCAGCTGTAAAATTTGTTTGTAATACTTTATTCTTCAGGGTCCGCTAGTAGGAGATTGATGAACAAAGCCAACAGAGGAGATTGATATTAGACACTGCCTGATATCTAAGGTGCGATCACACACTAAGTACTGACGCGCCAAGTACCCAAATAATACACATAAAATTATTAAATTGTTAAGCAATTTAATAAATTTTCTTGGGTCACGACGAGAGTGTGGTTGTACCTTAAGCAACATTCATATTATTGAGAGAATGCGTGGAAACCGTGTACGGTGTATGTCATTATACTCGTACATAGGTTGGTCCAAAATGATTTGTACTTTTCTCCCAGGTGGGCCTTAAAAGTTTTTAAAAACATTTTTGACTGCATCAGGCTAAAACCTCAAGTATTGGTCACAATTGGTGAAAATTTCATATTCGTAGCTTTATTAGGCCGTCCGCACGGACCAATTTACGGAAGGCTTATTTATGATACCCTCCGGAATTTTAACATCCACTCGAAGAAAAAAAAAAAAAATTATTTAGGTTGAACAGAAGACCTTCAATCGCCTTCAGCATCTTGAGTCAGTATTGCTGAAATATTTTTTTTCATTATTTTGGTGGATGCCGTGAGTAGTCTGGGGCTTGCTGATTGTGGCCCTGCTATTTCTTGTCCCTCCTTGAATCGCCTATTCATTCTGTCAACCGCTCGCATCGTTCGCAAACGTCTTTTTTAACTCAGCTGTGGCCAGGGCCGGATTCAGTATTTCGCGGGGCCCACGCAAATTCATAATTTTGGGGGCCTCAGAGCCCCCATTTTGGCTCCATTAGGCCTTATTTTGTCGTTTAATTAGACCTTATGACCAATTCCGGGGGCCCCAAAATTTCAAATACTACGCAATGTGCGAATTCACTTTATGGGGAATCCGGCCCTGGCTGTCGCATCAGATTTACGTAGATATAAAAAAACCGACAGATCTTTGTTTTTGCGGCTATGCAACCAGCATATTATCAGTCGAACTGCTATCCAAAAAAAAACATAGAATTTTTACCTATACTCTGTTCAACTTAAGAATGCCTAAAACGGAACGTCAAATTCACATTTATCAACAATGTAAAAATCGGATGTGTGATAAGAAACAAGAAATTAAAATCGGAAGTGTAGCCAAATATTGTTGCTGAATGTGAACGAGTACCTTTTCCTCTCCCCGGAGCCCTGCAAACTGCGTTCCGTTTTAGGCATTCTTAAGTTGAACAGAGTATAGCAAATAAAAAGTCAAAATTCGAAACTCGACTACATGGCCTAAACTGATGCGATTTTCATGATTGTTTTTTCTTTACTATACTCTGTTCAACTTAAGAATGCCTAAAACGGAACGTCAAATTCACATTTATCAACAATATAAAAATCGGATGTGTGATAAGAAACAAGAAAGTAAAATCGGAAACGTAGCCAAATATTGTTGCTGAATGTGAACGGGTACCTTTTCCTCTCCCCGGAGCCCTGCAAACTGCAATCCATTTTAGGCATTCTTAAGTTGAACAGAGTATAGGCATTCTTAAGTTGAACAGAGTATATGCTCGTAGCCAGTATTTTCTGACCGTGTGCCTGGATTAACGAAAATCAGTGTATACTCTGTTCAACTTAAGAATGCCTAAAACGGAACGCAGTTTGCAGGGCTCCGGGGAGAGGAAAAGGTACTCGTTCACATTCAGCAACAATATTTGGCTACACTTCCGATTTTAATTTCTTGTTTCTTATCACACATCCGATTTTTACATTGTTGATAAATGTGAATTTGACGTTCCGTTTTAGGCATTCTTAAGTTGAACAGAGTATAGCCACCGCGGTAGCGCTGAATTTTATAAGAGACCATTTTCAGGAGGGTGTATGAAAAAAGCTTTCACTTAATCCGTACGGGCGGCTTAATTGAGATACAGACCTGAAAGGCTGAAATTTTCACTAGTAGTGCAAAATACTTTGGTCTTTTATATGGTATAGTCAAAAATTTGAAGGAAAAAACATAAGGCTTCTGGGAAGAAAAGTATGGATTTTTTTGGACCAACCTATGTATATCACTTAGTTATAAAGAGGTAATTATTTAAAAGTGAAATGTCCGAAGTTAATTTTTCTAAAATCTTTGCATTTTAAAATTATTTTGCTATCTCAAATCGTGTAGGATGTCATACTCAGTACTACAATTTATAACAGTATATTATGTAATAGTCGACAGCAATTTTTTAAAAGTATGTTAAGCGCTTTATTAGCGTTAACAATTGTATTTTGAAATTCTGAAGAAAAATCTGTTTCAAGAAAATTAGACAGAAAAAAATATACGCACAAGTCTGTAATCTGCACAATTGTATGACGTAGATAGGCCGTCTACAGAGGAAAAGTTGATGTGAAAAATTAAGCGTGATTTCTTCGCAGCAGTCGTCGATTTATCTTCGGCGTTCCGAGTTGAGGGTAGAAAACTTTCATGTTGGTAGAGAATATTTGTATGTTTTACTACAAACTAACTGTAAACAAAACTCCACCATTGTGAGATGTTCTTTTAGAAAGTTGAGGTCGGTGACCAATGTTTTTAGTCGAAAAGTTTCTAGCCAAATAATTAGAACGTTTTTGTTTCAAAGTTGCACACCTGTTCTACGCAATTATTAATCTACATTTTCGATGCTAAAATAATTCGAAGTTTCTACATTGTTATACGTACCTCCTCACCACGAGCATTCTTTAAACATGTATTTCATCGATTTATAAAATTCATACATTTTTCGAATTCAATTAATTTTGTAAATTTTAATATGAAGGCAATGATTTCATTATTGAGTCACTACTCTATTAACAAAAAAGTTAATTCAGAATTATCAAAGACGAGTTATAGTTTCAGTAGAGTACTATAGTTATCACCCTTAAGTGCTTTAATATAATTTCTGAGCTGATGATTGCTTTTGATAGAGGAATATTCTGTCAGCATTGTACAAAAAAGATCTCAATTGGTCGAAAATTTGATTTCTACCACTCAGTTAGTTATCTATACTTTTTTGAGGTTTCATTTTATTTTTTTTTTCATGAGGAAGTTGACATAATTATTATATTCACTGCGTATTATAGATATCCATTATGGTATATCGTGTAGAGTCTGATCCTACTCCATATAAACAGCCCTTTAGCGCTCCCCGCGGCTTGCTGAAGAGCTCACTAATATTTAAATTTTTTCTTTCGCACGTTTTTCCAGCTTTCCTGGCGCAACCGTCTGTTTGCCCTTTGGCGCCCAGACAGTCGCCCAGCTGAGAGCTCAGTCTTGGTTATGGTTCGTAAGCGTCTATATCGAAGTTTTTATGTCTTTTGAAAAAGGTTCAAATTTTCCTTTGATTTTATTAATTAGATTTCAATTTGGTGTCAATACAAACATTTATCCCACGTACAATTGTGTTTTTCGTGTTTCAAACTAGTGAAAGTGTACCCTGGCCAGAGCTTGGTAGCACACTTCAGCCGCCCACCAAATAGCATGCTTTTCTTGTCATTTACTTACGCAATTCTGGTATCGTTAACTTGAATATGATTGTGTAATTCTTTAAATGAGGGAAATGGGGGATGAAGTTGTGGTCTCCTCTGATGAGCTCAATCATGCACTCATCAGAACTTTATTTGGGCTCCTTTCGTTCACCTCTCGTTGTGGGTCTTGCTTCTTGCTTTTTGGTATCCGTTTCCGGCTGTTTTGGCTTATGTACGAGTAGTGTTCACCTTTGAACTTGGTGATTTCAAACACTACAATCGTACCTACATGGTGCTATGCTGTCTGAGTTAATTTTATTCTTATATTTCTCGATTGAATATACGTTTGTTTACTCGACGTGAGCCTCAATTCGTTAAAGAGAAAATATATCTATTATAATTTTATTCTACTTCTTGTTATGCTAATTACAACGATCACGAGTTTTGAAAATACACGTTTCCTACGAAATTTTCGTCATTTGTAACGAACCTTTGGCTGTCTACTGGTAATTAACGCGTTTGTCTTATTTGAGTACAATCGAAATTCGAAAATAGTTTTTTCTTTCTTCAAACTGATTAGTAATGACGAAAAATGTACTCAAGCTTGCTAAAATAAATTTTTGGTTTGAAAACAGGTGACGAAGAAAATTGCACTGGAAAGAAATGAGTTGTAATTCGAATATTTTTTATAAGAAAACAGGCCGAACAATTCAAGATTTATTAGATAGGTAGTTTTGGTATTTGTAGTTTTTATTATCATCTTATAGATGGTATATCTTACTATTTTTATGGTAATTTCTATTATAAATCTTGAATCGTCCCTATTTTCTCGTAAAAATAGTGAAAATTACTACCGAAGTTTTTTTCAGTGTGCCTGTTATTTCGCGTGAGTAGCCTAATCTGGGTATTGAATTTTTTTTTCTGTTTTGTTTTGGACTGTACCTTCGAAATTTTTTTCCAATTTTCTTCATCAATTATTCGTTTTTCTGTGTTTTCATTTTGTTTGATTATTTGAATAAAAGTGTACAGCTTTGTTATGTGTATGTAATTATATGAAGTCAATATCCGATGTCTAAAAAACAATTGGAAAATTTTAAATATAGGGAATTTCTTTGACATGTGTGTTGCGGATTTGCGTTTTGGCAGCCATAATTAACAATTTTCATGAGCTTGTAGCTCATAAAGTGCTCTCATAATTCTCTTTTTTTTTTTCAGTTTTGCATTAAAGCTGAAATTTGGATATTTCATCTTTGAACATATTTTGTAGGCACGGACGATACCTTTTTTGTTCGACTTCAGTTTTTCAATTTTTTTTTGAAGCCCCAAAAAAGGGCTTCATGAGACCCTCAAAAAGGAGCTCTGAAACCTTGAAAATCAGGAAAGAGCTTTATCCGGGCATAGATATTATGTTCAAGGATAACATATCTAAATTTTTGCGAATTCCTTGCAAAAAAAAAAATCGTGAACCACTCAAAATAAACAAAAATAGTGTACACCCTTAATCTTTTGAATTCATTACCAATAAGAATGTGAATGCAGTCTGTCAGATTTAAATTTATTCATCTTTCCTCGTTTCTATCTTGGGCTCCTTGGACTCTGTTTCTTAATCCAGATTCATCATAGCTGAGATATAGCTATATCGATCGACTTACAAGTAATGCTTGTCAGTGGGGTCCTCGAATGAACTTGAGATTCTTACAAAACTAATCAACTATTGAGAAGTGATCACATTTCATATTTCTCTTTTGGAATAGAGTGGGAGTGGAGTTCTAAATTTTTGTAGCTACTCTTTTCAAGTTCTATATGGTTTTTCCTGAGGAAGTACGAATTCACTATATTGAAGTGGCTATATCTATGCATTGTCAGCCAAAAAAAAAAGTCAACTATAGTTATTTGCAAATTGATGTCTGATAAAGTCTGCGTTTTATTTTCTTGTTTTGATTGATGAATAGGTACCCCCGTAAAATATTTCCTTCGCTCTTTTTTTTCCTTCCTCAAAGAAATACGAAATGGCTCGTGGCTGACAAGTAATTTACATTATTTCGCTTCTGGATTTCATTTATCTCAAGTGTTCTCTCAATTTTCTTTCCCAGTTCCTCTTTTGCAGACGCATTATTTACAACCCACAATCTGTTAGTGCCGAAAGAGAAAAAAGTTGAGATGATGAACCGCGCAGCAATGGGGTATTGTTCATTCATTGTCTCCTGAGTTCAATTCGTTATTTCTCTTTCAGAATGGCTAAGTGTACGTTTGCTCTTCTCCACACTGAAGAGATGTAAATTGTTCAGAGGTCACCCGAAACCTGTAAATCATTTTGACCATCGCCACTTTTCTTCGTGTTTTTGATTCTTTCCTCAAATACAAAAAGAAAGAAACTGAAAATAGACAATGTTTTCCTGACTTTCTTGCTTTTGGGGCGGTTTAGGTATTTTAAAAAATATCAAAATTTTTATTTTTGATAACTTTTGTTTCTAAACGTTTTCATGAATTATCGAATTTCCATATTAATTTATTGCGTTCTCCTTCTCCGCCAGCTATGCGGAATGTTGGAAACCAAAGTCTGAAAGGTAGACTAAGTGTTTTTCTAAAGAGTGCTTCGAGTAACTTTTTACTCACAAATATTTTAAAAGGTCTGTTCTCTCTTTATTGACTTCTGCTTACCAAATTGGCAAATTTTATCGAGAATCTGTTTTCCAAGTTCGAATTGTTTATTTGAATGCGGTGGAATTTGTTAGGCTTTTTGTACCTACTTACGACTTCACAGAGGAAGAAATTTCAATATTGCATAACTTTTGCAAACAGAATACTAAATAAACGGTGATATACAGTCTTTAATTCATTGGAGGATTTTGGGACGTATTTTCTTGGCAGTTTTACAGGCTGTCTTTCTCTAGTTTTTAGCATTATAATGAAATTTCGAAACTTTACTGAGAAAGAAACTGATATTTGAAGTGACATCAGTATGAGGTTCAAAAGGTATAAAACTTTTTTGGACGAGAAAAGAGACTAAGCAGTTGAATGACAGTTTGCGAAAAGTTGAATTGAATGTGGGTTTCGACTTGCTATTTGATTTACTTTACTTTCTGTTGATTTCTTACTGATTTGCAGTTGGTAGGGGGTGCTCTGTTAATGAGGAACCAATCGATTTGTGACATTAAATAAAAGAGGCCCCTAAGTCGGATGAAAAATGAGTTAAGCATACCTTGTCATACCACACAAAATATGTCATTAAAATGAAACAAACTGAACTTTCCTACCTCAAGAAATTTTTTAAATTACAGTGTTTCAAAATTATGAAATAAAAGAAATAATATTTTGTCAAAAACCTAAAGGGTGATGAAGTCCATGGAAAATTATCCATAATCTTCACTTTACGCAACCAAAATGGGTACCATTATGTGTTTGGATTCATCCAGTGAAGGTGAATTCAATGTGAGGAATTTTATTTGGGCGAAATTGGAAGGTTTAACTCTTGTTCCTGCTAAAATTAACATTTCATCTCCTTTCTGTTATTTTACAAACACTCGAAGGATTTTGACATTAGCGATTTCTGAAAACCAACAGGAAGATAATTTTTTGGAATTTCTTAAGGTCAAAACAGGAACCTATGGTGAGACATTGAGGGTGTACACTCATTGCTTTTTGGAGTGGATCATAATTTACATTTTTTTTGCTGCGTTTTGTATCGAATTGGCTGAAATTTATAATACGTTAACATATTTTATATGCCGGAACGAAGCCCTTTTTTCATTTTCAAAATTATCGGGTTTTTTTTTAGGGTCTTGAAAAACTTATTTTGGAGCTCTGGAAAAAATTGGAAAAAATTGAACAAGAAGCTTCTTCAGGCATAAAAAATACGTTTAGGGATAATATATTCAAATTTTATTAAATTCGGTGTAAGATTCAAAACAATAAATGGTAAATCGTGAGTGCACTTTTCAGCTCTGAAAACTCGTGGAAATTGTTATCTTGGCTACCAAAATGCAAATCCGTAACGCACGTGTCAAAGATATTGCCTATATTTTACCTACATTCAACATTTTCAAGCAGTTTAGACATCGATGTTGATTTCATACGAGTAGCAAAGGTAGACAACTACACAAATCATTTAGATGAAAAAATCAATTTTTTTGAGTACACGGAAAATTGTCTAAAAGTAGAAGAAAATTATTTATAATTGAAAACCTTTATGAAAAAAAATTAATCAAAGTTTATTATTAAGTGAAGGTACCTGTTCCTCATTATTAATCAAGTAGAGCCTCAAAGAAACTATGTGGTTAAAATTGTTTCTGCTGTTTTAACTGAACTTCAAATTAAAAGATGACGTAAAAGTCAATCGTTTGTTGTAAAATCGTGATTTTACTAATTTCTATAACCAATTATCGTACGGGCTTTGGTGGCTGCTGCTGCCATCTGATTTGTGAAGAACCATGAAAATATTTTTATTAAAATTCTTGATTTTTTCTTTTGACTCGTACCTAAATGAAAAGCATTTAAATTTTCGCCATTATACGTGAGATGACGTCATAGTGGTGGCTGGGCGTGAAGTGCAATTCGTTCATAACCGATCTTTGTATTTGAAATAATTTCTTAGCATACTACGTAAAGCGTGCATAGACTGTCCCAGCAGCTTTTCTAATTCTATTTTAATGAAAATTTAAGGTCATCAGTTTTGGACCTGCCCACAGTTGGAGACGCTTATAGTGGTGTAACACCCTTTTTTTCAGCTCATATAACCTCAATGTGCCTTTTTGTGAATGCGATTAAAGGGGAAGGGGCAGCATTGCGAATGATGGAGCACGTTTCACATCGGATCTTGCTCGTAGTCTCGTACACACGGTATAATGAAGTTACTGTAGAATTATCCGCTGCTGACCAAAATGTAATTTAATTTCTCTTATAAACGCACCAATGACTGTGGTTCCAGTTTGAGGAACTAGGTCAAGCCTACCTTTGCCAACTTTTTACTCACTCACTTATATTCACTCGGAGATTGAATTATGTTTAGCTCTTTGTTTTCCATTCTACTCTGTATAGCTGATTTTAATTTCATGATCTGCCAGTTTGAAATTATTCCCACAGGAACCTAAGATGAAGGGAGGTGGTTGAACTTTCATTTAGTTGGCAAAGAACGTCCTCGATATATTTATAGCTTGTTTGAGTTGATAGGGTAGGAAGATGGCTGGTGCAGGTCAACTGAAGTTCAAATATTTTTTTCTGTAAATTATTGGTTCTTCCATCAACCACTTTCTAATAAAACAGTCCTGCTCAAAAATAGTGTTTTATTACTTTTTTTTCTAGAAGAATTAACGCAGTAGACATTTTGGTATGAGCGAAAAAGGATTAGGGAGAGTGTCTGGAATCTTAAAATGGTTTCGATTTTATTATTATTATTTTTTTTTTTTTCATGTTAGCTCTTTATTAGTAGGTTTGAAAAATTGTTATTTGTTGTTTTATTGGATTGGTTCTATTTTTGTAGAACATATAAAAACCGCATTTGAGAGGAGCTTTTAGACTATTCATTATGAATTGGAAATGATTAGAAAAGTTTTTGTTTGAAATACATATACCGAACGAAATGTATAGAAAAACTATCATCAACCTTGAACTGATGTGTTTTTAGGATTTTGTAGAAATACATGAAAACTTGGTCTTCAAGGCTTAAAATTCTCTGCCACTTCTAATCAAAATGTAGATAGAATTTGTTCTTATACATATTTCATAGACTGCATGTGTCAATTGTCGTAAATAACGTTCTTCTGAAGTTTGGCTTGTTTTTCCTGGTTGTACAAGTTGATGTCAGATGGAACGTTTATAAAAAATCCTATCTTTACTTCGAATTCATTTCAAAATTTCTCTTTTGCGCTATTCTACTCCTCTTCTCCATACACATGTATATGTATTAGTGTCTCTGTTTTTCATTCGCAGGATGAATACGAATACGAATCCTCCTGAGTTTTGTGAAGATATTCGCGATTTCATTCATTAAGAAAAACTTTTTCGTCGGATTGATGCTTAGTAAAATTAATTTCCATCCCACAAAATGATAGTGCGTCGAAATTGTAGCTTAAGAATTTGAGTACTAAGTCTAATTGATACGAATCAGTTGATACCGCTCTGGGTTTGCTTCTTTTTTGGAGACATCTGAATATCTGTTTTCCTCTGATATTAGAAATACATTTTGAACTTTATAAAGCCCATATTGATGTTGCCAACTTTTTACTCGCATTTCCTTATCTACGACCTTACAATCTACGTTGAAGGTAGAGATATAAGTAACAAGCTGTTATATTATTATTAAGTGCAGTGTATTCCATTCTTTTAAAAGCCTACATGTCAAATGCCGTCCTTTGATAGTCCTATAGTAAGCTGAAATAGTCTGATATTAACTCAACAATGTTCATCCAACTTTGAGCCCAATTTTGATAAATAGTTTATTTCTTGCCTTTTGAAAAATTTGAACCCATTTTTGACCAACAAGATCAGTCTCTGACTATTGTTATAGTTCCCTTATTTATTTATTTATTTACTTATTTAAAAAAGTCAAGACTGAACTTTCAAGTGATTTTTCTTTTATACATTAGTATTTTGTTGATGAATTAAAAAGAAAATTTTTCTAGAGAAATGTTTAAATCTGTCTTTGTCTGGAGGTCACACCGCAATTATGTACGAGTATAATGGATACAGAAGTGGAAGAAATACCATTAAGCGAAAATACTCGTATTAACTTATGCAAAGCAAATGTAGAAAACTTTTGTGGAAACTTTTCATTTCTCAATATTTGTAATTTGGATTTATGGGTATTACCTTGACGTTCTTATTGTGCTGTATTACACGTTCATCAGCCGTTTTCGCAGTTTTGGTTGTTCTATGGAGGATAATTTTGCTGGCGGTTTTGGGTCGATGAAATGCAATAATATTACGCTGCCACCGTGTTAATCGGATTTACCATTTTGCCTCTAAACTTAAGCTTTCTACCCCAGCAGACCGCAGTCCATGGACTTTGCAACCAATGCGACAATTTTTTTCAAGTACAGCGTTGATTCGTGACAGAATCCTAAGAAGTCCGAATAAAAAATATGTGCAGACTATTAATTTTACCACAAAAAGGACTGCAATTTGGTTAATTAGTGGCTTCTGAGAAATGTACGAGGACCTACCTTCACTTGCTGGTTTTTTTATTTTAAATTAAAATTTAGACAGTGATATGCAAAAAGGGAATAAGTCCACTTTTTTCAAAAATTAAATTGTTCTTAGGTTTAATCGTGTAGATACACCAAGCCTTACTCACAGTGAAAATATTAAATACCAAAATGCAACCATCGATGTGAAAATAGACTCATAGTTGAGGTACCTACTACATAAGAAGGCCATGAGACATACAAGTTTTTTTTGCTCTCTTGTAAAATTTGAAAAAGTTGACTTATCCCCTTTTTGCATAGCACCATGTATTATATCAGTTCTAAAAGATTTTCTGAGCAACATTTTCATGAGTTTTGATAACTTTACTGCCCCTATTGAGTCAAAACTCAGGTTGTGAGAAAAATTTTAACCTTTAATCTAAATACTGTACAGCTAGCCAACAGGAGTTCTTGTTGTTAACATGGTTCAAGTTTTTCAATGGGCAGTTGATGGTACACATGGCTCAGTTGTATAAAAATGTGGTTCAATTTTGGAGTGACTCTGGTTTATTGCTTCTTGAATTATCGATTCTAATGTCGTGACGTCACAATAATATATCTCATTAAGCCATCAGCATATATTTGAACAGTTACGTGGTTCTGCGCATGTGCAACTTCAGTTGCCTCTGAGGCACTTTAATTTTGACTGCGCCGGTCTTTAAGGTTGGGAATTTGGGATAGCTTGATAATTGTCTAGTATTTCATGGTTTAAGATTCTACCCATCTAGGATTGCTACACTGAGACTTCCAGACTAACGTTGTCACCAGAAGTCTCAATTCTTACCTTCCACCTTGTGATTTTATAATACTTATGTGTGTCCAGTCATTTCGTAAAATTTTTTCTAAGCATATCCGTCACTAATTTCAAGTTCTTGTCAAAAACTGCAGACTTCAAAGTTGTTCAGCTTTACACTCCCTATTAAAAAAATGATTCTTGTAAGATTTCATTCAGAATCCTATATCTGAACGCTTGGAGGGTCCATGTCCAAAGTAAACAAGAAGAAGATATTGATTGTATGTTGAATTCAATTTACCATGTAATTTTATTCTACGAACTTGGGTTTGCAAATGGGCTACTTTATAGAAATCAGACAGTAAAAATCTAAATAGAGTTGTAAATAATTTATTCAATAAAATTACAATATATTACAACTTACAAGGCTTCTTCCTTTTCTCCCGGTGAAAAAAAAATTCTCCTCTGTACAACATTTCTGCTGACTATTAAAGCAGTTTCTCTTAATTGCTCACTATACTCGTACTTTGTTGTCTTTTTCTAAAACCATCATTTTGGATGATGTTGACGATAAGTGAAAAATGTCAGAGAGCTTGGCAAGATTTGATTGTAAGTTGCGATCACTATGAGAATGCTTTAATGAGAAACGCTGGTGACATCTGTTCCCATTTATAGTGTTTAGCTGGTTAAAAGTTTGACGTCGATGTGGTTTGTTATTTCAAGAAGTGCACGTAGTCTATAATGACGACTATGATTTTGGTGCGTGGGTGAAATCCTTACCAACATAGTCTACAGCCGGATTTCTTGGTTGAAAAATATAAGCATCATTTTGAAGAAAACACTTCTTACCTCAATCGAAGAGAATCCGAGGCAAAGCGAAAAGGTGGCTACGCGTGAAATAATGTTGCAAATTAAGCTTGACACGTGTTCATTAAAGACATTTCATACTTATTCAGTGAACTATAATTTACCGTTCACTTACTTTGGTGAAAATTTATTTCACTATCTCATTTCTTTCACCCCCAACTTTTTTCGTTCGTCTCTCTCTTCGAACGTATCTGTTTTTCTGAAAAGAAATCGCTTTTGTTGATGTTCTCTCTCACGTAATACTTATAGACATTTTTTCTTGGGTTTTCTTTTATTCTTTCATTATAGGACAAATGACATCTGCTTTTTCGCGGTAAAAATTTGATTTAAAATGATTTAGGTAATTCGAAGAGTTCCTTTCTTTAATAAAAATTACTCGTATGTATCACAAATGACTGAAAGAGAGTGTTTGCATGACCAGGTCATCATAAATTGCAATAAAATACGAGGTGGTCGATTACCTTGTGTGGAAAAGAATTGATAATAATGAGATAACAATTTTTTTAATTTTCATAAGTTGAAAAGTCATGATACCTTACCAAGACGTAGTATTACTGAGATGAAAATATGTCGTTCATCGCTCTCATAAAGCAATTGAAGAGTCAAATTCCAAAGTACGCTAAGTGCGAAAACATAGAATGTTTAACAAATAAGAAAAATGTACAGCTCCTAACTTGTGATTCTTGAAAGATTGGTTCCAATGCTGTTTTTTTTTAACGCAACGATTCCCGACAGATTTGCAAAAGACAATTTTTCAATCTCCATGTTTTGTAAAAAAAAAGGTGAACTTTGAATACAAAAAAAAAATCTATAAATGCACGTAAAAATCTGAGTCAATTCAGTCCTCCTAGTTGCCTCCTTAGCCTCTGGCACTAATAAGTATTTGCAGAGAGATATTTACTGTGATTGAAAGTTCTAATGATTGTAAGCTCAAATTATTCTATTGATCTGAAAACTCACTTCTAATCCATATTGGCTATATATTTTTATGAAAATAGGTGGAAGTGTTGCTCAATAAAATCCGACTGACTTCACTTGAAGATCCTTATACTTACTGAAAAAACTAATATGTAAATTCACTCAAAATATTTTTATTTTATTTTAATAAAAAAAAGATACTAGTACTGGGTAGAAACACATAACCAGGCTCCTACTCTGCAGTTTTTGTCCCTTAAATTATCACTCGTACTTGTATAATACTCGGTACCTATAATTGAAGTACATATTTTAAAACTAAATTTCATTAACTCTTTCCGACTGTTTGAATTTGTTTTTTATTCTTCGTCATAGAAAGTTTGAAGAGAGGGGAGTAGATCTAAGTCGACGTCTATTGTCATCAATCATTATAGAATAGAAACGATTTCGAATGCGATTCAGTTGTCAATCAAAGAATTGAGAAGCTGCCCCCAGCTCGTCAGGGATAAACGAAGAAGACTTTTTGGAAGTTGTTTTTATCGACGTATTTCACAGACCAAATGAGACCTTTTTTTTGTGCTTTCTACTCTGTAAAAAAAACTTTCGTTTTTCAATTCGAAAAACAAAATTCTAGGTCGTATCACTTCCAAATAAGGAAAATAAGGTTTTGAAATAGGATTTGAGAATGTTGAGGAAACGTTTCATGTCTTTTATTTCCTGAGATATGGAAATTACTGAATGCCAGCGTTTTCGTGGAATTGTTAACCATCTGCATTACAAATATTTAAAGCTCGCGAGGGCTGTCTGGGGTTGTGAAAAAATAATATATTTGAGTTATTTTGTAACAAAAAATGCTAACTCGATATTTTTCGTGGAAATTCTGCCTACGTTTTTACTCACGTATAAATAAAATTCCTATTTAGTCTACTCGAATGGGGAAAATTTTTAAAATAAGTAACTTTTTGAAACTCGTGGATTTAATTACTTTTTCTCCGAAATGGCAAAGTCAGAAAAATACGAGTATGTATTTGTATATATCTGAATAGGTAAGTAACTGAAATAAGTCTTGAATTTATTTGTGCAGATTTGGATGGGATTTTATTATATTCGAAGTATGGGCTACCGATTTAATTTTTACTTTGAATATTCGATGAATAGTAGAACTATTGAAAGGATATAAGATTGAGGGTGTAAACCATCAGAAATCCGAATTCCTCAGGTATAGTTTTACAAAGTGGACAACTATTAATTTCATCTGCCCTGTGTTTCTCTTCGGAATTATAACGCAGAAACAATAATATGCTAATTTCGTCTCTGCCCTTTGTGGCAGACCATAATGTCTTAAAAGTGTTGAATCATAAACCGCGACATTTACCTTCTATTGTTTCTACTTTCAATGGCGAATACATTATTTTGCAATTAAACTCCACATTTTCACCAAGCTTACTCATTAATTTCTAAAATGGTGGTTAATTTTAGTTTTAATCAGTATCGTTGCGGTGAAATGCGCACTGAAAATGTGAAAATAATTGTCGGTAAATTAGAAATTTGGATACAAAAATTCATTATTGCAGACTCGTTATAAAGTTAAAATTTGCTGAAAATCCATCAGTTTGAAACTCGAACTAAATTTGCTCATCAGTGTTTTTTTTTTGCTTTGTATTGCAGGAATGCCCAATGGTACTCGATCAGCTTGACGAAATATCGAATTGTGCCTCAGGATGTACATTTACACATTCGAAGAATGTCGAGATTATGAAAATTTATCGCGAAGTGTGTCCTCGTTAGTTGTAAAATTAGCAAAAATTCATTGTCGTCAATTTTCGTTTATTCGTTTTCGCGATTTCCCCCTTTTTTGGAAATGTTTTTCCTCGTGCTCTCTATGTGAATTTACAGTGATTTAGTTTGACTTGTAAGAAAAAGTGTATAAACGTTTATTTTGCGTGTCGAAAAATGTGGACCGTTCTCGAAAATGCTAGTCAAAAATTTAAACATTTGCTCTCGAATATTAATTTTATTGTCGACGTTACTATCGTTTTAGTCGCGAATTTGTGGTGCTGGTGTGGTGACAAGAATTTGTGTTTTCGGAATGCGAATAAACGCAGTAGACCTATTTTTAATGTGCTGCTCGCCTCATTTTTGTGGTGCGTACTTTTAGGACCCTGCGATGGGTCGAGACGAAAAATTAATTTCACTCTGCTGGCTCCGGAGGTGCCCCCCGAAGACGAGGAACGGTTAAGGGAAATTCTGCCGACTGTTCGAATCGGGTTGGAGTTCGTTTCGAATCCAAAGACAGGAAGATTGCCTTCTCATATCTACGATCTGGGGCTGCACTATCGTGACACGAATGGTTCAGCTACGATTGGTCCACTGGCGGCTTTCGACTTGAAAGATCAAACAGGTATGTTCTCCTGAATTTTAATATATGATTAAATTAATTTATTTATTGCTTGTGATCCATACGATTAGAGGGTGGTCCTTACGCTGAAAAAATTTCGATGGTAATTTTTATTATTTGTATGAGAAAATAGGGATGATTCAAGATTTATAGTTGAAATTACCACAAAAATAGTAAAATAGCTACAGCCTTCACCGAAGTTTCGTGAAGGCGAAAGATGAATTCTCTTTTATAACAGTAGTTTATAAAAAGTTTCCATAAATGTTTCTTTGAAAAACAAATTTCTTTGAATATGAAGCGCATAGCATACATATATTTTTCTCATTAATTTAAAAAGAAAATGAGTACCTATGATGACGTCATTATTTCCTTGCGTCTCAAATGTTATAACTAGGTATTATGACGTCATCTGCGTCTACAAAATGTTATACATAGTGTAATGACGTCATCATTCTTCAGTCAGAATCTTTATCTCTATGTTTCTGAAATTTTATACCTATGTATGATGACGTCATCATTTAGTGGCGTCTAAAATATTTTACCTTGGTATGATGACTCAATGCTTCAAAAAGAAACTCTGCAACTACTCGTACCTTACTTTTTTACGTCGCGTCGTCGGGTAATGGGTTGATGATTATTACTTTATAGCTTCTGTAGATACTTGTACTTCCTAAACACCTTCCTATGCCCTCACACATGGTTTCTTTCCTCGAAACGGCAAGTACTTAATATTTTCTTCTTTGTTGGAATATTTGAAAAACTATCAACTCTTCATGAGACTCGAAATTAGTAGAGACCAAATGAAGCCGAATGTTAATCATTATTCCTTCCTCCAAAAACATTTGCTATTTCATCAACCCTCTCAGAGGAAATCCATTGCGGAACGCGGATTTAAGGACCACTTAAATTACGTAGTTCAACAACCAGAAAATATCAGCCAAAGATGTCTGTCGATTAGAGATTCGAGCCTGCTGATTTATGAATGTGTTTTTTCGTAGCGGCAACCCATAAATTTTACCATCTTTTCTGCTGGAAGAAGAATGGCCGCGTGTTAAATAATTCTCACTTGAAAAAAACTTAATGGAGGCAAATGCTATGAAAGTATGGTTGCTGCAGTGAAGGCGAAAAATTGTCAATGATTAAAATTCGTATAGATTCTCATTTTGAAAGTACCGGCCATTTCGACCTGCATGAAAAGTCTGAAAAGGAAATCATCGATTCTTTATTTTCTATTCAACTTTTTTTTTTTTTTAGAATTTGGTTCTTACTTTTTTGTACTCGTATTGAGTATGCCTAAAATTGTAACCTTCTCATTCTAAATTTTCTTATATAATTTCACTTTTGTATAATATTTTACAAAATGAGGGTGCTTCAAGACTGTAAAATTGCGGTACAAAACTACCAGTTGGGTAAACTATTTTTTCAACTTATACCTTTTTTTCATTTATGCATTCATTCGTGCGTATCATAATTTCTTTTCCATTCGTCTTCCAATAATTTGCGGTATTCTGGCTGTGAAGAATGATTCTCTCAAGAGAGGGTGATCTTGAGTTATAAACAATCTAAATGAAATAGCGTTCATGCTAAAACATCCTTTTGTGTGTGGAGCATTGTGCATCCAGGCAGAAAAATCATGAACCGTTCTTTACTTAACTGCGAATGCTTTCGCCCAAGAATCTGGGCGTCTGTCATCCTCTTAACCTCCATATAATCTAATTGATGCACCTTTTTTCGTCTTCATTATGCCTGTGAGAAAGAAGGGAAAAAAGCAAGGGTTGCTGAAAGGTACACCCACAAAAAAGTCGAGTGAACTCAACGAAATTCGAAGCAAAGACAATTTCTACTATAACTGTCCCAAAATGTGGAAACCGCAGTCACGAACCACAAATTTTCACTTCTCACACCCTTCAATTTGAAATTGAGGCATTGTATTTCGGGCTTTTTAACTCACAATTTAAAATACGAACCTAAAATCTGCGGTTGACTTCTTCCATTCTTCTTCGTCAACTCGTGTGTTTTTTTGTTTCTTATAAGCTCTGATGAATTTCCGTTGTAACGAGTTTATTGCCCGGAGGAAGATTTAAATATATTTTATTTGATGAAATTAAAGAGTCGTGGTTTGGCGCGTGAGAATTTCATTTCTCTGAACGCTAAAACGCAGAAAAAAAATTAAAATTATGTTTCCCCTTATCCTGTCAGGACTGTAGCTGGAGCAGAATATTTGGGCGGGGAGCGAATTGAATTTTTGGGATGGGGGTGGATCAAATGTCTAGGGGGTGCAGTAGACCCTTCTCCCCTCTGTTTCTGGGAAAAAATTTTACTTGTGGGGTTAAATTACTCTGCTTGGAGCCTCCATCCCAAAGCTATGGCCCTGTATCCAGCAAAAATCTTATCGCTCAAGAATGTGTGGAACAAGCATGAAATAACTGATTTGAGTAGGTGAACGTGGACCTATTCTATGTGTTAGTGATGGTAATATCACGATACGATATCGATATCGCAAAAAATATTGAAATATCGATACGAAATGTTTATATCGATGTACATCAATCTTATGAAGAAAAAAAGATGGGGAATTGAAGGCAAAAGTATATATTCAAGTGGATTCAGATTTTCCAATGATCATAGATCATACCTGAAAATCAGTCATTTAACGTTGCATGTCATTTTCTCTCAGCCTCATTCCAGCCATAGAGAAAGTGATTACTTATAGTTGCAAGAAAACGAGTTTTTATTGAGTGCCAAGTTCAGGGATTCGGGTCACTAGTTACTGTTATGTGTCTTGTACTTATGCCACTATAGGTGTATTCATGTCGAGCTCAGGAATTCGAGTCTCTGCCGTCAATTCATGACTTAGGGGCCTGGGTAACTGCGAAAAGACCACGAACAAAGATATTGTACGACCATTCGCCATTGCCAAGAAAACAACTGCCCTCTGGTAATTAGGATTTACTTTAAGTAAGCGATAAATCAAATTTCCAGGCAACACATGAAATAATCTCTTCACTATCTGAAATTCGACTTTAAATTCGCATTTAACACCCTTAAATTTATAATATCCATTGATGCGTATCACACTTGCAAATCAGTCATTTCACATTTCGGTCATTTTTCAATCTCATTTCAGCCACAGGGGATGTAGACCTCATTTTATCAAAAACAAAAATTGATGTACTATAAATTAGATGTATGAAAGCTGCCTTATCTTATATTTGTAGAACATTGATGGCGGAAGAAATGAAAAATAAAAGCGAAAGGCAGTAAAAGAAAAGTAAAATAATTTCCACATTAAAGAAGAGAAAAAGAAAAATTTGGTGAAAAAGATGGGGAAGAATACAAACATGTTGTACCGGTCACCTTACCTTTTGTGAAAACTTTCTTTTTCTCAACACCTTCAACTTTACTTCCTTTTTTCATGTTTTTTATGTTTCACTTTTTTTTCTTTTCACGAAGTTATTAATCTTAGAGTTTTCGTTTCTATGACGACCTGAAACATTAAAAAGAGAGAAAAAATTATGAAAAGACTTTTTTGAACCAAATTTTCATACTCTCTTTCCTTGCTTTCATTTGATGGGCAAATTGAGCTTAGTAAAATATTGTCGTTTACAGTTTACCCGAGTGACGAGGAAAAAAAAAGGTGTTTGATGGGTTATTTAAAAAAAACAAAGTTTAATTAGTTGATTAATGTTCGTATAATAGCTGCATAAATCATTAAAATATGTTCTTAATCGAATTGGCAAGTTTTTAAATTCGATTTAATCGTCAATTCAATTGGTATTTATAATATCTTCGAGTAGGCTGCAAAATTCTCGTATTTATTTTTGAGCTCGTTCATCAAAAGTGATTAATTTCACAATTTTTGGAACTTCGATTTAGAATTTAGGGTCAATTATCAAAAAAGAATTAGTGTATTTGGTCGCGCTTGTTTGAGATCTAAAACATTTGATAGTTTTGTTAACAATATAAGAAACAACAATTGTAAAGGTAACTCAAATGTTGTCATCTATGAGAGATTCATTGTAAAATGTATACACAAGTTACGTACTCAGTGTTGGATAAAAAATGAATCTGATGATTAAATCTTTTTAATCGCAATCATAGTCATGACTGATATTATGAATTATTAGAGAAATTTAGTCATGATTAAAAAATTATATAAGTATGTAATTGATGACTAACTAAATGACTAAACTGAAAAATACCTCATTTACGAACCTACAAATTTTATATTTTACATTTTATTTCACCTTTTACTCGTTCATTTTATATCCAGAGTAAAATAAATTATTTTGCTTGTCAAGTTCGAGCTCGCTGTTCTTCACGGAACAAAAAATAAGTATAATAAATAAAGTGATCAATCATGATTGAATTGTTTATTATTAATTTATTCATCATTAGTCATGAAAATAACGACACTGATATCTTCTATGGCTTAAATGA
Organism: Parthenolecanium corni; assembly: GCA_038050395.1. Classification (NCBI taxonomy): domain Eukaryota; kingdom Metazoa; phylum Arthropoda; class Insecta; order Hemiptera; family Coccidae; genus Parthenolecanium; species Parthenolecanium corni. The sequence continues at coordinate 3,643,215 of JBBCAQ010000038.1, read as the reverse complement.
GTCATTGATTCAACGATTAAATGACTGTCTCATTTAATTTAAATTAATCATGATTTATAATTTTAATTATAGCTATAGATATTACAAATATTTAGTTATTTATAGTTTTATTCATGATTGATTTGGATTCTGCTTTAATCATAAATTTAGTCAGTCTTTAGTCATGCCCAACACTGGATACTGTCTTGCGTCTAGGTTTTGTTGCCTAATTCAGTTTTTATTGCATTTGAGACGAATATTTTGTCAAATAAAGGAATTCGAATTGCAAGTTTTTACGTCTTTTATTAGTGCAGGTTTTCTGTCTTCCTCCCACGGCTGCATCACGGAGTTGTCTCATGGACGGATGAGTATATTTCATTGTTTAATATTTAAATCCCTTAAGTATAGATTAATTTTTCTACCTCTACCCACTTATACGAGTATGTAAATTATTTTCTCATGTCCCCAGCTTTTCCTCTAGAGAAAAAACTCAGTATTGAAGGCTCGATAATGAAATTATTCCCACGTTTATACACTCCTATGTTACTTTCAATACATCTATAACATGGTGTTTTCTTACTCGATTAAAAGAATAATATACGTATACGAGTATATGTCAAGCGAACGCCATCCAGGGAGTTCATATTTGTATTATAACTTTTTTTTTGCACACATACGCCGTTTCACTAACCTTATCGATAATGCCTTCAAAATTTGCTCGTATACCTTCTCAATTTAAGAAATTGAACGAGAATGTACTTAACATTATTTTGTACCCCTTCGTGTTCTTATACCTACTGAAAAAGAAAGGCAATTTAATTTCAAATACGGTATAGTAAGATACCCGTATACCTATTCCGCGATGCACACATTGTAGATTGAAAAAAGAAAAAAAAAAGGAGATGATCCAAAAAAGAATAAATAAATAAAAAAAAGTGAAAAAAGTGTAAAGGAGAATTGTATCTACCAATAGAAAGAAAAAAAATTCACTTCCGCATGGAAGCTTCCGAATGGATTATTTATTGAAAATTTAATTTAATTTCTTTCGCTACGATGGTTTTTATTTCGAGTAAATGGCGATCATCATTGATCGTTTGATTCGTGTTTATAGACTCGACTTCTCTGACGTATCAAATCAAACCAGAAAGTTAATTTCTCTTCTATTTGTAGCGAAGGACGTGAGAGGAAAAGTTTCAAAACGAAGTTATAAAAAATCGCAATAATATTGATTTTTTCACCATTCAGGGAGTTGAATGAAGTAAAATGGATTGGGCTGAATGTGGAACACTTGCGATAAATTACCAATATCCGAAAGCATGTTTAATTATTTTATAGCCTTATCGAAGCCACTATAGTGTCTGCCTCTCCAGGGATTTTAACGTAGAAACATACGTAAGCCTAAATAAAGGGGCCGTTTTAACTGGTATCGATAAAATTACATTTTACCGTTTGTTCTGGGCGTTTGGGGTATCTAAATGTTTTGGGAAATTCCAGTTGTCGACGTGTAAATTTCATGAAAATTGAGGGAAAGTATTGGGATGAGTGAAAATTTATTTTCTGGCTGATCGAGTTCAGTAAAAGCAGGCACTGAGAAAAAAAATCTAATGAAAGTACATAGCTGCAGCTTTCACAAAGAAGATGAATGCTGTCTTTTACTTTATTAATACATATTAAAAATAAATTATAACGTTCTACTGTACCTCAACGGGATGATCTTTCACATTGACTCTATGACCTTGACATTTTGTAAAGGTTCATTCTTTATATCGTTGACAAACATAAATAAACGCAAATAAATGAAAATTAACCGAAATAAACAGGAATCAACAAGAATAAAGAGGAATAATTGACGTTTATTATCCTGATTCTTTGCATTCTTTTCATCAATTCTATTAATTTTTACTAAATTTTTGACAAAAAACCTATTAATTTTGGTCTGACTTTCACAAATAGGTTTGGGACCACATAGTTTTTTGTCTCGTAATCTCAGCATTCTAAAAATACCCATCTCGCATGTTCACATTTATTTGTTTATTTCTGTATTTACATATGTATGGAGGAGGTGTTGATATGTAAATCGTAAATTTCGACTTTGAAAGCTATAATTACAGAAAAACTACTGATCGGATCGAGTTTGTTCTTAATTTATTGAGCTAAACTCAAAGATCCTAGCTCAATTTCTAGCTTTTGCCGCTGTTTGAGTAGATGATAAATTTTGAGGAGCTAATAAGCAGCTAGAACTAGAACCCTTACGACTAGTTATCAAATACTATCAAGCAACTATTAACAATTTATTTGCTAACTACACAGGTATCTTACAAACAATTATACGTACCAGTAAGTAAGTGCTATATGCAACAAATTGTTCTTACCCTACCTATACACTTCTTCAACTAAATCCTCTTTATTACATTCTCAATATTAAGGATACCTATATGTTGCAGAAATCTCGAACACATTTTCGTTGAACGTAAACGAAGAAGGAGAATGTTTTTTTTTTTATCAATCTTCTTCACATTACCTATTCCTATCTATTTCGAAATTTCAATTTGTTCTCACCAGTCTTCGATGACGATACCTGCGTATGATTTTTATACGTTTGTAATAAAAGTGAATTTATGGTGTTTTGTTAAATTGGAAAAAAGGCATAGGATGAAAAAAAAAACAATGAAATTATATCTATGAGAGCTACCTATCATTCAATTTTCTCGAGTTAGCGTAAAACCCCTAACGTGATCTTCGAGCTCTAGAAACTAGCGTTTGATGAAGAATTGAGAGTGATATTATGATTTTCTGTCACTTTATTTAGCTTTTTTCTGCGCCATTTTGTTTCGTCGCCGCCATCATTTTCTGTGATGGCGTGAGGAAGTTGAATAAAATTCTTCAAGTTGTTTTTTTATATGTACATACTATACTTGCATTTATTAAACTCGCAAAAGTTCAACATGCTTTCTGCTTGTTTCTTTTCTTTTTTCAAGCACTAGATATACCTACTGTTTTGCCCGTATCCAAAAAATATACCCTTCGAGGGAGTTTCTCTCTTTTGTCGACTTTATTTATTTGCTCCATTTTTCAGGACATCTCACCAACCACAAAAGAGTACATTTGTCTCGTTACCGTTTATAATTGATTCTTCTGGTCGGAGCTGTTGTAATTCGAGGGGTTGGACGGAATTCAGCGATTACAGAGAGAGGCATTGATAAATTTTAGATTGAGTTCATTTCTCTGACAGTTGTTTCTTTCAACTAGATTTCGTTGGACCATAATTAAGAGTTTCTCTCGCGTTTTTTATCCCAAGTTCGGTGTCGGATTTTCCTTCGACTTGATGGGTGTTGGTATGTGCATATGAAGCGATTGGAAAATACATATAATTTAAGAAATAAAATCATATTATTTGTTCAGCATAGGTGGACTTATACTCTTTGACCTCTGCGTGAAGGCTATAAGTTGATTGAAGTTTGTACTTCTACCTTTCTATATGCCTTTCTTGAAAATTTCATTTTTTGGGGGCCGATTTCATTTTTTTATGGGTGGCGGTAGCGCCTGCCTCCCAGTAAAACCATCTAAGTCGTTCATACGTTTCGCATTTCCATTGACCCCATAGCCATAAACATATAATATCTATCCATGTCAATATGCTAAAAAATCACCAAAAAACTGTTACAAGATGAGAAAGCAGTGCCTCACTCCTGAAAAATGTCTTTCTCACCAGAAATACTTCTTAACGAGTCTCTGAAAATTGTGAAAAATGTTAGAATGTAAATTACATTTGGTGAAATCTATTGAGACTTTAAGTTATGTTCTTCGATTGCGCTTTCTTCTCGCATAATGGCAAAAGAGTTTTAAAGAGTGGCAGCGGTAGTTTGCAGTGACCGACATGCACCAATAAGTGCTGACTTTTTCCCTGGCGACACGTAAGATAATTTATAGCTGAGCTTTTTAAAGTGTAAATGTAGGTACGCGAAAAAAAAAGAAGAGAATGGAATTTTGTAGCACATTTACAAAGAACCTTGAATGCTGTCGTTCCATCCGTATACTTGTAGAGAGAGGAAAAACAGAAAAAAGAAAATGTGATAGTGTCACGTTTCCCAATACTTACCAAAAAGGGTTCCTTAAATTTTAGGGTGCAGGAAGTGAATCTATTCGTCTTATTTACTTTGAGAATGAATGCTCAACAGGTGACAAATTGCCATACTCCGTTTAAAACGGATATCGTTTTAGTGATATAAATGTCAGTTCGTCTTTCAATATTAATAGAGAGATTATTACTTTAAATAAGAACGATTACTGAAAAAGAAAAATTTTCAAAGATTAATTTCGTACCTCTTTTTTCTCAGTCCAAGTTTTTCTGTCAAAAAGGTCAACTTCTATCGTCTCAATAAGCTACAGCCTTCATTGGAGTCGCATTTGAAAAGCGGATTTACTCGTTCAGAGAGTAGAAGAAAAATTTTTCTTCCTTAAGAAAGTTGCAAAAGTTATACCGAATTATAAGTTTTAATTACATTTGGATGGAATGAAAAGTTTTTGCCAAGTAACGAAGGACCGATTAAAAAAAAAAAAAGACGACAGAAAAAAAAGGACAACTGAAAAAATTACGAGAATAGCGTTATGTTGTCTGCTATTATCAGAAAAAAATCTTTCTTACGACAAAAATGGAATTTAAAAAAAATTACTAACAGAATTAGCGTTAAAAATTTGTAGCCGGAGTGGAGTATTTATAGTTTTCGCTCTTCCTGGCATCTTTTTTTTTCTGTCTTCTGTCACTTTTCTCAGCATTTTATTGTTACGGTGTTTTATGTAATTCTTGTTAATTGGATCTGTGCAGAATGTTTGCGTTTTGTGTCAAAAATTTTATCAATGATATTTCATGAATTTAGTGATCGTTACTGCAATTATCTTCGTTGCTGCGAAAATTATTCAGTTTAGTACTTTCATTTTCTTATCTGTTTTGTCAAATTGTCTAAAATTGTCATGCTAGAGTAAAGTTATATTCACTCACATAACCTGAACATCTTACAGGAAAATTTTGCAGAAAAATATTGGTTGGTACAAATGTATTTTTCTTATGGTAGACGGTTCACAAATACCCTAGAATTACCTCCACTGGGGTATATATATTATACCTATGATAGACCTAGTCCAATATTTCCAAGTTTTTCAACCAAATGCAAGTTGGCTTGTTTGTTTTTTGCCTGATTCATAGTATGCAGGTCAATGTTTGTCAGCATTTGGTAGTTTACAGCAACTTTTTATAACGATCCATAAATTTCATTTTTCATCCATCTGTTCGAATCGTCGTCATATTCTGTCTTCTTAGAATAAGAATTTGTCGACAGCACCTCAACTTTTGGAATCGAGAATTATGAAATCTTATTTTTCAAATAATTGATTACATTATGATCGCATATTTTGTTACTGTACAACAATTTGCTGGCCTAGTTGGAACGTGCTCCGAATAATTTTCTCCTAATTTTCACTTTGCCGTGATTATTCTTCTCGAATTCAAAAATTAAAATGAAAATAACGCAATTAGTGTAAGAAAATTAGAGAAGCAAGGAAGGGTGGAAAAAATTTCTCGAAAATCTTGATGAATGTAGGCGTGGTGCAAATTTTACTGATTAAACGTTTTCTTCTGGATGCTGCGGCGGCGGTCGGCTGTCTTTTTTCTCTCGCCTTTAGCAGTCCAACTTTTTCCTCTTTTCCCTGGCATCGTCAAAGTGAATGATGTGACAAAATGTTTACCCGTCCAAAATCGTTATTTATAATTCGCAAAAAAAAAAAAGTTTTCTTTAGAAAACTTGTCTGGAGTTTGCTGAGAAAATTTACAGCCCACTTTTGGGTAGACACTGCAGCCTCTCCTACCAAACTGAATCAGGAAAACGGTGCTCTATTAAATTAATAAAAATCAACGTTCGTAAAAAATTTCCACTACTGTATTTATTTGTTTTCTTATCATTTCAGTTGGTCAATAACGTGTCTACGTGAATTGCATTGAAATCGTCTCGTTTCTCGACTTTTCACAAAATTGACGACTGGGTTTAATATATAGATCGACCTTTCTCGAATAAATTGAAGAGATAAAATTTGAAGGAAAATATTTTACACTTTTAATGGGTAATAAGCCTGGTCATAGTGTTTCTCTTTCAATACAAATGTACCAATTTTATAGCATCAAATTAGAAAAACTTGAATGCGCATTGAAGTTATGAACTCTCAGTTCCGAGAGTTGCAGGGCTGTATGTACATAGTCATAGGTACAAGTCTCTAATTATAGGAGTTTTAGCACCATATTTATGGACTTACTCTGCCCTTAATTGAAAGTAAGCAAAGGAATGGCTTGGCTACTTTGTCTTGACTATATACCCTTTTCTTGATGTTCTAAAGATCTTTGTTTTCGATTTTCGTTACATATAGGACTTAGGAATAAATTAGAAAATTTAACACGAAGTTGAAAACGATAGTCGAAAAGTTGTCATAATTTGAAGGTCAACGTCATTATTTCAAGGTCAAGGTCATCAATTCCAGATCAAGGTCGTCAAGTTATAGAATTCTTAGGAGCAGAAATATCTGAAATGTTATAATTTGTAAAGCTAAGTCTGTTAGTAATTCACGTTTTGAAGTAATGTGAATCATGTAAAGCAGATTTCATCTTAGCATTCACGTGCTTCATGAAGGCCTGCAGCTATTTTGACCATTAGGTCCTTTTTTGCTGTGTCCGAATATAATTTACTTCCCCGCCTCGTGGCCTCATTATTTCATCAATGTTCGGAATATATCATGTCTATCTGATTGTAACATTGATAAATCCATATATTCTCACTAAGTTTTCGATTTTATTTCACTCCACGATTTAGTCTATATCTACTTTTCATCAACCCTCATTTTACATTAGAATATATTCATTTAATGCGTCTGATGACTTTCGTGACTGTTTTTTTCCAGTATTTTGACTATTTCATCACTCTGTAAGCGTTAGAAAAATTTTATATAAGCTTATTGCTGGTTACTTTTAATAAAAAAAAAAGAAAACATTGGGTCGTTGATACTTGTAACACAAGTCATCCAAGACGAGCATAAAAATGCGAACAAAATGGGAACTATAAAACCGAAAAACAAATAACTTCTGGTCGTGTCATTTGGCTTTTTTCCTACGGCTGTGTTTTTCGTGCTTACATTTCCTCCTTTTTTTAATACTCTCATTTTTTACTCCATAATAATCTACTTCAGTTGTGCTATGTCACGTTAACCGCTATACTGACCAATAGATAAAGGCCTTTTAGAACCGTTGTATAAAACCACAGTGAACGATAGCGATAAGTACTGCATAATTATATTACAGGCATGCGTAGAAAAGAACATACCTATTTTATTTATTCTATGAGGCATTTTATGAAATGCTGATGACGGTGTGTATTTTGCAGCTAAATTAAATTGCATGAGTTGATTTTCCAGTGAGCGTTAATTGTGAAGACCGTATAATTATAATTTTACTTGTTGCGCATCCAGTGGTTCCTTTTTTGAAGCGAAAAAATTCTCCTTAGTGCTCATCAAGTGCGTTTTTCCAGTGATTGATAATATAATCGTGAAAGACCCTGTATTTTCGTTTCTAAGTTCGAACCTTAGTTTGAAATCTATCAAAGAAAACTATACTTACATGTATGCGTATAATGGTAAAAGTTATTCAGCCTCTGGAGACCTGGATTCGAAATTCATTTCTTCATATCACGAGCTTCGAAAAATTATATTTTTTTTAAACAGTTGGAAAGAATGGGAAAATACTCGTATTTTGACAAAGAAGGTAAAAGGACAAAAGTCAAATAATTTCGATGCCGACTTTTTTTATAGTTTTATTTTCTTATTCATTTGAAAAGCATTCAACTTTAACGCCAATTTTATGTTCGTGAAGAGTGAAAAATGTGCGTGAAATACGTCCTCCATTAACCGCTGATGACGCATTTTTCCAAGTTTTTGAAAAGTTCGCAGTATAAACTTTTCTTTTTCTTTGGCGTCAAATTTTACGATCGAAATTTAATACAAATTCCAAACTGTGTTTTCGAAACGTAAAAATTTTATCAAGATTCTGGAAAGGTTTTTGAAATTTTTTCTTTTTGCGATTTTCTCCAGAAATGTAGGTCTAATAATGTTTGTTGGTCTGAGAAGTTTTCAAAAATACTCGTAATCCTGAAGGTGGACTCAAATCACTATTGATATATTATCAGAATGAATGTAAATCTATTTGTTGATTATCATTTAGCTATATGCTCTTCCATGAAATTAATTTTATTTGTAGGATAATTCGTTTTCAGTTATAAAACATTTTATGTAAATATTCATAGATATTAGTGTAAAATATTGAAAAATTGATGCGACAGTGAATATAAACAATTTTACTGATAGTTACAAATTTAATATTACCGCCTAGCCACCTTATAATTACGTCATATCAGCGAAAATTTAAGACCAGTTAAGAATTTAATTATGAATTCGCTGTCTACAATTAATGACTGAGTATGAAATTTATGCGCCTCGTCCGCACTCTAACCTAGCAAATAAATGAACGGCTGTGTAAGATGAAAATTTGCGGATAGAATTTCTCGTTGTGTTCCTGACTTGGAAAGGAATTCTCAAGACAGTTAACTACTATCCAACTGAAAGTTTGTTGCTGCAATATTTGATCTAGGCCACACGCGAATACCTAATGAAATAATAAGCTTTCATTCTCAATATGGAAATGGTTGAATAAGAAGATGAGCTGCTACCAAAATGGTTTTCGCTTATGCATTTTTAAGCGTGAACTATGGTCTAATTTTCATCGAGTTTCTCGCAGAAAACATTAATCTGTCACTTACCATCAGTTGAGAACATGAAATATACCCTATTCACCTTACCACTTCCTTTCGATATAAAAACTAGTAAGAAGCTGTGCTTATTTAAGGTTAGAGAGACGCGGTATCTTTTAAAAAGCATAACATCAAGCTATAACTTACGCGTAAGTTATTCAATTTTCCACCCTTATCGGCTCAATAAAAATTCTCGAAAAAATAAAGGAAACAGTTGATGAAATCTCTCGTCAACAATTCCTGATAGTATATGATTCGTAATGTGCCTCATTGAAAAGCTAGTTGCAGTCTTTCATAGTCCAGGAAAAGAATTTATCAATGCGAATATAAATCAAAATACAAAACAGCACTGCAACGCACCTCACCAGGCCACGCCAATCATAGCTAGAGATAGAGTTAAAATTAAATTTTCACCAACATTGGCGCACCTAGAAATTTGTTGCTGAGTGAGGGGCTGCATCTTAAATTTATACCCCCCCCCCCAAATATAAAACCAGGAAAAAATTTGCCAACATCCCGATGGGCAAAAAATGAGAAAATGATCCGCAAAATGAGAATTTTATCCGTTGTCAGTCCGTTTTTATTTTCGACCATCGGATCTGAAAATTTGCAGATATTTTTGTCATCCTGATTAATTTTCCAAATCCGTTTGTAAAACGGATTTCCTGATTATAATCAGTGATAATTTTTGGGCAATTTTTCTAAATCCGTTTGTAAAACGGTTTCACGGATTATAACCCGGGCCAACAAATTTGATAAAACAGCCTTCATGGAAAATAATCCGGACTCATTTCCGGCAAGACTGATTACAATCCGTTCGAAATCCGTTTTAGAAACTGGAAAACAGGAAAATTCCGGGTTATAATCCAGAAACGGATTATAACCCGGCATAAAACGGATCCGTTTTCAAAATATTTTGTCCATAGGGATGTTTTTATTTGACCTTTTTAAATAAAATTTTAGGCAATTTTCTTCTTTGTGATGAGAAAAGTTACCGCAAATCCTGTTTGTAATTAATACTATTCATTTCTCTCGGTGAAAGTGATAATGCTCTTTCTTGTTTATAATTGTGAATAAATGCTTTTTTCGTGCTTTTCACGCTGCGACGAATTTCATTTATTCTGAAAATGAGCCGAATAGGTATTAAATAATAATCGCCGATTCGAAAATGTTTGCTACCTTCGTAAAAATGTTGCTTTCGATTTTTTTTGTGTTTGCTCGAAAAAGCAGGGAAGAACTGTATTTTCAAATTCCTCACAAAGATCCTTTAATTTCTATAATAGCTTATACCATGCTGTTTCGCTCGTAACAATTCTCTTTTTTCGTTTAATTTTATTTAATTCAAAACTTTCTTTTGTATACTTTCGAATCTATTTGGTGGGAAGAAAGGTGGAGCAAAAAAATAAAGAAACGAGAAAACGTTCATAATTTTGTGTGTCTTTTATTTGCTGCTATTTCCATTTTAAATTAAGAACTTCTTTCCGACAGATTTTAATAATATTTTCCGCATAATGTTTGGACAATATATTTACTTTTGTTCATCTCTATTTATCGTTTTCTTCAACCGACATTCAAGATGGCAGACAAAAAGTTGAGTTTTCATACCTTCGTGCGGTTTTAATTAAAAAAACGTCGCGTCGCATGATCTTGCCCTTTTCGAATACTCAAAAACCATTTATTTTAATTTGTTTCTGCTTGTTTCCTATTTCTCACGCTCACCCCTCACCCTTTGCTTGCAAAGCCTTTGAGACGTTAAAAACCGAATATTGAACCCCTTTATGCGGTTAACGTCACCTTTATACGGTTAACGTCGTTAAAATTATTTTTCACCGACGAAAACTAACCCAAGTGCCAAGGCTTTTCCCGGCGAAAATTCCTAAATTCTTTAGAAATTCGTCTTCGTCGACGGTTTTTTGTGTGTTGCCTCGTTTTGTCGTAAGCCCTGTCAAAACATTTCACTGGCTTTAAATTTATTCTCCTTTTGTTGCTCGTCTGTGATATTATTGTCGCGTTCTTCAAAAATAGTAATTTTCGTACCACCTTGAAATTTGTCTAAGTACACAGTGTGACTGCGAAAATGTTGACTGTAGCTGTAACTCGTTCACATTTGTAAGCACCGGTCGTTAAAATTAATTATATGTGTTAATTCGATCTTTCAACACGTGTCCTGAATTCAAATATACAGGACTAACTGAGTAGGTACGTTTCGACATACTCGTACTCGATTTATGCGACGATTAGAAGTGTTGCATCGAACGATTCTTATCAATAATCCCAAGAATCTTGATTAATTCTCTTGGTGGTTCGTCAATCGATGTTAATTTTATAATTTTCATTATTGTTGTTATTATTCTTTATGAATTATCACACAAGATTTCAACACATTAAATATGTAACAATTACAGTGATAGAAAATGATCCGGAAAATGAGAATTTCATCCGTTGTCAGTCCGTTTTTATTTTCGACCATCGGATCTGAAAATTTGCTGATATTTTTGTCATCTTGCGATTATTTTTCTAAATCCGTTTGTAAAACGGTTTCACGGATTATAACCCGGGCCAGCAAATATCATAAAACAGCCTTCACGGAAAATAATCCGGACTCATTTCCGGCAAGACTGATTACAATCCATTCGAAATCCGTTTTAGATGCCGGAAAATAGGAAAATTCTGGATTATAACCCGGAATAAAACGGATCCGTTTTCAAAATATTTTGCCTATAGGGAACTGTATAACTTGTGTTTTATTTAATTTTTGACAGTCGACAAATAGTCCCTTCTTTTTACATTCTCACTGGTGGACAGTTATCATTCACCAATCACTTATCACCAAGTTCATCAAGTATCAAGATATCCACCAATCATTGTGAAGATAAATGCCCACCAGTGAAATGTAAACAATAATTGGACGTTATTTGTGAACAACTCTACATTCGACCAGAGGTCCCAAAAAAAAAACTTTCAGTTGGCAGAACTTTACCTTTCCCTTCTCGTAGGAAAATACAGATTAAAACAAGTTTCTTAATGTTTTTGAAATTTTTCTACAAAAAGCTTGTAATGGCTAGGTTAAATAAATGCTATTGTACGCCAACGTTCAGCAAAAACTAAAATAAAATGAATAATTTGGGAAATAATTGAAAAATTACTTAGTAAAAAGTAAATAAAAGTTACGAAAATACAATTAAACAAAATGATTAAATAAAAACCTTAGACTAGAGTTGTATACGGTGTAACGGATGTCACTCGAATAGATAAACAAATGCCAAACGCATAATTCGTCTAAAATTGAATAAATATCGTAGATCTGCTATACGTAAATGTTGTTTCTCGCTTGTAGGTACAAAAAGTTGCATAATCGGTGCGCCGTAAATAAGATTCGTTTTGGAGACTTGTATGAGTGATTACTTCGAAATATTTAGTTGCCCGATTCCAACGCGGTTCTTTCTTATCAGTTGAAGCAATATTCTAAAAGTTACATTTCTAACGCTACAATTTTTCATTATTGAATCTACTAGGTAATATTGAAGATGAATTTTTTCTACTAGACGTTTAGTCAAAATTTTGTCCGTGCGTCTGGGCGTTGAGGTCAAGGTCAACGTCTCGAAATCAAGGTCATGTCATAAAATCAAGGTCAAGTTTGCGAAGTCAAGGCTAATATCATCAATTTAGGTTAATATAAATTACCGTTGTATTCATGTACGCACATAAAAACTAATGGAGGTGATTTAAAAAAATTTTAAAGCATGTTTTTTATGTTTGTGGTTTGTTGGTAATTATGTTTCTATACAGAAACCAATAAATTTATTATAGTTTTTGAGAGTGTTTTGAAGTTCTTTCTAAAGTTGAAGTATATTTATTGTTTTGCAATAACGTATTTTTATTTTGACTTCATATAATTTATGCAAGAAGGAGAGAGGGAAAAGTTTGCTGACTTTGGTTTTGAAAATATTTACTGTATGTTACATTTTATAGTTAGTTTGAGTATTTGACGTTCTTTTTAAAGTATTGAAAATGAATTCTTTGTGAGAGACGTACAAGTGAAAAACATTTTCAACATTTTTAAATAAGTATTTAGTAGGTACAGCTCATATATAAGAGAATTCATCTTTGCCTTGAAAGTAGGTGAAGGCTGCAGCTATTATATTAATAGAATCAGGCGCGTATCTAGACTGACCTCAAGGGGGGGGGGGGTCTATAATTATGACGACACCCCCCCTCGGTAAAAAAATTGGTGAATCGAAAAAATTAAAAACATTTTTATTCATTCCTTAACATAAAAGTAAAACAATATCACCTGCGTATTTGCAAAAAAAAAAGGTCAAGGGGGGGTCTGGACCCTATGGACCTTCCCTAAATACGCGCCTGAATGGAATGAACTAGAGTAGTCTAATTTGATAGCAAAATTTACGTAGTCTGACATGTATGCTCAACTAATTGTTCATTTGACTGACCAAAAGGTCCCTTTGATTTAATAATGCACTATTCATACTTTAATCCTACAAGCTTAGTGTTGTGCAACCAGATCGTTATCCTTAAAATGGGGATTCCCAGGGCCATATACGTATAGGAGAGAAACTGAATGTACCTATTCCGAGAATTTCAACAGCGAACATCTCAAACCTTGAAGGCTTTGATCACTCTGGTCCTGAAGTCTAGATATATGAAATCAATTTCCATTCAAAGCTATCTTATATTTTGTTAAAAGATAAAAACGTGTGATTTAGAGGATACCATAAAAATTAGGTAATCATTTTAAAAATTTGTTTTCGGGAAATATGAGTATAGAATAACGATGGTTTCATCAATACTCAGTTCATATAACAATATTACCAACCTGATTGGTTCAGTTTAGTGGTTGACTAGTCTCAGTTTCAAAATATGAATAAGGGATATGAAATTATTTCGAAAAAATTCACCATTTATGTTAATAGAACGACGAATACTCTTCTTTTTTGTAAACGTTCACGTAATAATTCATTTACCAGATTATGGTCGACAAAGCGGCTATAATTTATCCGTGCCCTAAGCGATTATCACAAAAATTTCTCCATTTCGGCTTTACATTTTGTCCGTGTTATCACCCTTTCCTCTCTTTTTATTTTATTACGTATATTATTTTGTTTTTCATAATTTTTCTGTTGAACGAGCCCAAGTACAGTGTACAGACTACAGACCTATAGACTGGAAAATACACACGAATATATAGCTTTTGAAAAAGTGGAAAATAACCGAGATCGTAATTTGTTTTGACCCAACAAAAAGTGTTTTTCTTGATTTTTATTACTTTTTTCTTCTCTTTGCATACGATATAGAATGTGTTGCCGTACTTTCATGATAAGTTTGTCATAAAGAAAATATAAAAAGACGATTTAAAAAGATTCCACGAAAATACGAGTATTATTTCTTTTGGCAGAGTGACAAAAATTGGTTCACCGAAGTGCTTTTTATTTACTATATGCATTCACAAAGGAAGTTTGAACCACATTTTGTAGATGAATTTTTGTCTGATGGATTTGTAGTTTCTGTTTGAAAACGTTTAAACGTGTGTGAATATAAATACGTATTTCACGCATATTTATTAACTTGGCAGTTTTTTTTTTTTTTTCAATTTAAAAAATAAACTAAATCCGAGTCGTCAGTGTTATTCATTGTGAGACACTTTGAAAATATATTTTTCATTTCCATCAGTCTTGGTATAAAATGAAGCTGGAAGGGAATTCAACTAAGTTTCAGGATATTTTGAGAATATGTACTTGAATATGCGCTACAATAGCTCAGAGTGCAAAAAGGTCATATCTCCACTCTCCAATTCTACTTTTGAAACTATTTCCAGAAAAAATTTCACTTTCATCTAACTGGTGTACGTTGTTACCTACCAGTAATTTTTATTCAACTCCATTCACAAGAAAACTAAAATATGTGTTTATTTTAGATACCCGAATAGACTTTTCTTTAACGCTAATAAGCTTTTCTTTAAAAATTGACTTTTTGGAACCATCGTATAGATTTCCAATAATCTCGACTTCTTCTAAAATAGATACGTGACTTATTCTAAATTGATTATTTCAAAATGTATGCTTCCAGCGAAGTAAAATTTTGGTAATAACATGAAATACGTACGTGAATAATGATTCATATTTTTTTTTATACATTATCTTGCAGATGTATTTTTGGGACCAGTTAATGACTATGTGGTCGCTCCAATTGCTCGATATGCTGATAAATGGAACATACCAGTGATAACAGCTAGAGCTCAAGTTTCCATGTTTTCGCGTAAAGAATTGTACCGTATGTTAACACGAATGATGGGATCATACAATATGCTGGCAGACGCGATTAAAATGATTATGACTTTATTTCACTGGAGCCACGCAGCTGTGTTGTTCCATAATAACGAAGATAATTCGGTTAAAGGCCATGCAAAATGTTATTTCGCTGGTGCAGCGATTTTTCAAGCCATCGGTAGAGAAAGTTACCACCATTCTATGAATTCGACTATCACATACAATAATTTGAAAAATGTGCTTTTGGCGGCCTCCAAGGAAGCAAGAGGTACGTGCATACACTGAAATAATTTTTTCTAAAACATCTCATTCTGAAGATACGAGTTGGTGGATTTCATTAGCCTCATATTATCTATAATTATACCCAATAGAATTACGAGCAATCGCAAACTCAAATTTTGTGCAGTCTATAAATTCGAATTTTCAGTCGAGTATTCGAATATCTTTATTTTTTTTTCTCTATAATATATGTACGCGTAGATATAGTTAGATACTTTTTGTTTTCAATTCCAAGATTCACAAATTTTCAGTTTTGAGATGTTTATGCTGTTGAAGTTTTCAAAATGTATTAACTATTTTTATTTTAAGGACATTGAATGGTTGCTTTCAATACTAGGTGTTGGCATGACACACGCTACTTACTGCGGTTTAAAGGTGTATACTACTTTTGCTTTTTTCAAGTGGTTCGAAATTTATCTGTTTTTTTTTTTTTTTTTTTTTTTTTTGAAGTTGCACCAAATTCGCTAAAAATGTGTATTTTTTTTTCTTTCCTGGCCTTTCTTCGTTTTGTGCACTTCGTCTATCGGCTATTGTCACAATTACGTCCTAACACAACCTGCAGATACCTGCGCACGCTAGTGAATTAGTTTGGCAGGACTCATTTTTTGTACTACGAAATTTTACGTAGGCTTTATGGTAAGTCGAATAACTCGTATTTTATACAACTCTGTTATTATCTACGCCCGGACGCAGCCTTTTCTTTGATTTTTAACATTTTAGGACTCTTTTTTGTGGGTCTCACTCTCAAAAAACTATTCTTAGGGTCTGAGGAAAAGTGAAAAAAATAAAATTGAAAAATGAAGGCATTTTCTGGATATTGAAATTAATGTTCAATGATAACATTATACAAATTTCGCAAAGGTGCAAAACTGAACAAAAAAAAAGTACCTAAATCGTGATGAAAACTTTTGAGCTAAAAACTCGTAGAAATTGTAATTTTGGCTGCCAAAATTCAAATCCGCAAAACACGTCGTGTTAATGAAATTGCCTATTATTTTGCCTGTATTCAACTTTTTGGAGCAGATTTTTAGTCACCGATGTTGACTTTATATAGCAAAGGTGAGCATTCAACATCAGAGTAATATTATTTGGCTATCTATTTTGATTAGTAATCAGCGTTTGTAATAGTAATAATAATAATAATGTATTTCGAATTTAAAGAATTTTACACTTGATTACCCCCCTCGTGCCCATGCAGAGGTGAGTGAGGAGGGCTCTAAATTTATCAGATAGAAGTACAGGGTGAACGACATCAAAGTCAATATCTCTTTTTCATTAGCATTTACTCTTGTTGGCTTTTAGGTTACGGGTTTGTCGCTGAAATTGAATGTCTTTTACCCTGTTTATTTATAAACTTCGAAAGTTTTCCTTTCGTTTTAGTATATTATATTCTTCCAGTTGGAGAGAGAATTATCAAGTTAAAATCAGTTCGTTTTTTCACACATAAATATCAAAGTCCTCTTTTTTGCTGACCCATGCAATTTTTCACGTTTTTCAGCTTCGTTAGCATTTGAGCCTATATATTTTTTTCTCGCCGAAAGCGACAATTTTCTTTTTCATCATTTACTTTGTGTGGCCCAAAAATATCATTTTTTTTTGAGAAAACATTGTTTTCACTTTAACGAGAAAATCCTGATATTATGTGTCTTCCTTCTTCGTCTCGGAAGATGTTGACGTTTTCATCTTCGAAGAGGAAGGAAAATATTCTCGAGGAAACAGCGTTTTAATTTCATCGTCACTGAGAATGAGATGAAAATGTCAGGTGACGAGAAAAGTCGTTCGTTATGTTGTGTTTGCCGCCTACAATAATAGCATCGTTATGAAAATTTTGATTAAACCTATTGGACTGGTTCCATAAACAGCACCTCTATTGGAGGGTGCCACTTTGTTTAACAAGACACCCAATTATTTTGAAGAACAACGATAGAATACTTGGCGGGTTCATTTTATTTTACGATTATTTTTTATTCCATTATCTTTTTCTTCGCCTTTTGTGTGGGTTTCATTTACTTTTTCATTTTTCATAACTCGAAAATGTCCTTATAACATTTTCTCATTTTCAATGTTGGAAATCACATTTTTCAAATTTGTGTTGTTTTTTGCACGATCCCGCATTTTCACCTTAAGATTAGAAAGTACAAATAGTTTGGAAGTTGAAGAAATAGCAGCTGGTTGATCGAGTATATTTATTGACTGGAAAAAATAGTAAATTAAATAACATAGGGAATTAAATAGTGAACAATTTATAGTAAGTGTGAAATTCGAGGCAATCGCACTAGTCATAATCTGGCGGTGAACCTATAAGTTAAGGAAAGCGCACAAAAAAGCCAAAAAAAAAGGTATATGATTTGTATAGACTTTTTGAAGGAAAGTTTTTATTATGGATGTCAAATCTGAAGATTGTTATCAAGAGTTTTCATTGTTCACTTAGAAATTTTGAATTAAGTTCAGCTTAAAGTTCGATGGTGCAAATTAATTTTCTGTCAAACGGCGAGTAAAACTTGTTGATTTGTCAATAACACACAAACAAGTACAGTATAATGAAAGAAGTAAGTTTATTTATCATCTTTATAATCAGTTTGGAGAAATCGTTGATAGACATTTTCTTAATGAGTTTTATTTTTAAAGAAAGACTATAAGTTCCTATTCACATTTTTTATTTATTTATCACATAGCTTAGAAATTATTAATTTATAAACAGACTTATATAGTTAATATTTATCTTGACTGTCTAAAGGTGTTCGAGAGTCCTGATAATTATGTGGGCTTTCCTTACATTTGTTTTTATTACTCGTATATTAGTGCCTGATAGGGCAAAACTTGATCGAAATCACATCTTGTGCGCTTTCCTATTACAGCCATGATTTTTTTTTTTGCAACACATTAGATTGTGTTGCGAGAAAAGGATCAAACTAAAGTTTTTTCAAAATCATGTGTTTCTTTGGCCAAACTAAAATCGGTCGAAGAAACAAACCTCAATTTTTATACAAAAGGAATTGGAGGTCAGCCTTTCCGAAACTACGAGTAAAAATCGGTCCTCTATCGTCAACAATAATAATCATAAACCCGTCATAAAATCCATTCAATTCTTTACAGCGCTCTGAATAATACATAGAATTTCTAGAACTTCTTCAGAAAACTCAGATTGGCCTCTTATGAAATTTTCCTGGGCGGAGGGACACAAGCCCACAAAGTGTTTCTTAAAGGACGATTGGCTGGTACCTGTTGAAGAAAGACTTCATACTCGTGAAAACCATTTTGTTTTATAGTTATAACAAAGGGACGGACAGTCTAAAAGATACGAATCAAAATCGCCGGAAAAAAACATACCATCTGAGTCAAGCTGAAAATATGGGCAAATCTAATAGGTTTTCGCTCAGAGAAACATTTTATGAACATTTTATCGTGCTCAAGGGAAGAGCTCGCTTTAATTCAAATGCAGCATGAAGTAGACCTATACATTTTCTACATCCCACGTGCAAATTTTCCAGAACATAAGACAGCGGCTACCCACGATATCGCAGTGAGCCAATTTTAAAATATTCTTTCGGGCTCTCTCTGGCTGCCAAAATTTCTTTCTCATAACCTACACAGCCCTCGATTGAATTTTAGCTGAAATGCCTTCGTAAATGTGTAGAATTTTTTAGTAATCCAACCGATGGTATTTGGTATCTATATAACATCCTATCATCTTTTAGAACCTCTTATGTGAAAATATAACGAGATGACAAAAAAATCAAAACTTTTCAAAGGTATTTCCTTTAAATATTTCCCTGTTTCTGTATTTCAACAAAATATTACAATTTTTCATGCTGATACCGAATTTTCAACCCGTTTTGGTCTACGTCGCGATTTACACCCACTTATGAGCATTTTTCTCTTTTTTTTTGGCCATATCTCGCCGAGCGAGAGTCGCCGCCAAAAACGGCTACCGGATTCGTGTTCAGCGACCTTGAAAACCTCCATACCGCTGCTCAACTTACAAATTTATTCCCTGAGCAGAAATCAGAAAATGCAAAGTTTCGAACATATTATTATATTTGGAGAAATCTTAGTTTAATTGAAATATATCACCAAATAATCGAATTATCTGTCTCTACACTACCGCATGATGAAAAAAATTTGGCTAATAAAAGCAGTGTTCATTCGGACATTGCATATTCCAAAATAATCTCCGGATAAAACTCAGTATCAGGTACCAGTCATCAAATTGACCCATGGGTAATTTATTTAATTTTTCTAAAATCATCAAATTTTTATTTCTCAGTACCTTCGTTAATTTTTTTGACTGCCATAAGTTTTCTAAATATTCTTTACATTAATGAAGGATATAATATACTCGTGATTTTTCAGCATAGCTGATTGTCTTCCCGCTGAATTTTCCATCCTTCTTTCGACTTGGAGGTAAAGAAGAGAACATCCTCGATAATTGAAATACAAAAACATAGGTGGTCCGCTTATCAGGGTATAGGGGAACAACTTTCAAAAAAATTGAAAAAATATTCAAAATTGTTGAAAAATATTGAAATTTGGAATTTAGAAAAAGGGTAGTAAGACCTATTATTACTGACCAGAACCATATTTTTAGGTCAATTAATGGGCAAGATATTTAAAAAAAAACTAAAAAACCTGTCCCTTTACATTATTTTCTGTCATGTGTTGGATTTCTCACCCTCTCAGAATTCTGATCAGCTGAAAAGTGGGTCAGATTCTTCAGATTTACTTCTACTAAATGAGAGAAATGAATAGTATTAATTACGTTAACAACTTCTCTTATCACAGCGAAAAAAAAAAATTTATTCCAAACATTCTCAATTTTTGAGTACTTATTACTATCTTTGATAACATATTTTGCCGTTTTTCTAGTAGTTTCTACTACAAATCTTGCATTGTCCTAGTTTTCCTATTCAATTGTATAAATTACTACCTAAAATTTTTTGCAGCGTAGGACTTTATTTCGTCGAACAAGAAATTCTAAACAAAACTAACTTTTGATATCTGCGATAAAATACACGATGATATTACTTCTCCCAAACCACTAACTCATCGACCATAGAAATGAAATTTTATTATAAAATACGGAATATACGTGAGCCAGCGAATTTCCAACCTTTCCAAAATCGTTCACCCGATCACGAATGGTCCGTGTGGCCTATTTTGTCGAAGCGAATTTATATTCGACTCTTCGACCATGCAGAAGGGATGCCTCGAAAAGAAGGAAGCTCTGAGAGAGAGAGAGAGAGAGAGAGAGAGAGAAGAAGAAAAATTCGTCTTCATCTTGTGGCACGCATTGTTACCGCATAAATCATCAAAATGAGCAATCGTTTAAATGCGTGTCCTTTCTCATGGACAGCAGCGTGAAATGTGCGAACAAACCTTTATTGAAAAGTTCGAACCGATAATTTACTATATTCTCAACTGTGGCAGAAAAAATTCTGATAATAACTTTAAACGGGCACAATTTTTTCCCATCTTGTTTTTTCCTTTTAGCGAATATATGTATAGAAGAAATTTCAATGTCGATCTGAAAAGAGCAAGATCAAGAGTTGCGAATAAGAAATTTTTTAAATTGATGACCTCTTATACATTTTGAACGGTCGATATTATTTTTTCTGGGGAACGACTTGGAGAGGATGAAAAGGAAGAAGATGAACAATAAATATAATTTGAAATCCTTTGATGCCAATAACATCATTTTTTTCTACAAAGAATGTTTCTTTTTGGCGAAAAAAAGAATAAAATGAAATTGTTTACTTTGAGAATCACCATGGGTTTTAGGCGAATCAAAATTAAATCCTTGGAAAATGAAAAGGTCTTTTGCAAAGGCTGAGACGAAGAAAAAAGAGATTAAACGAAACTTTATCAAACATTCGTGTTAATGTGTCGCTTATTTCACAGAATTAGAGTACTTTCTAAAATAATTATAATAAAATTCACCGTGGGGTACGATTTTCGCTTAGGTCAAAATGGAAATTCGTTTTTTGATCTTGGCCGAAAAAATGTACGTACTTATATAATTTAATTATCTATTTTCAAAATCTTCATATTAAATTAGATGAATTTTTGTGCGATTCACTTTTCGAATTCATGATTTCAAGTAATACATAATTATCACTCACCTACTTTGATTACACTGATTGGCCGTCGTCGTAAAAATATTTTTGAATGTTTAAAAATTGTGGGAAATATTGCTAGAATTTTTAAAAATCTTCTGTGATTTTTAAGTCTGTACATTCACTCGGAGAAAAAATATTTAAAAAAATTAGTAAGTATGTCGTATACTAACTTTGGGACAGTTAAGGTTTTATGTGAAAAATTAGTTTGAAATATATTAAATTTTAGTATGCAGCCCACTAATTTTCAACATATTTTTGTATTAATTTTTAAAATTTTTTCCAATTCTTAATAATATAAATATTAATTCTTCATATAAAATCTGAATTATCCTAAAGTTAGTGTGCAGATATTAAAATTCAATACTTATGCAGTTTTCTCTCAGCGTTTCGATTGTGTTATTTTAAATGTTATTATAGCTTAGTAAAACAGAAAAATAAGCATGACATTGAAATACGTAAGTAGGAACCTACTCAATTTTAAAGAAATCGCTTGATTTGTTTTTATAACAAAACAAATATTATAGCTTATGGTATACCTACGTACATTATACCTGACGTCCTGACATGATAATTCGATCGTTTGTGGAAACTTTTACCATTCACTTTTAAATGGTGTAAGTGATTTTACCCACAATTTTGCATAATTGGCGGGAGATTTAATTCAAAAATTGATATTTATTCTCAGATTCAGTTTCAAATAGAAGTTTCATTTTATCGAGGAAGAGATAATACAATCAGGTATAGATAAGATGGAAAACAGAAAATATTGTTCGAAAATTTCAGAAAGCTCCCATCAAATGTAATTAATTTAGGTTACCATATTTTCAGAGCATTTACTTTCCAACACATTTCCTTGTAAATTCAAAAGAGCTTTTAAGAAAGTCGAAAGAAACTTTCAAGGCCTTCTTCTATACGAATTCACTTTTTTTCACTTTTCTACTCTTGTCGTTTCGGTGCGTGCATATGAATTAAAGATGAAGCTTTTGGCTGCAAAAAGTATTATGAAATCGAACAGAAAGTTCGCGATTACTTCTGGTTGAGTTGTATTTTGTGTATACGCAAGAAATTTTACCGCAAGAATCGCCAAACCATTGCTTCGAGAAAGGAGATAGTTTTTTTGTGTTTTCATGACCAAAAGTTGAGGGTTTAGTTGTTTACACAAGCAATTCCAAACTCTAAATGATGTGATTTTTTTAAGGGTGAAAAAGAACTTTTTTTTTGCTCATTGTTAGGTATGAGTTCCAAATATTGGTACTAAAATAATTAAAATCATTTGAGGAAATATAGCTATACCTACTAAAGAATTTCAACTTTCGTTTAGAGTATATTTTTTCCATATCTGTTTATTAAAACAGTTCTGTGATTGTTTCACAAGTTATACTTTGAGCGTCTGGGGGGGGGGGGGGAGAAGGAGGGAGAGAAAATTATAAATTATATATCTACGGAGTACATCTTCCATGGTACAAAAGTTACGATTATAGATTTGCATAAGTTTATGTGAACTTTTTTGGGTAGTTTTCAATATTTTGACAAAATCACGCGTTAGCTGTGAGATTTTCGAACATATGTTGTCCGGAAAAATATGGAAATGTTTGAAAACGTGCGAATGTTGATTTTTGGAAAACTCTGCGTAGATACGATTCTAAAAACTCTGTTTGTTATAATTTTTTAGCATAATTTCGATTTGGTTCTTTCCAACTTTAACTTCTGAGCATTTCAAAATATTTCTGGTCTATCGTGAGGCAGTTTTTTTTTAAATTTATCGTGACGCAGAGATAGTTGGAAATAAGCCTAAAAGTATAAAAGGTCCATGTTACTAAAACCGCTGCTAGGGAAATTTGACATGCATATACTAGATTTGCTTATGCTTGTTTCTGCTTCCATTTTGTGATTTTCAGAAAATTATTTCAGTGAAATATTTTCGTTACAAATATGCTCCCGCTCCCTTTAGAAAAATATAGCTACTTATTCAATTGTGTTACTTTTATGTTGTCTTGCTTTTATTTGTTTCGTTTGTGTTGTTCGTCCGTCTATGACTGGAAACCTAAAATAAAATTTATACAGGTTTAACGAAATATAATTATGATGTAATCCTTGGAATGGTATCTCGGGATAATAAATTTTCAACCACTGATGATTGCTTCCGATGGAGAAAGATATTCTAAATATTTTGGTTTTAAATTAACGAGGTATGAAACTTTGAATTTTTGTGTTGGAAAATCTTCAATTTGAAAAAATTAAGTTGAAACATTGTATTGTCATTTATAAACACTAGTTTTTTCATCAGTGTTTTTTCTTAGGATAAACATTTTGTTGTTGGTACTTAAAGATTATTTTCAGAATTTCATGTGTTGAAGTTTTGAAAATATTTCCTGAGTACTAGAAGCTATTTGACCTTGAAAAATATTAAAATATATTTATTATATGTTACGGTATAATGTGCATAATTGTTGATTTTATAAAATAACCGGCGATTTTATAGAATCACCAGGAACACTGTTTGAAGTTCGGTGAATGTATGAAATTTCATACATTCATCGGTGATTCTACATAATAACTTTGGGGGTGGTTGGTGAATGTATAAAAAAATACCAGAAAATGCATTTTAAAATAGCATATTATTACAAAATTAATACAAACTTACTCACAGTTTGGACAATCTGTAAAACTTTGAGAAAAAATGTATTATGCCTTTACAAGATAGTCTGGTGAAAAGCCTTGGAAATAGAGGAGAGAGGGTGATTGGTAATGCCATTTTATGTTCAGTCTTCAAAGTCTGTATAGATAGATCTGACTCTGTAGTCAGTACCAAACACACAAAATGATACTCAGTTGTAAGACTGGTCTGCTTATCTTTTAAGACAGGTAGTACCATGAATATGTCCTGACTACAAACATTCCCCAAGACATAGTTACTGGGGATTGTATAGAATAACCGGTTAATATGTGAAATTTTTCTTCTTTTCATACATTCACCAAAACGCTAGGTGATTCTATAAAATCGCCGGTGATTCTATAGAATTATAGGATTATACACATTAACCGTATCATAATGTATTTTTTATATACATCTGTTACTTTATAGCTCGTCAGATTTATCAAAGAGTATTCAAATATTTTGAAAATTTCAACGCGTTAAAATGTAATAGTGAGGAAATGACAATTTTTTTTATTTTTGGATAAATGGATTATTATACTTTGTTACATCATCAAATACCTTCCCACTTTTTAAGAATTATTGAATGAAAAATAGTTGATGAATTTTCAAAATTCAAGTTTCCCGACCCTTCTTCTCCTTACTCTTTCACCACAAAATGTTATCCATTGGCTGTTGGCCTTTCGCTATTACTACCAGTAAAAGAAAGTAGTTCTAAAAAGACATAAAAACTGAACGAGGCATTTTCGTCGTCTTCAAAATCCCATAATAAAATTATTTATTTCCTTCGTCGTTATACACTATTTACGAGAAACAAATAATTTTTCGGCTCTGCTGTAGTGTCAAGTGCTTATTTGAAAAAAAAGAATGACGAAAAATAGCTTCCTACGTCAGAAAACTTTGTTTTCTAAATTGCTGTTCTGGTATAACAATAGGCACTATATTTATTTTATTTCTTTTTTTGTTTGTTTATTGTTTCAGTTATAATTATCTGCGCCGAGAAGACAATTGTACGTGAAATTTTATTGGCTGCTGAAGAATTAAATATGATCGACAATGGAGAATACGTATTTTTCAGCGTCGAACTATACAGCAGGTGAGTTAAATGGTTTCTCCAAACACGATGGTGTATAAAATTCAGAATACCAACAATCTTTATTTCAATACTACTACAAGGTTAAAAAATTGTAAAAAAATTGTAAAAATTTAGGGTGCCAGCTATCGGATTATTATAAAACTACTTGGTTTTAAAATAATCCGATAATTCGAATTAAAAGTGTAGGTGCTTCAATTATTACCTTCGTTTGACTTTTATAGTCTTCTTTCATGCTAGCTTGAAATATTTCAGCAATTTGAAAATCACCCTGCTGACCATCTCTAATACTAGATAGTTTACCTGAATAAAATTCAATATGAAAAAACGTAGTTATGAAAAAAATTCTGAATTCAAGTAAGTCCCAACTCTTGTAGATTAGTATGAATAAGTAGGCCTTTTCACATATACAGTATAATAGTCTCTCTATTGCTACTACATGTAGGTATTTTATTACAATTTATTTGAATGCAACAGAAGATAACACCCATCAACGGTGACACAGAAAAATTTGAACTTGATTATTTATATCTTCAAATGCCTTACATTGTAATCAGTCAGTCAGTCTGTAGAGACTTGTGACTTATGGCACTTCTATTTTTACCTACTATCTCATTTTCTGACGACACAGTTACATCTTCGAGCTTTCATTATTTGAGAGCTTTAAAGTCATCATACAAAACATTTTCGTTCTTAGTATATGCGAGATTATTATTAATGGAGGAAATTCGAAAGTTATATTTGACTAAAGCGTTGACCGAAAAGCAGTGGGTACATTAATTTCGTCGTCATCAGCAGTCGCAAAAGCATCATACATCTTATCTGCCATTTATCATGTAGGTGTTCTTGAGTGAGGAGACCATTAGTGCCAAGTAAAATGTAAATACGTCGGTCGCTGATTTACCATGAAGTATTTTTGTAAAGTTGAAAGTATGTACATTCAGCTACCATTGGAATGCTGAGATATATAGCAGTTATGTGATTTGACTTTTTTACCTTTTAATTCAATCAAAAT
Source organism: Parthenolecanium corni (assembly GCA_038050395.1). NCBI lineage: Eukaryota > Metazoa > Arthropoda > Insecta > Hemiptera > Coccidae > Parthenolecanium > Parthenolecanium corni. The sequence continues at coordinate 3,616,953 of JBBCAQ010000038.1, read as the reverse complement.
TATATAAATTAACAGCCTGCTCAGTAAATTAGGTGGAAGAGGGAAATTTTTTGCAATATCCAAAATCACCGCGGGCTGATAAAGTGGTCACTCTAATATCGCTCAATAATTATCATATATGTTGCTTTCACGAAGAGTCGTGAAGGCGAAGATGAATTCTCTTTTACACCAATCACTCGTATATTACCTATATAAAAATATTGATAATCAATGTTTCTTGAGAAAATAATTTTTTGAAAGAATTCAACATAATATGTTACAATGTTTGAAATTTTTTCTTTAAAGTTAGTAAGTATATCATTATAACTTTTCATATTCTTTACTATTTAAGCGAATTTTGAGCAAATTGTGAGCAATTTTGAGCAAATTTTGATCAATTTTGAGCAAATGTTGATCAATTTTGAGCGAATTTAAGCAAATTTTGAGTTAATTCGAGTTAATTTGTGCAAAGTTGAGGGAATTTTGAAAACATGGCTATTGCGAGGTAAGTAATATACCCAAGTAGTCCTCAAGTTGCTTCAAAAATCATCCTAACTTTCCCAAGTCTGCAATGCGTAACTCAGCAATATTTTCTAAACTTTTTTCGAATTTTTCCCCCCACAATTGTTGTATACGCGACTATATATACGAGTATAGGTTACGATGCTATTCTAATTAATTAATACCAACTTACCATTAGCCAAATTTCGGTGGTTAATGAAATACGGTACATTAGATTTCACGTAAATCGTTGACAGAATAGGTACGACCCACGATCTACGATGAGTGAACATTAACTAAGCTGATGGAAGTTGTTGGATGCTAACGACGAAGCAATTGTTAAAATGCAATTTTAAAGGGCATTATTTATACACGAGTTGAAACTTCGTCGAACAGTTTTCAACGCTACGCTGACGTGTTTGTCTCGGTTCAAATAGTCTAATTTCGAGTGTTCTCATACACTGACAGGAAATTATTAATTTCCGTAAATCCGTAAAGCTACTTCTACTCGAATAGCTTTTTTTTTTCGATTTCACATTTGCTATTCATTGATGGATTATGTTAAAGGTTTATATGCGAGACACCAGTTTCTTGTAGTTGTGAGTCGTACGAAATTAGAAGCTTATATGGAGGCGGTTTTGAATGGCCCATTGATTTAATATCCGGACTTCGATGGTTTTAAAACGTAAAGAGTTGAAAGTTTTGACTGAAGCCATTTTTTCGCACAAAATGCGCTTATTTCACTGTCGAAAAATTTCTTTCCAGCAGCCTTTTCAAGGCTAGCTGCTGGAAAGAAAATTTGAGTTTGCAAATTTCGGGATTATTTATTATGAAAGGCAAGTATTGGATCTATTGTGCTGTGAGCTTATGAACCAAAATGTGTTATTTTTGTATCAGAAGAGAATATGTAGTTCCAAAATGTACAAAACTCAAATTCTAGAAAAATGAAAGTACTTAAATGCATTCTGAGTTACTCAGTATTTGAAATAAGGTCATTTAACGTAATTTTTGTTACACAGAAGTAAATTTGAATTTTAGCAAAGAGTTAAAAATCGATGGTTGACATCGAGAATGTACACTGAAATTAATTTTGGTGGTAATTTTTACTACATATTTGTACGAGAAAACGAGAAAAATTCAAGATTTATAGTAGAAATCACCCCAAAAATAGTAATATATTATCTAAGATGGTAAAAAGTACTCGTACTACAAATACTATAAGAATATCTACAGTACAAGTAAATCGTAAAAATTTCCTTGTTTTCCTAATCAAAATGTTAAAAATTACTATTCATTTCCTTCAGTGTAGTTAGGTAAAAAAAAAAAAAAGTCTCAAGAATTTGTAAAAATAATGGCACTTCTTTTCCCATAATAAGACCTCATATCGGTTGGAATTAAAAAGCGTGAAAGCCTTTTTTGAAAATTTTGGACTCATCTTCTTTGCCCTTTCAGATGCCTATATTTATGACGTTGTCGACTAATGCGTCGGTCTTGTAATTTGTGGCCTTATAGTGTAGCCTATTTTCCGTACCATAAAAAGTTATTTTCGTTTTTCACGTGTTACCCGCCAGACCAAACCGACATATTTCCGCCTAAACTTTTCCTCAGCTTATTAGAGTCCGACGTGTACGTGATTTTGCTCCCCTGGTTTCCGCGATAACGTTGGAAGAAAACGGAAAACTTGTGATCCAAAAAAAGAAGTGTGCAATTTCGCATATAGAAAAATGCCTATACCATTATAGGATGTCGTCTGTTGCCGAAAGAAACGTACCTACGAAGTGACAGACTCGAAAGGAGGACGAAAAAAAAAAGACTGAAAGGGGAGCACGGCAAAAAAAAAATATGGAAGGCAGGGTTTGAGAAAGAGAAGAAAATTATTAGTTTACGTAATGCCAGCTGAGTTCCAAAACAATGACGCGTGTTGCCAGATAACGAAAACGTCATTACATAAGTTTTTGTGTGGCGTACCCTTAACGGGTAAACGTGACGAAACTTCCTCACTGATCGGATCTGCGTCGAGCAAAAACATATGACTGCTGCTGTCGTCGAAGAAAAAATGTTTTATATTTTTTATATTATACGTACTTGTTTATAGGAAGAAAAGGAAAAAAAGAAAATCTATTAGCTTTATATGAAATTGGTTTCATCTTATCTGTCACAAAAGTAAAGTCACTTTAAGGCTTAAGATGCTTATAACTTAACCCCTCGTCTATTGAATTAAGTCGGTAAAATTATATACTGTAAGGTTCAGTGGGGTAATTGTAACATAAGATTCGATTAGTTCAACTTTACCACCACCTCGCGACAATATTTATGTACCGAAGTTTACAAAACTTGGAACATACTCTACAAATACCCTACAAGCATATCCAACATTTTGTAATACTACAGCCTTACATGTATTTTGAAAATACCTAACTTATATGATTTTAATATCATGAGAATATTTTCTGAATATTACAGGGCTATAATATGTACGAGTAAAATGACTTTTCACAATAGGTACATGCACGAAAAGTAAGGGAAAACATTAACCAACACTTTTCTGTATTAATTTTTTTATATTTTACTTTTTTTTTTGCCTAGCATTGAAACCTGCCGGCATGTTTATAATTTTTGTCGCACTTTATTGATAATATTTTTAGGTGGGCATATATTTCTCGTTAATTTATTGATAAATTTTTCCGCAATTGTGTGAAAAATTCTGCACTAGTTTTCCCGACCCCCCCCCCCGCCCTCCTAAAAGAAATGTGACCTACGCTTTTGTACTCGTACATACGAAACTTTTCTTCCCTAAAAAAGTGATGTCGATTAAACAATTTTATTGACAATGAGTTCTCTTTCTCTCTCTCTCTCTCTTTTTTTTTTTTACAGTGAGCCTCGTTCGGTATCTTTTTTCCATTTCTCATTTTGTTTGGTGTGCTGAGTGCCACAAAATTTTTTTGTCCGGTGTTCGAGCACGCTGGAACTTGGGTTTGCCACCAATGATAGTGGGAACGGTTTTTTTTGTAATCTTTGTAATATCGGCCCCAAGTAAATTAAATATGTGCCAATAAATAGAAATATTTTTTCAGCTTTCAAACCTTTTTTGTAGCCAAACTTTTGTTGATTTAAATCAAAGATAAGAATGAAAAGCTGACAGATACCAAGTACTCGTATTTTTCAACAGATTTTCGGAGATTTAAAAATCATTAAACAAAAATACTACGTAAGCTCTTGCCATTAATTGCTGCTTTTCTGTGCAAAATCTTTCTAGTTATTTTTCCCTTTCCTAAAAAATTTATCCCTATGTCACATTTTGCAGAATTATTTGGAAAAATGCGAAAAAAAAGTTAATCGCTCGCGACAAAACGCATAACTTACGCGACTTTGAGCTATTTACCCTACTTACGTCTGTTTGGGAGGTAAACACTCGATTTTTCATTTTTCAGCTTCGTAACCTTTTTTTTTTCGCCTCCAAGAAACACGTGAAACGTTGTTTGAAAAATACCAAACTGGGGGAGGGGCATACGGGGCACCAACAAAAGAAATGGTTTTCGTGGCGCAAATATTGCATACGAGGAACGCGTTCACGCATATGAACTTGTACTTACCCTCTTAACAACATGTCTGAGGAATTTTGTATACAATATGTAGCCTACCTATATCATCTATATATGTACATATATTATTTTTATTCGAAAGGAAAAGCCGTTTTCTCCTCACTCCCGCCGGCGTACGTACGTATCTAAGTGTGTGAGTTTTTTTTTTTCGTCAGTGTCATTTGTCATGTCACCAATTTAACGTTTTTTTGTCGCCTTTATACGCCATTATCGAGAAATATTGGGGAGCGTTTTTTTTTCTATTGACAATTTTCTAAAGGAAAATTCGTTGAGTGTGTTTGCTTTGTGCTACCAAAAATTCGTAGTCGACGATAGAGATTTTAGCTTTAAAATTTAATTCAAAGCGATAGATTTCCTTCTGGAGTTGAAATTTTTTGTATAATTTGTGGGTACGCGTGTGTTTTAGCTTCAAGTTCATCGGTTCGAAGCCATGGTTCGATGCGAATGACACAGACGACAGAAACGCTCGTGCGAAAAAAGCATTCTCAGCTTTGCTGGTGGTTACACCTAAAATGCCGGATAGCGAGAAGTACAGAAATTTCTCCATGAAGGTGAGTGGATATGCTCCAGTGTAGTTTAACAAGTTCGGTTATAGTTTTATGGTACATATGGGACCAATTTCAAAACTTCTGCATTGGTACTTGCTGTCTTTTATTAACACAGACAATACAACTGCAGAGGAATGCGGTGGGTACCTGTATGTGTATATGGGTGATTCTTATAGTGTTTGAAAACGAATGAACAAAACTTCTCAACACTAATACACACAAATCAAAAGTCAAAAAGTAGCCAAATCAGAGAATCATCAAAGAAAATTGAGGAACCTAAGGGGTGCATAAATTATGTGCTCGTCATAAAACTAGAAAATGTTATTTATTGAGTGTTCATAGTCAAAAATAAATCATCTACAGACTCCTTTCATCCAGTAAATATAGCGCTTCCCTTCACCCCTTTGTTATAATCTTAACAACACATCTCAAAATAAAACAAATCAAAAGCGTTCGTGAAAATATTTAAGAGATGCATTGAAAAATTATGACGAAACAAATTAAATAAGAAGAATAAACTTCTAGCGCTAATCCCTAGTTTAGCTTAGGTAACTGGAACAAGAATACTTCAGCAACACAGGAATCAGCATTTCAACAAAAAAACACTAGAAGTACCAGGTGGTGTCATATACAACACCATTCAAAATTTTGAGACGGACTTCTCAAAGGACCGATATTTTGAAAACCACTAACTATGTGTCATACGGCGCCACCTAGTCCTTTGAGGTTACTCTTGTGGTGTCATATATGACCCCGCCTGGTCCTTTGAGTAATCGAGTAAAACATGGTATTTCTAGTGTTAAATACTCGTATTCAAATATTATTATTTATACGATAGAAAACTTCAAATAGGGTGGTTTGCACACTACGTTCTACAAGAATGTTTATATGTATTCCTGGCCGAGCTTATAATATCTTGGCAACCAGAAGAGTTACAGTTTTTTTTTTCTTTTTCTAATTGATACATAATTATATTCAGAAGTATACTCAACCTCTTTACATCTATAATATTGAAAATAACAACCATTTTTGGAGGAGGTGGTAGCCATCTTTGAAAACTATCCAACATTATGTCCTTTGACAAATCAAAAAGGAGTCTTATGATAAAATTTAAAATCCAAAAAAATGGATATCACCTTTAGCTCAAAGTTGCTTTGTAAAATTGTTTCAGGTCAAAGAACGGGCTCGTGAATACAGTACCAATATATCTGACAATACTCCTGTTTCACCCTTCGTGACAGCTTTCTATGATGGAATTTTACTCTATGCAATTGCTCTCAATGAGACTATCGAAAGTGGCGGATCTCCACGTGATGGCTTGGCAGTCACTCAACGCATGACAAATCGAAGTTTTGAAGGTAATACAAGAATCATTTTTATTTTTCTTTATTCAGTGTGCTATATACAGCTACTTGTAGGCTGGAAACACAATGAGCTATTGTATGCCTGTACCTAATCTGTATAAATTGAGAATGACACTATTTTTCAACCTAAGGAGCTGAAACTTTTATCGATTTTTTTTCCCCCACGAAAAGGAACCATTCTGTGTGGTGGGAGATAAAAAGTTCGAAACTCGATGAAGAGCACCCTAGTTAGTATCATTTTGTTATATTCTAAAAATTTTCGAATATTCCAACTTCGTCTCTCACTAAAGTATACCTACTTTAATGTCACCCTTCTCATGCTTTGTGCTTCAATCTCGTCATTTTTTTTTCACTTATTTTCATTCGACGGCGCGAGAAAAAAAAAGATTTCGTGTTTACAAGAATTTCACTTTCGTTAACTGTCTGTTGGAATGTTTCGCATAAGGGTGACACCAGCTTAACGCACAGTTTTACTTCTCATCTAATCTCCTTTTGACATGCACAAGAACTCGACGAAGTCATCTCTGCCTCTCGTCTTACTCCGTATTCCCTCTTTTAAGGTTACCTGGTAAAGTTATATCGTCGACATGTAGATATGAACGATCCGTCCGTAATTTTTCATATTATTCAACATTAATCATAAAGAAGGGTGAAACGAGTCGAAAGTGAAGAAAATGAGGAAACTGAGTAGGCAAGGTAAAAGAAAAGTGGCAAAAAATGGCGGGAAACTATAGGTAAGTAAAATAAGAAAAATTACGTTATCGGTAAGTATATCTTATTGCGTAAAGGCATATGTTTAAAATAAGGTGTGAAAGTTGACATTGAATGGTGAAAGCGTGGGTTTACAATTTCGCCTCCAGAAAGAATGACGGAGGTAGAAAACGAAATGAAAAAAAAAAAAAGAAGAGGAAATTTATACTTTGAGAGAACTATGGTGAAATGTAAACGGAATATTTGCATCGACTGGCAAAAGGATTTTATGTCTCATTCTTATCAAAATTTCATCATATGAGAATTGACAAATTTTGGAATGCATTTTCTTTGCTTATTTTGCGATAAAGTACCTTCTTTATTGATAGAATTTTACAAGTGTGAAAGTTATAAGTTTCCATAAATAAGTATAGGGTTTGTTCTTTGAGGAATAGAGGTAATAATATGTTTGAGGAATAGAAGTGATAAGTTTCGAGGTAATAATTTCGAGTACTAAAAACATGCTGAATACTAAATGCTGAAAATGGCTGAATAAGTAAAAAGTATTCGAAATAGATTTACGAGTAAATAATAATGTTGCTGTAATATGGGGATAATTTTAAGGAGAAAACGTGTAGTAATTTTATAGACTGGGTGGTAGGAATAGACCAAATTTTCTAAAAATTGAATAAATACGACAAACATATGAAATATCATTTAAAAAAATCTTGATGGGGCTAAGTGGTCTTGACTTTGCAAAAGAACAGAAGAACTCTTTTATTTTTCATTTCTCGGACCACACTAATCAGGAGAATGTTTTGCTGTACGTTATCTATCTCCGCTGTCGATTTTCAACTTCGTGTTAAATTCCCGTGTAACGAAAACAAAGACAGATATTAACGTATCAAAAACTATTGGGATCATTTGGTTCTAGAATCACCAAATTTAAGCCTTGAAGTATAACATTAATTAATAAATCGAAAACTTGTTACAATGTTCTTTACAAATTTTTCAGGTGTTACTGGGTATATCTTCATGGACGAAAATGGAACAAGGCTTATTGATTTTTCATTGCTAGATTTGAATCCAAACTCTGGCGAATTTCACGTAAGGAATTTTTTTAATTTTTGTAATTGAAGTTCCTTATTTTAAGAGTGAATATTCTTCCTGCTGAAGTATGTTTCAATAATCATTTATAGCCATTGGTGTAGCTGAAATTATATATTTCATAAAATACCAACTTATTTCGATTTTATGATCAGTCAACTTTCTGCACGGTTAATTTTATAGTAGAACGAAAGCTGTAGTTTTCTATAACTTATTTTTCGCCATGTATAGTCTAGAACATTCGACTCACACATTTTAATACAGTCATGGCACCTTGCGTTTTCAACATTCCAAAAATACAGCAATGTGTGTTTTCTACTCTACTGTGTGGAGAAATCTCATTTTCAGTTTCTGTATCTTTGTTTTCACCCCCTCTTTTTTATCGAAGATTAATTTTGCACGAGCAGTTTTAGACGTGCTGAATAATCGAAATATTTCACTAAAAGAGAGTGAATTCAAATTACTTGAACCAATATGAACATGGTAACTTTCAGTATAATTATAGTAACTTTTTTCGGTGCAATTTTAGGTTCTGCTTCTGCAGAAACCATAAAATCATCGTACACGAGTCCACTGAGTTCACAAAAATGAAAAAAAGCAAAAGAATTCCAATTACTTTTCGCAGGTTTGAAATATTTCGCAATTTTCTCGACATTATCATTTCAAATGAGAAAGGTTTTTTCTACCTTCATTTGAATATGCGTCGCCAACATTGTCAGAAGTGCATAATTATGTTTCATTTTTGATGTCGAAAAAGCAACGACGTAGTTACTTTTTCCCAATCTTTTTTTTTTTTTTTTTTTTGGATCTGGAGAGGTAATTCAGCCATTGCGCAGTTTTTATTCAAATTTTATTACAGTAAAATTTTAATAAAATGCTCTCACATTTTCTCACGTTTTTTCATCTAATAGTCATAATTTGATGTGTTTAATTTGTCCCTGTTTTGTGAAAAATGGGAGGTCATTAAGCAGGTGCTTCTTCTTTAGGCTTATGAAAGTTTTCTTTCTACCGTACGTAAGTATCTATAGAGCAGTCCTATCAATTGCAAATGAGATTTGTTTAGATTGGAACTGGTGAGAAATTATTACCAGTTTTTCATAATTGGAATTCGTAAATAAATTCAAATTATCAAAGTCCTGAATGGCATGTAATACTTGCAATTTTGGTGAGAATAAGCATCAAGTTGGTATAAAAAAGCTCAAAGTACTAAATATAATAATATGTTGGTATATAGTTACTATTCAGAATTCTTGAATTTAAATTAATATGCTAAAGAACAAAAACTCCAATGGATTTTATATGCGAATTGATAACAATTTTGGTCATTTCTTACCAGATAAAATGTAAACAAAGCTTGTATTACGTCTTTTTTGGAATGCTCTATGGATTACTGCTAAGAAGTGTTTCCTTGAAAAATGAGTCAAGTCCCCTTTTTTATCAAGTTTGAGACTAATTATTTTTTATAAGTATCTAAAAATAGAAAAAAAAAATATATGAAGGCAGTACCAATATTTATAATGTATTTTTATTGAGCCGGATGCGCTGAATTTCGGTTTCAAGAATCCTTTCAGTTGAAACATAATGGTGGTCAAAATTTTGTTGCAGTTGAATCAAATTATTGCTGCTATGCTTGGAGAACGTACCCTTCAAACAGTTGAACAATTTCATGAAAGCTTTTGTAAAAAGAAATTCTATTTGAATGTAACCCGTAAATCCTTTGTGCGGAGGTGTTCATTGTTCGACGCACTAAATGCTATTCTGCTGTAGTGCGTCTAAATTTGAATCACCCTGTATATTTGGTGTTGCTGGTAGCTAGGTAAAGTATCGTCAGTGTATGCTGGCTAATTATGGTTATAGGATACATAGATATGTTGAATCATCCTAGGATTGAATTTTTGCATTGCCCACTTATTGGTCAATTACTGATAGAGTAATGATCCTCTTACCAAATTCAATCTTATTATCCTCTAATGTGTCCCTCAGACGTCCACGGTACCTGTTTTTCGAATTAGAAATTATCAAGGTCTTTTGCAAAGGCCCTAAAAGTGGAAACATTGGTGCTACGATGGCTGCCGGAATATTAGGGCAGCAAGGTATAGAAGGTATGTATGGATGTACATTGTTGCGCATGGTTCGTTCAGTCTTATCTTTATATCATCTGATGAGAACGTAGGCTGTGTACAGAAAAAAGGAAGGTACTATAGAGCTCTAAAATTTTACCACCAAATCGAGAGACATCTGTTGCTTCAGAATTATATGAATAAAAACTACCCCATCTTTTAGCCGTTTTTCTTGTTTTTCTCGGCGGCCTATACCGTTATCCGACCTTAATTCCACGAACGTGGTGCGAATACTCAACACGGCCAATTAAAAAGTTGAAAAGCAAATATATTTTTCTTTTTGCTCGAGTAAAACGAAATTATTTATGCGCTCGATGCGAGCGTAAATAAACTCTAAAACTGAGGAGGCCTGTATTGAAAGCCGATATAGTTGGCTAAAATTTATAGCAAATAGACGCCAGTTAACGCACGGCTTTTTAGATAAGAAAATGAGAAATGAAAGTGTAGCTTCTATATGTTTAAAAAGAAAATCCGTTTCGTACCGATGAAACAAAAGACTTATGATAATATGAATGCTTATCTTACAAGTATATTGGTTTCAGAAAACCTTGTTATTATCATAATGTTCGTTTCAAAAAATCACTACTTTTTTGTGCCTAGAAACGAAGAGAGGCAATCACTTTTTCCTTTCAAAAATAGGAGTAGTAGCTCTTCAACACAAGGTCAAATAAAGTTGCTGTTGTATGGTTCTTGTATGGGTCAGTTGAAATCGTAAGTAATGCTGCTAATGTATTTCGTTTGGGATTGAGTGGCTAGAGTTTCTTAAAATTTTGCACCACGTTTCTTTTTCATCCTTTTTATTGATTTTTTCCCAGTGGTTATGGAAATGAATTTGGCTGGTGGAGGAAAACTAGGCTATTTAGAAGAAATAGGAGAAAAATTTTAATTAGTATGAATAACGTGTGTTTTACCCACCACTGTATGTCTGTTTGTCTCTATCTGTACTGTCAGCCTGCCATTACTCGAGGGTGTACCCACACTACCTTTGCTTTTTTTCGAATGGTTCACAATTTATTACTATTTTTACTGAGTTTTGCATCGAATTTGCTAAAATTTAGATATTTTATCGTCGAATATATTATCTATGCCCGGATGAAGTCCTTTTTTCAAGTTTCAAAACTTTGGAGCTCTTTTTGAAAGACTTGAACAAAATCTTTTTTGGGGTTTTAGAAAAAAGTGAAAAAAAATGAAATTGAAAAAAATAAAAAGGAAATTGTCCGGGCATAGAAAATATAATCAAGAATAAAATATCCTTTGAGAAAATTTGGTTCAAAACTTGAAAAAAAAATAAAAAAATTTGTGAGAGCATTTTTGAGCTAAAGCACGTGAAAATTGTCATTTTGGGTGCCAAAACGCAAATCGGCAACACACGTGTCCAAGAAATTGCCAAAATTTCTCCCATGTAAATAGCATTCTTGTGCATAGTTTCTTAGACATCGATGTTGAATTTATAGTCAAGGTATGTGTACACTCTTAAGGTAAAGTTCTAGTTATTAGTGGGCAGTCGTTACTCTTTTGGCAGTGGTGAGTAGTTGTACACTCAGTGATCTGTTTGCTTACCTGGTCCCAGTCATATTAAGACACATTGGTAGCGGCAATGTCTGAGCTTGATATGAGCACACGGCACACCTGTGGTAATGTAAATGCAAGTCACTCTGACCTTAGTCGCTGAGCTTGGCACTTGAAATAAATTCATTTTCTTTTATACGTTATTCTGACAAATTAGTGAGCCTATATTTTATGCTATTTTAGCCGATATTGTCTTGAAAAATATTTTTTCATCAATTTTTTTTATCCTTAGATCCTTGAAATTTTTGCTATCACTATTTACAAAGTTTTTACGATTTTGAAAATTATAAGAACATAGCTTCTGCCTTTTTTCGCCTTTACGAAAGTTTTATGGAGACTATGGAGAGCCAATATTCATTACATTCATCGACTAGACTATTATTCCTCCTTCGTCTTCTCGATTTCTCAATAGGTACACATCCATCGTGTATTGAATTTAATAACCGTGTAAAGATTACAAACAAAGAGAGACAAAATGAAAAAGTTTTTTCTCCAAGTTCGTGTAAAAGTTTTTAGCCAAGGGCCACGATTTCGAAAAGAATTCTGCACGACCGAAAGCACGTCATCTAATAGAATGAAGTCGTAAAATTGGCCGAAAAAAAATTCAATCCCATAGGGTGAGGAAAGATAAAATATTTATTTTTCTCAAGTTTACTCGTTTATAAAAACACCTACGATTTTGTGGTTTATAAAAAACATTTTTCCGTTCTATTTTATGGAATCATTTTACACGTCATCAACCGAGAAAGATATCTGGCATTTTGAAAAAATGATTTGGAGATTACGTTTTTTTTTTTTTTTTTTTTGGTTCAAAAATTTTTAACTCAGCTGGTAAAATTCGGTCGGTAAGAAGAGATAAAGTCGAAAAAATGCATATCACGTCCACGCTGTATCGTCAAAAATCTTGATAAATATTTTATAATAGTATCTCGTCGCATTGTCTGGAGCGAAATGGCTTCCACAAGTTATACATTTTATCTGCTATAGTTTTACAGGCAGTATATCCTTATCGTTATTCCAAATATTGAAAATCAACTGTTGAATATTAAATATTGCTATCTAAATTTTTCGAATATACCTTGTAGCTACTGGCGAAGATTAATTTAGATTATATTTTACGTGAGAAACGTGAATACTCGTAGAGTGGTTTTGGTTGATTATTAGAATTCATGGCATCCCTAGGTATAAGCCGGAAATTGATTACATATTGAGCGCTGCTAAGGATGGCCAGTGAAATGTATCTGCTATAATTGAACACAGATGTAGTTCTACTTGTCCATAGGTTGTACATACTATCTAAGTTCATCTGCGTCAAAAATTATGTCTATCTAACTATGTATTAGGGAAAATATGAAATGTACATTAATTGTATTATACCATTATAGTGCTCTAAAATAATGCCAGCAAACTTGGTTTATATTTCATCCGATGAGAAATATTATCAGTTTCTCATATTATAGACCAAATTATTATTTTTTAAATTTCAAATTTTTAAAAGTGTATCTATAATCTGTGCTTTTTATTTACAATTTTTCATTTTACAAGCTCAATATTATGAACCGATTTTAGTCGGATAAGTTATAACTTATTAAATACAACCCTCCATATCCAGACAGAGTTGTTTGTTGTATTTAAAATTTGAAAGACCTCTTTTGAAGTCGTTAAAAAACGTTTTTAGTGGTTTTGAAAAATAATGAAGCGTCTCACTAGAAGTTAAATTCATGCGAAATTATGTATTTTCTTATCACATTCTTGAGTGTTGAATTATTTTCGTTTTTTGTTTTATTTTTATTTTTAGATTGTTGCTCATTATATTAATGCAAATAAGTCATTAGAATTTTTACCAAAAGCCCAAATTCATTGGTCTGGTGGCCGTCAAGATGCTCCACCTGATACACCTGAATGTGGTTTTGATGGTTCTCTATGCGCCGACTGTAAGTATAATGAGCTTTGTAACTGCCAAATAAAGTCTTTAAATTGTGACATCATCACATTTTGTTGCGGTTCCAAATAGGTTTTTTTTACAGCCATTCGCTGATACAACTTTCGTTTTTATTTTACAGATGACAAACTCATGTTTTGGGTTCTGGTTGGATTAGCATTTTGGGCAATGGTCGCGTCAATGGTTATATCAATCGTGATCTACAGGTAATTTTTAAAAAAAACTTTTATTTTCTTTCTTTTATCTAAGTATAAAATTATTCCTAGAATCCATAGAAATAAATAAGAGTACGATTGCATGCGGCTTTCTATCTTGAGAGAGAACTCATTATGATTTATTGTGGATGAGTATCGTTGACGGACGTGAAACGTCGTCTTGTATGTTGCAGTGCAAAATTTGAACTTTTTAGAGCGGATGTTTGACAGTTGGTAAAATTCGAAATTTTCGTATTCGTAAAGATCGACTATTCTTCTATTCGTAAATTTTATTACGAAATATTATATCGACTTCTCTTTTCCTGACAATTATTTTTCACCCGAATAAAGGTATCGTTGTGCGGCAGTTTCGAAGGCTGCGTTCTTGAGACCAGGTAAAGCGCTTGTAACGTCATGTGCCATGCTTATTGCCTAACCGATTCGCCGTAAATGTGCAATTTTCGCTTCCTTTATGCGGAAAACGAGGACATGCAACTCATTATGAGTGGCGGGTATAAGAAAGTTTTTTTTTCTCTCTTCAGTAATGGGTGGACTTGCTTATCTCCCCGGAATTTAAAGTAATCCTCCCCCTTGCCCCCTCCCACCGATAAAATCAAATTAACAACTTGTCCGATTCAAAGAAAAAATTATTAAATTTTTTGATTCATTTGCACCGAATTCCAGATTTTGTGTATTTTTTAGTCATTCTTTCAAATGTTTTTTAATACGAAAATTTTTTTTCTAGTCATCTCAAACATATTAAGCAAAATCCGTCTATAAAAGTATATTTGTGTATGGCCTTGATGAATCGAATTTTGGTATCACATTAATCCTGTTATTTTTTTTTTTTTAATTTTAATTTATTATGCTGAACTGTCCTGTGCCCGGCTGTTCATAATGAGTTTTGTGTTTAAGAATAAGTGTACGTCATAAACATGGCTCAAGTAGGCGATATAAATACAATGGGCAAAGGGAATTTATTATCGGCATTTTAACCTTATTGAGTTGAAATAAAATTCATGAAACGTTAGATTAATAATTCGGATGGTTGCGTTTTACATTATTGAATTTAAGCTGCCCATAATTTCACATCTTTTTTAGAACATAATAAGATTAATATATTTAAAACAAAAATTATGGAACCAATTTAATTTTTACGAATCAACTTCTGTTTTCCATTTTCATGCAAGGATCATTATTATGATTGTATGTGAAAATAGGATCCTAAATCAGTAAAATATAGTGCCTTCATCTTAAATATTTATTTGGATCTAACGTATTTATATTGCTTACTATAAAATATAGTCTTGATTGTGACGTCACGTGCGAATATTTTCTTTACGTTTTCTGTTTGGTTTTTTTGATGTGACGTTTTCATGTGTATTGATATGAATAATGAAGAACTAATTATCTGTCTGATACGCCAAAAAGTCTATATTTTTAATAATTTGATGTTCTTGAAAACTAATTGAACAATCGACGTTTACAAATTTTAATCACTGTGCTTTGGAGTATCAAATTAATGGTTTAATTTACTATCACATAAATAATGAATTGATTTTGTCTATCTAAAGCATGCCAGTGAGTAACAGTATATTCAAATCAAAAAACATAGTATTTGAAAGAAACGTTGTGTTCCAGGTTTTAAAAATGGTGCTGTTTGTTTTACCTACTCTTTTAAGAATTTCATTAAACATTGCACCAGCGTACCTATTTTCAACTCGGTCAAACCTCTTGTGGAAAATGTAATTTTTGACTTAGGTACTTATATCTAATATTTCTTATCTGATTTTTGAAAATTAGACATAATAGTGTGATAAAATTCCAATTTTTCCTTTTACAATATTTTAAAATCCTGATTTTTGAAGATGAAAATTATTCGCCATATTTTTTCAATAAAATGAATTTTATCCTTGAAGAAAATTAAATCGAAAAAATGCGTACCACATTTTCGGTTGTCAAACCTGAAAGCAAACTCCCTCTCTACAAAAATCAGGAAAAAGTTTTGGTTTTCTATTTGCGTTTTCCAGTTGAAAATCTGAACACTTCATTAAATTTACGTAGGTACTTCGGTACAACGCTTCTCAGATTTTACTCATGCTATCAACAGTTTTCAATTTTTTTCATGCCAATATCAAACATGTAATTCGGTCACTATAAATGAAGTTGGCAGAAATAACATATACCCAAGACGATAACTGTGAAAAATTGTGGTTATACATCGTAAACTACTGTCTCAAACCATTTCGGATAAGAAAGAAAATTTGGAAGGAAAAACGGCAACGAATTCTTTGTCCTGGGAACAGAGATCGAATCGAGATAGTATTAACGCACTAAAAAAGATTAAACCCGTGTCACACCAGCCATGATAAATGATCTTTTGAGAGAGAGAGAGAGAGAGCAAAAAAAAAACTTGCACTATACATACATAACATACGTATATACATTTACACAAAAAAAGCTGGACTTTGGAGGAATGGTGGATGATTTAACGTAAAACGAGCGTCATTAGTGATTTTCAATATTTTCAAGTCTGTGAAGGAGCAGGGTGAAGATGAAACTCAGTTCAGATGATGAAGTGCTGCTAAAAGGTTCGAATAAAACCTTTGAAGATTACGGTATGGCCATAAATGGCTGCTGGTGTTTATCAACTTGATGGCGACCTTTATGCCGTCGTTGACGTACGGGTCAGATAAAATTGTTTGAACATTTTTTCTAGTATAGGTCATCGAAATATCCCCTCCCCTGTTTGAACTCGAAATGATAAATTACTTGTCACGATATAAGGTAATGAAAATCGCCGCTTATTGGAGTAGATATTTTTCACGCAATAAGATAGGAAAAAAATAAATAATTAGTAAAACTGAAAATAAATTTCATAAAAAATCAAGCCAAGGTATTGCTCAATTTTGAGGATGTGAAAAGTGAATTTATAGGCGAACTTTGCGTATGTGTTTACGGGGTTGGGGAAGCTAAATAGTTGTGCTAAAAAGATCCTTGATTAGACGAGTTAATGAGTAAAAATAAATAAAAAAAAAAAATTGAGAAACTAACTTGAGATAAATAAATCAAAATTTTGTTAATTTCCATCAAACCGAGGGAGGGGGGCTTTTTTGATTTTCTGTGAGGGACTAACTTCAGCTTGGAAAGGCATAGCTCTCCTGTTACTCCCAAAGTTCCTCATAATATGTTTAAATTGAGAGAATACCTAAATAGATGAAATGAAACTGATTTAATAAAAAATTGAGGGTGAACTCTATACCTTTGCTTTTTTCGATTACCATTTTATTCGCTGAGGTTTGTCCCGAATTTTCTGAAAAGATATATTATCCTTGAATATACCCATATTTTCTATGCTCAGACGAAGTTGCTTTTTTGATTTTCAGAATTTTAGGGTTCCTTTCGAAAGTTTAGGATAACATCCAAATTTCTACAAATTTGGTACAAAACTGAACGAAAAAATGGTAAATTCGTGAGCGCGATTTTAAGCTAAAAATTCGTTTAAATATTTTCCAAAACGCAAATCCGCAACTCACGTTTCAAAAAAATTGCCTAATTTGTACCTATATTCAACATTTAGGAACAATTTTTTTACGTCAATATTGACTTTAGTAGTTTGCTTTGTAGCAAAGGTAGTGTACACGCTCAAGCAAAAGTTGGTATTCCTTAACTTTTGAAAGCCATCTAGATTCTATCAAAGTAAATGTTTGCTGGTATTTTTTAAATCCCGACTTCATGAAACGAAAATTTATGATTCTCTTGACTACAACTTTTTTCATAAGGACAAATATCTTAATTATTTTAAAGAAGTTTTATTTCAGATTTTGTGTTGAAATTTTAAGGTACGTTCTGAAGTAATTTTTTATTGTATTCTTTGAGCAAACAATGGTTATACAAGTGTACATGGGATTAATTTTCATTTCAAAAATAAACGAACAATTTTATATTCTAGCCTTCGGTGTATTAATCTTCATAATATTACGACATCATCAATCACTTTTGTTTGAATTTCAGCATTAATCGTGGTTAACATTTTTTCTGCGCCTTCTTTTTTCTTTCTCAACCCCGTCTGACACGAAGACAACGAATTTCAAACGAATCACGAAGCAAACATTGGCGAGTTTTGTATACTAAATATTTTGGAAACAAATGAGATTTACATAGAGGGCCACTACGTATACATAATCTGAAAACAAAAGAAACATAACAATAAAATTCGACGCAACAATTCTCCTAAATGAACGACTTTTACGAACAATACGATAAATGAGAATTTTGGCCGCCAAAATTTCAAATTATATTTGCTGGCTGCCAACACCATACAACTAAATCTAATATTTCTGTGAGCCAGTATAGCGAACAAAAATTTTTGCCTTACAAAGAATTTCGAAATCACGAAGATTTTTCCTGCCCTCCACTTCCTTATTTCGTAGTTTTTCTCTTTAATTCAACGATCGAAACAAGGAAAATATTTGGAGTAGTTTCGAAAATATTCGTATATTATGGTTGTTTTTTGCCCTTTAAAGCGAGACAAAAATTTCTCATCGTTGATGCTAGAATTTTCGGCTCATATTGGGTTATCATGAGTTTTCACTACCCCCTCCCTCCAGTAACGTTTAAATTAAATTTTTATTGGACCTACCCGCTGAAAAAATGTGAGCTCAAAAACTGAAGTTCAAAAATTTTTCAGGTTCTTCTTTTTGTTAATTCTGCTTTGATAAAATGTTTTTTGTATGAAGAGTGATGTATGCAAAAAGCAAATAAAACGCAAGTTTCAATTAATCACTGTTTTACCTTGAATGTGTTAACATATTTCATGATAATGGATAAAAAATAACTACAATAATACCGTCATGAAAATTAGAAAATTGAAAACGATTAACGAACCATCGAGAAAATTAATCAAGAGATTATTGATAAGAACTGTTCGATGATAACTGACAACGGCGCGCGCATCATTATGTTTTGCCTACATTCTCGCTATCGAGAATCGATTTTTAACTTCGTGTTAAATTTCCAAAATTACTCCCGAAAACCGAAAACAAAGATGTTAACACATCAATAAGTCCACGTTTTTCTTCAAGAGTTCAGTTCTTCTAAAGTTCAATTGTATACGCCAAGCCGTTCTTACAATAAAAATTTTATGCTTCAAAATGCAACCGTCACTGTGAAAATAGATTTCAAAGGTAAGGTGCTACATAAGAATAAGCTACATGCATAGGAATGACATACTCGTGAATGTGTTTTTTTGCTCTCCTGTTAAATTTGAAAAAGTGGACATACCACTTATTGCATGGTTCATGTAGGTAGTCGAGAAAAAAATAGGTAAGCCTTTTAAAATAAACAGTCGAAAAAACTACCCCTATAAGTTCCCGAAAGTATACCTTGACAGTTAATGAAAAGAAAAATGTACTTGTTCAAAAAAATTGATTATAGCTTTACACGTCATGATAACCAGGGATATCAGATAGAACACAAAACGGTGCGTAAATTTGTTGAAAATATTAGAATACATCTCTTTATGCCTTGAATAATGATTATAAAAAGGATCCAAATATAAACGAGAAAAAAAATGCCAACATGACTTCTGATAAATGATGTCATCCTGTGCGGGTGTTGAAAATTGTCAAAAAGCACGCATTCGAAAGCTTCAAACAAAAGGATGAAAAAGACAAATAAAGTTCCTCGAAATAATTTACATGGCAAACGATTCAATTAACCTATCCATTATTACTATACATGCGTTCGCAATCGCAACCGTGTGTTAGTTGTCCATTCTACCTACGGATGTAGAATATCTAATTAATTTACAGCAGTTTTATAGAACTGGGTAGGGAAAAGTCACGAGCCGATTAAATGGCGAATTAAATGACTTGTACGATACAATGAACGTCTGATTGGAATTAAATGCACGGTTACTGGGAATGATTTTCCAAATTTGTTTTTGCCATGATTTTCCTCTCTAATCAGGACGTGCTTCTCAATTTTTACATTAGTGGTAAATGTGAGTAATTGATTGTGCCTATAGTATTTCAATACAGAAATTATATAGCTTCGAGCTTGAAAGCATATCGTCGATGTGAAGGGCTGAAGAAGTTGAAGAAAACACGTGTGAAGCTAAATTAGGTGAATCTCCATTATAATAAATGTGTAGAGAAGAATTAATACAGAAACTAATATGGTAACTAGATTAATCTTTTTTAGCTGGTTTTCACGGTGAAAACTTTAATCTGTCCATATTTTCGGTGTGACACTTTTTACTCACTTGTTGTCACCAGGATTCCTATCAGGTTCATTGAGGTTGAAAAGCAAATACTTTGAAGATGTAATTTTTGTGATCACAAAACTCTTGTACCATCTAATGGACACCCAAAGGCTTAGAATAATTTACAATACTAAGGCGTACAACACCTTTGCTATAAAGTCAACATGGACGTCCAAAAAACTCCTAAGAAATGTTGAAAATAGGCAAAATATCAGCAATTTATTTGACACGTGTGTTAAGGATTAGTGTTTTGGTAACCAAAATAACAATCTTCACGAGTTCTTAGATTAAAAGTGCTCTCATAATTGATCTCTTTTTTTTTTTATCAGCTGCATACCTAATTATGTTATTCTTGAACATAATTTCTATGCCCGGACGAATCCATTTTTTTTCAGTTTTTTCTTTCACCGTTTTTCAAAGCCCCAAAAGACAGTTTTATGAGACCCTCGGTGAAACCACTAAAATTTTGAAAATCGAAAATGGTTTCAGTTTGGGCATAGATAATTATGTTCTAGAATAACGTATCAAAATTCTAGCAAAATCGATTCAAAACTCAGCAAAAAAAATTCAATCGTGAACCACTCAAAAAAAATTAAAGGTAGTCACCCTTAGAAATTGGCTTTTCTATAGTTTTTAAATATATTTCCTTGTAATATCTATAATTCTAAATCTGGTATTTCAAAAAAAGTGAAACCTACTCAGGTATTTTTAAACTATAATATTATTAGGTATATTTATTCTCTCATGTAAAATACACTATTTTTATACAACAGATTTTGTTATTCATATTGTAAAGACCAGATGAGTAGTCATAAAATTTCATTTGAGATTTTTTTTTCTCGTCTCTTTATTATTTTATAGCATACAGACTGTATAACTTTGAAGTCATGAGCTGAAAAGCTGAAAAAAGACTGAGACCAGAATGAGAATAACCGGGAGTACAATAGAATTCTCTCTACTATGAGTTCACCAAGTTTTTGAGTTCGAGCCTCAAAAAGAGCTTTTCGTTGTTCTCATTTGGTAATGGAATACTATAATTCCATTTTTGGTCGTAATACGAAAGCAAAAAAGGCTCGCTTTATCCTATACAAGTAAATGGAAGTAAACCGAACGTAGAAAAGAAGCTTTTACGTACTTTAGTACGTTTTTTCTCTCAATTTTAATGAAATTTTAACATGGTTACGGACGTCAAAGATTTTTTTTAAATGAAACTTATAGCTATTGGCTATATAATACCCTCATCGTTGAGAAAAATTCCTTAGGTTATTTCAACTATATGAGTGTCTCGACTATTCTTTGAAAATATGGTCGGACATTATGTCCTTTTCTATCAGAATTTTCGCTAATATTTCTAAAGTAATTGTTGCTGATACGATAAAAACATGGTTTTAGTGAAGTACCTAATTAATTTTAGACCCATATTTTGGTGCACTTTTCACTTTTTTTTTGACCATATCTCGCCGGACGAGAGTCGCCGCCAAAAACATCTACTGAATTCGTATTCAGCGACCTCGAAAACCCCATACCAGTGCTCAACTTAACAAATTTATGCCCTCAGCAGAAATCAGGAAATGCAAATTTTTTGAACATATTATTATATTAGGAGAAATTTTGGTTCAATTGAAATATATTAGCAAATTATCGAATTATCTGTCTCTCAGCTACCGAATGATGAAAACAATTTGGCTAAAAAAAACGATGTTCAATCGGACATTGCATATTTCAAAATAATCTGCGGATAAGAATCAGCGTCAGGTACCAGTCATCAAATTGACCCAACACATGTGTAATTTATTCAATTTTTCACGCTGAATCCAAATCTGCAGCCCGTTTTGCTCTACGTCACGACTTAGACCCAGTTTGGAAAATTTTTCATTTTTTTTTTTACTATATTTCACTTGGTGAGAGCCGCCGCCAAAAACGGCTTCCAGATTCGTGTTCAGTGACCTCAAAACCCCCCATACCAATGCTAAACTTGAAAAAAAAAATTGAAAAAAACCAAGTGGTTAACCTTGCCATTTTGACCAAAATTGACGATTTTCAAAATTTTCCTGGAGACACGTGCACAGTATGTAATTTTTTACGCTGAATCCGAATCTGCAGCCCATTTTGCTCTACGTCGCGATTTAGAGTCTACCCATTAGAGGAATATTTTCACAGGCGAACTTTGCTAGATTTGTAAGTCATTAATTTCTTAAAGACTTCTCCTACTCCAACCCCTCCTCCCTCCATCAATTTTTAAATGTCAATTTCGCCATAATTTTCAATAAAATGGGCCCCACTCCCCTATTTTGTTTGGTGGGAGGGGGAGTGAAACTCGAGTAACATTTTTTTTTCATGAACTGGAGAAATGGAATCGTTTGGAGGGAATCACAAAAAAATATCACCATACGAGTACATAAATATTGGACCATCCTAACATTGTAGAGAAATTTCCATTATTGATTCGTTCATGTATCGTTGTCGGTTTTTAAAAATGTCTATACAAGATGCTGGTCAACAGTTATGTTAATAGATTCTTTCAGTTCATCAAATAGTAGGTCTACAAAATGTATTTGCATGTCATTTTTTGTTGCTACAGCGAAGTAGATTATCAGTGCTTGTAATTCTAAAAGTTTTAAATTGTGAATCATACTGGCGATTTTTAGGATGAATTTTTCAAAGTAATTCGAATGTGATAAAGTAAATAAATTTCCCTGTTCTTTTCTGAGAAGAAGTTCATATCTTCTCAGCTTACGACAGAAAGGTTTATTGAAACATTTAATCAAACTGCCTTCTTACTTCATCAATATTTCAGTGTGATTGAAAATATGCTTGTATGGATAAGCTTGTAATATTTTGAGAAAATTTAAAATGAATAATTATTTAAATTGCCTTCATCGGTTTCTTCAATTTTAAAGAGGGTTTAATTTGAAAAAAAAAAAAAAAAAATGAAAACAGTCTGATACATTTTATCTCATACTGATTTTGTTTTCAGAACACTAGTGATTCATTATTCTTGGAAGAAAACGATTAAACCGAAAGTGTGTGAATCTGGTAAACCAAAAATATCTGTTGGAGATGTGCACAAACGCCTCTTCGCATTAACAGAACGTAAGCCTTACCTCTCCTAAGTCATGAGAAATAGTTAAAAATAGTCAAAATTTTCATAATAAACCCTATTTTTCTTTCTTCTAGGAATACAAGCAAAACCAATTGATAGAAAGTTGAGTCTTTCCAGAATTACATTATTACGGTAACTGGAAAATGAGAGACCGATTGCTGTCGATGAAATCAAAAATTCAAATTATTAAGAGTTGATATTTTCACTTTTTGTCGAACCAAATTTATTACCTATAGTTGTAATTAGCACTCCTTAATGTGATTACTTTCATTAAATTTTTTTGCATGATAGTTGCGATGGTATATCATTTTCTCATAAGTCTGGCAAGAAATATTTCATCTTTATCACATTCGAATCTTTGGTTGAATTACTTTAATTAGGTACCTAGCTATACCTTCCTACCATATTACTTCAGTAACTTATTCAAGGAGATTGGAAATTACTATGTAGAGAAGATTTAAGATGAAAATTATGAATTATTTTACGCCAGAAAACTTATTTTACTTTTCTTTTTAAAAAAAATGAGACAAAATTGGAAAATTTGGCAAAAGTTGGCAGGACTTGGTAAGGGCGTGGAAGAGGTTTGGAGTGCTCCCCACAATGACGCATTTGGGTTCGCCTTTTTTCATAAGTTAGTGCCCCATTCCTCCTCACTTTTCTCCCAACAATTTTTTTAAGCTCTAATTTTTTCTTCGTTGCCCCAATTTTTTTCTCGTAATTACTTTTGTTCTCTCGCAAACTGTGAAGACTAGGTCTGTACGTCTTACACGTTCCTGATGAAAAAAATTTAGCTGAAAGAAGAAGTGTTTAAAATGGGATATTGCATATTATGTATTTTGAAATAATCTCAAAAAGAAACAATTTAATTTAGGAAACGCAATTGAGTTCTTACACTTTTTAAATTATAAGTTTTGTTTTAATTCAAATTGGTTTGCAAATTATCGAACTATTTGCACTGAATAATGAAAACAGTGACGTAAGAGTATGTTAAAACCTCTCTCATCACAGTAAAGGTTGTTGTGGTAGTTTTATAAATTTATTCTTAAATCATTAAACTAAAATACTTGATGGTTTTATTTTAGAGTTCTTGAAAGTTCTTGGTTTTGTTTTTTTAATTGTATCTTTTTTCTCACTGATCGTTGTTTCTTAATGATGAGGACATATATTTTTTTTAATGGTAGAAAATAATGTAGATGTTACAGGCAAATTGTAAAAACTAGCATTTAATTAAATGACGAATGAGCTGTGAACTGTACGTCATTTAATAAAAGGACTAGTCAATTAATTATATGCCGCAACACAGTTAGGCAGGTTGTGAAATGTTCATTCGTTTCTACCTATCGCGCCCCCCATTCTGGTTCTTTCTTATCTGATTTTGCCTGCCGATACCTATTTTTCACAAAGAAAAATTTTGAAAATATCAAAATTCAAGTTGAACGTCCACTCAAAACTTTCCTCAGACTCAACCAATTTGAGTGGTCAAAAGCTCAAGTAAACGGTCTTAATCCACTGAGTGTTCTTAGAGCAAAACAAATTCCTTACCTCAATTAGAACCCGAGATATATATCTTTGAGTGAAGAAAAATCTTGAAAATATCTTAAGTCAAGTTGAATGTTTACTCTCAACTTTCCTCAGACTCAACCGATTTGAGTGGTCAACGGCTCAAATGAAAGATCTCAATGCATTGAATGTTTTTAAACCAAAATGAACATGATACCGTCGAATGGGGCGACTTTACACACTTTTTTTAATGTTTTTCAACTTTGTCCTTTAATAACTCGTCCAATTTTGAAGCTATTGAAGTGAATTTGGTTTTAAAATTTAGGTCCAACATTTCTCAACACAATTGTAAAAAAAAGTTTGAGTTTGCAGCTTTCCTTCTATTTTTTATGATTTTTCAAAAAATTTGTGTAAAGTCACCCCTTAATGGGGCGACTTTACCCATCAATTTGTTATTGACGTGTTATTGATGGGTGGGGAGGCAAAATTTGAGGATGTTAGTACTCAGACATACGATTGAAAAGAAACTAGTCGAGTACCAACTTCAACCGTGTGAAACCGAACTGAATATTTTGAGTGTCTGTGGTTAAAAAAAAGAGACGAATAAGAAAAAAGGAAAAAACCATATTGCCGCTTTATTTTCTTGTTCTGTTACTTGGTGAAGTGAGGTAGGGGCGGCGATCTTTTTTTTATTTTCCTCCTTCTACCTGCTTCGATCCAAATCGTATTTCGGTTTTAATTTTTGCCTGGCAATTTATTTATTGGGCTAAAACGAAGTGGGTAAAGTCGCCCCTTGAATGTAAAGTCACCCCGTTCGACGGTACATTAATTATAATCTGAGATATTGATGTTTGAATGAAGAAAAATCTTGAAAATATCAAAGATCAAGTTGAATGTCCACTCATAACTTTCCTTAGACTCAACCGATTTGAGTGGAAAGGTCTCAATCCATTGAATGTTTTTAAACCAAAATGAACATGATACATTAATTAGAATCTGAGATATTGATGTTTGAGTGGTGGAAAAACTTGGAAAAAGCATGAATTTTGAGTATAACTCGAGTAAGGTCAGAGGTGAGTGAATTCCAATGGGTGATGACATATCTACACATAAATACCTTTCATTTAAAAAAAAATGAAGCAAATCGGCCGAATAGAACTGCCGGACACACTTGTATTAGATTCTTTTAATGTAAGTATAGATTTCATTTTGTACATGTACAATTTGCCTAGTTAATGTTCGGCATTTTATTAAAAGCCCAGTCATTTTAATAACTGCCTAGTCAAATTATTGAATTTTGTTCGTGATTTTACAATGTGCCTGAAATCAAACGTCATTTAATTAAATTCCTAGTCATTTAATGAAATGTTGGAGTTTCACAATTTGCCTGTAACATAGACATTTCTTGTAAAATGTCAATAAAACTATAATTATAGTAGGAGCTAGTCAAATGTAGTATATATGTATACCCACAATTAATTTAAACTAGGTACGACACTTTTTTTCAAACTTCAATGTTCCGAATCTCGTGAACACTCTTCATCAAGATAAACTTTATCCAAAAAACTGTGTTGTGAAAATGTTTCAGCTGCACTTCGTTGGCACGTTTCAAGTATGTTTTAAAATTTACGTGAGTGGTAAGTACAAGTACTAATGTGTTGTTGAGGAAACATTATGCATGTTGGTGAAATACTCGAGCTAAGTTTATTTTCTGCCTATTGGGGGCTTCTTATTTACTTTGTCAGAAATGTTAATTGAAAAACAAAATTAATTAATGAAACGTACATTATTCAGTTGTGTGTGTGAGTGTGTTGCAGTGTATGTAGTTTTGTGAGAAAGTGGCAAGTGTTAGAAATACAGCCGCCTTTCGTACACCTATTTATTTTGGTCTTAATATAGGATAGAAGCCTACCTACTTTGAGTTTTAGCGATTTCACGAAAATCAAATTATTTGCAGGCATTATAAATTCGAGGCAGAACTAGCAATGAAATCGTGGAAAATTGAGCCTAGAGAAATACACCGGATTTCTAGTGGTGGCAAATTTAGAGGCAGCATGCATAGTTTGTATCGAAGAAATAGTCAAATTGTAAGTATTTATTATTCTTATTCTTAATGGAATAATGTTTATGGAAACACAAGTTTCAGTTAATCACTGTTACCCCTTTAATGTGTTTACATCTTTCATGATATGCATAAAAAAACTACAATAATATAAAGAAATGAATATTAGAAAATTGAAAACGTTTAACAAACCGGAACCACCACAAAAATTAATCAAGAGATTATTGATACGAACTGTTTGATGACCACTGACAACAGCGCGCGCATTATGTTTTGCTCTATATTTTCGATATCGATTATCGATTTTTAACTTCGTGTTAAATTTCCTAATTTACTAACGTATAACGAAAACATAGATGTTAACGCATTAAAAATGGTTTTAAGAAATCTCGATCATTATTTTAACAAGTAGATATACCTAGTTACACATAAGTAACTTAGGCAAAGTTTCTTTGTCAGTAGATTTTCTGCGTAGAATATAAATCCTATCTTGTGTGATCTTCTTCCGTATTGCGACTTTTTAGCTAAAAAGTTTCAAGTCTTGGACAATATTTTGGAATTCTCATCAAATTTTATTACTTATACTTGTACTTTTATACAAAACACTAAATTCAGTAATTTCAACTTGAAGATCAATCCCAAAAATTTCAAACTCTAAAAAATAACGCGCTTGATTTATTATATATTAGTATAATATGTTACAGTCTGCTAGCGTTGTTTAATTTCATTTTGTTTTTTGTTGAGAAAATGAACTAGAAAATACGTGCATTCATATTGCTAAACTTTTTCAGAAAATAAGATTTTCTTACGATAAACTTTTTTTGGCATTTTAATCTGTTTCTGAAAGTTTCCAATTCGTGTAAATTTTCAATCATTATTATTTAGATACCGTAGATTATGCTGCGTTACATTTAACCAAAGAAATGAGGCTGCAAACTTCATTCTGGAAAATTACTTTTCACCCAGTACTGTGCCGGAATATAAATTTACGAATACCTTATTTTTGCTTGTATTAATAATAACCTATTTACATCATTGTCAAAACCATTATTTTTTACAACTTCTTACTGTAGGCCCAAAATTTTGGAAAATATCGAAAAAAGTTTTTTAAATTGATTTTTCAGCCGCCTGATTCTTTATTTTTTTCTCCAAAATCGTTCATGGGAAAAGCCAGATACCAATTTTGAAAATGGCCGGGTACTTGGTCGATCTGAAAGTCGTTTTTTTTTCTTTATTTATTTATTCATTTATTACTCGTAATTTTGTTGAAATAAGTAATACTTAATTAATTCTTGCATTAGACTTACTTGGATAATTTCATTGCTTTTGAATTATTATCTTGCAGACGGTTGTTTCGGACGATGCCATGAGCTTATATGATTGCAGGCAACAATTCATTCAGACAGCGATGTATAAGGTAAATATTTCCTTCTATAGTGGAATTTACCCATTAAATTATTGTAAATGTTACATTCAGCTGTTATAGCGGTCTTGTTTGTTTTGAAAAACTAATTAAAGGTGAACTTTTATTGAAAGAAATTGAGAAGTTGGTTTCCAAACTGATTTTCAAATTATTTGCTTTCTTGAATAATCGAAATCCTCATTTTCTTTAAACGTCTTCCCAAAAAATAAAATTCAAATTTCAGTTAACCTCACTGCTACATCATTAATGTGTCAACATAAATAACTACAATGATATAATAATGAAAATTAGAAAATTGGAAACGATTAACGAACCACTAAGAAAATTAATCACGAGATTATTGATGAGAACTATTCGATGACAACTGACAATTGCGCGCGTATCGTTATATTTTGCTGTATGTTATCGATCTCCGCTATCGATTTAACATCGTGTTAAATTTCCTCTCCCGTGTAACGAAAACGAAGATGTTAACACATAAAAAATTGACTTTTTCTAGTATCTTGTGACAATTTTGAATATTTTGACTTGAGGTATGCATAATTACTGTTGGCTGAAACTTTTTCCTAAGTCGGAAAATTTTTGATTTCTCTAAAATCTCTGGCTTGATTATGTATCATGTAATGATTTTATCGTTGTACACTTTATAATTGAATGAAAGTATACTAGACCTATCAAACTTTTTAGCCAGATAAATATGAGATGGGCAAAATAGGCAAAATAAAGACTAGCTGAAATGACAAAGTACCTGCTAAAAACTAGAAATTGTTTCAAAAATACTTACAAATTCGGGATATTATAAATATCTAAGTCAAGTCTTGCTTATCTCCTAATATTTTTCAGCCTTGTACGAGTAAAAGCCTCATACACATTTTTCATTTACAGCGCGTCCAGAAAAGTTATCTTCAATAAATTTTACGACTGTGTTTGAGGAAAACTTTTATTTTCATTGCACGAACTTTTCTTCGCTTCTGGATGTAATTGTATTACCTCGAAAGTAACAAAAATTTCGTATAGGTCGTTGAAAATAGCCTATACTGAATGTGAGATACCGGTACTTTATATTTTGATAAATGTCTTACGAAAAATGTCGACGTTAATCCGGCTTTTCAATATTTTGGCGATATAACCGGAATTTTAATGAAAATTATATTCGAATGGGTATTTTTCATCTGATTTCCTCATATATTGTACAAAACTTGTAAATTGACTGGATGAGACAAGTCCAAGTCGGCCACTTCGTGCACCTCTCTAGTATGAAATACAGTCTCGAGGCCTTCTTTTGTGGTATTCAAACAAAAAGGACCACTTTGTCGGTCAGCAGTTTTTTTGGGAAATCGAAAAAAATGTTAATATTTAGGTCAAAATTATTGATTTTTGCATTTTTCGGTAATAATTCGAACCTTCTAGTATCAAAATCCGTAGAGTATTAGTGCTAAACGTGCTCAATAGATAGCGTCGCTCGCCATGTGAAATAACAGAAAAAGTATGGTAAGCTATTTTCAGCTTAAACGAGGGTCCAACCCCATAATTCCCCCCCCCCCAATTCTCTCACTGTATTCACCTCAACCATAGGAGTTCGAATAAATATAATGATAGTACCCATTTTAGTGGCATAATAAAAAAATTATAGACAATTTCTGATGGACTTTGTCAATTTCTAGTCATTCTGCTGAAAACGTGGTTTTTCAATTTCTCGATTTTAAAACGTTATCGCCTTGCAAATGTTTAAGACAGAGGAAGGTTTGGTTGGTCTCATTTGATGGCATATACGTACTCTGACTCGGTATGGAATTCTTCATTCATTCTTCATCCTACTGACAAAGTGGTTCCTTTTGTTTGATAATGTCACATTTCACCTCATTTTTGAAATCACTTGCCTTCTTTTTTTGCTTTTTATAATAAAAGAAGTTGATTTCATGATGGTTTAATTGGAGAGGAAAAGGAACTTCTAAATTTTATACTCTGTGAAAATGAACTGAAGTATAAGCTATTTACTCTTTGGTGGAGAAGCAGCAGAAAAATGAATAGAATGGTGGATGAGGAAGTCAAAGAAAAGGAAACTGCGAAGGGTTCTCGAAATAATTGTTTCAAAATTAATTTTCATTTAAACGATTTAACTATAGCAGCTTTTCATTCGAAGGCTGGTTTAGTATCAGTATTTTTTTTTTGGAAAATATTGGACGTCGAATTTTCTTTTTTTTTTAACGGTTTTGAAAATTTTCTGAAAACCTAGCCGTCCGTCGAATTAAATTTTATTTTAGCAGCTTTAAATTAACACGATATTGTTAGCGTTAAATTGAAAGCTTTTGAAAGAAGAAGAATAGGTTTTGAAATGAATGAAAATTTAGGTTTTCCAGCCGAGACTCGCGGAATTATGTTTGGTAATTGATTAGGTTTCAATTTGCATTACCTCGGAGAATGGCACAATACAAAGAATCGAGACCATCGCTTCGAAAGATACAGTAAACAGTAAATTCTCGACCAATGGGTATTTTTTCGACTGGAAAAATTTTTCCAGAATCTATACCTTCAGAAGTGGGAGAGAATTGTTTCTCTATATCTACTTCTATGACACTCAAAATTTAATTTTTTTCTTGAATAACCTCCAAATATATCTACACTTTACATATTAAAAAAAAGAAAAAGTTAAATCTCACTTCAGCTTCAGCCATTTTAAATTTCTGTTTGGAAAGCAAAGAATAAGTAATTAAAATCTTAATTATCTACTTTCAGATATTATAATTATTCGTTCTATTCTCCTCACGTTTTAATAATTTTCTTCAAAAACTTCCTTTTTCTTCAGGCACTAAACACGCAAATCGAAAAAACAGGTCCAATATTAACCTCAAAATTTCGCATCGTTTCCAGAAAATAAAGTTTCAAATACCTTGAATAGGTAATTAAAAGTTTTCTCAGAAAAATGGAAAAAGAATTCACATTAACGAGAAGTAGGTAGGCATTTAACTTCTTTAGCTGTCTTTTTTAAATAGTCTTCCTTTGCATTTTAAAGATTTTTGTGGTGGTGGAAAAAATCATGCTGCTGTTTAAAAATTTAAAAAATATAGGTAAGTTACATTGCCGTTGAATGGTTTCATTATTAGTTGAAAAATATAAAGTAGATGATACCCTTGTTACTTTATCAGAATTTTCCTTGTTTGAGATTTTTTTTCACTACTCCTATCATTATGCTGAGATGAAGTTTGAAATTCAAGGCACTGTTGACTTTTTGATTGCGTAAATTTTTTATTGAAAATGTGATGCGGTTCACTGAGAATTTCCATAGTTGAAGAGAAGTTTCTGATAAATCTTCCTCTTTGACTGCTTTTCATTGAACGTAAGATAGTTTTCAGGTCCAATTATTTACCTATTTCATTATACTCAAGCTGAGGTAGCGATTTCTTATTTATGGTATTTATTTTATTTTTCAGGTAAGATCCAATTAGCTTAATAAAAGAAACTAGGTTCTGACCTAATCATTTTTTTGAATCTTTTTCCCATCTACAACGATCTGCAATGTGACTCACATGTTGAGGTCAAATGTGACTTTTGTGACACTGATATGACCTATAAGTTTGCCAGTGGGTCACATCAGTGTCACAAAAGTGCCACTGCTTCCTGATTGGTTGAATTTTTGCCACATCTGCGTCACATTTCTCCTCCACATTTGTGTCACAATTTGCAGATCGGGTTTATAGTAGCCTTACAAAAGAGAAAACTCATGTCACAATTTTTCTTTAGTTAAATGAAATCAACAATATCGAAGGGCATTGTATAGGCCTCATTGGCTAAGTGCCAAAAACGTAAATACCTATGTAAACACGAAAAAAGTACTAGAACGAGTGGAAGCACACTAACACTTTTTGAATGAATTAAAAAAAAAACCTTCAAAGGATGATATGGGCACAGTCATCAAACCTGGTTTTCTAAAAATATACTTTTGTTAAAAATGGCCCTTCGGTTCATTATACAGTATAGCTCTTCAATTATATTTTCTTAGTATAATGACCTATACGTATCTTTCTTTGTACCTATTGGTTATTAATATAGGTACCGTACTTTATTTTGGTTACAGGGAAACAAAGTCGCTATAAAGAATTTGAATAGAAAAATTGAGCAAACGAGATCTACATTGTTAGAACTAAAACGAGTAAGTATTTCAAGTTTCGTCCCAATATGCAAAATGACGAGATAATGGTTGATTTTTGAGGCGATGGAGCTGCTGGTCCTCAGAAATAAATAAAGTCTATAGTAGAATACCTAATGTAATGAAGGAAACGGAAGTATAAAGGAAATTAGAAAGGAGGTAAAAGAAATAGATGAAAAATCAGACTGAGTAATCTTAATTTCCAGTTTTCATTTGATGAGTAATTATTTACTTTTGAAAACATTTTTAGTAGACATTTTAAAAAAAATTATTGATCGTTCATTTGCTTTCATTCTTCGAATAAATAAAGGTTTTTTTTTTTTCAGATGAAAGATCTCCATCATGACCATTTAGCACGATTCTACGGAGCCTGCATCGAACCCACTTGCTTGCTCATAGAATTTTGTCCAAAAGGAAGTTTACAGGATATTTTAGAAAATGATCAAATTAAGCTGGACTGGATGTTCAGATATAGTTTAATGCACGATATAGTGAAGGTAGACAGAATAATTACTTATAATTTATAAAATATTTATAAGATGATTCATTACTATTATTTTAGTTTTGATTGGGAATGTAACACTAAAATACGCGCTGTAGTGGTGGACGTTTGAACTATGAATTGCATAATTGCCTGATCCACTCATATGCAGCAGGATTATTCATTTTACACATTTAAAAAAAATTTAATACAAGGATCTCATCGGTTTTTTTATTTTTATTTTATATTTTATTAGGGCTGGTGGTGTAAACATTTTTCGTTTTAATGTCATTTTATAGAAATGAAAAGTTCTTTTGTTGAACATTTTTGAAATGCCTCAGCTATGAAATAAAACAAGAATTTTAAACTGTTTATATTACTATACACTATTTACTACAAAATAGTAAGGTGAAAAGTGTTACATCAACACTTTCATCAACGATATTTGCTTCTTCTTATAAATCTTTTTCTCATTGTTACATAATCGTGAAAGGTGTTAGCACTCCTAGTTGACTGTAAGATTTCCAATAGTAATGAGTAAAATCGTAGGTAGGTAACTACTAACTAGGTTCTTTACTAAAAATAAAAAAAGGGAGTAGTTACAATGCATTTACAGAGTTTGTATCAAATCTTATTCTTGACTTTTAACTTTGAGTATTGTTGGAGTGAAAGGCTCAAAGGTCAATCACTCCAAAGGCGGAAAAAAAAAGTAAGAGACTAAAAAGTATTTATTAGTAAATAGGACACAGTATTCATATTAAGAAACACACATCATGCTGCCTGGGCAATCAATATAACGCACAGTACAGAATATAAAAGCTTGAATAATACTAGAGAAAATTGCATCATGAATTTTTTATTTTCAAAGTGTTACTCAGTTTACAAAATGTTATCATATAGATAACGAGTCTTATCTTTTCCAACATGTATTATTCAAATATTTATATATTTATTATTCTTTATTTCAGGGCATGAGTTACCTTCATGGAAGTGAAATTAGATCTCATGGTGGGTTGAAATCGTCCAATTGTGTTGTAGATAGCAGATTTGTGCTCAAAATTACTGACTTCGGCTTAAGAGGTTTGAGAAATGATTCAGAAATTCTCAGCATAGAGCCTGATTCGTACGCATATTGGAGACGTAAGTGTTGGTCGATTAAAAATTATAAAAATATGTTTCTTGCTGATAAAAATTGATTTGTTCCCCCCCCCTTCGTAATAGGAGTAGAGATAAAGAGCCCCAAATTTAGCCACTTCATTTATTACTAAAAAAAAGTTTGTCATAATAAGAAGTTGAATATGTAGGTATTGAATGTTTACCTTTTTTTTTTTTTAATTTCGGCTCCTGTTACAAATAGAGAATGAAAATTTGCTCTAAATTTTAAATATAACAGTTACCTATGGATAATTTTTTGGAGAATCATTCTTGTAAGAAGCATTTTTTAATAGGATGTATCGTTGGCAAGTTATTGTGAAAAAAAATCAAAAATGTGGCTACCGGTACCATTTTTTGGGGGGAATTTCAGCGGGTGAATTTTTGGGGTGATTTTGAAGATGGTTCCTCACGTTTTTGCGTCGAAAATTTCTTGCAGGATTTTTCGCAATCTGAAACGTCTTTCTTTACTGAACTATAAATGATTAATAAATAAATAATTTTTTCAAACCATTTTCTTAAACGCATATACCTACACAATCATATCATGATAATATAACTTAGGTCTATATTTACTTATCTCACAAATAAAAAAATTCTTGCAACCTATAGAATATTTTAGTAATTGATTAAAAACAGTAAATTCACCCGCTAAATATTGGTTTAGTCGGAAAAAAAAAAAAAAAAAAAAAAAGTTGACGGGAAATTTTCTTAGAATCTTTCAACCTAATTTAAGTAAACATTTTTCAAGCAGCCATTCGTGATTTCCCAACTCCTTACCGCAATTTATTGGTTGGGGGAGGAGGAAATACCGTTTTCAGCCTTTTATCACTTCACCGGAAACAATTATGTAATCTGTTCTTAACGAACTCGATAATATTTTCAACAAATCACGAAGGAAATTATGGAAAATCGTTTCGTGAATAGAGATTTTTTGAATATTCTATCTGTCACCGATGAAACGTATTTTTAAATTTAATATTACTTATTACTTTTTAGCCGAAGGAAAAATCAAAAATTTCCGCATAATTTATTCTTTCCGCTAGAAAAAAAGAAAATTGAAAAAAAAAAAAAAGCAGCGTAGGACTTGTGAAAGGGAAATATTTGCAAGCATGACTGTTCTTCGAATATAAGAAAAAATGTGCGTTGTGTTTCTCTATTGAACTCGATTATACTTGCAAGCTTCAATTTTTTTTCACATTTGAGGCTAATCATGTATGATTTTTTAAATAAAACATCCGATTTTGATTGATTGTTCGAAATGAAGAGAAATGGCAGAAAAACTGTAGGATGATAATGTTTTTGTTGGAGTTTCGGTATTCTCAATAAATATATTTTTATTTGGTTGTGTGAAAATCTCTTTCGATCTTTTCCTATATTTATGATTCTTTTGTCGCTTTCAGTGTTTCACAGCCATTTTATGTGGCATTTTTGAATTTTGATTTATTTTTTCGCTTTCTGTCCGTCTAATAAAAAATTCATATTTTCATTACATGAAAGAAAGAGAAAAATATGAAAAAATTTATTGCTTTAGCAAGACGGCTTTTGTGTACCTCTGTCTTTGAAAGGAAAAAAATTCATAGAATAACGCGTTATTTGATGGCAACATTCCTTGAAAGGATGTGTAGCGAAGAAAAATACATTAAACGAGAAATTGTTTTTTGTCAAAGTTTGGCTTAGGCTCACACAAAAATTCATACTGAATCTGAATCAAATGACGAGAGACTGGAAAAAAGTCAACCAAAGCAATGATTACTCTCTTTTTGGTGAACTTATTGCTTTAATATTTTACGTGAAATCTCAAAAGGGCATCTGGACCTCTTTCTATACCCATTATTCTTTAAACTGTACCAACTGTTGCTAGTTTTCTTTTCTAACGGAGGGACGTGAGACTGGATATAAAGAGGCACTATTAGAGATACATATTGGTTAATTTAGTCTTTAAAAAAATTTTGAGTGTGAAAACCCACGATTTGGTCTGTTGAAGGGTTGAAAACAATTTACAAACTGAGAATAATTTATTAACGAAATAAATAACTAGTTGACACTTAAATTCTTTTTATGTAGTCTACAAATGGACACACAAACATAAGTGTAGTGTACTTTGGCTTTCAAGTGGTTCACGAATTAGCATTTGTCGAGCTGAGGTATGCACCAGACTTGATCTTTAAAAACTTGGCCTAAATTCTTTTCAATTTTTTTTCTTAGTTCTCACCATCTTTCATAATTTTTTTTTTTCTCGTTGACTTGAATAAAATCTTATTTTCCTTATTTTATTTTAGGTTTGCTGTGGACTGCTCCAGAACTTCTGCGTATGTCAAGTATACCGCCTGAAGGAACTCAAAAAGGCGATGTTTTCTCATTTGCAATTATCGTTCATGAGATCGTAACTCGACAGGGACCATTTTACTTAGGGGAAAATGTCAACTTAAGTCCTCACGGTAAGTGATAAAAAATGATTTAATCTTACTCGTAGGTATATTCAATTAAAAGTAGAATTTTTTTAGTGCAAACACAGAAATTTTGAAGAGAATTATCGAAAATTTTGTAAAAATGTGACTCGCATGAGAATCAAATCAGGCGAATTGGTACTTGCCTGAGTAAGTTTTTACTTCGTGGTATTCCTAGCCAGAATGTTGAAGAATTTTTTTAAAGAAAAAATTCAGGAAAAACAGTAACTGTTACTCTATCTGTGGTTTCGAAAATGACTGGAAATAAACTTTTCTCAAAAGAAGAACTTAAAGGTAGTTCTTCTTTCAGCATGAAGGTAGCAGTATTATCTTATTTGGAACATGGGTTGAAAAATAGTAAATTCATCTGCATTCCAGCGAATGCTGAGAATCTCTGGTATTTTCTGGTAGGTAGCGTTATACTCGGATGTCTGTGAACGGAAAAATTTTAAAACCTTCGTTTAAATTTCATTTACTAAAGGTTGGACCATTGTTCCAGCATTTATTTTGTCGTTTTTGAATACGAAATGACAAATTGATAAACAGGATTGAGCTGAATGAAAATGAGGTTTCGGATTTCAAGGATGGTTCAAGAATATTTTTAGCCAAGATAACCCAACTTCATTTTTCCAACTAAATATTTTATACAGCCGTATGAAAAAAAAAAAAAAAATGAAAAACTGGGTTTATATTAATTATGCTCATCTTGAAATCATCTCCTCATTCGTGATTGTGTCATGAGAAAATGTCGGAGTCTTTTACTGATTGAGACAGAAAAAAAAAAAAAAAAAAAAAAAAACAGATTTCGGCATCAACATATAATAATTATGATTATTCTACTTTTATATTATATTTTTCTTAGTTGTAAAAAAAGCATAAGTTGATGATGAGTGAAGGTTAAGCCACTGTTTTAATAATAATCTTATCCAGCTTGATCTTTCAGACAAATTAGGTGTAAAAGTTGGGGAAAGTTCTGAAAAAATTAAATTCCCTACAATTCTTCATGAGTTTTACTTTTTTTTAATACACAGCAAGAAACTGACACATTCTTCGCACTTCATGAAGTGACCAAAAATTTTAGTCAGTTGGTGTAATGAAAATAACTAGATAACTGTAGTTACTTGGCGAAATGACAAATTTCGTCACTCCGACATATCTGATATTATAAATACCTATTTCTTTTTTCTCTTAAACATAGTAATTCTTCTCGCACCACTGTAATTGACCATGTATGGGTGTATAGAAAAGGAAAGAAAAAAAAAAAATAGAAAAAAAAATTAGTGAAAGTTGATGAAAATTTCCGCTCATAAAGAGGAAAATTGTAAACCTCTCAAAAAGTATACTTAGATGTATTACACCCTTGAGAAATTGTTGTTTTCAACATTTGGACAAATCATTGTGAATAAAGAGTACCAAAGCACCCAATCTCGTCGAGTTTGCCAAGTGGATGGTACATGTTCGAATAAATATTTGACGAATCAATAATTCAATTCTATTATTTTCAACTTTCCCTTCTTCTCTTTATAAAAGCCTATTCGAGCTGGAAATTTACGACTTCAGTGGAAAATTTCGTTCTCCATTTTTGTAATAAAATTTACTACGAAGTCATTAAAAGAACAATCAAATTATCTTTGCCTTTGATAGCCTTCACTTTTGCCTCTCTCGTATACTGCTCCAAGTGCGCCGTCATCACATTGATAGCTACTTAGTAAAAAGAAGGATGAAAAAAGTACGGTGAAAAAAACTGAAGCTTCTTTTTATTAATTTTTTCATCCTTTTCTCCTT
This sequence comes from Parthenolecanium corni, assembly GCA_038050395.1. Taxonomy (NCBI): domain Eukaryota; kingdom Metazoa; phylum Arthropoda; class Insecta; order Hemiptera; family Coccidae; genus Parthenolecanium; species Parthenolecanium corni. The sequence continues at coordinate 3,578,969 of JBBCAQ010000038.1, read as the reverse complement.
TTGTTTGCTCTAACGAACGTGGAAAAGAAGCGAAAAAAAAAAGAAAGATTTTCTGGTAAAGGATATGACACCGTTGATATAGTTTATATTTGCAACCGTTCATCATTCTTCAGTGTCAGGTACAAAGAGCTGAGGCGTTTCGCGGAATTCTGCCATCACCAAATGAACCTCCATTTTGCTATTAAGCTTATTAATTAATTATAATTTTTGAACGTTTTTACTCAGTTCGTGAAATTTATTATTCGACCATCTCCCTAAACGCAGAATTTTCCCATAAATCTGTGCGAAAATTTTTGTCACTTCCTTATGGAAATATAGTGTTTACCTACATACGGTTATTTCAAGTTCATATCTTCGTTGGAAAACAGAGTGATACATATTTGGTATGCAAGACACATTTTTTTAATCTATGGTTTTGTTTGTTATTTTTTATTGTTACTTAAATGAAAGAAAAAAAAAGCTCTTCATAATACGCTCGTCTCCCTTTAATATAAATATTCTTCTCTGAAACTTACTTGACATGAAATTTTGAAATTTATTATTTCCGCATTTTATAAAAATTTCCTCTAAATTTACGTAAAATGTGAATCATTTTTACGAGGATAAGGCCAAGTACAGTTTTGCATTAAGAGATTTATAAGCCACCTACTTTGAAAAAAATGTAATATAATGAAAATTGTTGGAATAATAAACGACCTAAAAAAATGCTCGACTCTTTTCTTGTTTATCTAAAATTAATATAAATCCTTTTAAATACGCGTTACGAAAATTTGAAAATGTTTACCTGACTGCGTAGACAGTTTCATGAAGCTTTTTTTTTTTTTTGGTTTTGTTATTTTTTCATTCTTCTTGGTGTCATTTTGGAAACCGAAAGAAAATATTTTATTATTGTTTTTAGTCGAAAGAAAACAACGAAATTTATTTTACTAAGTCACTTTCATTTTGGACTGATTCAAATCTAAGCCGAGTAGTTAGTCAGATTGTGTCCTTTAATTGGTAGTAGGTGCAAATGTTTGTCAGGTTGTCACATCAGCTTGTCTCAAACATGAGTATGAAGTGGATTTATATGCGCTAAAAATTGGAAAACATGTCCGAAGTAGGTATATAATTTGCTTAAAACATTTGAAATACGAGTATGTATTTTTCAAAAGTAATACCTACTTAAAAAATATGCTTACTCAATATACTCGTAGATATTATTTTACTCCACTTCTTAAGTTGAACTTGATTTTTGCTTCTTTATTAAATAGCTACAAAAAGTGTAAATTAATTGATATTATTCGGAAAAATGTTTTTTTTTATTCAATTATATTTGGTATGAAATCTTAATTATCATTCTCAGTCATCAATTTGCAAAATTTGTTATTTCAATTTCATTTTTTTTTCGTTGAAAATTTGGGAAAACAATGCATTTTTTTGGTTAAATATTCATGTTTTTCAATTATATATTATGTATATTATGATAATAATATGTTTTTACGTCATAAATATTAGTCCAGTGAAATGAAACGGAAAAAAAAATTAATACACGATTTTCAACCCCCTAAGATTGTTGGGTGAGTCACCCCGAATAACATACTCAAAGTCTCCACCCTCACCCCTAATACGATTTGAGTTACGGGGGTTATTTCACCCCGAAATTCCGTTTTTCGCTTATATCTTTGTAAACATCGATTTCAAGGGAAAAACTGTTCTAATTCTTTTACTAAATTTTTTTTGAATTTTAATTTAAAAATTTTTGCAAGCTCGTAACTCCGTAACCGTTGAAGATAGAGAAATTTATATAAGAATATTTTTTATAGATAATTTAATTTTCAACATTTTATATGAGAACATTTTTTCCCTTAAAATCGATATTTACAAGATATAACCCAAAAACGGAATTTTGGGGTGGAACAACCTCCGTAACTCAAATCGCAAAGGGTGGAGACTTTTATTATGTTATTCGGGGTGACCCACCCAACAATCGTAGGGGGTTAGAAGTCGTGTGTTTTTAAAATTGTTTTTTTGCTCATTTGACTGGACTATATGCTTTTATAACTAGAATATGCAAAATATTATGTGAAACTAAGTTTTGCTTACTTTCATCAAAATGATCTGAAACAAAAAACCAGCTACACTCATTCTTCTATAACGATTGAAAAAATATATGCCATTTCAACGAAATCCGCTGCCTAATCATGAGACAGGGATTACTCGTATTATTAGCCATTGAATCCTTTCTTTTAAAGCTATCCGGAGGAGAAAAAATTAATTCTAAGTTCAAATGGCTTTTTTGAGTGTTCATAGAAAACCACACATTTCAGGTTGACAGAATACTCAAACACGTCGCATCATTATCAAAGAACAAATTAAGTATATGTCAAGTTTATTTAGCGTTTTTTTTTTTTTTCCAAGTCTGTATATCAGCTAAATTTTATACCAGATAAATCTCAGCTTAAAATGTGTGTAGCAAAATAAAAAAATTGTGTTAACACAAAATTGGCCTGACTACCCTCATTTTCATTCGCACCCATGTTCAGCCATCAGTTTTTTGTCGCTTTTAAAGTTAGTTAAAGTTGTAAGATAAACAGTATGGTACCTGTTCTAATTACATAGAGCCACAATTTTATCCACAATTTCCTCTTCACAGCACTTAACCATTTGGGTTCTCATGGAAAAAAACAGCTTAACGTGTGTTCGTGGTGCTGAAGGATCATGCCAAAAAATTTCAAAAGAGAGGAAAAAAAAAGATGTGAAAAAGAACGAGCGAAAAAAGAAAGAAGGAAATCGACCCATTTTTATTAAACGCGGTACAAACTACTGTTACTCTGTGGACTCGAAATGATGTTTCAGAGTTCTTCTAATTGCCAATTTACAGTCTAACCGTAAGGTAACAACTTATTCAAGTGCTTTTTCTCATCGAAATGGGGGGAAAATATACAATTTTCAAACGTCTCTAGTGGGTAAATAAAATTAATTTGACGAAAGGTGATCGATGGCTGTACACTTTCCCCTATTTTTTCGAAATATTTTCGATTTGGAAGTTTAACAAAGGTCAATGTGGGAAACATAAAAATAACAATATTAATGAGCGACGGGCTAAACACCCACGAATTATACGGTCCTAGCTTTCGATAGAAGATTCAAACTTTAAACATATTTGCAAATAATTTGTGTAGGTTACAAGTTGGAAAAGTTGCTTGTGAAATGCTACGGTTCTCTTTATTTTGTCTGTTTAGCGAAGTATTCAATTATTCAGCTTTTCTATGTCAAAGTAAAATTTTAATCAACTCTCCGCATTTCCCACCAACGTTCTTTTTTTTTTCGTACCATTTTTACGTTTGACCTTTTTTTACTGTTTGCTACTTTATAGGGTTGGCCAACATGTTTGAGAATAATTAAAAGTTTAATCTACGCGTTTCATTTGAATTGCATTCCTATGAAAAAGACTTAAGTAAAAGAGAAGAAAATGAGAGGAAAAAAAAAAGAAAAAAAGAAATGGTATGCCTCATTTACCTTTTTGTTACTCGAATGGACTTGAAGAGAAAATTTTTTTGCGTGGGATTTTTAATTTGAGTTTCCACCAGCGAAACAAAATTGGAAACTGAACGCTGCAGTAAAAAAAGGATAAATTAGAAAAATTTAACTGACTTTTGTCTGACAAATACGTTAACTTCAGGAGTGATGAGAGAGAAGATAGAAAAGTAGATAATAGTTTTTTTTATGATTTCGAAATCAGTTATTTACTCTCATGGAAGTGTGGTTTTTATTGAATTAAATATTTTTAAACTGCAATTTTTTGAAGTTACAAAATCTCACGCATATGTTTTACGTATTTCTACCAGTGGTATACTTGTGAGGAGGGGAGGTTGGGAGATTTAAACTCCCTCCAGAGTCCAAAAAAAAAATTGTAAATAACTACACTAGAAGTAAGAAATCTTGGAGCTTTGAAACACTCCTATTATAATTTCTTTTTTTTTTCATAGAAGTTTCTTTCTCAATGTTCTGTTTTTTTCGATACTTTTAACAAAGTACTTGACTCATTCAAATATATTCGCTTGAAATATATTAATTGTCTTCAATTTATCCTTAACTAGTGGATTAGTGACACTGTAACCTCTCGAAAATCAAAATACTGCCCAGGAAAGTAATATCGCCGATTCATAAAATCTTATCAAAATATTTCTACAGCGAGCTCATATAGAACATTTGCAAAACTAAATAAGTGTGATGACAGAATCATAAGGATAACATTTCAATTGTTGAGTGATTCAAATTAAATATATTTGATTCTAGTGAGCAAGTACTCAAGTCGTACAGCCAATAGAGATGAGGAATTTCACAAAAACTTATGAAGTTCATTATTTTAGTAGGTATTTTACCATGAAATCTAGGTGAAAATCATATAGCATAAAGTAAAATGGTACTATGTCCATTTTTAATAGGCTTTTCAATTTATTAGAGATGAAAAAATGAATTTTTCATTCCTTACTTTGAAGATCGTACAATTATTGTAAATATATGTCCTTCACCTTTCAAGTATTTCTACCATTTTTTGCCTGTTTCTCAAAAACGTGTAGACCGACTTCAGATACTTTTTCATGGATAACATCGGTCTTATATTTTCGTTTGAAAGTTCAGCTTCTGTTCCTCTTCCTACTTTCTAGCATTTCAAAAAAGCCAAAGAAGAGGCTAAGATATCCTCCTCTGCGATAACTAATGAACAAGCTTGGATTCAATTGAAAAATAAGCCGGTTTTCATTGTGAAAACCTGCTAATAAGAAATGTGATTCGTGCAAACAAATTTTGGCTTCTATGTCAATTATAATATGGCCTGTAGCTAATGAAGTTAGCCTTTCTTCAATTCTTTGGACGAATTTAATATTTTTTCCTTGCCTCGCTTATTATTACGTTGCGTAAAAAAGTAGCCTAAAGCCTTTTTTTCTTTTTCATGCCTGTTGTCTATTTATCGTCGCCGAAAAATCGTTAAATTTTCTCGGATGCTTGTTATAATTTCCCAAACTGTTTCAAAATTTCGGCTTGCGGTATTTCTCAGAAGTTTTCCTCTTAATCACGTCCCCCGGGGCCAAGTTTTAATATTTCCTATCGTTTTTCGTTTTTGTATTTCTCAACGCTGCACGAAACATAAGGCTTTGCTCGACGATCGTGTGAAGAAAATTCTTTTATAAATTTTTTTTCCTACAAACTGTCTTGCCTCTGTGAATGTGTGTGATATTGTGTGCTCATTATTTTTTGTATTCTCTTCACCATCTTACGAACGTAAATTAATGTACGAGTAAGAAACAGTTAACTTATCTTTTTTTGTTGATGTTTATTGAAGTGAATAAGAAACGTACACCTCAATATAACGAACGCTTAATCAAGTGAAATTAATTCACTCAATCGATGCTCATAATCGAACGTTGTTGCTTTATCTCTTACGAATGTTAATTTTGAGTCCCTTCTGTATATGACCTTTACGTACGAGTATATAAATACATGATCAGATTTTTCTATCGGAAATTTTAGAATTGATCATAGATACCCATTCGTACCTATACCTTGACGAAAACTGTCCCAAAAGTAAGTTCTCACTTTTTTTCACCACTTGGTAACACTGGGGAGAGGATTTCCACTATCTCAGGGCACAGGCATCGATAGGCACAGGTAGGCGACAGGTACATTACCCAACCTTACAATGCAAATTTTGTATCTACGCTGTTGACTTGTGTTGTTGACACAAGTTTGAATTAGTGTTAGGTATGTGAATAATGATCCCTCCAAACGCGAGGTAACTACAGTCCGTAGTGATTAGATTTTTAGCAGGTTTTCGCAGAGAACTTAATGGCATTTTAATTTTGGTCTGACTTACACAAAAGGGGGGGGAAGCGTGTATGGTATATATGTAACAGTCATTTTGAAGATTGAAAAACGATGAGTTTTCTTTTGAACACGCTCCGCAGGACGAACTATGCTGAACTAATAAAACTCAAATTCAATCATGATAAGATTAAAGCCTGATAAAAATTTAATGACAATCGATCTTGGGGTTGTCTAGAAATAAGTAAAAATGTAGTTAGAAAATTAGGATTTTTGATGGATTTTTCAAGGAACCGATATCTTTGAATTTTGATTGATTTTTCAACTTTAATGGCCATTAATAGAGAGAGTACTTCAACGATTGAGTTAAAATTGATGTGATATGCAAATACTAAGCTTCTACTCGTACATTTTAACCATCAGCTTTGAAGAAAACTTACTTTGCTAATGGAGCCTGCTGAGCTAGAATTTTGTCATGTTTAGATTTGGAGAGAGCAGTATTCTGTATTGGGTAGTCAGTAAGAGTAATTTTTAAGTGTTAAGATAGCTCAGTTATAGTTTGGGATGTGAACTTGAAGAAGAAAATTGAGTTTAATTCTGAATGCATTGTGTTCAGTTGAACCGTGCACACTCTTGAAGGCACAAAACTCAATTTTTTAAAGGCTGCTAAGCAATGGTCACATTATTTTGCAATTTTTCTTGCTATATGCCTCGAGAATGACGACGTGACAGGAGGAATCATGCTCGTGTGACATTTCCTTCACAGTGCAAGGAGGAAAATTCACTCCTGACTTCTTGTATTGAAGAATAAGATATTCTTAAAATAATAAGACAATTGCTAAGTAAAATCATTGAAAATTGAGTTTTATCCATTTAAGAATGTATTTAGCAAAATGGTCAACATTTAAGTGAAATCATATTTCATAAGTAACTTTAAGGAATGAATTTTAATTCAAAATTCGCCGCATTTCTATATTTATTTTGTGTACCTAATTCAAAAACCAAATGTAGCCGGTCATTTGCTAGAAGAATTTAGGAATCCATTTTTGTTCTGAAATAGTTTGAGAATATTTTTATTACTAGTGTAACTCAACTTTATTGTTAGTTGCTGAATATTTTTTGTTGATTTTTTTTTAACTAATTCGAAAAAAAGAATATCCCTCATTTTAAGTTTGCACCTATACCTACGTGTATTCCTTTAGAACTTTTCTCTCTTCTCTAATATGTACTCGACTATATGCCAAAAGTTTTGCTGAATTCCAAAGCTTCAATAAGAAAATTAGCGTACCTTTACCTCGACCAATTTCGAAAATGAAGATTTTGTCACTTCTCTTTTGACAGTTCAATTTGTTATCGACTTTATTAGTTTTTGACTTTTCGAGCTAAAGCCCGTGATTTCTATAAGCTTGAAGTTCTTAGGGTTGATCTTATCCGACAGCTTGACGAATGGTGTAAAGTGGATTTTCTGAGTGCAAGAAAATTTTAAACATCATGTTTAGAGTGACTTGTACTCATGCCCTATACTGTGAAATCGCTCTCTTCCTGGCTATGAAATTGTTTTTGCTATCCGGAAATGAGGATACTGTGGAATGAAAATTTGTTTCTAAGCGTAATTTCTTGCTGGTTCCAGTATTGATTCAGCCTCATTTCGGTCTAGGCTATTTGTCGTCCGACCCAATTTACTTGGCTGGAAGCGTGTGTTTCAGTCGAAGCCGTCACGAATCAAATATTCGACTTTTACTCTCGAAGCTGTCGAATATTTTCTTCCTATAATCGCGCACCCAGCACATATATTTTGGGTCAATCTCCTGCACAAAAGTAACACACAGTCACACACGCAACTTGTGTCAAATTTTTCTGCTCGTTTTATTCATATTGTCGTTCTCGCTCAAGTGTGCCCGAAGTTTCAGAGTCTAAAACTTGTGACTTAAGTTCGTATTTTTTAATGCTTGTTTCTCCTCCACATGTTTCTTCTTCAATAATTCTTCGAAACAAAAAATAGTTCACGTGCTGCTTATTTAATTTTTGTTGTTTTGCTGAGTATGTAAACTAGTTTTTTTGTTTGTTTGTTTTTGAATTCTTTGGAGCCACTTCGACTGAAAAGAGTTATATATGGCTCAAGTTCTGTAATTTAAATTTAAGTTTACAACCTGACTTCAAATGTGGAGGCTAACATCAGAAATGGAAAAATTCCAAAACTCATTCTACTTTAGTTAGCTTACCCATCTTGACTTGTTTATTCAACTGTATTGTATAATTTTATGCTAAACTGAAGTTGACTGCAACAAACGATTTTCTCTTTAAGTTTTTAGCAGGTATTCGACAGAAAACCTATTCCATTACTTTTAGTCTGACTTTCACAGGGCATGGGACATATGTATAATTTGTTATTCGTTTCATGATCTCAGTATATTCTAAAAATACTTCTCTCGCGTATTCATTTCTTTCTTTCTTTCTGTCTTTATTTGTTTATTTATGTATAGGGTCAAAAGCAGAGTAGCGGAAGCGGGAGGGGGCCCGGAAGAGGGTGTATGTAAATCTTGAATTTTGACTTTTAAAGTCTAATTGTAGGGAAATTATCCAACGGATCGAGTTGAAATTTGAACTGTGTACCTGAATTGAAGTCCTGAGAGTTTACCATTGAAATTTCAAGTCAATCAGTGTGCGTTGGCTATTTGCAGAAAAGTTATTTGCAAGATCAAAAAACGTGGATTTTTCTTCGGAATATGAAATAGGAAGAACTACTCAACCGATAAAGCTGAAATTTGCATCAGAGGTTAATCTCATGAGATTGAAGTCTGATAGAAATTTTCGCGGTTTTTTAGATATTAGCTAAAGTGTAGCCAAAAATTGATGATTTTCATGGGTTTTTGATGGAACGGATTCCTTCGAATCGTGATGTTTTATTTTCAGCTTAAATTGTTTCTCAGTTCTAATAGGAAGAGTATAAAATCGATTGATCTGAAATCGATATGGTGTGCAAACAGAACCTTTTAAAATATACCATTCAGGTTTCAAATCAATAATCTGTTGGTTAGATTTTGTAAAAAGTAGTTTTGAAAGTTCAGAACGTGAATTTTTCGTTGGAACTTAATGGCAGGTTTCCGACAGAAATTCATTTTTTACCAAATTTTTGCATAATCCTAGAACGAAGCCTAGAACATAAACTTTTAATGGTTCCTGAAACCCCTGTATTTCCACTGGAAAACCTGCTTTTCTAGCGGTACCTGAATTTTTTTTTTAACTGCAAATATTCAGAATTTATAATGGGGTATTTTTGTGCTAAATGTACTTTCTATAAAATTATCATTGTAAGTTCTCTTTTCTCATAATAATTCTATTGTACTCGTATTATAAATATTTGAAGCCAACCCATTCTGCAATAATTATATAGATGTAACTTTATGGCTATGAGTATTGGTTTCATAGGACCAATGCCAAGAATTACCTCTTAATACTTTGTAACTAGCTCGTTGCACTCACTTTCTCTCTCTTTTGCAGTAAATTTTTATTTCCAACTGAGATGGATAAATCCCCATAAATTTTTCTCTAGTTGTCTGATTAAATCTCGAATTAAATTAAAATTTTAACTTTACCACGAACTCTGTCTAATCCAGTTTTAAGTACTTTCTTGTGTTTTCGTAACTTAAATGTACATTTTCCACTTCTTTTCATACAGCAACCAAAATCTAAGGATTAAAGCACCAACATCAAATAAAAAGAATTTTCAGACACACGTTTGTTGACATTTGCTGCGAAAATTTTCAGTCATATTTTTACAACTCCTTCACCTTCACTGATGTGATTAGGTAATGCCCTCTAACCTTTATCTCTAAACCTTTTAGCAAAAGGAGTCTTAGAAATAGAGAAAATTTGCTGTATTCTGGCTTGTATAATCATGTCTTTTTAAACTAAATCCTTTTAAAGTTGTCTTTTAATTAAAATTAATGCGAATACGGCGGAGGAAATTTTTTCTTCTCATTTATGAAGCTGAAGAAACACGACGCCGTACTTCGTACTCCTTTTTTATTCCCTCTCTTCAATCTAAAGGCTTGTAACTTTGCTATCTCCCTTTCCATTTTGCTCCTCTCTTTATTTATCCCTGCGAAAATAAGAGCCCATAAAAAACATATAGGCCTTTGCAATTTCCTCAAAAATATGTCAAATATCTTCGCAATAAGTCTAGCTTCACCGAAACTTGGAATAAAAAATAGTCTGCAGATATTTTAATTATGATTACTTTTTATGTGCATTGTCTAGTCGTAGTTTAAATTAATTTCTCAAAAGCTATTATTACAACAGAAAGGTTTTATCTTCGTACATTATTTTTAAACAAGTCAAATGTCAAGTAAAAACCCTTCTAAAAATGTAACAGGTTTTCAATTGTAAACTTGGTGACACGTCAGAAGAAATGGAGTGTATTTAATTTACAATTTTATTTGTACAACCTTGGAGGAATATAGCAATTACGTGCCTCTCACCTTTTTTTTATTCACCATCATTCTTAGGTTTCTTTTTAGCCTGTTTTCCATTTTATTTTTTGTGTGAAAGAAGTGAAATTTTTACTTTTGCTCGTTTCAGTGTCGACAAAGGTGTGAAATTTCCAGATTATTTGGTTATGGCTTGAAAATTTATTCCTTAGATAAAAACTGTGAATATCGCTATGGTATGGTATTAAGGGGGTATATACTCATAAGTGAAAATAGAGAAATCGTTGTGAAGCGTGCGTTATATGAGATGTCGCGTCGTAACTGAATTTAAAGATTACAACCACCAAAAAATTTTTGAAATGTTTTACGTACCTAAGTAAAATCGACATGTCTATACCTACTAGACAGAGCTAGATTTGCTACAGGTATGTCTTTATTTTTCATTTACTTCAGACTTACTGTTTTCATGATCATTTTTTTAAACATGAATAATGAATAATCATTATCAAGTGCTCCAAACATGAATTTTTATATTATGTTATGATGGGGAAAAAAAAAAATGTTTGATATTCATCAATGGTAGCCATCTACTGTAGGTCTCAAACCACCAGAGAGAAATTTTTTCTTAGTATTCTATATTTTCAAATGTTGCGTTATTATTTTTGGTAAATTGTTATTTATTCGAAATTCATGTCTATCATTATTTAATTTTTTCCAGCCTGTAAGATTTAATAATATCGTGAAATTTTTTAGAACATATTTTTTGTATGGAAGAAATACCAAATACCAAACTTTTGTGAACCAATTTTCTCCATTTTACTTCTTTCTACAAATATTTACGATTTAAAAAATATTTTTTGATATCTTTTAAGCCTCACATAACGAATATACCGTTAGCCGAGAATTTTTCTCAGATGAAAAAGCCCAAGTTTTGTTAAAAAAAAAAAAAACCGCCCCGAAGGAAGTCAATAGCTATGTTCAAAATTTAGCCTGTCTTTCTCGTTTTGCACAATATGTATCCCTTGAGAATATATTTATCTAAGATTTATTCAAGGTTGTCTGTTGTGGGCTTACTAAGAAACGAATTTTTTGATGTTGAATACCGACGATAAGGGGTAAGTCTGTGTTTAACAATATGTGATGAAAAATAAAATCATGGAATTTTATCAGGGAAAATTGTTAAGAACCCATTTTGACGATAGGATTGATATTTGTTGTTCCAAAATAATTTTTCAGGAAACTTGATTTGGATTGTTCATTTGAAAATACGATGAGTAGGTGGCAACTAAAATAAACTTTTCATGAATTTGAAAAATTTCCATTTATTTTTACCTCAAATGGGGGTAACTTGGCACACTTTTTCAACATTTTACAACTTCAACACTTTCTATTTTCCACATGGCAAATCACAATCTACTCTTCAAATATATCAAAATGTGCGTTGAAGGCTCTACTTTTTAACTATGCTCTCAAAAATTTCATTCTTCAACTCTAAGTCCGAAAATACCCACTTTTAAACGTGCCAAGTTACCTGTAAAACGACTAACTTGGCACACTATAGATTTAAGGTATATTAGGTCTAAAAAGAAACAAAATGGTGGCATATAACGTTTCACAGATCTCTTTTTTCCTATAATTTTCTTCACCCTAAGTTGGTCGTATATGCGCCACCAAAAATTCAGTAATTAGTAGCTGTTAAGGAATTGTAAATGCAGATTTTTCATTTACGATTCCTTAGCAGTCAATAAAAATACCAAAATTTGGAAGCCGCAGACGTGCGACGTTGAGGGCGAGGGGTACAATACTGGCTTAAGTGAGGTTCAAGCTTATGAACCAGGTTCAACCTCAACTTTCTCTACGTAATTTCGTCTCTTGAACCTCGTTCATCTTTGAACTCCACTTAAGTGAGTATTGTACCCCCCGCCCTGAGTTGTGAATAATAATAATTAATTTCTCAAAGACGCAGACAAAAAATATGGCTGCAACGCGTTTGGGCGAATTTAGAGGAAATGGAATGCTTTTGGGCGAGTTTTTGCAATGGTTTTGGGCGACCCTTTTTGAATATTTGATAATGGATTTGGGCGAGTGCTCGCCCAAATCCATTGCAGTACACCAAATAGAATTCTGGCTTTGAGGTTACAAATTTTTCATTTTCAAAGCTTTTCTGGGTGGATTTGAGACTTTATAACTCGACAGACCAGCATTTGGCTAATTGAAATAATTGAAACTATAAATTTTTTTCAAAAATATTAATGCAAATCTAATATTAAAACAAAATACGCGTACAGGACATAGTTTCAAGTTAAAAAAAAAGTATTATATTTGTTTTGTTAAAAGTATTTGATTTTGTGAATTTAAATTTGTCAATTACAACACATACTACACCACGGTTAGTTTCAAAAATTGAATCAATTGTCACATTCATAATTAATAAACGACGTTTCAAGACTAATTGGTTTAAAATAGATGTTCAGAGTACCTATAGAAGAGGAGAAATACTATTGCTTTTATCTTTAAGACGTGTTCCAGCAAGTTGAGATGATATTTTGTACTCGCCCAAAAGCATTGATCAACTTCGCTTATCAGTCGCCTAAAACCATTGCGATTTATTTTGACAGTTTTCGTCTACTCGCCCAAATCCATTGCAGCCAAAAATATGTCATTGTAAATTATCAAAATTTCGACTTCAAAAAATGATTTTGAAGATAGTAAACTTTTTTATTGATCTACTCATAATTTACTTGCCGACTGAATAATCCTCGCCCTCTTATCATGGTAATTTTTAGACTTTTTTTCCCCATCAAACTTTTTTTAAATTTGAAACGGTCACCTAAATTCGAAAAATTCTTGTGCTGAACGTGGTGAAATTGTTGAACAGTGTAGCCAATCAGTTAAAAACGGGTAAAATTTGATAAAAGTTGGAAAATAATTATAATAAAATGTTCCAAGTTACCCGCAGTGTGCTTAAGTTACGGTTACATCCCATTTACGGTATTGGAAATATTTTGCATCACGTCTGGGTTTACTATAATGGATGAAGTAAGTATAGCAAAAGTTATTATAATACAGAAATTTTTCAAAAATATTAGGTTATTTTGAAGTCACTATTATGACTCAAAAATTGACCAGGAAAATGGCGAAAAATTTATTTACGCTCCTCTTTTTAAAATCTCAAGTCCCAAATTTCTTCGCACAGCTAGAATTACATAAATTCTTTGCCTTAATTTCTTTCTTCACAATCATTTGAACAAAAAATTATCATCAACAGGCACCTTTCTCAAATTCCTTCATTATTATAGTCGTTGGATGTACAGAGAATGGCTCGGCCAATGGGAACCATTTTTTTATAAAGTATTATATTTCAAGAACTAATTACTGTTAGTGACTATTGGTTCGGCGAATACCTCCTACAAGGCACCGCCAGCAACCGGTGTGTAGCGGAGCACAAACTGCTACACACTGAAAAAATTCGTCAAAAAGGGTAAATTTTGTGTGTATCATATTGCTACATTCAGAAAAAAGTAGAAAAAGGAAAATTTTGTGACTTGCTACAGACAAAAAAAATTCGAAAAAGATAAAAATGTTGCCTGAAAATTTACTTCAGAAATTATAAATTTTCATTTTTTTCATGAGTGGACGAGTGTTAATTTCAATTTGTTTTTTCGCGGGAGGGGGGGGGGGGCATGTAGTTGTAACGTACCTCGTATGCAGGCTATACTCGGACGTTTCACAAGACGTACGAGTACATTAAAAAATGCTGACGCATTTTCTAAACAGAGGAAATGCGCCAACACTGCTTTACCTCACTCCGCCTAAACTAAATTGTCGCAGACGCATTCCTTGTCAATAATGTTGTCCATAAATGAAATATGATATTCTCTGTCACTGAATATACCTAAATAATTACATTCATACATCCTTTTTTAATTAATCAGCATTCTCTGAATACGTGTGACTTTCCTCTCTTTACTCCACTTCTCTCTTGTTAATGGACATAAATTTAGTATATAACCTGTTAATTCTAAGCACTATTTATCCATTCATTTACCATCTTTGTTAGAGGTAACAACTAGTCTAATAGTTAGATGTTAAACATTTAGTCGAAGTCAATAAAAGTTAGTCAAATAATATATTGAATTAATTTGTACGTCTTCTCAAAGTATAAAGAGGAGCACTACAGTAGTTGATGAGTGAAAGAGATCAGCCATCAGAGAAACTCTGCTAAACACAGGGAAAATGAAAGTCGCCGGTCATGCAACAAGGTGTATGTATGGTGCCCACCTTTACAAGGTTCGTCTCGTAAATAAGAATTCGAAAATATTAATTTCTGTTTTCAAGATCCGAGTTAAGGTATATTTTCTGTACATACACAACTTATCTAAACATTTACGTTGCTATTTCATTTTACGTTTCAATTCCTCGGTGAAACGAGGAAAAAAATCGAAATGCCATTATCAATAAACGTGCTCGATTTTAAAAATTGTATGACTCCCCAGGGTTCGTATAATAAATTGTACCAGATTTTGTGCTTTTTACATTCGACTGACGCTTGCTTTTCATGCTTCGCCGTAGGAATCAGGGTAATGTTTATCCTGCTGAAAGCCGTCGAATGTTCACTTTTTCGGTTTCTTTTTTGTTTCCTTTTCCCTCAAATAACTGCGACATGGTTGCCAAAATCGAATCAAGATCTTGTATATGTTTTTTTTTTTACAGAAAATATATATGGCGGTTCACTGGTAACCTCTTTTTATATTTCTTTGTACTCGTACGTAGCAATACACTCGTTAAATCGATATAGCAAAATGTGAAGTTGTCGTGCATATTTTTCGTCAACGACTATAAGAGTATAAAAAATGAAACTACGGTAGACACTCAAAGCGTCAAATTTTCACATACGTCTGTTAATCAAAATTATATATGTATTTCATATAAGCATGCCAGATGAAGCAAATTGAAATGACTGTCGCACGAGCCAATATTTTCATGTAAGGTCAACTGAATTTATTCGAAACATTGAAGCATGTATATAGTTCTCGTATTATATGAGTAGTAATATTTTTCTCATGACTATAAACGAGTTTTTAGGAATCGCCCCATAATATTTGGTGACATGGTATTGAAACATTACGAGGTTTTATCGCTGGACGAGAACATGGGTCATCAGTTGATTTAAAAGTTGATGCATATGAAAGAAATACACAAAATTCGTTTATAACTGTTCTGATTTTATATCTACACTTGAAACATCATAAATTACTGACTATAAAATACTTTTTTCATCAAAACTGATAATCACAGAAAATGAAGACAACTATAATTAGAAGATAATGAATAAAATATTTGTTGTCTTTATCATCAAAGCACATGCAATAGCTTCGTTTTTTGATCAGGCTATTTATTAGAGAACTGGGCGTGTCTCTCTTATTGCATAACTATTCGCCGTAAATACGTTACTTTACTCTCACTCGTTTCGTCTTTCCACTCTTTTCTTTTTTTGATAAATTATTTAGAGATAATTGTACTAGAGTTACGGTGAAATCTCGAGACAGTATTTGTATAATTTCAGTGAAACAATGGAATACGTCGCATTAACACATCTCATTTCTAGGTTTAATTCGCCAAAGTGTTGTGGGTGGCGTACATGCTCGTAGTGTGTACCTATTTAGGTAGCTCTTCGAGTTCAGATCCGTTAATGTCGTAAATATTTAGTAGATATCTACGTTTCTGTTCAGAATGTTTACTAGCACAATGCTTATATTTATCAGATACGCTGTGTGAAAATTTACACTTTCCTATTCAAAATTCAAATTCGAAACATCTAAGTAGTGGATCCATGGGGGGGAGGGGGAAATTCCCCTCTTCCAAATAAAAAAAAATAGACCGATAATCCACAAAAAAATCAATTTTCTTGAATCGCCTCCCCATTTTTGCTAAAAAAAAACACAATCTCACCATTTTAGCATTTACCATGCTTTGAAAAAATTTGGATTTCCCCTTCCCCCCAAAATGGAGCTCTGGATCCGCCACTGATCTATGTTGGTACGACTTTCAACTTATTAAAAAATAATATTTTTGCTGAATGTGAATTTGACGCTAATGCAATTTCAAAGATTAAGTTGATAGTGAATAATTCTGTCGTTACTTTGTTCTGTTTTGCCTCTGACAGAATATGTTTGTCGCACTTTTCTTAGCTTACTTGAAGTTTACTTTGAGGTGATATTTTAATCAAATCTATGTGCGTGGGCGTACATCGAAAATATATAAGTCAACCAGGACAACCTAGTTTATACGAAAAAAAATCTGTAGAAATTGAGTTTCTGAAAAATATTAGATTGGTGGTTCATTGACATAACTAAATATGTTCACACTTTTTTAATGTTAGTCCAGTCAAATGAGCAAGAAAACAATTGAAAAAAATATTAGCTCACAATCCTTGACCCCCTAAGATAGTTGGGTGGGTCGCTCCGAATAACAGAGTGAAAATCTCCACCCTCTTTTTGAGTTTTATTTGGGGTAGGAGGGGGTTGATATAGGTAAATTCAGTTTTTTGTTTATATCTTCAATTACTCTGTAACCGTGAAAGATGAATTTTACGTGAAAACATTGTTTATAGAAAATTAAATTTTGAACCTTTTTTGTACCTAACAATACTTTTTTCTCTAAAATCGATATAGGTACAAGCGAAAGACTGCATTTCGAGATAACTATCAAACTTCTCTAATCAAAATTCTAAGAGAGGTGGTAGTGAAGACTTTCAGTACGTTACTTTGAAAAAAATTTCGGTACTTTGTAATTTTTACTATTTTTATAAGAAAACAGAGACAATTCAAGATTTATGGTAGAAATTACCTCAAAAATAGGAAAATATATTATTATCTGAGATGGAAAAATTACTACAAATACTTAGAATATATCTACAATAAATCTTCATCCTATAAAAAATAATGAAAATTATTACCCGTTCAATAAAAATATTTGGCTAAGCATAAATGTTATCCGAATTTCAAGTCTCTAGGGTTGAATTTTTTGGTTTAATATATTATGTGTAAGTTTAAGTATGTGAGATATGATAAATCAGCCCTCTAAAAATGAAGTTAAGAGAATCAATTATGTGAACCCATCGAGTGCACACTTTACTCACTAATAATTCTTTGCCCTCTGCATGGTGAAACCGACCTCACTCCCATCACATTATCAATACTGAGGACTGTAGAGAGGTTGGTGTGGATGTCCTAAGCTTTGATTTCAGGATTTTCCATGGAAAACTTAATTATATTGTACTTACGAGTACTTCATTTTTTTAGGGCTGATCTATGTGTACTTGAACGTTTACAAAACGAAGCCATTCAACAGTAGAGACTTTAAATTTCTATGATAAGGTCGGATATCACAGCTGAAGTATTGTCGATATAAATCGTCTTTCCGGCCTACCAGAGACCAAAATAAAAATGTGCAAAATTACTTTTGGGACGGCCCTCGTACATGTACTTAGTTGGAAAATCTAAAAAAATCCGCTGCACTCGTAGTTAAGGTATTTCCATTCTTTCTGGTTCAGTTGAATAGCTTTAAAAGGTTAAGTGTTAGGTGAAATACATACATGTAATATTGATCCTTTGAAATTTTCTGGGACTACATTACAGTATGTACTTACGATGCGATGGTTTCTTTTAACTCAACTCACACAATAAAGTTATAAATGCCTTACTGTCTACCATGTCGACATTTGAGTTGAAATTCTGGTAATGCCGCTGAATTTAAAGGTGACCTTTCTGGATCGGGTGATTTGAATAATTCGAGTATTTCTAAAATGCGATTCCACCTTATTTCATTTCCTTTTCCACTTTCTCAAGAAAAGCTAATAAGCAATTTACCATGTGAGAGCAAAAAGGAGAGAAAGTTTTATTAATAAAAGCCAGTATTATTGCAACTGTTTGAAAATTGCCGAACAAATACACTAAAATAATATTCGGAAAAATGGTCGAACGATTGCAAAATTTTATGTTTTTCCTTGAACTTGTCGACATAACTGAGAATTTTTTTTTTGGCTTTTTCAATAACTTATCGTTCAAAGGGAAAAGGCAATTTTCATTTCTTTATTCAATATAACTTTTCAAACTTCGTATCGAGCAGAACAGAAATTATAAGAAAATAATATTTCTCATTTTAACGCTTAAAGGTCAGACCTTTTTTTTTCCCTTATATTTGTTCAACAATTCGTAATTTCATAATTTTGTGGAAACATTCGCCTTTAAATCTGAAACATAATAATGGACGTTTTTAAAAAGGAAAAAGAAAAAGAAAACACATCTACGCTTTTAAATAGCGCTAATGTAATTTTTATTTACTTTATCGATCTTCTAGGAAACCGAATTTCGTCAGAGAACAAATTATATTCGTGAAAAAAAGCTAAGCTTATCATGAGCTTTTGTCTACACATATTTGCCTTTGCTGTCATCGCAGCTGTTGAAAGTTAGTACGTCCTTCATCATTTGTGCCCTATTAGCTATACGTATTTTAGAAAGCGTTTCTCAAAAACATTTGGTCACAAATTAGTGCTCTCAGATTTCGCCTCATTCGTCTTCTCCTTGTACCTTTTCACACGCTTTCTTTTCACTCGATATAATGGGAATTGAAGTTTTCAAAGGTCTGCCAGATGTACTCGTATTTTTTCTGGACGAAAAAGTGAATTTAATTTTCTCCAGAAAGTAGGCGTACGAGAATTTCACATAGGTAATAGGAGAGAATAAAAGTGAATGTGTGGGAAGATCAACTTTTTCAATTCGCGAATGAAGTTAAAAAATGGTGATGGCTGGAAATTTCCTTGAGGTATGTATTGTGGAGAAACTGAAAACGGTAAAAAGTTTCATGAGTACTACGAGTATAGTAGCAAGCTTGTCACATTATATTCTAGAAGATATTCGCAAGTTGAGTGGATGTGACATTTAAGGTCTAATTCGAAATTGCTCTTTTGTAATAGAAGAATAAAATAAAAATTTCGTATCACATTAGTATGACTTTTTTTTTTACAGGCAGAGGTCAGAAACAAAGTATTTAAGAACGAGAAATAAGAGATGATTTTTTACGAAAAGATATTGGAAGGGATTGCGAGTTTTGCTTGAAAATATTCTATGATGAGGAAAAGAGAATGAGCAAGGATGGATCGAGATATATGAGTGCAAAAATTTGGCCATTTATTTGTTGTTTCGAGGGTTCACGTTTTCCAGGGAGTGTAGAACCAACTATAACGAGTGTTTTGGCTGCCCAGTAATTTATATAGACGAACTTAGCCTGATTTGTTTGGGGGTCCTAATTCTCTCTAAAAAAAAAAAGCTTGTTTTTTGTGAAAAACCAGATAAACATTTGAGAAGATAATGACATTAAATTTCAATTTATATGACCCTCTAATCTCTATCCCGTAATACGAGTATATCATATTTTTAGAAATTATTTGATTCTAATTTCAATCATTTTTCAGCCTCATTTTAGCCACATGACAGGTATAGGTAGCTAGACTTTAAATTCGAATTTCGCACACTCAAATTTATATCCTGCGACGTATTATACTTGAAAATCAGCCATTTTATGTTTTAGTCATTTTGCAGCTTCATTTCAGCCACAAGAGAAGTACATAATTATTTATAAAATCTGACTCAAAATTCAGATTTCACTCCCTCAAATCTAAATTCGTATGATGTATCACATAAAATTATAACCTTCAAAACCCCCCAAAAAAATTGAAAAGAAGCAAAAGATTTTTGGGCATCAACTGGATTTGAACCAGTGACATCCATCAACGAAGTGCGGCTGTGCTATCTTTACGTTAAGGTTAATTGAAGTTGCAAACTTTAATCTCAGAACTTTGTCATTTTTCGTATTTTACACCCACAAACAAAAAGTTGACCATTTACCATGTCAAAAAACATTCCCTTCAAATTTTTTCAAGACGATCTTTTTGCCAAAATAAAATTTAACAACAATTGATTATAGTATTTTGAATTCTCCAAAGATGACTAATTAATTATGACAGTTATCTTCGCCTGCAAATTTTTTGTTGACGAGGATTAAAAGTTATTTTCATTTCTATTATTACTATAAGATACTGATAGAAGAAAGAAAATAATTTATGGCTTCGATTAATTATTGAAATAATTAATTATTTTTCGTTTAAGTATAATATCTATGGAAAAATGTAATGCTTAGTATTTCAAAGGCTAAGTAGAATATTAATGAAAATATTCTTCTTCATTCTTCATTATTCTCATATTGGGGGGGGGGAGGAGGGCATATAATTTATCGAGCTTACAAACATTTAAAAAGCTAAAAGAAAGATAAGAGAGAAAATGAAGGAATTTATGAATGACAGAAGAAGATGCGTGAGAAAGAGGGAAGGAGAGCGATAGATGATGAAGAAGAGCGTAATGATCAAAAAAAGAAACAGACGTATAGTCGACTGAAATGCGAGTAGAAAGGAAGAGAAAAGCTATCCATTTTAATTCAATCAATTTGATGTGAAAATACACGCAGAAAATTCTCTCTTCCAATAATTTTCATTTTATTTTACAAAAATCCAAAATTGATGAGAAAAATGAGAGACACTAGAGAGTGGATGAAAAACTTATACTTAATCCTCGTTTCATGTAGAATTTTCAAAGTTTATTCTGTATAGTTGCTGAACCTCCTTCCAAAATTTATATAAAATCCTCTTTGAAAGTTTGATTTTTCAGCAACCTACGCACAACGAATAGGATTTAATAATTTCATATTTTTTCTATTTCTTTTGAGCTTATACTTAGTGATGCTGTAAAGAAAGGGAAAATGCGGTCTGTAATGCTCGAAAAATAATTCTCTAAGCAAAATATTTCCATCTACGAAATCAGTATTCAAAATAAGTTGCTGTACTAAGTCGCTGCTGAAGGAGTTGACTCCAAGTTTACCGAGAATTTTTGAAACCCGTTGTTGAAAAGTTTAATAGAGATTTTGAGATAATGATTGTCTACTCGAATGGAGAGGTACCGGAATAATTAAATTCAGATTTATGGAGGTGGAGAAAAAAAATTTGTTATTAGATTTATGAATCACATAAGTATAATTCTTTTTCAACTCATTTTATAAAAGTATAAGTGAAATAGCTGAGATGTTCAGATTTTTGAAGTCAATATGAGATGTACACTTAGATTGATTGGTAATAAGGAGAGACGAATCTCTCCTTTAAAATATAACTTGAGAACTATACAGATAATTCACAGTTGATTTGCATAACTTCTAGTGTGGTTGAGTGTGCATGAAGATTTGAAGAAGTGTAAAACCACTTTTTAATGAATTGATAATATATTTCTGATGTACCACTTCCTTTTCTTTTTCAATTCGATTTTTCTCATTTCTCCCCCTCTATGAAGGCATTTAGACTTTATGCGAGAATTTGTTATCGAGAGAAAACTAAATGAATCCATCATTTTTTGCTACATTTTGGCTAATGTTGGGGTTCAATCTCAAAGTCAAAATTTCTAATATGCGTTCACCTTCCTTCATACATACAATAAATGAACAAATAAATGAAGATTTATGAAAATACGAGATGGATGTTTTTGGAGTACTGAGATTATGAAATAAGAACAATGTATTTCCTCTGTTTGTTTTCCAGAGTCAGTCAAAAATTAATGATAGATTTTCTATTGAACCCCTGTTAAATATAAGAACAATTGAGATTCGTTTGCTATTCCTGTTGCTTGAATAAAATATGGCTTTGATCTCAAGAACCTAATGAAATTTTGAATTTGATAAAATGTGCGTGTTTCTAGTCGATTTTTGTATTGGTTTTAAGTTTTTTAGCATAAAAAAAGCAACGAACCTCTTGCTTTATGAACCCGCAATCCTGATCCTCTCATGTTGCTTTCTAATTAAAAAACCACAAATCCTTTTCTTTGGTATAATTTTATATGCAAACAATGAAGTTAAAGACGAGGTGAAATCGTTACTAGTAATGTTTATGAGCGTAATGCCCCAAACTTTAACAAATAATGTTGTGTGTACTTTCAAGCGCCGTAATTATTAAACGTTCTTCTTGTATTTTCAGTACTTTTGTGCGCCACATAATTGTATCAAAAAAGCTTCCAGTTTTGAGACGTAACCGAGCTACATAATTAGTTTTAATCGAAGTACTCGGAAAGCTGTAATAAATCTCTCAATGAAGCTGCTAGAGCTGCAGTCGTTGCTGCAGTTCAGTGGTAGGAAACAAAGAGTCGAATGAAGGAGGAAGGGTTAGTGCTCAGCGTCAAATGTGGTACGCTCAGAATATTAATGTCGTCTAATGATAAAACGTTTGAAATTTTCTTTCGTTAGTATACATGTAGGTACCCATATATACTCGTATATGCTGGCGAATGAGTGGTACTCGTTAGTGTGGGGTATTTTGGATAATTATTTTGGACGCTTTACATTCACGACAACGCGAGTTGTGTGCCAAACGAAATGCCAAAAAAAGTTACTTTCCAGCGAGCCAAAATGTGCTGCAGGTGAATGTGGGAAATCTTGTGAGTGAAATTTTCCATTATGTTGCTAGGAGGATTGTAATTAAAGTGAATACATATGAAATAAATCAATATTTGAAAAAAGGAGCTGCGACCGAGGATCTTATTTTGCTGTTGAAGTGAAAGTTGTATTTGAAGTAAAAAAAGATCAATTAATTATTGTTGCAGTTCATTGTTTGGGTGGGTCAATTTTTAGAACTATTAGATGTTTGGAAAAGAGAAAACCCTCTTCATTTACGTACGATATTCGAATGATAAATACATAAAAATGATAATTATGACTGTCAAATTTTCACAAATTTTATAAAAGTGCAGAAATACTTTATTTTTGACATCTCTATTGGTTTTGCTTAGACACTTTGAAATTGCAGAAACAAAAAAATATACTTACTCAATCATTTTAATCAAGGTTTGAATAAGAATTATAATTTTTGTTAGTTATATACCTAGTTCATTCTGAGATTTGCAACATTAAATTTCAGATTTAGAGCAATAGAAAAATTATAGTGACATTATTCTATTTGACCATAAATCATGTTAAAAGTAGGTATTTTAGTTACAAGTAAAGCAGTTCTGTTATATTTTAAATCAATGGAAAAATATATTTTGAAAATAAAATAAAACAGATTAGGTTCACTGCCCAAAATAGTGTAAAATTCATTGGAATAAAATTATTACTGTACAAAGTGTATAATACTGATTCAATTTGGAATTATGAAACCACCCTTTACTGTAATATAATGAATCCTCTGAATTTTACCTATTTTTCGCTCTCTCTCCCTCCACTAATTTCTTTCCTCAAGTTCTCTTAAGACAAAGTCTGAGGTAAATTTAATTAGTACAGCATCTTTGATTTCCTCCTGTAATTTCCTTTCCCCGACCCCCGTCTGGCAATTTAATTATTTTTTCCGCGACTAAAAATCTTCTCTATTTTCTTCTCATTAACTTTTTTAAAACGTTTCAAGAATTTACAAAATATTTCGTTGACCCGACTTTCGTCGTAGAAAAATTCAACTTGTCCCCCCCCCTTCCGCCTTCTTCAGAGAACGACTTCATGTTCAAGTTTCGAGATCGTTGACCTCGGTTAGGGCGTTTTACAGACTGACGGAAAAGGAGTTTGTGATCGCAGTGGCCTTAATGGCCATATTTCGTTCGCAATTAAAGTAATAAATGCTTTTAAAAAGAATTTTCATTTGATATTGTTGTACTCCTATTCGATTTTATGGGTCAACTGGGCATTAGATTTTGTGCAGTGTGCGGTTAAATATTGCTTTTCCAAGCGACGATGCGAATATTTGGTAGCTTTCATTTCATCCATTTAGCATGGGCAAATTCTTAATATGTGTAGACTGTCGACTTCATGTATGGGTGCATTATAACAGCTGCGTAATTCATAATTTTCATATTATTCCTACTGTACACATATGAATTATCTACTTGGAATTAAGGGTACATACTCCACTATAGAAGTTCGAACTCCACAACTTGCTTGCAATTCTAATATCTTAATAGTGGTATGTTTCCGATAATATTATGAAGCATTATGAACTTAACTATTTACTTAGTCAAAACCATCTAGAATTACGGATTTTTGTTATCAAATCATCTGATAAAATGATATTGTAGACAAACATTTTAATAAAATGAGAAAACTTTCTCGACTGTTTTCTAGCTGAGTTTTTAAATTGCAGAGTTATGTTTTTTTAATATGTTTTACTTGTGTAATGAACTATAATGAATGTATAGAGTTGAATTTTTATTTTCGATTGAATATCTATGTAACTTTGACGGCTAATTTTTGCTATAAGAAGATAAAATCAAAAATTTAGCTCTATACATCCTCAAGTTCAATATTTATTCATTTATTTATCAATCCAATGATAAGATTATTCAGGTTCTTCAAGCCGTACACTGAAAGGTTAGAAGATAAAATTTTAAGTACTACATTCAAATTTATTTCAGTTTAAAGGGGTGAAGAGATATTAGAAAAGTTTTTAAAAAATTCAAAGAAAGTAATATACTCGTAGAGTGTAAAGTAAAAGGTAGGCGTTTCTACGAACGTATTATATCGGCCACTATATTGAGTTTTTCTTTCACAGAAGGTAACTAGTAACTACCACATATTTTACATAAAAGTATGGCGAAAAATTTAATCTGTCGCATTTACCTTCTTAATTCTCGAACCGACATGGCTGATTTATGGATACTTATCGAAGCCCTGCATTTAATTTTCACGAAAAACCTAGCATGAAATTCGCCGCATTGTAAAACGTTAAATATCTTCCCGAAGTTTAATCTAATTTTCCAGCCAGTTAATTTGAACTGAAAGTATTAAGGATACAAAAATGAAACCTGACGCGTAGCGATGAATTTCCAAAAAAAAATGACGAGAGAAAATTTATGTCTTTTTTTTTGGCGAGCATTTTTTTCCTTTGTATATCGTGACGACGTAGCCATAGTTGAAATGATATTACACAGATTGATGTGAAAAAAGATAGTGAGAGGAGAAAAAAAAATCAGATTCACGTCGTTTTTATTTGGGTAATATCATACATTTTGTATAGCCTGAAAGAAATTATTTCATCGAAAATTTATTGAAACTGTATCAAAGGGGATGGAAGATTTTTGAAATGCGCGTCATGAAGACATGAACTTCATCTTTCCCCTTTGTTGTCTGTGTGGTGTGTAAAGGTTGAATGTTTTGGCTGAATTATTTGATGTTGTTCCTTTCGCTTTTTTTTCTGGAATATTTTGACTTTGATACATCAAAAAAAGACTTGTTTCAGGGTCACGGGGAAAATTACTTCGTTTATTTCAAGGTAGTCGCTGTGCCGTCTGTATTTAGGCAGCCTTGACGAAGACTACCTAAACATATTCAGACGCACACGAGTTGAGATATTTTCTGCAACCGTCAGCAACACTATAACGGTACTGGCCACACCATTAGTGCTGCGAATGCAATGCTTAATGCCACCGTTTCTACTCACTCGATACATTTTATAATTAGTTCATATTCTGTCTGTGCTCGAGTACATATTAACATATTTCTTTCGTATGAATTGTGTTGTGTTATCTGATAATATACTTTCTGGAAAAGCCTAGCTCATTGAAGAACCTTGAAGGGGTGTTGGGGTATGTTTCACCCGAAACATCCCTAACAGTCGCAAATAATCGAATTTTTTTAAAAGCGTATATTATACGTAGAATTTGTTGTACGAAAGGATGAAAAAGTTGAAATTATCATTTTTTGGGACAGATTTGAGACGGTCAAAAATGAAGCTCATTATTGAAGCAAGGGCACGGGTCACACATCGCTAGGGCCAGTTGAACAACCATCTTACAGACTACTACTCGGTTGGTTAAAAACAAAACTTGGTAACCATTGAAACTATATTAATTTATTAAAACGGGGACTAGGGTGGTCCTTATTTATAGAAGGCCAAAAATTTTTTTTGCAATTTTTGCTCTCACCCCTCAGATTTGATCCATTTCATGAAAAAAAATCCATAAAAATTTCAGCCCCCTAGGTTGAAATTAAGTGATGCCTGAAGGGGGTTGAAAATTCATATATGCAAATACTGGCATTATTTCACATTATCATCTGTGTCACATAGAAATAGACAAAAACATGCATTTTCTCATTCAACTTATTAGTAAAATGAAGTGTGATGCATAGAAAATATATCTGTGGGATTTGAGGGGGTTTGGACCTACCCTTAAGATAACCAAAAAATGTTTTTCTTATTATGAGTGGCAGAAATGAAAATATTGTGAATAATCTTGAAAAGAAAGACAGCTTTGCCTCAACTAACCCCCCCCCTTTCCATTCATCTGTTGAAATCCTATAGTATTATAGTTTTCAAAACCACCCCTTATGAGTAGAGAATATACTTATTACAGACTTTATTTTATGTTCTTCATATTTTGGCTAAACTTAATTTCAACCTAGGGGGCTGAAATTTTTATGGATTTTTTTTTCATGAAATGGAACTAATCTGGGGGGTGGAGGTGAAAAATTCCAAACTTCGAAAATAAGGACCACCCTAATGAGGACACATCGTAAACAAATGAAGTTATAGTACATCAAACAGTCGTATCTATATGGATAGACACTCTTAAACTGTCGAGTTTGTACTCTCATTAGCCAAGTAACTATTTCTGTTTTCTGGTAGCCGAGTATAAATTGTTCTATAGAAGAGTAGCGATAGTGGACTTTTCGGCTAGGCAGCCAAACATTTCCACTACTAATCAAGATTTGAACATTCGGATTTGACTTATTTGATGGTATAAGAATGGATTATCTATCTGAAATTTGGAAAATATACTTTCATGAATAAGCGGAGGTTAAAGGTGCAAAATTTTCTGTTCAAATCAAAGTTCTTGTTTTTCATTTTCGTGTGACATAACTCAGGGTTTCATTTTTAACCGTCATGATGCTGTCTCTTTATGCTGTCAATTTCTCGCGTTTTATCAGTAGGTAATAGAAAATTCAATCTTGTTTATGGAGACGAAAGTTCTTCTTCAGGCAAGTTTACGACGGATCAACTTTTTCCTGGCAACCTGTCATTGAATATTTAATCGAAAATTTGTATTCGATTCTCGTTTCGATTTTCATCGTTGGGATAGAGTTTTGTTGTGCCTGCTTTATCCAGTGGCCCAAAGGAGTTTATTTCTCTAAATTATTTACGTACGGTATAGTTAATTCTGTCATTTCTTCTGCAGTAGGTACACGAAATGTATTCTCTCTTGAGAGTTTGGTTCCAAATTATCAGCTTCGATTTGAGCTAAATAATATTGTAAAGTAGGGCTGTTAAAAGATACTGTGATTAGGTTCTGTGATTATTTCGTAGCTAAGGAAATTTTTGTTGATAATAAAAAAGTTGGTTCAAATTGGAAAATTGATGAAAAATTCAATAATGTGTTACGTTTAAAGGATGGGGTGTTGAAAATCGAATCTGCTGTTTTTGAAGTTGCCAAATTAAAGTAAAATTCAATTAGGTGTATTCGTAGAAGAAAATTGATTCCAAAATTTTGAAGGTTTATTTATGAGTTAGACTCATATTATTAGTTCACTAACAAGTGAAATAAGTTTGAAATAATTTTACACTAGACATTACTCGACTTTACCCTTATTATTTTTCTATACCTTATTAGTTTTTTGAATTCGTCTCAGCCATAAAAAAAAAAATAATAAATTTTCTAGCTGAGGAATATATAGGTTTGGACTTCGTACTTTGGAGAAGTGTTTTTCTTTCACGGCAATAAATTTTTAGTCGTCATCATTTTTTCTTCTCTCTCTAGAGAAGTGAAATTTTTTATTTTTCGAAATTTTCGTTTTTTATCAGAATGATGATTTTTTTTTCTTTGAGTTTCGTTCTTTCCCATTGGTACGCCTTATTTATGCGTGCCTTTTTTCTCACGTTTGAAGTCTACTTATATTGGTTTTCTGATTTTAATTTTAAGATCGACGCTGTATAGTTTAGACGTGCTTCAAATTCAACGAGGAAATGAAAATAAGTGTGTGACATATGCACTATAAAGTCGTATCAAGATTTTTGCTTTAACTATATTGTAAAATCAAGAGTTTTCAAGTTTTGGAACTATGTAGGTAGGTACGCTATAACTATACTGTAGTCGATGACCATGGTAGTCGATATTTTCAGCCCTCGAGAGTCGATTTTTACCATCGCAAAGAAGAGGTTTATTTTATTATTCAATAAATATACTCGTATGTAACACGAATCAAAGTCATACTCGTATTTTCATTTCATCTGTTTTCGACTGGCTTTCAGTTGTTGTTAGCGCTCCTAGATCAATGCTTTGCATTCCCAAAAATGTATGAAGAGATTAGTATGCACATGTCCAATAACTAATTTATAGTTATTCAGAGGCAGAATATATAGGTATTGGGGGGATGTTCAATAAATTTATGATTAAAATTACCATAATTATTTTAAATTTATTGTCTATTTCTGAAAATTGATCAAGGAAGTTTACTTTATTTATAATATCTATTAATTTATATATTAGATAATTGAGGATGGCAGATGAAAGAAATAAGAGAACTATTTTTTCTTCAATAATTTTTTTTTCTCGAATTCTCCTCTATCTAGAAGAGAGTTTATATTATTCTGGAGGTGAAACTTGATGGTACCACTGACATTCCGTCCAAAATGTAAGGAAGTACCCCCTGAAGAGGGGAAAAACGATCAAAATATCGAATATTCGTCTACATCGAGATTCTAAAGTGAAAAATTTGTATGGATTTCTTATATTATATTGTTACATTGGTGTTCTCGCTTTGGGATATACTCTTAAGATTTCAAATGCTTTTTTCGTTATATTGTTCCTTAGCGTATACCTACGTCGTATACATAAACTAAAACGCGTTGAATAAATTATTCCTCGCCGAAGCCCAAGTTTGGCATTGAAAAATGACAAACGAAAATGAAATCACGTCAATCTGTACTACGATTTTCCACGCAGTTAAGGTGCAATCATGGAAAAGCAGACATTCAAATTGGGAACCAAAAGTTTTTTGCCAAATGCTATTCCTCAAAAGGTTTCGTCTTCGTTCGGGAGATTTTATATCTAGTAAACGTAGATATATCATTTTCATAGTTGTTTTGAGAAAATGATTTATGAATTTCAAAAGCGAGCTTAAGTTTAAGTTGTCAAATAGCAAACATGAATTAACATCCCCAATTTGAGGGAATATTTTTAAATGGTTATTAATACTCGTACCTGGCAGGAAATCGTTCATAACTTTTAATTTGTGAATCCAAAAGAACTTGAACCATTCACAAGAAGTAAAATAAAAATACCTATAATTATACCGTATTTACTTCATTTCTTTTAATTATTTAATATAGACTGTATTTTAAACACTATTTTTTAGTCTAGTAACCATTCTATTTCACTTTTAAAACTATTCGATCGGCAAAAAAACTCATTTCGTATAATGTAAACAATAATAAAAATAGTTTTTGGCTGACTGTTCGTCGATGTAAGCATGCAAAAGAAAAATATTTACATATTCGTACAAGTATAAAATTATTACTACCATTGTAAACCAGGCTTCACGTTATCTTATCGTCTTCTAATGAATATGGTTTGTTGAACTTTTAAAAAAAGTTCATGTTTTTCGTGAACTGCAAAAAAATGTCTCAAATTTTAAAACGACAAAAAATTGTTGTATATAAAACGACTACACGGAATGGATGAAAAGATGTATATTTTGAAGAAAAGCACAACCAACAAATTATCTGTAGATGTTGACTGAGGAAGAATTGGAGTGAGAAGGAAAGATGGAGAGAGAAGGACTGAAAATTTCTGAACATAGAAGAGCAATATGGTTGCCTCATAAAGAAAAACGATTTTTCACGATTTGCGTGCATACGTCTCGGATGTTTTTTTCTTCGTTTTCAGAAAGTGTTTTTTTTTTTTCTCTGAATTTTGTTTCTTTTCTTTTATAATGTCATTTTCGTATTTGCTGCACAAAAAATCTACTTACTTTTTTTTTTGTTCTGTTGATAGTTGTACTTAGGTTTTATTCAGCTTCTTTTCGAGTACTTACCTGCTTTATTCTTCACGAACCATGTATTCTGTGGAAAAATACTGAAAGAGTGAGAAGAGAGAAAAGATAAACCGTAATCGAGATACTGTCGGTTGTTGCGATTTTTGACAGCTTTTCTGTCAATAGAAACACAAACTCTACACCACTGTGTACTTTTTTGCTGTTCCATCCATTTCCTTTTCAAGATATCATTTGCTGCCTGTAAACAGAAAAGAAAAAAGTTACAAAGAAAAATTATACTCGATATTCTATAAACACCAACAATATATTATTTTCCTCATTTTTTTGTAGGTTTATATAGGTGTTTTATTTTCCACATTTCACGTGCTTGATAGGTGGAAAAATAAAATACACAAATACTAGAGTTTTATGTAGGTATAAAAAAAAGGACTGAATTTTTTTATTTTAATACCTATGTGAGATGGCGTTCACAAAGTAGGAGGGATCTCAGCAGTCATACATCTGTGATATTATTATTAATTTATTAGCTTAGGAAACATTGTTTAATTCCGCACGTCATTTGATATAGTAACAAACTTCCATCCTGTTTATGCGAATCACTAAAAAAAAAAATTATAAACAAAGTGGTTCCTATGTTGAGGGGAGAAAAGTGGGAGTTAGAAGACTTTTTCTTAAGACATACAAAAAACTTGTGACGATTCCGGTTAAATTTTCAAGTGCAAAACTAAATAAAATCTGATAAGAAAATATTCTTGGTTGCTATATGATTGAAGTTTGTGATGGTACTCTGTAGCTCCTTGAAAATTCAATTTATACCTAAACTTTTTTCTATTCTTACGCAAAGTAAGTTGAAAGTATTAAATTTTCTCGACAATTTTTATTATTTCAATTGGTGTGTGACTAAAGAAAAGTCGAGGGTCATTGCAAAATATTTGAGAAGATATAATTCTAGACTTGCTTAATATTTGTAGCACTTTTACCATCTCGAATAGTATTCGTTTTATAATATTATACCTACTCGTTGATATTTTGTTACTCTTGTAGTAATTTTTGCCATAAAGTTTAAATTTTCTCCATTTTCCTATTCAAATTGTAAAAATTATACTACTTAAATTTTTCCAGATTTTTTTTGGAGCTTTGGTTTGGGAACCCTGTCTCTTTTTGTTACACTCATCTATTGGTACTTGAAGCATTTTGTTGTGGACGATTTAACCAAACTAAAATTTTCTTTGCTTGCAATTTTTTCATGGAAAAGCTCGAAAACAATTTTACTTGACTATTGATTTTTGTATTCCCTTTAACCTCTCGTTCGTCTGTAATTTGAGGAAATATAACAAAACAAGTCACTTTTACTACGAGAACCTCGATATTCCAGAAAAAATTTAAATATTTACTGGAAAAAAAAAAAAAAAAAAAAAAAAAACATTTACCGAAATTTAAATCGATAAATTCGAATGGAAGGATGAAGTTTAACCAGTTGAAGTTAATGTGGAGTAGAAAGAATTTTTGGAATGTTATAGTTACTTATATTCAAAGAATTGTTTTAAAACAGATTTTAGATTTAATCTGTTGCTATACCTATTTCGAAAATCATACATCGTGTACTACTTTTTGCATAAGGTTTCGCCGTAAATAAGTTACGTCCTCGTGTTATTATTTCGGCGTACCTATAATGTTTTTTCACAATCATTTTTATCGATGAGTTTTGCAAATAAAAATTAATAAGAAAAAGCTTTGTTTTTTTGGATCGATAATGTTCAACTTTTCGATTAATTGTTTTGTGATATGAAGGAAGGGGTGTGAATTGCAAAAATAGCAAAACTAATTAAATAAGACTTCAATTAAGATTTAACGGTCATCAGCCGGTTAAATTTAACAATACAATCATTCCGAGGAAAAAAAAATCGACCGTTTCGAAAACATGGTATATCATTTGCTGGATATAGATTTGAGGGTGCTTAATCTAAATTTAAGCTACCTACCTCCTCTCACGTGGCTGAAATAAGGTTAAAATGACTGCTTTTCATGTGTTACATTGTCGGATATAGATTTGAGGGTGTTAATTAAAATTTCAGGTCAGCTTCTAGCTACTTATTAACCCGGTGACTGAAATGGAGCTTAAAAATAACTGAAATTAGAGTCTAATAATCTCTCTGTATAATAAAGAGAAACAGTGACTGAAATTAGAATCAACTAGATGGAGACTCGAGGGTCTTGAATTCGAGTTTTAATGTCTAATTTTTAGTTCATTACTTCTTCTATTACTCAGGGTTAATTTATGAGTAAAATTAAGTCAAAAATTTATTACTTGAGTATTTGATTCTTTTATTCTGTTTTTTTTTTTTTTTCTACTTTTAATTCATTCGCACAATCACTTAAATTATAAATTTCAACCGATAATATGGTAGGGTGTGTACTCTGAGAGAATAATTGACTCATTACATTCTCTATTTGGTCGCAAAACTCGAAATTTCTTGTGTCCTTAATTTAACTCTACCCTTTGATGGAATGGATTTCCAATACGCATATTTTGTTTACAAAGGGTCACGACATTCGACTGTACCTACCTTATTTTTTAATGACTTTTGGGATAGTTACAACGCCTTACTCTTCAGCTCCTTTCTTGATACGAATTCATCATTGGTCTGGCACTTATAAATTCATTGCCTAAATGAATGCGAAGCAGAAGAGTGTGAAATGGACGATACCGTCGAGTATTTTATGATTAAAAAGGATATGAGTATGTTCTTTCACTTTTCACTTTACTGTAACCTCTAATGCTGGAAAATTTTGCTCATACTAACTACAGTGTGTTCAAATTGAAAATAGACATAAATCATGAGCAAAGAAAGTCCTCTCAAGGCGGTGTATTTAGGTTTATTTTACTCGGCTACTATCGTCGTCATCTAAGTCGACCTTCATCCCTGGCTTGTCCCTTGAAAGTCACCGGAATTTTATTTAACGCCAACGAATGTGAAGAGTGAAGCAACCGAATCCCAGTTGTGGTATTTAATTCTCAACTCTGTTATTCCTGCCAGCGACACAATTTCAAGCCTTTTAACCACAGAAAATTACTTCAAATTGATATGCTCTAATGCTTACATATACGTATACAGGGTGTTCTAGTTAGAATGAAAATAAATCAAATTAAATTATTAGTATAAATTTTTTATATTTAAAATAAAATATAGGAAAAACAATAATTGAAAATTTAAATAATACTGAATAGGCTATATCTAATACTATTTTGAAAATTTATGCTCGAAGTTGAAAAAAATATCAACTCAATAGAATGCTGACACATCGAAGCTAGGGGAGTGGTGCCTCAAAGCCCACGCCTTAAAGCGATCATTCATTTTTGGATTATATCAACTCACAATAATAAATAAGCCATGATTTTCGTCCCCTTTGAGGCAGCATTTTGAAGATGAATATTCTTTTTATATGTACTAGACGTTTAGTCGAAATTTTGTGTCCGTGTGTGTCCAATTTTATCATATGAACGCCTCTGTCCGGACGAAGCTTTTTTGTTCCCAAACTGAGCTACACGATGAACCACAAAATGAGTTACAAAATGAGCTACAAATTGAGCTAAAAAATGAGCAACAAAATGAGCTACGAATCGAATTCAGTATTTTATATAAAACATGAAAATTTGTACTCGTATACTTCAATTTTGATTTGAAAATGTTTTTTTTCAAGAAAATTTAATGAACCTTCTTTTATATACTCGTAACTTATAATTGATATAAAAGAAAATTCACCTTCACCTTCACGACACTTCGTCAATGCTACAGCTATTTTCTCAACCTAGGGGTTGAAATTTTAATGGATTTTTCTCCCATATAAAATGGAACCATTGTGCTAAGTGGAAAATGAAAAATTCAAAACTTGAAAATAAAGATTACCCTAAAAAATAATAGCCACAGCCTTCACTAAAATTTCGTGAAGGCGAAAGATAAATTCCCTTTTATAACAGCAAAATATAAAAGTTCTTCATAAACTAATTTCAAAAGGAAAAAATTCCTCCAATATCAATTTCATTTCACGTCATTTACTTCTACTATCAGTTTATACACACAATTTATAGCTCCATCATACCTAAGATAAAGTTGTCATTTAATGTAGTGTAAAATATAACATCATTTTAGTATAAAAATTTTTATATATAGTTTCATTACGGTTGAAGGAAATTGTACTCGTATTATACTCGTAATTTGATCACCTATGTCATAGTTTCTCACTTCTGAAGAAAAGAAAATTTTTCAAATATAAAATCTTGTTTACAATTTTTTGAAAAACTGAAATAGTTATTAAAGTCATCATTGACATAAGTATGATTGATGAAATCTTGATCTCTGTATTCGTTGATATAGGTAGATATGATGACGTGATCACCTGAGATATAAGATTGAAATAAAACAGAATCTTATAAGGGTATACTTAGTACGTATAATATTTAGCAGTCATGTTCGGATAAATGACGTAACCATGTGTGTCGCGTATGTTATATCTAGGTAACTATGATGACGTCATCATAACATTGGACTCTGATGATGACGTCATCATAACATTGGACTATCACGGAAGGACAAAAACTGGCGGACATTATGTTTTGAAATTAACTAACGCCCAGTAGAAAGAATTCATCTTCAAAAAAAAAAAGGTTAAAAGGGTTCTGTCACAAACTTCTATTAAAGAACAGCTAAAAATACCCTCCTCAAATACCCTTGATGAGACGATAAGAGGAGTAAAAACGAAACAAAAAGGAAAATCAGAACTTGATAGTTTATTTTCATTAAACTGAGAGTGGAGGGCTAATTTCAGCTCTGGGAGGGCATATAACCTCCCCTGTCACTTCCAAAGTTCGCCAATGCCCTACAGCTGTTTTACTATCGCTAAATAGTGAAAGTTACTCCTTATTTCCCTCAGTATAGCTACTTATACATTTACTTATTGTTAGTGTTAAAAGAATGCTTTTCCTTGAGCTCACGAATCACATTTCCACATTTACACTGATTTTCTTCATGAAAATGACCTTCCTGAAATAAGTTTTCATTACTCGTACACCTTTCGAGGCCTGAAAAGCTCGAATAAATGTGTGCGAATATCTTACAAGCTCAAATTCTCGTCGAATCTTAACTATGGTATATCCAATTACTTCAGTGGTTTCTCTCGTACAAACACACGAGCCTTCATTCTCTGTGGCAAGAGCTTTGAACAGTTCTCCGCACGTGTCCTACCTTTCCATACCAACCTTTATTAAAAGAGGAGATTCGATGGGTGATGAAACATTAAAACGGTCCTGAAAGGTGATATTGCATGAGAGCACTTCTGAACCAGGCTTATACAGAAAAAATTTTATTTGCTTCGACGTCACTATAAACAAAGTGTATAGTGGGTATCGACCGAAGGAAATAAACAATAAAATGCTTGAACTTACCCTCTCAGGTTTTGCTTGGATGGTTGAAATGAAGTAGTTTCAATATAGAATGACAATAATTAAATTGCAACGAGAATACCTTCATTCAGGTACTTCATTATTTGAGAGGAATAGTTTTGTGCATGCCAGGCAATCATAAAATTTAATTGAAAAATATATTTATCTTATTCGTAATTGAATGGTGTGGTTCCAAAATGACCTAAGTCACTATGGGAAAATGAAATTAAGTAGAAAGAAATTGCCACGTGCGAAAAATGGGCAACTTTCTGCATTTAAACGTGTTTCGTTCAAGAAGGTCGCATATTCAAAACAAAACTTCTATTCCTGCTCCCATAGTTTTAAACTGGTGTTGCTAGTGTTGGTTCGAGTAGATTTTTTTCTGTGCTGTTTCTTTAGTTCAAATAAGGTTTGAGGAGGTAAAGTTTCTAGAATTGCAGTTAACTCTTTACTGTATTTTTGTTATTTATGTTGAATGATTCGATTTGAAAGAAAAAAAGCGTCGTACTTTGGCGTAATTTAATTAAATAGAATAGCTGTTGCCTTCACGAAAAGTCGTAAAGGCAAAAGTGAATACTATTCTAACTATAATATATAAGTTCATATTTTAAAATCTTAATAAATGTTTCTTGAGAAAATATTTTTTTGAAAGAATTTAACATTAGTAATATAATTATGTAGATATCATATTGTTTGAAGTTTTTCGTTCCAATTGAAGCATGTAATTTTTCATGTTCTATAATATTAATGCCAAGGAATCTGGTTATCCATTCATCTATTTATCTTTCTCTAATATAACATATCTTAATTTTTCCTTGAAAAAAAACTTTGAAACATTAAATGCTCACTATATGAAATGGTCCTTGACCTTGCCACATATATATCATTAAATAGAATACTGACCTTGACAATTTTATAACTTTGACCTTGATGTTCGGACAAATAGAAAAAATTTTGAATAAATGTCTCCTACAAAGAATTCATCTTCTATAAGACGCATTTTGATTGATTGATTTCACTGTTGCTAATGAACTACCGAATACCATTAAACCATACTAAACCAGGAAAAAACTAATAGTTAAAGTCTAATTTAGGATGTTCCGGGTTCCGGAGCAGAAAGTAGCAAGAAAGAGACTTTATGCTTGTGGAGCAGTTCCCTAAATTAGCTTTTTTTTTGGTTGAAAATCTGGTTCCCAAAGCCAAACTTCTCCAGAGTAGACCATCCCCAGACTGGTGGCTATAGTTATGAGCATTGGATGATGAGCATACCTTCACCAACTTAGTTCAACTCCTGGAAAGTGGTGAAACTCACTGAACTGATATTCTTGAAATTTACAACTCTTTTAACTGGAAAAAAGAAAAAAATGAACTCATGAAAATGAAAAGAGAGCAGAAGCGAAGATTTGAAAAATAAAAGGAAAAAATTGACATTATGGTACCGGGTGGCTGGTGAGCGGTGGCATGTTGTGAATCGATAGGGTTTACGTACCCCCATTCTTGTTCAAGATAACTAACCCCCTAAACACCCTTCGAGAAAACGGTAGCAAACACAGTTTCGAATTGCGACCGTCTCTCGTCAGTACCATGTTAACATCATTTCTAACAAAATCTCGTATTTGAACGCTGCGTTTTTTTTTCTCGCATCCCTTTTGTGTGTTGAGTTTGAATTTTTTTCAACAATCGTACAATTTTTCGGTTTAATTAGCCACAATTTTTCGAAATTTCCGTTTGTATTTTTGAAAGTGCAAAAATATGACATCGTCCACAGCACTGAGCCCTCGACGGGCTCATTGTAATTTGAATTGTCCAACGTGTACTACCATCATGGAGAAACACTTCAAACACAGTGAGTGAAAAAAACTCAATAATTTTTTCGTAGGTTTTTTAAATTTGAATATTAGCACATTATACGACGTGTATGTTTTCATGCAATTGTCAAACTAGAAGGTTAATTAATAGTGGTGTCGCATAATATGATCGCAGATGACAATTATATGAATTTTTATCATCTTGCTTTATCCTCGTTTAAAGGGTTGTCTTTTTTTATGACTCTCCTGTTTGCTATAAAAAAGTATTTAGTACTGTTCTTAATGTGTTCGTGCAGCGTTTGGCAGTCGACAAATTTCATGCCTCGAACGTTTGAAAATGGAAATTTATTCGAGTATTTAAATTTTTAAATAAATTATTACGACCTTTATGTTAATAGTTCATAATAAAATACCCGAGTCTAGAAGTGAAACAGATAAAATTTACAGACTTTTGACGAAAATCTCGCAATTTTAAAATTATTTTTATGTGTTTCACTGAACAAAGGTCTGTG
The DNA here is from genome assembly GCA_038050395.1 of Parthenolecanium corni. Lineage (NCBI taxonomy): Eukaryota > Metazoa > Arthropoda > Insecta > Hemiptera > Coccidae > Parthenolecanium > Parthenolecanium corni. The sequence continues at coordinate 3,540,913 of JBBCAQ010000038.1, read as the reverse complement.
GGGTATGAAGTCTGATTGTATAGGATGTTGAAAAGATATCTGGTAATGTCATGTCCAAGCCTTTGCATTTCTTATTTTCAGCTATGAACACGACCAAAATTGCGGTCAAGTATAAAAAAACTGCTCAAGTTGCTTAAAGTTGAATTAAAAACTTTCTCAAATCATCTCATTCCAAAAGAATTATATTTTTTTACTCAAAAAATAGCATAAAAATTCAGCTTAATGACTTCATTTTATTTTATTTCAAATTATTGCAGGGTGTTTCAAAATTTACGAATTTAAATAAAAAAAAAAAAAAATGAAAATACCTGTACCCATGTAATAAAGGAATTTTAATCCTATTTTATTTGAATTTTTGTAATTTATTGTAAGTGCCTATTTCAGATGCTGTATTTGACTTTAAACTACTGTAAATCCAAAATTTCAGAACAATTGAAGTATTTTTTTTTTTCAAGTGTGGTTAATGAGTTTTCCTTATTTTAAACTCAGGGAAAGTGAGATTAATGCAATTGTTTTGCATTGAAATTCACGTTGAGATACTTGGAGCAAGAGGAAACAATGATGAGGAAAAAGAAATTGAATACCCGGCCATTGTGATTTATTATAATTGGAAAACTTTATTTCAGTCAAATTACAAAGAAAACTATAAAGCTATTTTGTTTTACACTATTTTTCTTTTTAATTGAAACAGAAACTATTTTAATTAGTTATTCTTGGAACTAGTTGAATTTAACCTTCATTGATATACCTTATCATATTATCTGCATGAGGTATTTTTTAAATTACATTTTGATTTAAAAAAAAAAGTAATTTGTCTCACTTAGGTACCCCCAATACCTTCTTTTTTTTTTGCAGGGTAAGTGGGAACAATTACAATTTCATCTTAGAAATGGAAATGAATGGAAATTATCATTGAACAAAATATATTCATTTATTATATGAGAATAACCTACCAAAAGTATTCAGTCAGTTGGGCTATCTCTTAATATTTTTTTTTTAAAATAAATATTTTCATCAAGTCTAGCAGAATTTAAAATTGACCAGAAAGACATGGCAATTGATCATTTCATGATGAATTATGTAGAAATAAAGACAAAGAGTCTATTTGACTAGCAAAGGTTAGTATACAAACACACTCCAGGCAATATGTCAGCTAAGGTGGTGCTCCTCTCGACCTTTTTTACTTATTTAATGATTGATAATAATGGAACTCGCTTATCCCAAAAACTCACCTACCTCGTTTGACCTTACATGGTTTACACTTTTTTTCAGTTTGTATTCTCACCCCTCGGCCATCCCATCCGTTTGACAAATGTGAGATTAGAAAAAATTACTATCCAGAATCGACCTGAAACAGAGAAACTAAATTACTGGAAGCCATTTTATGGCATTTAGCTTTTTCCATAATTACGGCCGCAGTTAAGCTTAGCAGAGTGTGGAAAAAACTGAGCTTTCGAAGTCCGAAATAAAATTCTGTAGGTACTAAATTACTCCGGTGAGAAATTAAACGCTTAATCACTTGTGATGTTGGTATTCAAGTTCAACAGTGACTTCGCATGGACTATAAACAACTGCTTTCATTGTTTCGTTCCACCATGTTATCCTCAATTTTTTCTCCTTTTCTTTCCTGCGTTCGTGTATAATTGGAGAACAAACAGCAATTACCAGCCCAAATTACAAAACACGTAAGCGACGGTCCTGTAACATATTTTCGACCATCTGGTGTCTAGAGATTTCTTGTATCGAATTTTTCTGCTGTTTTTATCACTAAGCCGGGTGTAAATTCTACTCGAAACGTAAATTACGTTTCCATCGACCTTGCGAAATTCAGGTCAAAAATTGTTAACCATCTCCCCCCCTGAAAATTTATGATATTTTGTTCGTGTTTTTGGTTCCCATGAGTAGATAGGCTGTGTTACCTACTGAAATATTTAAGGTCTTGTGTGGCTTTCCTAGGAGTCTGTATCTTGTAGAGCTGTACTTCGTTGATAGATTGTGAATCTAAACTAGATTATTTCTAATAGTTTTCATTCTAATACAGGGTGCGGAAAAATGACCTACTACAATTGTTTCCTCAATTATATGCGAAAGAAAAATCATGGAAATATTATGCGTCAATTTTGAATTAAAATTCATCCTTCAAGGTTATATAATTATGAAATACGAGTACAATTTCATTTCATTCAATAGTTGCATATTATTTGAGCAATTTCTCCTTCAATACACTATCAATGATATACAAGATCAGCAGGGATACTTTTAGAGTGAAATTAGGGGATAGTCAAGTCATAGACTCCTATATGTACCAAAAAAAAGTCAAAAATTGAAAGCACATTCTCTTCAGCCTCAAAAATTTGCCTAAATGCTTATAAAATAGCAACGAATTTATTACTCTAACCATAAAGAATAAATAACTTGTACATAATTAGGTTAAAGTGTATATACACCTATGTGACAGTTTTTCGTGAATTATAATACACATTTCTACGGGGTTTCGGCTAAAATGCACCAAAACTGTTTAAAAGACTGGACAGGTTAAAATGAAAAAAAATAATGTAATTTCGCAGTATAATACAAATAATATGTAGACTGTACAAGTTATTTCTTTGTATATAGGGTATATTTTTATATGCATGGTTAGGTAGTACATTTTTCATGTAGTTTACCTATCTAAATCGCAGTAGATAACTAAAATGAAATTATTTATACTAGCACTCAAAGACCATTAACTCTCTGCAAGAAAGAGACCATATGCTTGTGAAATTGCGGCTTGGGAGCTGGTTATTTGACAACACGCTAACTGAATCTACTGCACAGTTTCGAATGAAAATTGTGAGAAAAAGGCCAGATACTTTTGATTTACGAACTTGTAGCCTCTTTTTCCATCAACTTTCATCGAAATTCTAAAAGTCGAAAATGTGAAAAAAATCGTTACTCAAGGCTTAAAATAAGCTTAAATGTGAAGCATGAAATACGCTCATGCTTTTTCCCCTCACGCACATTCCCTTTTTTCATTTTTTTATTTTTTTTTATTTAAAGTACCTAAAGATTTATTCCACTTTTGGAAAAAATTATTAACCAAATACTAGATGGTTTGGGGGACAGTTCAAAAACACCAGAGGAAAAATTAAAATCCAGTGTTTCTGACAGTCTATAGTAGTCTCCTCCCTGTTTAAATCATTGGCAGTAAAGTTATTTATGAGACCAAATTGTTTTTCAACGTCATCATTCGTTATGTCAATAACTTATTCAAGGATAGTAAGTTTGGTTTCTTTGTTTAGGGAATTATCTATCTTTGCCCTTTACACGAGAGGACTGACAGAAATCAAAATATTGTGTTCATTTCAATACTGTTTTAAAGCCATAATACATTTTCGGTAGTTTCTGTTTTCATTGGCTGGCAAAGTAAACTTTATCCAAACTTTGAATTGTATACGAATAAATTCCACGTAGTTGAAGGGATGTTTCTCCAACGTACGAGTAAAATGTAGTCCAATTATTTTGTCAGTTGATTGTGCCTCGAGTTTTGAACCAATAGGTTGTGATTTTATGATAAATTTTACTTGATTGCAGAACTTCAGATTATAATTATAGAATTATATTTCTGTCGATACAATATTGAAAAACTGAAATATAAAATCCAATTTGATAAAAAGCCAAAGTTCTGCGTTCAAAGGTAAAATGTGTAGAAAGATACTTATCTAAAAATTAAAACTTTCAATTTGAAACTTTAGGCATAATATATCTGATTTGTTAAATTTTCACCTTTATAATATCGACTTAGTAATGAAAAACTCTTGTTAAGTGCTCTATAATTGAGTCGGACATAAATTTTTTTTTCTTCCATAATCTGAATACAACTTAACAAACCACATTTTGAAAATCAGAAAGAAGGTCTTCGTCTAAGCATAGATGATAATTATGTTTAAGGATAACATATCCAAATTTCAGTAAATTCCATGCAACTCTCAGCCAAAAAAAAAAAAAAAGTGAATCGTGAACCACTTGAAAAAAGTAAAGGTAGTGTTCACCCATAAGTTTATGAGGATACTAACACTTTATCAAATTCACTCAAATTTGGATACATTATCCTCGAATATATCCTCCACATCTAAATGATTATTTTTTCTTCATATTTCTCTTTTTCTCGTCGAATCTTTTTTTAAAGCTACAGAAAAGAATTTTTTGAGAGCATTAAAAAGAAATCCGTCGTGGCATAAAGGGTATAGACTATAATATATTCAAGCTTAACGCTATATTTGTTCAAATTTCACTGAAATCAATTCTGAGTTCAGCTCATATAAAAGCATAGCTAGACTAAACCTTTGAAACCAGATTTGTGACCCTTTAGTCAGTAGAATCCATTTTTTATGAGGCTCAATCGATCCAGTTCTTGGTATTGCGACTAACCCTTTCAGAAATTAGTCGGTAACAATATATCACCTAGTTCATAGTGGAATTAGTTTTTCGTATTTACTGTACTTATAGCAAAATTCTATAGATGCTCTTTAAATCCTAAACCTTGTCTGACATTTTTCGATACCAAGCCTAAATGCTTTGTATATTTTTTCGCTTTAATCCCTGTCGCTTCAGTTTTATCGCCTTCAAAATCGATTCTAGACTCGAGAAACTTCCATATCTCATTAAATAATCTATTTCACAGACCAAAAATGTCTTACATCGGCGAAGCTTTAAAATCGAACGACTGTAAAACCCAATGTGGTATTCTATTTAATGCTAGAATGCACTTGGGTCATTTTCTTTAACAACTACCCTTAGAATTTCACTGCATCGATAGATACTTTAGAATGCCAGACAATGTTGGTTTGTAAAAATGTTATCAGTTTCGTACTTCTTGATCACTACGTTTCTTAATTTGCAACATTTTTTTGTAATCCAATTCTGCCCAACGTATCCAGTTTCTCAAATTAAAATATTCATACCATTTTATGGTAAAACCTTTTTTGCTATTTTCACCGCATTTTCACTTTACTCGTCTTTCTTCTTGAATTCTATACTTTTCTTAACATTCAATATTAATGGCTTGAATTATAAATCAGTAGCCGTTTTATATCGGTGAAAAAATGTTTCACTGCGAATACCTATGGGTATTTTTTCATTCCAGCTTTACTCAATCACTCACTCACTCACTCACTCACTCACAATAATTTGTTTGAATAAATGCGAATGACTACCTTTTAACTTGGGAATGCTACAGATATTCGGCTCTCGACATTAAAAATTGAAACCTTGGCGAGAGAGCCGATGAAATGGCATTTTTAGATGTACCTACACCAAAAAGACCTTTTCACAAATAATGATGAATTCGTTATAAAATGAAGTAAATATACGCTACGCTGTTCTCGATGTGAAGGTCAGACCTTTTCGACAATAAGTACTTCAAAAAATGGAAAAATTAATAAGTAGCCTGGCGAGCTATTATTCCCTTCTCCTTTTTATTGTGCCATGAATTTCTTTTCAGCGAGTAACTTAATAAAAAATGAAAAATACTTTTGTGGTTTTTCTTATGAGTGGCTCCATTCAGGAATTGTCATTATGTGAAAATTTATTTTCTGGATTTTTGCTCAAGTCCTTCCGTTTTGTGATTTATTTCGGAGGAGAGCACTCATCTATTTTTCACTGTAGACTAGCTTGGTTTAATAAGAAGTTTTCTCTAGGGTGGTTCATATTTTAAAATTTTGAATTTTATTTTACCTCCCACCTTGCAGAATGGTTCCATTTTGTGAGAAATAAAATTCCATACAAATTTCATTAGTTGAAAAAGATCGGTGCTTCAAGGGGGTTGAAAATCCATATATTTATGCAAAAATTACTTCACCCAATGAGGAGACTAGAAAGTAGGTCAGAGGGATTCGAGAAGGCTTGGACTTACCCTTAAAGTAACTAAAAATCACTATAATTGTCTGTTGAATTGAGAAATAATTTATTCATCATATGAGCATGGATAGTTGAAAAATAATGTAAATATAAATCGGAAAAATTGAAAATTGCCAAGCAGAGGTGAATTTTGGTGCAAATGGCAATACAGTCTGTTAGATACATTCTCCACTCACTACCCTGACGGCATAAATCCGTTCCGTCTGGAAAAAAACGTCTACAAGAATATGGAGTGAAATGGAAGTAAAGTTTTCCTCTGCACAACATTTTTACTGCCTTACTACAACACGCGACCATGTATAATGCAACACACGCACACATGTCTTTCCCAACAGATTGGGGAGAGTAGGGAGGGCGTTCCAACTTCTCGCTGATCAGTTAGGAAGGACGTGTGTGCGTGTATAGAGTTGTATATGGTCGCGCGTTGTTGTGAGGCAGTAAAAAATGTTGCGCAGCGAAATAATTTTCTTCTGGTTCACTCCAAGTTTTCAGACCCGTTTTTTTCAAGAAGGAGCGGACTTGTACAGTCAGGGTAGTTGGTGGAGAATTTCTCTAACACAGGGAGTTGCTATTTGCACCGAGCCTAACCTCTGCCTGATGGTATTTAATTTTTCCGGTTAATATTTAAACCACCTAGGTACGTATAACCAGAAAAATGATAATTTTTTCGTTAAGGAACTCGAAGATGAAATTTCAACTTTGATAATCTTGCTTATAAGAAAAGTTCATTAATAAGTAAAATTCCATCACTTGCAGATTTTCTCATTCTCTTCTTCATTTTATCGTGTTTGCTAAGAATATGTCGGTGCTCAAACTTAATTAAATTCGTGAACGAAACGATGAAATTAATAACATGACAACTTTACACGAAAGGTGTGTTAGGCGAAGACTTGCCAGCTAGCTTATGAATTTGCAAACGTGAAGAACATTAATTTATTGAGACAAACTTTTTACTGCATAAGTTTAGAATTTCTTCAACTTCTAACCAAACCATGCGAAATTTTCATCATTTTTCATCATGAATAGGTACAAGTTTCTAGTTCATATAATCTTAGATAACTTATTCATTGCACATTATGTTTGAATAGCTGAACATGTAAGTAAGAAAATATAAATTTAAAAAATTATTTAATAATGGATTTATACTGATTCATGATCGCCGGTTATATTTGCTGTAATTTTGATTAATTATATAAAGTTAAGCAGCATTCCTTTTCACATTCTCTTTCACAAGCTACATATATATATATATATATATATATATATATATATATATATATATATATATATATATATATATATATATATATATATATTATGATGGTTTATACTTCACTGATCAAAGTTAACACTAGAAGTACCAGGTAATGTCATATACGACACCACTCAAAATTTTTAGATGGACTTCTCAAAGGACCAATATTTTGAGAACCCCGGACTTGTGTCATACGACTCCTCCTGGTCCTTTGAGGTTACTCTTGTGGTGCCATATACGACACCACCTGGTCCTTTGAGTAATCGAGTAAAATCTGGTATTGCTAGTGTTAAAGCTGCAACTGTTGATTCATACGTACGTGACGTAGTACTTCCTGTTGACACCAAAAAATAATATGAAACTGTTGAAGTCGTGTACGTGCCAATATGTTGCTACCCTGCTGCAGAAAAGTATCTCGTCCTAAACATTCAGCACTGCTTACCTTTGAAAACCAAACATTTCTATTTAATTAGACTCCACAGAGAATCGCACAAAGCAATTTCTCAAAAATAAGCTGACCTTTCTACATTGTTTTTGAAAGAGGAGTCATGGGATAAGAAGAAAGCAAAAGGCAGAAAAAATGTTTCTTTCATTAACACGAAAGGAGTTCAAAGAGTTTCGATTCCGATAAGAGCATAATAAATTCGTTTAGGCAATTTTCTTTTTTTGCTTTTCCCTTGTATGAAATCCAACATATTCCACGTATATTGTGGATACACAATTTTATTTAATAAAAGAAAGAAACCATCATTAGAAGATTTTGAGATTTCACCGCAACCGTCATTTCCGAAAAGTCTACCCGCGTTATATTTTGTTCTGTCACAATTTTTCTTTGCTCTTCTTCATTTTTCACAATTCATTTTACGATAAAGCAGCTCCTAATTGGTGGTAAAGAATAGTGAAAGAGGAAAAAAAAAGACGAGGGGAAGGTGTGATAAGAAATTCTGCGACGTTAAGAAAAAGTTATAAACATCGAAGCTTTCTATCTCCTTCAAATGTCCTAGAAATAATCCTTAAAACCGAGAGTCTTCGTTTAAATAGAACTGGAATGAAAAAAGTGCGGCGGTTGAGGGGTTTGAGGAGTAACTTTCCGAAACGCATTAAATCAAGAAAAGTGATTTTTCAGGAAAGACAAAAAACTATTTTCCTTCTTAATTATTACAGATAACTTGACATAATTATACTATGGTCATATTATAATATAATAGTAGTAATTGGCTCAATTACTACTTATAATTACGTTATAATATTTTTATTTCCTACTTACCACCAACAATAAAAATATCGATAACCGATATTAAAGAGAATATCGATATTTTTATCCAAAGATAAAAAGTTTTTTTCTTGTCGATTCCTAACAACATCTATTTTATTATTTTGGAGGAAGAATGACTCGAGTCTAGAAAAAAACTGCAATTGTCGTTACATCCTGTTGAACATTTGTCATTAATTTTTTAACATGTTTGAATGAAATTACATTAAAGACACTTGTCTTGTATTAGACTAAAATTTTCATCATTTCAATTTGTCTGATAATTTTCTGCAAAATTGTAACTCTAGTTTCAGACCATCTAAGCTATGCATACATTATGAACGTCTCACACTATACTTGCTTACTCGTGTCTCACATTTCCTTGTTTTCTAAATTTTTCTGCCCCCATTGCGAATCCGACAAATTGTTTCTACAAGAGATGTGTATATCTCTCTTGAATTATTGAATAAAACGTATTTGTTGAGAGGTCATTGAACCTCACGAATGTTTTTTTTTGGAGATAAGAAAAGCTTGAAATTACCATTACAAAAGAGTTCAATAATAAAACTAAATTAAATTTCTAAGGCTAAGGATTTAAATTCAGAAAGAGTATTTCTTGTGATGGTCGATCTCTTGTTAAAATTTTAATTGATATATTAGCGTCAGACAAACTTTGGAGATCTTAATAAAAACACTTTAATTTCATAAACTTAGCATATGAATGTACTCGTATGATATGTATAGTTGAGTGAGTACATTAGATTTTTAAAGTAGGTATTAACTAATAGATATAAAGGTAACTAATAAGGAAATTCTTCAGAGGAATTTGTGTTTTTTTTCTTCTTTTGTAATGCAGTTCAAGTCTTTTCCTAGCGTTGACATTGTGTTTACAGATGGTACTAATGATTTGATCGATTTGTTTGGTAATATACGTGGGAAACGTTCTGTTGGTAATTTAAATTCAATTAGCAAAAGGCACGTTTACTAGATTACTCTCGACGGAACAAACTATCGTCGATGACTTTAAAGATCCTTTAATTTTCAAAAACCATCAATGTGGGGAGGAATTAAGTGCACAAAATGAAAGTGATTTTCTACTCACTTAAGATCTGCAAGTTACCGAATGTATTGGGATTGGAATTTATTTTCATTTTTTATTTCGTTTTTGACAATAATTATGTATTATCATCACCTTAAAAGGTATATGTACGAATTTGTATAAGATTAACATTATAATTTTAAAGATTTTGTCATTTTGGTTTTCTTCAAAAGTTAATTACTATTGATCAAAGCTGATACCCTGAAAAAAATTTAGAAAGTAATTTGAATGGGAAAACTAGGACCATTCAAGATTTATGTAATAGAAACTTTTACAAAAGTGGTAAAATATTTTATCTATGTACTATATAAAGTAGGTGGTACTATAAATTTCTCTATTTCTTTCAATATACCGCACAGAGCCAAAGAATATAGAAATATATAGGTATAGTAAGTAACTACTATACTAATAGAATATAGTAGGAGAGATGAATACGTACCTAGTAATCAAAAACAAGATGGTAATATTTTTAATCTCAGTTCAGAAAATTATTATTTATTTCAGACATTCTTCATATTTTGTGGTACTTTTTACCATCTTAGATATAATACAATATTTTTAAATACTGAATTTTTCTTGTTTTTATGAAAAAACAATTTGAGAAAAAATCATGAAATCACTGCCGCAGAAATTTCCACCAAAGTTGTGTTCTTTATGAAAGCAGGTATTCATTTGACGAGAGCCAAAAATCGATATATACGCAAATATTTTTATGTATAGCCATTTTATGACCCACGGGAGACCCAAAGATAAACCATGACCCTGTGAGACCCTCTTCATAATTATACTCAGAAATAAAACCTTTATCCTCATAGGGCTTGGTAGCTATCTGTGTAGTTTTTAAGCTAGTTACTGAAGCCCAGAGACATGCTTAGCGTCCAATACGCACTCTATAAAGGAAATATAATAAAATTATTGAACTACTCTTGCTTGTGTAATTGATATTTTGGGGCACTTGTGAGTCCCTGGTAAAAAATGCAGATTTGCGATATACATGTACAGCGTGGAGGAAGTATGAAAAACGATAAATATACACCTCATGGTCATCCGAGACCCACAAAATGGTCTGTCATAGTCCAAAAGAGCCTCGCATGTGTTATGGTATATCGATTTTGAGTCCCACGATAAGTGCCTGAAATATTTCAATCAATTGAAAAATCCATCCACATCCATAATTTATAGGTACAATCAATTCAAAAGAAATACAAAAACTGGTATCCATACTTCCTGGCAATATTTTCAGGTAAAAATCTAAAAATATATACCTATAGTTATGAGGGTAAAATATAGGTATCTGTTTAGATGGTCATGTGCGTCCGAGAATACCTAAATTTTTTTTCTTTTCACTGAGAAAAAGCGAATAATAAAAGGTGGAAAAGTGGATTGATATTATTAGAATTCTATACATAAAGGATAAAACGTAAAAATATTTCGATGAACAAACTGACGACGTGGTAAAAGGTCCTCAACGTGTATTGAGCACGTTTCTCAATAAACGCCTTTTTTTGCACATAAATAACGCCATTGTTCAATAATATTTAGGTCATCCAGCGACCTTTTGAATTGATATTATACTTGACGAGGGGTACATTCTTTCAATGACCACTATATGCGGTTTTATTTAAGGAGGACGGAGGTGCTTCGAAAGGTTGTCGGATGGCATTTTAAAATTTCACGAAATTTAGTAGATATGAAATGTAAGTGGTACGTGAGCAACTGATGGTTCCTCATTTCTTCTCCACATTTCCAAACCGTTGAGCCAAAAATTTATGGGAGATATTTCACGATGAAAACATTTGCGGAATTTAGTCCGGCTTATATTACAAAAACTTAACTGGGTTAGGTCGTTTATGAATTCTCAAACAAAAAAATTTATAAACTGGTATGATTTGGCAAAGCTTATCTCACGTTTAATGTATATCACGATTGCATCGTAATTTTTGCCCAGAATCTCATTAAAATTCTCCAAAGTTTTCATGCACCAATTATTTGTGTAACTTATCTATATTTATTCAGTATTAACTCACCTATAAAAAATACTATAGGTAGTAACATTATTATGAAAATCTTAATTTACTTTCATAATTGAAACCAACCGAAATCTTTCACAAGTCTTTCAACATAATGCATCCTCTTACGAAATGAAACAATATTTATTTATTTATTTGTGCATAAAAGTGGTATCTCCAAAATCTTCAAAAATGATTGTGATATTGTGTTTTTGACTTTTTGGCGATCGTAAAATTCATTTTCCACACGAGTGCGGAAAAGTTTATCAATAAATTAACGCGAAATATATGGCTATTCAAAAATATTATCTATAAAGCGTAGAAAAAAATTACGAATATGCCAGTTTTTAGTATCAAGCAAAAAAAAAAAAAAGGTTAATAAAAATAATATACTTACTTCATTCCAGTCAAGAGTTCCATGACGTCACAAGCATTTGAAGAAAATTGTTGGTTGAAACACGGTTTAAATGGAAAATACTTTCTTCTCATTCGTTGAATCTTGTGACGTCATGGAACTTTTAACTGGAATGAAGTACCTATAGTTTCTGCTCTAAAAACTGGCATATTTTGGTTTTCCCTTACTTTTCGTGCATGTGTTGTGAAAAACTAGTTTTAAAACAATTTGTAAGTCTATAGCATGACCTCTCAATATAATTCATATTTTATGTTAAGCTTTATATAAGACAACGAAAAATACAAATACCTAGATTGAACAACATTGTTTCTACTCGTATATTACTGCCAGGTCTGAATCCTTGTAGATTAGTAGGTACTTTCAGCATCAATATCAATTTTCATTTGATTCTTATGCACGTATAAGCTGTTTGATGACGACAACAGTAACCTTTAAACGGGAAACATTCGTACTAATGACAAACGTGAGACGAAATATCTATCAAAAATATTATCGACTTGTAATCCATCACTGAAGAGAGTGATAAAAATAATCCCTTTCAGCGCTTTAATAAATTAAGGACAAACTCTCGACTTTCAGAACGTGACCTAGTTTTTCGTGGTTTACATTAAAAAGGTTTTCGATGAAAAAAGGAAATTGCTGAACTTACTTTGCATATAGGTAGGTAATACATTTTTCATTAAATCGTTTCACTTTAGGTAAACTTAATAATATTATGCATAAAGCATCTAGGAAAAGTAAAATGAAGGTGATATTTCAAAATATAAAAATCATAGAAAAAAAAAGAGGCAAAACCCCACTATCAACTTTTGCAGCAGGCACCATAATTTTTTTTTATGTGAATATTTTTTTTTTGTTCTTGCGTTGGACAAAATGAGCTTTTATTGAGAATAATTCTACTCTTCATTCTAAATGATTTTCTTGCATATTGATAGTGTTACCTACTTATCAATAATTATGTGATGCGTCTACAAAAAAGCAAACCTTTTCGAATGATTTTTATCTGGAAAGCTACATACGAATAAGGATAAGTACATGTATAGTGTAAAAACTTTTTTTCCTTTTCCCAGTTGAATGGATTCTTCGATTCAATTGTCCGTTTTCAACTTGAATAGTTTTTGTGACGTTTTCCTCTCTCTTTTTCATTGTTTTGGTCTAAGTCTAAGCTCCTTTCTTCGTTGATGCGTCACATTTTTATATGCTAAGAAGTAAAATTCAAAGTGGTGGCCGAAAATTCTTTTTCAATCCAATTGAGTTTCTTTGTTTACATCTCACTATAGTGGACAGTTAGGTATAAATCACGTATCGCCAAATTCATCATGTATTGAGTTGTCCACTGATCATTTTGAAAATAAATGCCACCAGTGAAATGTAAACAATTATTTGACGTCATTTGTAAACGTGTTCTATTGAAATGAATTTTAAAAGGAAACAGTTTTATTATAGGACGTTTCTTAATGGGTACTATTTTCTAATTTACATTGCATTTCTCGATGGTAATTATTTTTAGTGGGTATTGACGGAAACTCAAAAAAGTTTTGGGAACATATTCAACTTTTTATGAAAGCGAGAGAAGAGAGACTTTTAAATATAAATCTAGTTCAGTCTGATCTTAATGAGAAGCAATACATATAGTTTATAAATTCGTTCCAGTAAATAGCTATATCTAGGCGTATAATGTTCTTTACTCTCCTCATATAGCCTTACTTGACTAAATTTTCTTCTTATCGTCAATAAAAACCAAGATCAGCTAATTTTCTCCTTCTCATTATTAATTTCCTCACTGACCTTATGCTTGGATTTCATATCTTTGAATGCCATTCTAGTAGTCAAATAAATACTTCGACTGAAAAACTTGACATTTCAGACAAGTCTTAAGTTTCAAGAGAATTGAATGTCATTTCATTATTTCGCTCAGTTTGAAGAAGGTATTTGTTCAAAAAGGAATGAAGTCAGAAGGGCTGGCAAGTGAAATTTTCTTTCGAAAAACTTGATGCCATTACTGACACTAACGGCTGCTTTGTTCTATTTTCTATCGTTTAGCTTTATTTTCAGTCCGTTTTTTCACTTCAATCTTCAGTTTTACTCTTTTTTTTTCTTCTGCTATACAAAAAATTTCCGTAGATACGTGCCCCGTGGGCTAACGTCATTGGCATTCCATCGTCTATTTCGCTCGAACCAAAGCTGTGAAAACTGAAAAGTAAAGTTTTGTCAGGGCTTTTCGCGTAATCGAAATAGGCTCATCTACTTTTTTCCTCCTTCAATCTTCAAATTTGGCCTAATAGTTTTCCTATTCGAACAAAGTCGAAAAAGTTGTAAGTTTTCCGAGCTTATTTCATTGAAGACTACGGTGGTTTTGGCCATTTATATGTACTACGGAAACTAATTTGCAGCGTATGTCGAAAATGTTAAATACAAAATTTTTATGCTACAGGTAGAAGATTCTGTGAAAAATGCTTTTTTCCCATTTTTTTCTCATTTAAATGATTTTCTTTTTCAGAAAAGAATAAATTATAATGATAAAATTTATAAGTAAATGCATAAATGAATAATAAACAAACAATAATAAATAGTAGAAAGTAATAAAAAGAAAACTTGATCGAAAACTGGGAAATTTTTCATTTAATTTACTTATTTAATAATAAGCTTAATTTTATTGTCCAACTAATAGTCAGTTACAATCATGATGAAAAAAGAAACTTGAGCAGGATATCCGTGAATGATTTTAATTAGGTAATAGCGAATTAGAGCTTATCATTGAAAAATCTGAAACGAGGAAAAAAGTTTAGAAAATGAGAACGGAGAACAATGTAATCGGCTTCCGAACTCTATTACAGCATTGTGGGAAGAAAATTATTTCTGAAAGAGAAAAGAAAGTAAAGCGAAAAACAATTTTCTGCCTTCCTCTGGTGATCGTTGTGAAAGTTTAACGAGTATAAAATGTAGTTGTGTTTTTTTTTTTTTTTTTTTTCTCATCCCCAGGCATATAAATAATTTTTTTCTTTACTTTTTTGTAGAACGAAAGGAAACACGCGATTTTTGGTTCTAGCAGAAAATATTTTTTCAAACGTTCCCAAACTCGCACATGCATGAGCTGAGCTGTCTTTCTGAACAAACTTTCAAATGCTTAACTCATTTTATATTCACACAAAAAACGATACTCAACAATTTATTGTAGAAGCGTAGTGACCTTGACACTCGAAAATTTTATCTCTTTAACTAAAAGAGGAAAAATTTAGCGAATCCATCGGAAATGGAAGGCAGAAAAAAAATTGATGAATATAAGAAATAGGTACTGCTTATATTTTTATGTATGTAACAAAATATTAAATTGATGCTATGTTAGGAAAGGCCAGGTAGCCCATATCAGCTCTCAAATTTTGAGTTTCTATTCGAAAAATACTAACGAAGTTATATTCTTGAATGAGAATATTAGATATTAGATATTTTAAATTCCGAGATTGGTATATTTTTATGTTCGACTAAAGCATTTAAAAAGAACAATAAACTGAGATTAATTTATCGTGAAAATCTGCATTTGTATTCTGTGAAAATGAGGGAAAACAAAAAGGCGAGAAATAAAATGAAATTATCTGGAAGTTTCAGCAACAAAACTTGAGCCTCGCAAATAGTAGGCATACTTGTCCTTTTCAATTAAATTCAGAGAAATGCTATATTAGTGATGATCGATTGGCTGCTTTAAAAATTAAATTACTTTTTATTTTAGTGTTGCAAGAATTTTCAAAGAGGATTGCAGATTAAAGAGAAATTTTCCAACTAGTTGTTAACAAAAATTTATTCAGCTGGAACGAAAAAAAAAAAAAAATGGTTCGTCACTCCAGTAAACGATAATCGATAATCGTGGTTGAATAAATTTTTATAATTTAATTTGCCCCTATAGACACACAGACCCCTTCGATCCAATTATAAGGAGAAATTTAATGCTGTTGGCGTAATTTTGATTGAGTTTCGTTTTTATAATTTCCCCTCCCCCCTCAGTTTGTTTTTCTCGTATCATCGAATTTCAGTCATTTAATTATGAGTTTTGGTTTACGTTGTTTTCACTGGTAAGGGTATTTAAATGTTGCTAAGTAAAATACTCGTACACTCTACTGTACTGCAAGGTATCCATCTGTATGCAGAAAAAAGATAAAATTCTCAAGTCTGATCATATAATACTCAGAAATTGTCGTTGCTGATAGAAATTGAGTCAAATTCTTAAATGCCCCAAGTGCTGATTGAAGTGAATTTGTTGAAAACGCGAGAAAACGAATGAGATATTGAGATATTGAGATGAAATTTTCAATTTGGATGCTATACTGCAGCTGTTTAGGAGATGATTTTCATTGATAGCATACGCTCATAGTGGACTCCTTCAGTATATAAGCTCCTATTCTTATTTAGGTCAGCCTCTTTTTGAAATACTATGATGTACAAATAGAGTAATTGTGATGTGATCTATGAAAAGGTACATTAAACCGAAAATTTTCATTTCGATCGTTGATATTTATTTACTTTTGATAGAGAAAGGTTTTTTGAGTACTCGTATTTGGCAAAAAAGATATCTTCTCAATCGGTTAAAAATTGACTAAAATGTGACATTTTAAATTTTAAATTTAAAAATTCTACCATTGAGAAAATCAAGTTCAAAGTTTAAATGTTAATCTTTAATAATAAATTGTTTTTCCTCATAAGCTGCCGAGTCAATTTCATTGTGAAACTTCACCAAATAAATGTTGCCAAAAGAATAGGTATACAAGAAGGAAACTTGAAAACGTGATTTTTAAATTTTTTGCTTTTTTCTCAACAAGTTGTTGGTCAACTTAAGGTACTCTTTCATAGATCATATCACATTTCTAGTATTTCGAATTTGCCTCCGCACTGCATAACAGCTACGAGACCTTCTCCATTCACATTCTGTGTAGAGTAACAGTTGATTAAACGAGCGAAAAGGCCTTCCAGTAGTCATTTGGGTAAAAAGTAATATGTGACACCATCTTGCCTATTTCCAATTTAGAGTTTGGAATTTTGGAAACTAACCCATACCGAAACAAACTGTTTGGAAAATTGAAATTTCTATTGAACGTAGATGTACCTACATACTTACTCCGTGGCAAAAAAATTTGAAATGTGACCAAAACAGGGAACGCAAAAAAATCAATAATGCTACTTATTCAACTCTCCAACTTCCTTCTCCTTTAGTAGCAATTTAAGCCAATAATTTTTTGCCTTTTTTAAATTTTAACAAATTCGATTGAAAAGTAAAATTTTCTAAAAATTCGATAAAAAATTCATCCTTTAGTGAATTGTTATATTCTCCTAATTCTGGCGTCTATTTTTTTTCCGATTAATTTCTTTCACCATAACGACGTACGTATAGCTGAACAAAAATATTTCTTTTGTTCAAATTTTCCTCTTTCTCATTCATTTTTTATTTTCGTTTCACTTTGAAAAATTTTCATTTTGGTAGCTCAATAAATTTGAGCAATTTCAACCATCCCATTTTGATGAAAAATAACTCGGGAGTCTATGCAATTATTTCATGAATTTCAGTTTTATTCCTCCAGCTCTCTTTCCCCAGGGTGAATGGAGTCTGGGTAAACTAACAACAAAAAAAAAAGAAAAAAAAAATACGATCATCATACCAAAAAATTTCAAATATCGTTTCAAAAGTAACTGGGGAATGCATAACGTTGAAACTATAAAATCATCTTAGGAGGAGAAAAAAGACACGAATCAATGCATATAAATTTTCCCGAGAACCTACCTGTATTTTTTATGAAAGAAAAGCTATTTTTTTCTGTACAATGCTCACAGTCTCCCAATAGTACATTATACATATATATTCGATTTTCTGCTTTAAATTTTCTCGTATGAACGTATATTAACTATTGATTCTTTTCTCCGTTTGAAACGTATTCAAATTTTTTTTACTGTCTCACCTTTTTTTTTTTTTGCTTTTTTTTAAACTAAATAATAACGAAAGGAACGTTATTTCTTGTATCAAACGAAAATTAAAGTACCTGGGAATGAAAGAGGAGAACTCTCACCTAGCTTTATTACCTATAAAAAATGAGAATTGTCGAAGAGACGAAGCATTTTTTTATTCAAGTTGAAGAGAAGCAAAACTAGTCAATTTATCAATATATTGAGATATAAAAAAGAGAAAGATAGTAAAATGTTGATAAGGTCAAATTGAGAAAAACAGAATTTAAAAAAGGTCTTATTCGACATTTAAGAATAGATTACATCAGCTTAGTGCAGCTATCTACAGCAATGAAAAAGTTCAATCTTATCATTTTTCAGTTAAATGAATACCCACAAATCCAGTATGTACGAACTTGAGTAGGTATCAAGTTTATTGTAAGTCAACGTAGGCAGACTATTATGGATATAATTTTCAAGTTTGATAGTCTGTTTAAAAGAACCTGTTAATCGAATGACGATAATAAAGAATATTACCAGTGCTCTTGATCGTCAAAACCAATAGATAAGTATAGGTAGCGTATGTATTCTAGAATAATACGGAGGAAAAATAAACTCGACTTTTACGAACCTGTAATCGACGAAATTGACTTGATACTTGTGAAATAGCTATTGCTCCCCATAAATAAAATAGATTTATTGGTTCTCGGAGTCAACGAAGGAAAAGTGTAATTACTTTTCCTTCGAAACGAATGGCTTGAAACGATAGAAAAACGTGCTCGAGTTCCAAATTTTGAAAATTGTGGAAGTGTAGAAAGTGGAACACGTTGTTAAATTATCTTATGTAATCTTTACCTGTGATAAATATTGAATTTGATAGTTTGATAGAGCTCAATACTTGTAAGTGAGCTTTGTTCGATGTCTCGGGGGGAGGTGGGCTATAAATTTTTCTATCTGCCACTTAAAAATAAAAAATGAAGAAAAAAAAACTTGATAAAATATAAATTAAAACTAGACGAAAGGGGAAAAACGAAGAAATATTCAAGCCTTTGTGGTAACGCTGAACGAATGTTTGTATCCATATCTACTTCAAAGAAAAAGCTCTCTAATTAAAACAAAAACTTACACTTTGCTCACTTTATCATTCAGGGCTAGCAAGTTGGAGGGTGCAAGGGTACAAGTACATTTCCTAAAAGATATTTGCACCCCTGGAAAGATGAATACCCTTAGGCCAGAGAGGGTTGAGATTTCCCCATTTGATTTCGGTTCAAAAATAGACTAATTTCCTTATCATACCGGTGGACATTACCCGCATTTGTTCGCCATCACAATCTAATAAAATTATTTGACGAAGGTTAATACTTAATCAGTAGCAAACCGCAGCATTATGGAGAGACTTTGGATGGATTAAGCCGGACGAAAATTCAACTTTTAAGTAAAATAATTTCTGCTAAGTAAACGTATTTTGCCCCTTTAATTTGTGACCTCGCTCGAATAGCCGAATGTCCAACTTTTTAGCTTTCACGTAAAATTCAACCGCAGTTTCATGAACTTTCATGTCCCAAAGGAGGTTACTATATTTTACTTGACAGAAATTTTCATTGTGAACCGTTAAACATAAAAAGAGTTAGCCAAGTAAATGCCACTAAACATTAATAACTTCGCTGTAGCTGCCACGTGTTTCTCTTCCTGTTTCTTTTCATTAATTGGGTTTAGGTGACAGCGAAAAACAGCTCTCTCCCTGGTAAAAAGGATTAACGTTTAAGTATAAGGGCACTAAATTCACGTTAGAAAAGGGCAGTATTCCAAGACAGAGTTGCTACAGAAGCGAAAAATATCGATGTGATCAGCTAAGCAGCTGGGTCTAAGAAGGTATTCTTTGGATGGTTAGTAACCATACACGAGACAGATGTTCTAAGTGAGATGAAAAAGCTGATTGTATTTCAATATGTTATCGCATAATTTATCATAACATTTCAACCACAAAGGAAATACTGTGGTAACATATTTAGAATGGTTAGTGCTCTTGTAAAGAGGATTTAACCAGAGCGTTATATCTTTGAGTTTTTCTAACTGGTCCTATAGAGGAAGTATGTATTTTATACTTGAACTATATCGTATACTAGATAACAAGTGAGCTACCTATATGATTATTGAATTCAGTGTTCCAGAAATGTATTTACCTGGAATGACCGACCTTTATTTAAAGTGGGGATTTTGTAATATTCATTCACTGATTGAGGTGATCAATGGTAACAAAAAATCCCAACTCATCTGTATACAAAGTGAGGACAAATCATCGGCTACATCAATTGTTTTTTCAATTACAAGCAAAAGAAGAAAGGTAAGGAAATGCAGCTAGCTGCTAGTTATGAATTAAAATCTATTCTTTAGGGTTGCATATTTATGAAATACAATTTCACTCAAATGTTGATCATTTTGCCTAGCATACTCGTATTCTCGAAGGTGAAAAAGTCAATTTTTCCAGACATTACTTAGCAATGGTATTATTATTTTAACCTGTGATCAGAGGGGGGAATTTTCCTCCTTACACTGCAAAAACAATGTTTACACACATGCTTAATCCTCCTCCCCTCTTAATCACGTACATCTCATAGCATCGCAAAATAATGACTTTTGCTTAGCAAGGTATTTAAAAATTGGGTTTTCGTCTTCAAGAACGTGCAGGGCAAAATGGTCAATATTTAAGTGAAATTATATATTTCATAATAGGGTCGAGGTATACCTATAACCTTAAGGAATGAATTTTTAACAGCATGTCTCTTATCTTTTTTTCTACGCGTTTAACTGAAGAAACAAATGTAGCCGATCATTTTTCCTCACCCTGTGTGTTAGATATCTATACTCACAGCACTCACACTACTGCCATACTACTTCACACATTAATTGCTGCTGATTGGCTGAATGGATTTTTGATTTTTTGATTTACAAATGTACCTTGAAATGACCTTTATTTATGGTGTGAATTTGGTAGTACGAATATATTTGATTCAGTGATTGAGATTATTGATAACGAAAAATTACAACTAGTCTTTATAAATATTAGAAAGAAGAATAGGTAAGAAGAAGACTGATCAGATACTAAAAGCAATAGGCTACTATTTTGCTGAATAATGATGGTTGAAAAATTTTTGGACGAATTGATCAATCAATGCATTCATCTACAAACTTCTACTTACCTAGTTGAATTTTTCACCAATTTCGGGCCTTAGGAACTTTTCAAGAGTTCAAATTGGGTAAATTCAACATTTCTATACCCAATTCTATTTACTCTGAAAATTACCAGCCTATATTTCATTTTTGTTTGATTTTTTCAATTCTCACAAAAAATGTTGTCTGCTACGGTGCGGTGAAAAATCAGTTGAGAGCGAATTTTCTCGCCTCAGAAGAAGCTGCGGTGCGAATGAAAACTTAGTCAAGTTTGACGATAAATTCGTGCTTTTATAAAGAAGTGAACTGAATTTTTGACTGAATTAATTTTTTTAACGACTTTTTACTTTTCAAAAGCCGATGCAAAATACTGAAGGAATTTTACTGTCGTCTCGAAACTTCTATTAAAACTTATCATTGGCTGCATGAAAGTTCAAGTAGACCTATAAAGCATCTAATTTTTGTATAAAGAAAATTTCGTGCTATAGTTTGCTCAACGAAATAATGCAAATAAGCACTCTGCTAACAAAATTAAGGTAAAAGTTCAATCCACAAAACTTTTCTTAATTTTTATTAATTAAAGATTTTTTGTTTTGTTCAAGTTCATTTTGAGACTAGAATAGATTTTCGTATAATTGAAAATCTTGATCTGTGAAACATCCGCAAACACGAGAAAATTCGTGTAAAATGCATGAGAATTACTTTTTTAAATGGTTCCTGTAAAAATAGTATATTGATGCGTTGGTTTCTTTGCTCCTGACACGTCACAGATAATTATACAAAATAAACTAGATTTGTGAAACTTTTTTAAAAGTCAATTTTAGTGATAGGGTATGGCAATATTAGCATAAAATGTAAATTTTATAATGTGTTTTTCTTCGACTGCTTGGAAATGAGAGAGAAAAGATGAGGAAAAAAATCGATGCGTGTATTTGAGATGGAGCGTATCAATGGCAAGACTCGTGTTTATTTTGACATTTTTGCACGATTATATAAGGTATGCGTGGAATACAAGGTTGATGACTTTTTGACTATACAAGTTTTTGTATCAAAAGTCGAAAAGATAAGCTCTTGAAGCACGTATTAGAAATTTTTTGTGGAACAACCAAAAGTGTGCTTGAAAATTGCTCGTATACCTATCTCGGAAAAATAATAACTTATTTGTATTGTCAAAGGTTTAAAATGGAATTTGTGCATAAGATATACGAGGAAATGCCATTGGAATTATAGAAGGTCTATGCGAAAAGATCAAATGTTAAGTGTTGTCAGAGAGAATGGAGGCAAAAAATTTTGGAATTCAAAGACTTTTATCAATTTACATATCAAGTGTAACAGTCACGGTGCTTTGAAATATGAGAAAATAAGACGAAGAAAATTGAATTTGGTCGAACAAAAGTCTTCCTTGATGGTAAAATATGCTGTGAGATGCCTTACCCCAAGGTGTAACGAAAGATACCTTTTTTCTGACATTGACGGCCGTAATTTCGTTTTGGTTTTTTCCACCAGATCATAGAATTCAATTTCGAACTTATTTCTCGAGGATATTGTTTTTCAATACTGAATAATTTTTGGTTAACGTGAAGAAATATACACGTTTTCATGATTTCATGTGATTTAACCGGAATGGTGAGAAGAATGTCTTTGACAGAAAATAGTATTAGAAATATATTAATTTACACTTAGGTTTTAAGAAAAATAGAAAACACTATTTAAAAGTGTAGTCAATACCTATGCTTTTTTCAAGTGGTTCACTATAGACAATTTTTTCGCTGAGTTTTGCACCGAATTGGCAGAAATTAGGAAGTTTGAACATATTCTCTATACCCAAATGAAGTATTTTTTTTTTTTTTCAAAAATTTAGGGTAAGTACTTTTTGGCAGTCTTAGAAAACACTTTTTTGAGGCTCTGAAAAAAAGGGGGAAAAAATGAAATTGAAGAAAACAGCTTTGTCCGAGACCAATGAATAAGTTTAAGGATAACATGTTACCTACTTTATATCCAATTTTAAACATAACTCGGTGAAAAAAAAAATAGGTAAATCGTAAATCCATTCTTGAGCTAAAACTCTTGAATATTGTTATTTTGGCTACCAAAACGCAAATCTACACCACATGTGTCACAGAAATTGACTATAATTCAACATTTTCAAGTAGTTTTCAAGACGCCCATATATTGTTGACTTCATAGCGAAGTTTGAACTTCGTTCTTTAACCTAATAATGCCGAAGATTTTGTAAACAGTCATGCGCTGTTAATATGAAATAGCTTAACTTTGAAAGAGAGAAAAAACGGGGTAATTATAATGGCACAGCAAAAAAGAATGTTTGAACAGCAAATCAGTGAGCAGCAAAAAGGAATATGAGAACAGTAAGAAAAGGTATGAAATGAACAGCAAATTCTGCACAGCAGAAAGAATTAGTGGAACATCAAAAGTAAAAATTTTTCAGCAGCAAAACAAGAATAAAATGAACAGTTAATGTTGAACAGCAATTAAATTTTTCTCACATCAAAAGTGTAAAAATATTTTTCATTTGTTTTGAAATTCAAATTTTTGAGGCTTTTCTCAAGCAACTGAAAAAACCCTTCTTTTCAACACATTGAATTACTACCTCAGGAGCTCAAAATTATGAGAAATTCGCGAATTTTTCCTTCAAAATTACATTCCGCAACTCATTGGTATACTATACCCTCAATGGAATACAAAACCTATTCAATAAATGACTGAGCTGATAGCCCATGAAGATAATATTTTTGTCTTCGACTGTACTCCTTTATCAGTTTTTATTTCAGTCTAAACATGTTCGAAGTACTTCAATATTTTATACGAGCAGTTTTGGGTGGCCAATAAAAAGTATCAGTTTGGGATTTGGGAGATTCATGTTGATCATAATGATACTTCAAATTTTTTTTGTTTGTGTCCTTTTTTCTTAAAACATTTGACCTGCAAGCATTCACTGGGAATGCTCATTTGGCTCCTGCTTTGTGATGTGCCTCCTCAGGGCAAAAATGTGCCCTTAGGGCAGAAACGCAAGCGCGGGCGCCCATCAGCAGCAAAGAAAGCACTTTTAGTGTAGTAATTTTTGTCATCAACAAATTTATTTTTTTTTTATAATTCGATCATTTTTATTTTAGAGGTTTGCTGCTGAATTGACGTATTTTGCTACTTAATGAACGCATTTTGCTGTTCAACATTTTTTTTTACGGTTCTATTTATTATTTGCTGTGCAATCCTCAATTTGCTGTTCAATGTGCTTTTTTGCTGTGCATTCTTTTTTCTGCGGGATTCTCATTGTGCTGTGATTAAATTTTTTCCACTGTGTTAACTATCTCTATTTGCTGTGCTCTAAAATCCAACCCAAAAAAAACATTCATCATTCTTTCTGTACATGAAACAGACTTTCTACATAATTATCATTTGATTCTCATGAAAACTGTGTGAATGTAATTTCATTTTACCTTGCGTTAAGCGAGGTATGAAAGTGCTTGATGAATGTGGTACATGTATATCTATCTACCTATCTGTAATCAGTTTTTGTCTTTGATTGAATCCAATTCTTAGTCAAGCGTAAAATACTCCCTTCAAAGATGTAAGCCTGGAAAAATGAGATTTTTACAATTTTCAAACAGTAGCAAAAAATTTTATTGAACGAAAAGCCGTAATTTTTTTATATAAATCCATATAACGTGCAGATAATGTATAGCTATTCGAGACTTGGAAGAAAAAAAAACGCTTGCCGGAAGCTTGGGGCCGAAAGTTCAACCAAAAAAAAACTTTTTTCCACTATCGTCATTAGGGCAGGAAACATTTTCTCGAATTCTTTTCAGTGATTCCTAAATTTGCAGTTAGATTCATTCACATTTACTAAGTTAAACGACATTATCGGATTATATTTGTAATGAGTTTCTTTTTGTTTTTGTTTTTATTATTATAAGGAAAGTATAATAAATAGAAAAACCAGAAATTTTCAAGAATTTTTTTCTTTTTCAATTTGGCATTGGCTTTTTTTTTTCTATTTTTATCCTATGCGAATGGAATAAAATTCTACGTGTGACACTTCACTACGTCTACTCAATTATTCTGGTTTAATCCTACGCTCAATTTTTCGTTGATATCATTTATATGGATAGTAATTGAATTTCTCTTATGATACTTGAAAGTTGAATAAATTTGATTATTCCTAGATATATTATACCAACTCTCTGTAATGTTGTTTTCCTAGGTATAATTGAGTGGAAGGAAATGTGAGGAAAGAAGAGGATGAGTATGTTCTTTAGTTTGATATAGATTTAGTGGGGGAAGAAAATGAGGGAAACCCTTGATCTTGACTAGATGTTGGCTTTACGAACTTGAAGTTGAGCTTAGGATATTCAAGGTCACAAGTTCATGATTATTTTAAAAATTGAAGCAACTTACAAATACATAACTAGTAGTATAATTGCATTGTTTAAGGATAAGAAAATATTGCCGAAATGAAAAGTAAGAGAAAGAGTATAACTCTCAACGAAAGCCGTTACAATAAGGTATACTCGTATATCGTTAATCCTATATTTTTTCCAAAGCGAAAAACTATTTAAAAATTGGGCGGCCAGACTCTATCTTATTTACCTCCATTTCGTAGGGAAAGAAAGTGTACAGGCGGTATGTCATTTTTCTGTTCGAAACGAGAAAAGTGTTTGCACTGTAAATGTAAATTTTCAAAGATAATCTAATTTGTTTTCTTACTCGCAGCAAGGATAAAAAAAAAATCAAAATGGAAAATAGGATGGCAAAGTAGAAGCGAAGTGCAGCGAAAAAGATTAATTTCATTCGATAAAGAAATTTAAGGGAACCCATTTCTGAAATTTAATCCCAAAAAATTTTACTGCGTCTCAACGAATTTTTGGGACGTGAAAAATAGCGGAGTTACAGATACTTAATGCAATTTTCCCTGCAATTTGACAGGTAAAATACGTAAATCGTCGTTCTGACCCTGAAGTTTCCGTTTTTTTTTTTCCCGCATAGACATCAACCTAAGCATATAGTGATTGTTATAATGTAAGTACCCACCCTGTTCAGTTTTTGCTTACGTATGCTCGAGTTACTATATATATTTTTTTCAACTCTGCAATTTTAGATTTTTATGTAGGTAGTTGGTAAGTGACCCCGCAGAAAATATTGAAATTTAGAGGGATGTGAACCATTTTTGTTGGCAGAAGATTGAGAGGAGAGAGAGAGAGAGAGGGCACAAAATTAAAGAATAACTTTCAAATTCTTTTTCGTACTTTGAAGTTATTAATTTTTAACAAAATTTAGATCATTAGAAATCAAAGTTGATCGTGTGGGGAATTCTGAAACACAATTTAAAGTAATTCAAGTAGCTGGAATTGATTACTTTAGCCTATATTGATTTTACATCGCTTATATGATCAATTTTTTCTAAGAAAAATTTTATGATTGGATGGGTGAGTGGATTGTTTGTTGAACAAATTCAATACTCGATTCCAGTTAAGAGGTACAAATTGATGACGCTTACTTTCTGGTGTATTATAAAAATATTATTCAAAAATAAACTACATAGTCATATTTTTTCTCTCATTTATTATGTGAAAAATTTGGAGCGAATTCTTATAGCCAATAGGTAATTTACTTTCAGTGCATATCATACAGTAGTTAATCTAGTATAAGCTTGTTAGTGTTTAAAAATGTATCAACCTATAGTTAGAATTGTTTATCTTTCAAATCTGTATCCCTTGTGTACTGTTGCTGAAATTTCTTGAATTCATCAAAATGTTAACCATGTTCGGGAAGGAGGAGCTGTATACTTTGTAGTTACTCGAAGCAGACGGTTTTAAATAAAGTTGGTATCTTTGCTGTTTGGTTTTTTCTTGCTTCAAGAAAACTTCTATCATATTTTGTCGAGAAAACTTTCATCTCGAAAATATCGTTGCTACGCGAGCTTCCTCGTCGTTTCTTGCTGACGAAAATATTATAACGTCTTAATATCAAGAACAACATAATGCTACTCTTTTAATATATTTTCCAACTTTTGTTTTCGCAGTTTTGAGAGATTTATTTGAACCTTAATTTTCGATTGTCAGAATTTCCTCTTTGCATACCTTACCAGATAATAAGTCAAATCCGTTAATCGAAATGGGGAGAATGATACTCAAGTGTTAAAACTAAGTTCATCATAAAAATATGCACGCAGGATTCTCACAACATTTTTTCTAAAACCATAATATGTAACTGGAGTAAAGCAAACACAGGTCAGTTTATGATTTTTAATGGAGGTACCGAATAGAATATCCAGGGTTATTGCATAGATGTCTTAGTCTTGTGAGAGCAGAGGGGCGAAACGTCATCACTCATCTGGCCATGCTAGTACCTTCATTTTTCAAAATGTCAGTTTGTCTCAAAAAAAAAAAAATTAAAAAAAAAACTTTAAAAAAAATAATAATAATAAATAAATTTAAAAAAAATTGAATTTGTTTCAGATGACTAATGTTCAGAAAAATTCGTTTTAAGGGTGTACAATGTACCATGCCTTTGCTTTTTTCGAGTGGTTCAAAATTTAGTTCTTTATTATTTTTTTTTGCTGAGTTTTCCACCGAATTCGCTAAAATTTGGATTTCTGCCAGGACAAAGCCTTTTATGTGATTTTCGAAATTTTAGGGCTCTTTTTGAGGGTCTGAAAAATCTTTTCTTCGGGCTTCGAAAAAAAAAAAAAAAAAAAAAAAACTCAATCGAAAAGTACCGCTTTGTTTGGGCATGAAAAATATCTTCAAAAGTAGAACATCCAGATGAATTTTGTGTAAAAAAGCAAAAAAAACAAAAAAGAGTAAATTGTGAAGAGCACTTATATGAGCTAAAAATTCGCGAAAATTATTATTTTCGCTATAAAAATGCAAATCCGTTACACACGTGTCGAGGATAAATTTTGCCTATGTATTAATTTAACATATTGAAGCAGTTTTTTAAACGTTGATAGTAAAACTGTGCGTAATTGTTTCTATTATTTTATGTTACAGAAATCGTCGAAGGTGTACGAAATAATCAAAAATGTCTGCGGCCAAATATGACAGAAATGAGTTGCGAGGAGGAGGTTGGAAATTTAATGAAACGCTGCTGGACTGAAGATCCTGCTGACAGACCAGATTTCACAACATTGAAAGCAGCTATTCGAAAACTGAATAAGTAAGTAATACAGCTTACCCAATAAGTAAAATACCAAAACTGTAAGGACACACAAGCGTTATGATTTAGGGTTCCTAATTACCTATGCCTTCAATTACAATTGCAGTAGTTATTCTACCATTCGTACCTCATTCAGTTTAGAGTCACACACACACATACACACACACATAAGTTAACATCATGCCATAACAAAAGTCATTTTGACCATTCTAGTGTTAATTTTACCCATGTAAGAGTTCATGCCGTGGTAATCCAACACCTTATCGCATTGAGCTGTACAATTTTCATCTCACTTTGTTTTTCTCTTTGCATCCAACTTTGCATCTGCTCTCTACAAACGAGCTCTGTGAAATGTATAATAATATCAAAAAAATATGAAATAAGTAATTATTTCACTAAGAAATAAAATATGTACAAGTTTCAGTTAATCATTGTTACATCTTTCATTTATGACATAAAGAATAAATACCATAAATCAATAATGAAAATTAGAAAATTAGAAACTACCTAGAAAATTAATCAAGAATTGTTGGTAAGAACTCGATGACAGCTGATAAGAGCATGCGCGCATCAGAGTAACGAAAATTAAGATGCGAACATCGTGAAAAAATCACAGCAGGTTTCTTCGTATATTAATTGAAGAACAGGGGTAAAAGAATGGGGTATGTTTACTTTTTCTGGCTTTTTTAAATTTCACTAGAGAGCAAAAAGCTCATTCATATCTTACCCGCTTCTTACATAACACCTCAACTTCGAAGTCCATTTTCTCACCGATGTTTGCATTATGAGATATTATATTTTTTCGCTGTAGCTAGGGGCTCACATACCTAGACTTTTAAACCCTAGCAGAACTCAATTTTAGCGGAAAGTGGACTTATCCATTCTTGCTACAGCACTGTTAATTTTAGATTCGTTGATTTTCTTGAATTTTAATTGGAACGAAGTTTGGAAGAAAAAACATAATTGTTATGCTATTCTGGGGAAAAAGAAAACTTAACTTCAATAACATTTTGAAAGTGATTTAAAAATAGGGGATACCCTACATAGCTAGATCAAAAAATGAAAAAAACTAAAAAATGAGTTTGTGAAAGGATTGTATTTCAGAGAATGGACGAGAAATTAATTACTTATCTATAAACTGCGAAAAACGATCGGAGAGTGTCAGCGTAACTAAATATTGACCATTTCTTCTCCTATTTCATTAATACGAGTATTTTTAAAATCCTTTTCCGCTTGGTAAATATTTCGTTTCCCTAACTAATGTGAAATGCTTTCAGTTATAAAGACATTTTCTTAGACACTGCTAAAAAGCTTTCGAATAATATTGACGGGAAAAAAATCTTCATGGCAGGTGTAACCTAAGTTCACGAAAGTAAGATTGATATTGATTGTTTTTTTTTTTTTTTTTTTTGAATTATAAGTATAGGTAATGTTCGTTTTTTCTCGAAACACTTTGCTTTTATTTTCTTTTCGTTGAAATTTGGTGTATGGGTAGATAAATGAGGTGGATGGCCGACCGGTCATGAAAGCTGGCTTACAATTTATGCAACGTAAATTGGAGCCCAGTATATTAGGCAAGAATTTTACAGATTAAAAAATGATTGATGAAATATATAAGTCAATGAAACCAAGTTTCGATTAGTTTACCGCCTCATTTTGTCTTAATTGTAGCTGAGACGCAATAAAAAGATCACACTTGGGTTAGTCATAACCAATAGACTGCTATCAATACGTCACTAGCCTGGTGGCCCCTTCAATCATTTTAGTACTAGAAAGCTAGTAATGAAATATTGTGTTGAGCTATAGTCATCATTATTGCAGCTTACATCGTGACGTCGAAATAAAGTTATACGAGTGACCTACTTTCTACAAAATCTATGTAAATTACATATAACACGAAGCCATTTTTTTCATCCCACAAAAAAGTCCTTATATTGGTAGTTTAACGTTTCGTCCCTTCACTAGTCAAATGAGATCACGATCTGATTGTAAACAAAATCTTATTCCGGATTACCTTTCTTTCGTAAACTTTTTGCCTCATATCCTAAATCCTTTTTCGTGCTTTACTTTTTCTGTATATTATTAGATATAGGTATAGGTACCGATGTCTGCAATATATTACCTTTTCTCTATTGTACTTGCGACATTTATTTAACGATAAGTTGAACTGAAGTAAGTGTAAGATTGGTGCTAACTAAAATTCAAATTCTATAATCTTTATTAAGCTAATAATATTTAGAGATAGTCGAATAGAATTGAACTGGTGAGAGCTAAGACATACATGTAAATTTTGCTTGGAGATTAAAGTTCAAGTTCCAAAAAAAAAGTTATAATGTTTTTTTGTATGTCCTTAATTCTTATATCTACATTTTAATTTTACACTTTTTATAATTTCATTTCAAATTATTGCTAATTTGATATAATGTTATGGTATGCGGTTAAAATTTTGGCCAAACTGTGACATACTTTTCATTAAATTGACTCTGTAATACAATGTATCTTAACAGTGAATTGCACGTTCAGTAAAACTTATCCAAGTATCACGACTTGTGGTTTAAAACCCTAAGCACAATCCTCTTGATATTCAGAGATGTTTGAGGCACTTGTGAGACCCAAAATAGATACATCATAACACTTGCGAGACCCTTTTTGACAATGTGAGACTCTTTTGTGGGTCTCGCATGTCCATAATAAACAGTTGGTTAAAGTTTATATTAATTTTATAAATGACAGAAGAAAATGAATAAGAACTTACATAAATGAAAAATGTATCTTATGTAAGTGTTACAATTTATCTAAATAAACGAGCATAGTGTAAAATATCTGAAGTAGTGGAAGCGATGATGAGAATTATAGATCCACAGCTACACCTATAGGGCAATTTTAAATTATAATCCCGGTAAAAATATATGGAATTTTCTCAACTTGATTCATTCATTTTGGCTACTGCTTTTTGGTATCAGCTACTCCAAGAATAGAATTTGTCAGTTTTCTGAATGCATTATACTATGTGAAAATTTTTTCAAATAATATGCCCTATAACGACAAAAGTTTCGTGAAAAGTTAATCTGCTCCAGTATTTTGTATTATCTTTTCGTTTCTTTTCTGTGTTTTCTTCCTCACCGCTTATTATAATCTGAAATGTTTGAAATTTTGAATGATAACATAGTGCTTAAGGGAAAAGAGGAAAATTGAAAAAAAGAAAAACACCAACAAAAATGAAATCACTTTTTTTTAAATATCCATACGAAGACTTTAAACCGAGTAGGTGGAGTTGCGAAAAAAGAAAGAGGAGAAAAGGATAAGAAATGCAGTTTGACTACGTTATAAAAAGAAGTTGATCGAATATGAATCGATATTTTGAATTTGAATAAATTTACCACTCTGCTGGTATATACCTAGCTGCTTAAAATGTTGACGTTAAACTAACACAACTTTTTTGTATTTTCTAAATTGAATTCTGGTGAATTTTAAAGGCAACAGTCCTTCGTGAAAAATTTTTTTTCCTATATTTTCTTTATTAATATTGACAATATTTAACAGTCTGTCATGAAGCTATTGCAAGATAGGGTATCGAATTTTCTTGGATAATTAATTCTGAATTTGCTTAGGACGGATTTCGGTATATTGAATTTCTCTGCTTTGAAACCATGTTGAGAAAACCTAAACCACTCGCCCTCTTTCTGAGATAAATAGTATTTATTTATTGTAGGTAGCGTATTAAATTAGCATGTATAGGAGGTGCTGTTTTAATTTTATTTGAATGAAAATGTTACCTTTTAATATTTTTCACATTGATGTATCTAAAAGTAAAGAAATTGTTCAAATTATGTGAAGTTATTACGTGCTTTTGTAAGTAAATACGTATCTATAGGCCTTCCCTGTATCCTCAATGTAATTTTTAAGAAGGAAATTAGGTTCAATAGATAAGCTGCTATAATAAGGGAGTATGCGTGAATGAATTTGAGCTTTAAATTATAGTCTCAAGTTACTTACAAAATTTGTAGCCTCATTTACAATAAAGTCTATTTTCTCTCGGAAATTGACCTAAATTCGATTTTATTGCTGCAAGATGAAAAAACAGAACCAAAATAAGCGTTCTAAATTTCTGGTCTGGGTTTGGGTGTTATTTATCGAGATTAAGTCTATAAGCTCCGATTTAAGCTAAACTGTTTCAGTCGAAAAAGTAAAACCGTTTTCTAGTTTCCTCAATGTAACATTGAGTTTAGTAATTTTTTAAAATCATTTTCATCTTCCATATCCACATTAACGCACCTACCCTTCTCTACTCAGCCGTCATTTGTGACGATGATTTATGAATTTTTAAAAATATGAGCCGATGAAATATGGCATGAAATTTTTCTTCCCATCCCAACCTTTCGTTAATTTGGTTCACTAGATACTTTTTTTTCTTTTTTTTTGCATCGTATATCAAGTTGATTTTCCGTATAACAAAAAATACCATCGGGTATCTATTATTTGATATCTACGAGTATTTAAAAAATCATGATAAATTAGGCATTGACGGATTTCAATTTTACTCAACTAGGTTGTTGCATTTTTTTTTTCTTTGCTAGATTTGGACATTTATTTTGGTCTATAAGGTAGACTTACGATTGATCTGTACGGGTATTTCGACTGTTTGTAGTTCCTACTGCTTCTACCACATTGGCAGAATAGTCTGTAGCACTGTAGCACAATCTTTCGCCAGTTTGCAAGATTTATACTTTTGCCTTCTATTGTTAGATTTGCCATTGTCTTACATACATGATCAAATTATAATGCAGCTATCTGCTATATTTACAAATTTCAGTTTTTGGCTGAATTTTTAGTAGGTTTTCAGGATAATGCCTCCTGAAAACCTGTTTATTTTCAATTAGAAATGACTTGATAATTGTAAAAAAAAAATAATGTATCTACAGTTTTTATTTATATTCTTCACATTAATGTATTCATATGAAATATTATATATGTACTTGATACTACTGTAACAGGAAAATTATTGTAAATGCAATTTTTATGTGCATCAAATTATTCTTCAATGTCTTATAACTACTTATGTTTAGTTTTTCAAATACTTGATTGATTTCGCGGTGACTTATACCCATATTATCTTCATGAATTTTTTACTCTAAACTATCTTGTCCCTCAGTATTATTAGCTGCAGATTTTAAAATTCAGAATGAATATTGAAGAGTCAGATCAGATTCAAAAATGCACTTAATACAAAAGTACAAATTTTGAGATAATCTGGTGGTAGAAAGGGTCCCCTATCGACTGTTGCTTATAACTTTTCTAAAACGCAGTGCGCGCATCTATAATTCCGTCTTTACCAAAAAGAAGTGCGCTAAATGAATCAGAGTTTGGTTTACTGGTACTCATATCTGTCTACGTTTTACTATGAAACATTTAGATAAAAGAATATTGTTTTAAGAATCGGCGAGGAATTATTGAATAAGAAAAACAGCATTGGAACCAACCTGTCGAGAATCACTGGGTGTGAACGGTTCATTTTTTTCATATTTAGAAATTTCTTATGCTTCTACACTTGGTGCACTTTGAAATTTGGCCCTTCAATTTTCAGTGTGTACTGTCAAGATATTACCCTGGAGAATCATTTTGGATTAGAGCCGTAGCCAGGGTGGGCTTGGGTACAATGTCTCCTCAAGCAAAGTCATTTGCCCTCCTCCTCAATGAAAATTTGTCCCCTGAAGCAGTGGGAAAGAGGGGTCCATTTTACTCTGCAAAGCATTTGATTTGCCTCCTCTCCAAATATTTTGCTCTAGCTGTGGCCTTGTTTTGGTCACATTTTATCGAAGAATGTGGACAATAATTTTATGCTAGTATATCAGTGTCCTTGAATAACGGTCCTTATACTGTAATTCAGTATACAAAAATTAACAACGTTTAAATCCGAGACTCTGTCATTCTTAACTTTGACAAAGTTATCGTAGGTTTTGCTATTTTTCTTATTTTCGCTCATCATTAAACCTTAGTTATCCCCAACTGAACCGCAAAAAAGGTCATTCTAACATTTTTTGTGGCCTTTATTTCTCCATCACTCGCATCTCGCATCTTTATCCGCTATTCTTGTCGTACTGATGCTTTCTCTAGAGACTATATATTTTCTTAGTCCTATATCAAAATAAAAGGCTATAAATTTGAAAATGACGAGGAAAAATGATTGATCGGATTTTCTCGTCACATGCGTGCACGTGTTTTTGACAAAATGAGAAGAAAATAAGGCAGTAGAATGGACTGGGAGCTGAGCATAATAATATTTCATTAACGTCGTTGTGGCAGTTGGGTTATCAATAAGATTTTTAAACTTCGGGGTATTATTATGTCATTATAACAAGATGCGATCGAATTCCGTTCGTTCCAGTATAGGATTTAAAATGTCAGGCTGTGGAAAAGGGATTTTGTCAATTTTCCGCCTTATTTCTGCTTAATGTTGAGAAATGATGGTTATAGTAGGAAAGTGGTGAAACTGAATCCATTTAGTGTTGACTAAATTTAACTTCTAACCTATTATTTTTTTTTTTTTTTTAATACGGTACCCATTATTAGTTGGTGCAATTTTAAAATAGGAAAACCTAAATTAATGTTGATTGGAAAGAAGCGATAGTGCACCACTCATACTTGCACTATAGAATAAACACGCAATCATGTTGGACTATTACCCATTATAGTTATTTGTGCTCTCTTATCGATAATTCAAAAACGTGATGTGACCTATGAAAAAGTACCTACCTTAAGTCAGACATTTTCGAACTAATGATTGCTTTTGATAGCAGAAGGTTTCGTGAGCCTTTTGCCAAAAAACTATTCTCAATTGGTTGAAAACTGGCTGGGATATATGTACTTATGACATTTTGAATCTTTGAATTTAAAAATCTTAAATTTTGATAAAATCAAGTCTATAAAGTTCAAAGCATAATTTTCAAAAATGAAATGTTTTTCCTTAGGTTTTTTCTCAAAAACTTCAGAATCGATTTTAATGAAAGTTTTTTACACTATTTGTACTATTTATTTGAACTTAAGAAAAAAGATCATATTATATTCTTCCACCTTTGCTAGATATAACTCCAATGTACACCAGAAGCTTTGTATTCACGAATAAATACAAATTTTTGCTCTTAATAAAATTTATAAATACTCGTAGTGTTTAATTAGGTAGGTTCATTCTTGTTTTACCAGGAAAACTTTTTTTTTCACATCACGGAAAAATTCCTCGTTATGAAAATGTACCTATTTTTTCAGGAATCTTTCATGAATAATATTTTCATGTTTTCGGGTCAAGTTTGTTAACTACTTTCACAAATGTTTTTGTCGACCAGCGTACGTAGACCTATTAAAGACGTGATAGAATTATGTGCCTATCTCTGAATTATTTTTGATATGTTAAAATATTAGTTTCAATTTCATTTAACATTATCATGAATTACTGATCGTATTTTGAGCATTTTCCTAGGCTCTCTTTTAGTTATACTCGTAGGTACCACCATTTCTTTCGAATCAAAAAATATACTTGTTGACAAATTCCACATTTGTGGCTTAGTTCTGTGTCAATTTCTATTTTAATTTTTTTTTTTTTTTTACAGAGATTATGAGAGTAATAACATACTAGATAATCTACTTTCGCGCATGGAGCAATATGCGAACAACTTAGAAGCCCTAGTTGAAGAACGTACTGCAGATTACTTGGAAGAAAAACGAAAGTGTGAAGAACTGCTTTATCAGCTCCTACCAAAGTAAGATTTTTTATATGCTAAATCTTAAG
The DNA here is from genome assembly GCA_038050395.1 of Parthenolecanium corni. Taxonomy (NCBI): domain Eukaryota; kingdom Metazoa; phylum Arthropoda; class Insecta; order Hemiptera; family Coccidae; genus Parthenolecanium; species Parthenolecanium corni. Next base: position 3,504,933 of record JBBCAQ010000038.1, on the reverse strand, counting down.
GATATAAATATGAGGGTGAAAAATCCAAATTTCAAGCCAAATTTTAGCTATATCTACTATCCTCGGGGCTTATAAGTGAGACTAAAAAATCGCTGTATTATTTTTAAAAAACCTACTAATGACTGATTTTCAAGTGTGATACATGGTATAAGATATAAATTTGAGGGTGAGAAATCCAAATTTCTAGTCAAATTTTAGTTATGTACTTTCTTTGTGGCTTAGATGAGACTAAAGAATAACTGAAACAAGGAATGGCGGATTTTTAAGGTGATGTATCAGTGGCTGTAGCTTCGGAGGCATGAAATCTGAATTTTAGGTGAAATTTTAGCTATCTACTTCCCTTGTGACTAGAATGAGGGTGAGAAATAAGTAAAAGATAAAATGACTGATTTTCTAGCGAGATATACGTAATATTGATTTTCCAATAGATTTGAGGCTGAAAAATCTGAATTTTGAGCCATATTTTAGTTATCTATTCAAGTTCTCGCGCTACGAGAATTCACTTAAAAAGTCTTTCACTTTATAGCATAGTTCTTGCTTGCATGTGATGAAAAAAAAAAAAAAGGATAAAAAACCCTTGAATCGGCGAAAAACTGACAAAAACAACTTTGGGACATGTCATTCTTCATGACAATACCGTGCATGCACCACTATGTATATTATAGGTATACGAGTAAAGCACCAAAAATACTTTTTCTAACAAAGCGTTAAAGCATTTATTGCATGTTACCTCTACGACATTTTTGCGAATAAAAAATTAAAATGTCAAGGTACGAAGTTAAGTTCTTTTCACTAGCTCATTCTCCATCCCGCAGATATAATTTGCATTTGCCAAAACTCTTTACTAGATATACGGACTTTTTTCTAACGTGAAGGGTTTGGAGAATATTACTGGCTGTCATTTCATGCTAAAAAGTTTTCTCAAAAAGAGAAAAAGAAAAAGCACCAAGCGACAAAGTCAGAATGAAATTTTCTCTTTTGAGGCTTTTATTACGAAACTCGGAAAATATACCTAGTTATATGTTTCAACTTTCAAGAGATGTACTATAAATGGCTTACTTTAGTGAGCTTGATTGATCCACTTTTTGACTTTCAAGGGTCAAGTTCCTCTCCTTGAAAAACAAAATTCGTGATAATTCTCACTGTTTTGGATATGAAATCACGGACGATTCAAACTTTCCGCTTTTTCTTAGAATTTAAGGAAAACCTGACATTTTCCGGGACCGAGAAAAAATATTTTTAGAGCTTTGCGTGATTTTTATCTTATTGTTAGTTGTATGTACCTATGTGACAAAATCTTAGAAAACCAACCCTTTGGTGAAGGAGATCAAAATTGATTTATTTTTAAAATTCTTATAGAGTATTTCGAGTACATAAGAATCCAACTGTCAAAATAATTCAACTCTCCAACCCAAAAAATCATTGAAATATGGTCCACCAAAATTGAAAAATTTAAAAATGTAATTTTGAGAAAAATGCATTTAAAGTTTGAGAAGTTTTTCGAATGATTCACGACTTATCTTCTTCTTTTTTTTTTTGCGCTGAGTTTCACACTGAATTTGCTATTTGGATATGTTCTATTCTTGAACATGTATTTTCTACGCTGGACGAGCTTTTTTTATTTAAAAAATTTTAGGACTCTATTTGGGGGTCTCAAAAATCCCTTTTTCGGGGCTTTGAGAAAAAATGGGAAAAAATGTAAAGTGAAAAGAAGGGCTTCATCCGTGTACAAAAAATATGTTCAAGGATAACATAGCAAATTTGGTGCTCGACAAAAAAAAAGTAGGTAAATTGTATGAGAGCACTTTTCAGCAAAAAACTCGTGAAAATTGTCATTTTGGCTACCAAAACGCAAATTCCTAACATACGTGTCCAAGAAATTGCCTACATTTACGTTTAATATTTTCGAGCAGTTTTTTAAACGTCGACGTTGACTTCATGGCAAAGGTACTGTACATCCTTAAGGTGAGTTTTCTCAGATCTTGTCGCATATACTCCGTTTAAAACACCTCGGCAGCTGAATAAGCCATCATCCTGTTATTGACATACCATAAGTATTGCCCCTCAGATTGGTGCTACATCGACAATATTTATTGATGTATCACTTTTTTATTTTTACTCTGATCTATTTTTATTTGAAATTTTATTTATCTTGTACAACGTTACTATAAACATTTTGAAGAAAGATTAGAATAAATTAAAACCAATTAATGCGATCAGCACTCGACTAATTCAATACTTGACTATTAAACTTCAAAATCAAATCGAAATAGCCTTATTAGAGCATTCTGTAAAGAATTTTTGTATTCACTTTTTAGATCTGTTGCTAGTCAGCTCATTTTGGGGCAGTCGGTGGTCGCTGAAACGTACGACAGCGTGACAATTTATTTCAGTGACATCGTGGGCTTCACCTCTCTCAGCGCTGAAAGTACCCCACTGCAGGTGGTAGAACTGTTAAACGATCTCTACACGTGTTTCGATTCAATAATCGAAAATTTTGACGTATATAAAGTAAGTAAAAGACGTGTCAACGTTTTATCGCCATTATAGAGGTTTCTAAAATTTTGTACATTAATTCACGTCTTCCGTTTAGTATTTTGGGTACCTAGAGTTTAGCTGTTTCAGTGAAAAGTAACCAAAGTTTGGACGAAATAGTTATAAATTCCGAGCCCAACATTAATTCACTGTTTGGGACTGACATCTTTTACAAATGAACCCAAAAATGAGAAACGTGTATTTGTAATAATTTTGAGTCACGCTTTTCAGGCGAATAATTCATTTAATTAAACGCTGTTTGGGCGAATTCGAGTCGATGGAAAAGTTGTAACTGAGTAGATTAGATGAAAGTGAAACTAGTTGATATTTGAAGAGTAGGTACGAGTATTTCAAGTGGGCTTACCAAAAATTACATTTTTTATGCTAAAAAATAGTGAGCTTGTCTTACAAATATATGCAGATCGAGAACAAATCTTTAATCCATTTAATTGGCTGAATAAAATCTAGTGTAGTACAAATTGTGAATTTCACAAAACTGAATTTAGTTTGTATACTAAGGGATGAAAATTATCAAAATAAATAAAATAATTTTCAGGTTGAAACAATTGGCGATGCCTATATGGTTGTATCTGGACTGCCCATGAGAAATGGAAATTGCCATGCCAGAGAAATTGCCAGAATGTCCTTGGCTTTGCTCAGGGCTGTTATGAGTTTTACAATTCAGCACAGGCCAAATGATCAACTAAAATTAAGAATAGGACTGCATACGGGTAAATATACCTAATATCCGTCTGATAATAAAATTAATATTTTGTTGTCGGGATATAACCTTGAGTAATCACCAATGCATGATACAAGTTGGATTTTACTTAGCGGTCAAATATCAAAAAATTACTAATAATTAGTTATTATAGTTGCTCTTATTTCTATCTTCTCAAAGACTTTTACGAAGAGAATTTCAGCAATGAAAATTGGGGAAAATACATTTTCAAAAAAACCATAATCTATATATGAATGAATCCGTCATGGAAATTATACTTACAAAAAGAAATTACATATCGTAGGTGATTTAGGTATATATTTCAATAGGTGAAGTACATTCGAACTTCCTTGACTTATTTCATATATTGTCTCACATTAAAAAAATTTTCAAGGGTGTTGATTTTTTAAATCAATTATTGAAATGAAGAAGAATGTTGTAGTTACAACAAACTCGTATTTAAATTTCAGAACCTGCACTTTTCTCATTAAGTTGTTACTCTTACTTTCCTTTCGCCTTTTTTATAAGAGATTCTTACTCGTATATCTCATCCATCATGAATCGATGTCAGCTTTTTCAATAGGATGAATTTTAGGGCCCTAAAATATTTTTTCAATAGGTATTGTTGTTTCTTGGTATATTTACATGCCCTGACATCATAAATTTTCTCTCGTGTGAAACGAATTTGTCTTCTATTTAGTTTTAGCAAATTTTACGACATAATTTACAAGGAAAACATTATTTGCCTTGAATAAATTTCATAATTTTTCGCTTCATAACGCCACCAATGGCTCACGATGGTGAAATTATGAAAAGCTGCCAGCGAAAAGAATGCTGCGTGGCTGCGGATCTGCATTAATTTCGATTCATAAATTTCTTTTTTACTAAATCTCACACGATTTGGAAACTACTCAACTAGAACTGATTGAATACATCATTATTTTTCAAAAAAAATTTCCTGTCGTATTTATTTTGAACATTTTCACAGGGCCATGCGTTGCTGGCGTCGTTGGACTGAAAATGCCTCGTTATTGTTTGTTTGGAGATACTGTCAATACAGCATCTAGAATGGAATCAAATGGCGAAGGTAAATCTTCATTGAATTTATTTAATTCAGATAAAAGTATGAGGAAAAAGTTACGAATGGAAGTAAGTTTTCAACGTATTCATGAAACAAACAGTTATAGGCATGGTGAAGAGAGGGAATTTCATTATTTAAATCATACTTCCTGGTCTTTGACCCGTTAGCAAGTTTTCCATGAAAGTTTGTCGAGCTTTAGTTGATGCATGAGACTCAATTACTTGCTTTTGCGTGGTGAATAATTAAACTCTATATTATAGCAGTAATGAAGTAATTTGTACTACTCATAATTACTCACCACATAACGATGTATCTTATAGCAAAAAGGTTCTGTCTATTCTAGAAAATTCACAAGAAACGTATGAAGAAAATAATTTTCTAAACTCATTTTGTTGGTATAAGTACTCATAGTAGGCTTAATTCAACTTGGGTCTTGGGACAAATGAATAGTCTTCATCGAGTTGACAAAAACAGTATTACCACCAAAGTAATTCGTGTAACTTTTCTTGTTTCCCCTCTCATTTTTTATCCTTTTTTTTAAATTAATGTAATGACATATTGACAAAGTCTCATTTATACTTGACAAACAATATTAAGTATAATTCTTTTTTGCTCCGGACTATCGATGTTTTAATTTGGTGTTATTAATTTAATTTGAAATTTCAGCTCTAAGGATACACGTTAGTCCTCAAACAAAAGAAGTTCTCGATACATTTAGTACTTTTGAACTGGAATTGAGAGGCGAAGTAGAAATGAAGGTAAGAAATCTTAAATACCTATATTATTTCCATGTATTAATAGTCATACATATAAAGACAGAGTTGGGAAAAAAGTTGTTCGAAAGTTGAAAATCAGTATACAGGTTCCATGTTGGGGTCGGAATTTATAAGTGCTCAGATGTTTTAGTCTCATTTCACAATATTGTTAAAGTCAGGCTTCATATTTGTTATTTTTTGTACTCATTTGAGCTGAAAATATGGTTCATAAATTGTACAAAAAGTATTTGAACTAACTTAATACAGTCATCATAATTTTCTTTGTTGAATTTATTTAGCCCAATATAATATCAGTAAACAGATATTCAATTTTCCCGTTAAAAATAACTAAATTTTAGATAACCACTTACCACTTTTCGAGTTGAACCCTTCATGTGTATGTTCATTCTTAAACCATACAGTACAGGATAACCAGTTTCAGCAATTTTGTATAGGGTCAACTGGAAAATAGCTCAGTTATAGAGTTCAAGGTATGCATGTGCAGTTTTATAAAAATGCTCTTTATTAGATTACTTGAAAATTTAATTATCAATCGTAGATCCCCATGAGAGTATCAGATGATTCAAAATGTGATATGGTTCTGCGCATGTGCTCTCTCAAATGCGGATTATTGACATCATCATTCCAGTGTAAAAAAACTTTATATAGCGATTGTATACTGTAGGATACAAGATATTCTTTAGAAAAATAGTGATGAACAAAAAGTACTGCAGTAACCAATTACATTGCTTATAAATAAAATTTTTAATCTGAGACAAACTCTACTCAGGTATCTGTTAAATATGTATGGATTGGTTAATAATTATCTAATTCTTCTCTTACAGGGCAAAGGTAAAATAACAACATATTGGTTGAAAGGAGAGAAGCCACCGGTTTCCACGTCCATTCTCATATCAACTTCTGATTCTGTTTCAAATACCAATGCAAGTTTGACATCTACCGCCAATAACATTTTATCAAATAGCTTTAAGCACATTCCAAATAATGTGTCATCGATGAACAATAAATCGATGAACAATAACATTCCTAATCATAATATAACATCGTTAACGCCTCTTCTACAAGAAGAAAATAGTTAATAATTTTATTATTATATATTTCCTTCTCGAATTTTCCTATTTTTCAAAGAAATCGATGTACCTATCTCTTTTCTATTGAATTGCGAATTTTTCGATTTAAATAAGTATTTCCCTTTCTTTTTTTTATTTTGTAGTGTCAAAAGCCTCCCATCACAGGACCTTAGAAGCGAGGACTTTTAAATATGTACATAATTCATTTGGCTAAAATGACTTACGTAACTCCAGTGTAGAAAATATTATAATTCAGTGTGTTCTCTAGGTGTAATATTATTTCAGCAGTCTATTAAAACCTACTAATAGATAGTCTTTCTAGCGTCGACATAAGGTAGGGAAAGACAAGATAACCAAGTTGCCTGTTTTGCACAATTTGGCGATTGTGTGTGTAATTTACAAAAAGGTTTTAATCGCCTTTCGTCGTCATATCATGTGAAGTTTTTTTTAGCCTGTAGAATGGAGCAGCCCTAAGGCTGCAGTTACTCGTACATAAGATCCGACAATCCGTAAAACAAATGATTCGATGTTTTATAGAACAGACCAATAATAAAACTGAAACTCGTCCTGTCTACGTAAGAAGTCTATAAGATCGACAAAATTCATATTGCAGAATTTCAAACAAAGCAAGAAAAGTTTCCTAAGTTTCATATCCTTCATCCAACAGTTTTAAACTGTCGGATGAATGATACCAACAAGAAATATAATCGTCTGGCATTCATGTACGAATAGGCACTTGCATTCCCTACTGTGCGTTTGAATCTGCCTGATGGATTATGAGGTCTTATGTAGCTGCTGCTTGAATATTACTGCACCTACAATATTCAGATTGCATGGGCCAAAGTTAAATACTCGTAATATGCAAGTAGATGTATGCAGTGGCGTGCTTGGATCAAGATTGTGCCGATGAGGGGGGGGGGGGGTCATTAAGTCAAAATACTCCACTTTTCCCCTCACCATTGGAGCAGGGTTACCAGGTCAAACATTACACAAAAAAAAAAAGTTTTTAATAAAATACTACGACAAAATTTAGTTAGGTACTTAATAATTCTATGAATGCGATTTATTTTTTGTTTTTGGTATTATTTGATTTTATGAAAAAATACCAGAAATATATGTATGAAAACACGTGAAAAAAAAGACATCAAATTGATCAAGGGAGGGAAAAAAATCACTAAATCTGGCGTTTAAAAATCAAAGGCACCTGAATTTATTATTAATTTCTTTTGGCTTTGAGAGGGGGTGGAACAACCCGCTCAGGTAGACCACTGGGTGTATGTTCGAATTAATGTGCTATCCATCCAATTATGGTTGTCTAATAATACGTTACCAATCAACAAACAAGAAAAATAATTATCAGGGCAATAATGACTGCGCTGATCAGTTTTATAGGGAATGTATTATTTCTCACTGATGAAGATGTACTGGTATAAGTAATTAGTATCTTTGTTCTCATCGGGCCTGTAGCCAGGTAAGAGGCTGGGGGACAGGGCCCCTAAGCAGTCATTTGCCATCCTCGAGAGAAAATTTTCCTCCGGAACGGTGAAGAAGGAGAATTTATTTTGCCTTCTGGGAATTCGATTTGCCCTGCCCATGCTACGGCTTTAGTTCTCATTTTAGATTTATAATAATCAATTTTCCTCGAAATTTAATTTCACGTTATTACACCCATAACATTATGCTGCTTTTATGAGATCCTCATTGGTAGACCTCTCGAATTTAGTTCCTCTGCCGATTTTCTTCGCTGACATAATATTTCAAGCGAATGTACAATGTACATAGATATAATCTTAAAAAAAACTATAAATTTCTATTCTATTACAATAATAAGCTAGGTTGTAAAAAAAACTTTCGAGAAGAAATCGTGAATCGGCTGTGCGTTGAGAGTTTTCAGAAAACTGAAGTTCTAAAAACATTTCCATTTTTTGTTTCTTTCTACAAGAATAATTTTTTTTTCTCGCCTTTACTTTTGTATAGTAAGTGTAAATTAATTTATAATTTTATCGATTTGATGACTTTTAAAAATTTTTAAGCCTTTTATCCTTATCATTTGTGTGTTGATACTGATCGTTACCTATTTCATTTATTCGACAAAATATTTAATTTTTAATTAATCTATGGCGACAAAAGTAATGTTTTGGAAGATAATTTTTTTAACGAAGATGGTCTACATTAATTTTTATGATTGATAGTTTTCTTCGGTTAATCATATTAGATACCTTTATGATGTAAGAGGTTATTTATTCCGAAGTGCCCTAAGTGAAAAAATAAATAAATAAAGTGAGATACGTGAGAAAAACGAATACCAATTTCAATAATTTTGGGTCAAACATAGCCATAAATCTACAGAACTTCAATGTAGGTATGTACTATGTAGTATGTACCTACTTAATCAGCAAATCACTCACGAGTAAGCCGTGTGAATCGTAAGTAGAAGTTTCATTTCTGCACATTCAGTAATATTTTTCATATAATTTACCTATACAGCTAAATATTTATACCCAATTAAATAATATCATAATACCTACCTGATAATGCAATTTGCAGTCTTTGAACAGTATTATTTCAGTTTATAATTATGTCGTTACATCAGTAGGTTATTAAAGTTTCATTTATGTAAATAATTTATGTAAAAGTGCAGTAAATTATTTTTGTATTTCTCAATTCAGGCTTAGTCTATGTTTTTTGGTATTTTAGAAATGATTTTTACTTCATGATGACTGATGAGTATGTTTAGCAGTGAAGTATTTTAGCAAAACATAATTCTTGTTGTCCGCAACAGTTAACAATAAGTAATCTGGTCAAAAAACTACAATGAAAAGATTGTGACCAAAAGGCTGTAACGAAATATTATGGTCATAAATTATATCCTGCAAAATGACGTAGATGAAAGAAGCGCCCCCACCTACCACCTCCACCGCCACCACTTGGAAATATGTATTTCTCTAGATTTCTTTGAAAGCCCTTAAATTTCTGCTAGCTAGAAATTTTTCCAACTGAAAACATTACTGTCTATTTAAATAATGTTATAAATTTTGTTTCTTCAAACTATTCTGATCAACAGAGTTTTCTTTCCGTTTTGAAAACAAAATGTTACCTAATTACAAGTGTAATCTTATAAACCATTTTTTTTTTTTAATTTTTATTTTTAAGCTCTTTAGAATTAATGTTTACTGTAAATCACCTGAAGGCTGTGCGTGTAAAAAAAGATACCTACCGTAATTTATTATTAGCCAATGTACCGTTAAAAAATTAATTTGTTCGTACCAAATCGATACAACATTATAGAAATACCAATCTAGTTACTGCTTGAATATTTGTCATCCTTGACTGAAAAATATTGGGTAGGTACCCGATAGCTTTAAAATAATGTATTGTATACCCTACTATTCCGAAAGTACCTATCTTAGGAACGTAAATTATTCTCAAATTTCTGCTAACATTGCGGACAACTGAAAAATAAAAATTTGATTCTAAAACAGGAGAAGGAACCAATGAAATAAGGCTGATATTTTCTTCCGATACCTAAATGTATTTTCTTCTTTATTGTAATTTTTCCCGTGCTTTTTTCTCTTTTTTTTTTTTAATTAATATTTCGTAAATACAATGTTTGTTTATGTGTGATCGAAATAATTTTTCTTCCTTTTTAATATCATAATAATTGTAATAAGATCGCTAAATTATATTACTATGCGATAAAGTACGTTACTCGAACTGTAATATTATTTATTAATTAGTTGAATCTTATTTAATTTCCCTTACCTCCGCCATTTTTTCATTTTCTTCATTTTACTGAAGTCAGGGGCAGCAAATTGTTTATTGTTCGGCTGCTCGAGTAACACACCAAAATTTGGGATAATATATAAAATTTTTTTTTTTGAGGGGGGGATGTAACATTGATTATTTGGGAGGAAAAGAAATTTTGAGCAGTACACCAGAAAACTATAAGTTGCCACCCCTGACTGAGGTAATTTCAGTCGCTGTGTGCTTATTATTTTCGGAAATGTAAATGAACGAATGTAATTAAATAGATGTTATCATTTTATAATTCTGTAATTTTGCTTTATTTGAAGGAGAAGAGAAATCTTTTTTTAAGAAAATAAAATCATAATTCTTGTCTGTCCTTTCTTCCAAATCACAATAATTTAATATGTTCTTTTAAACCAAGCGTTTACTACAAAGTAGATAAGTAGATAAGTCGATCTGAAATACAAATCATCCAAGTCATTTGAGTAAAATAACAATGAAAATACAATCGAATCTCTGTAACTCGATCTTGAGGAGAAATTATCAATTTATTCGAATTACAAAGGCTGTCAAATTATTGAAGTTCAAGTTATGGATGCTAAAGTTAATAATAAATTCGCGTTACAGAGGTTTTAAAAAAATATAGGTACTTACCTATTTCATTAAGTGGGGGAAATAAAATTTCCAAGATTTTTCACAGATTAGTAAACACTATTATTAATCATATTGATGATTAATAATGAATCATGTAGGACGTGGGCTAAAATTTTTTTCAGCTAGGTAATCGTAAGTATGAGCTATGATTATGAATTACTGATTTTAATCAAAATTATAAATAGTGGGTATTTTTTTTAATTTTTGTTTTTCCAACTTATCTTGAATTATAGAGATAAACAGGAGGTTCCAATTTAAGTTACAGAAGTAACCATTTTGAAGAAAAGTTCGTATTATAACGAAGTTTCCATTTCGAGTTATCAAATATTTTTTCATTGAAAGCTTATGAGAATGCGCTAGAAAATATAGAATAATCTTGATTCAAGTACAGTAGTTTTCGACTTATCGAAGTTCGAAAGATTGAGATTTGACTGTAATTAATTCTTCTCATGTGAACATAAAGAATTTTCTTTAAAAAATCGTAATGAAACGAAAGAGAAGAAATTCATGAGAGATACAAAAACAAAAGGGTAAGACATTTAAGTGAGTTAAAAGTTGTACAGCTCTTTGGAGATGGAAGAAGTTCAAATGTAAATTGTAAAACCATACACGTATAAAGTTTTTAATTGTAATTATTGTAAAACGACCAGAACAAATTGGAACAGACCAGGCCCGTACCTAAGCGCTCATAAGTGCTAGGGCATAGGATAGGACATATCAGGCAGGGTGAGCGTTTTTCCAAGTCACCCCTCACCCCCCCCCCCATTATGAGTGTGCAGTTGTCTTACTTCTTTTTTTTTTTTTTGAAAAATGCCAGCCAGGGCGCTAGTTACGGGCCTGAAATCAACAGTCAATATGTGAAGTCAGGTCCAGGTTCAGTCCGATATGGTCAGGTCAGAAACAGAACTGCGGTAAACAAGGTTAGTACACTTTACACTCCCCCCTTTGTTATCAACTTTGAAAAATTTTTTCAAAATGCAACCAATGGTCCCCCCAGTGTGAGTGTACACTGACGTGACTCGTGAGACGGACAAGGTCAACTCAAAGAAGGTCAACAAGGTGAAGCACTTTTTTGTATATTTAGTCGGCTGTTCAAGAATAATGCACGTGATTTTTTATCAGTTGAAAATTTTGTTTTCAAAATTCAAAATCAAAATAAAATTTTGACTTGTCTAAGTGAAAATGGCAATTGATTTGAAATTCCTGAAGATTATTTCGCTTATGCTTGTTTAGTAAGTATATTTTCCTTAATAATTATGTCATTATTACTGTCGAGCTATTGGTTTGTAACTGAAAAACTTATAATTTCATTGCTCGGGTTTGATTGATCGAGCTTTTTGTTTCAGGTACCGATCGGTTGATTTCAGCCTTACCCCTCTGATCTCTCAGCACAAGGAATTTGAAATTGCTATGTGATGCGTTAAAAAGAGCGTGTCCTCAGAGGGACAACTGTACATAATTATTTGGTTGCTCTAAATTTGCTATCAGCTTGTTAATTTTTATTCTACAGTTTTGAACCGGTAACGTAAAATGTCGAAGTTATTTGAAAAAGAAGCAATTCTCAAGCATCAGAAGGGTGGACCTTATGGTCTAGGTTAGATTATTTCGTTCTTCATTTCTTGTTCATAGTTGGCTTGTTCAGTTATTTAAGTATGGATTTTTTATTTGCAGGAGAGCCAGAGGACCGAGTATTGAGTTATAGTGAAAAATATCAAATTGTTCCTGCTTTTCACAGAGATATTGTCGCTCGTGATTATTGTTCAAAATGGGACAATGGTAAATTCACAATGTTATTTTTTTATTCCGTGCGAACTCCTCTTATAATTTGGAATGTCGAAGCTGTGGCCACACCAATATCGTTTGATTATAAATCAATAACCCCAATAACGCACCTATTCTTATTTTGAAAACGTTTCAATATAATATATTTTAAATAAGTATTTAAAATATCACAAAAAATATTTTTAGAAGCGCTGAAAATCAATCAATCAATACAAAAAGGGAAGGACTAAGTTAATGATCTGAAAGTAAAATCGAATAACATTTTTTTTTTTCAGGCTAGCTTTTTCATGTTTTCACATGATTTTTTTGCAATTATTAATCAGCTTGTGGTAAGGAAATTTGTTACCTTGTAGAAAAGATTTTCTAAATCGGGCTTCTTATTGAATAGCTTGCGGAAAAAGTGCTTTTTTCCCAATTAACTTTTTTATATTTTTACATTGTTTTTTTACACAAAACTAATGGAAAAGCAGCTCTCATGTTGATAAATATTCCTGTGTAAACGTTGTTATAAGAATAATAGATTTACACTTATAACCCGAAATGATATCAACTTTCTATTTGCAGAATACACTGATTGTTCTCAAAATAATTACTGGACGAAGGCTCTTGTTTGTCGCCGGCAATTTTCTGCATTAAAATCATGCCTAAAAGAATTTTGGGACCTTCCACATGTGAAACAACAAGCTGAAGAAGAATATTTGCAGGAAAGAAGCATGTACAGACTGACTGGTTTGAAAAAAAGCGAACGTGAAAAACGGATCCATTCATAACCTGAACGGAATCAATCGGAGCGAGTAAATTAATTATTGGTTATAAAAATTAACTTAGGTGAGTGGAAATGATTACCTTGTGTTGGTTGTTAATGCGCCACAAGATTACTATTGTAGAACTTGTTTTCTCTTTATCGACTGTAAATATAACTTCTAAGGTGAACAAATATCGTCGCATCATTTGTCTGTGTATGAAACAGAAAGTCTTCTCTTTATCAATCATAATGTAGATGAGTAATTTTGCAAAAATGTCTTTTTCTCAACAGACTTTTGAAAAATTGATTTTTTTCGTCTGTTTTCAGTGCCTATAGTGATTCATTTCTAAATTACTGACAAAAATACAAAAATGATTGATAAACGATAAGAAACAAGGTGTAATGATTAATTACTACAGAAGTAATCAGTTTTTGATTTAGTATTTTACGAAATGGGTTACATTTTGTATAAAATGTTTACTATCTATGTGGACTCATTAGTCATTATTGATGAAACGATGTAAATTTGTTCTTTGTCAATCTATGCCAAAATTAACGAATTGTTTTTCAGTTTTGATTACCAATAAATTGGCTTATAGAATGAATTAATTTATTCATGATACCGAATTAAAATTTCAGTTTTATAAACTAATCCTTATATATAATGAATACAATTCCTACTATTGTTTTATAGGTGGTAATAATCATTACAAAAGCTCAGTTTGGTTTGAAAAATTAAATTTTTAGATGCGCAGACTTTTTGGTCTGGAATAGAAGGAAAAAATTTTTATCGAAATTAAGTGAATCGGTATAATTGAAGATTTTTTCCGCATCAAGGAGCCTCAACTTTTATAAAATCATCATGTGACCCGATCAGTAATAACCGTTGTTGAATATTTATACATTCGTCTTTTGTGTCGACAGATATCCGTAGAATCTGAAAATATAATCTATTTCAGCCAAAAATTTTCCAAAATTATTTATAAGCTTTCGAAATTAACGTTATCCTGATTTTGATAGGTAGGTAGTTGAAACAAATTCTGTAAGTTGTTTTATTATTAACTTGACACGGTTCATTTTCATTATATTTAGTGCTACTTCTCTGTTTATTTTCTGTCGAATCAAAAGCTACCTCAGCTGCTTTAACGATGCGACAGTTGATAATTTTAGTCCAAGAAATCTAATGGAAGAAGAACGTCTCAACGTGTAAAATTAGTGAACTTGTTCAATAAATTTGAGTTGTTACTTTAATGTACAAAAAGTAAGATAGGTAGCAAAGTAAATGTGGTATAGTACTCGTATGTGAAGGAATAATATTATAGTTTTTGGTATTACATATTATTAAACCAGAAAAAGTGCTACGTCAAAACAATAAGCACCTCTACGTCAAAATGATGAGTGCCTTCTATGTAAAAACGGTTGTAAAAGAAACTACTGTAGATAAAAATCTTGCTATGTTTTCGCATGTTCTTGTAACAAAGGCGCCTCATTCTGACGTCAGAATCTACCACACGAAGTTGAACAATATTGAAGTTTGGAAAAGTATTTAGAAGCACGAAAAGACGTTAGTGATTCGGTATATAATTCAAAAAAGGATACGTTCAGAATTCAAATGGCTTATATACAGATTGTCCAAGTGGAACTCCTCGAACCGGAAAATCTTGGTGAGATTTAAAACAGAGAATTAGTGATTTCCGAATTTTAACACTATAAAGACCAGGTGACGTCGTATGCGACGTCGTTTGAATTTGGATGCGTCATTCCTCAAAGGACCAGGTGGCGTCATATATGACATTCTCCGATCCTTTGAGGTTCTATTACTGTTGAGTCGAATATGACGCCACTTGGTCCTTTGAGTAATCGAGTAAACCATGGATTTTATAGTTTTTCTAGTGTTAAGTAGGTACCTAACCAAATAAACATTCCTCTATAATTTAATAGATTTATCACACATCGAACACTGACAAATTTTTTATGTTAATTTTTCACAGAATAATAATTTTATTTTGATACGTGTATTCAGTGCCGAATCGAGGGTCTTGCCACCCCTATGCGGAATGAAATAAATTGTAATTTTTATTAAGTTACCTACTTTTTATAAGAAAACGGGGACAATTCAACATTTATTGTAGATATTCTTGTTAGTATATGTAGAAGATACTTTTTACTAACTCAGATAGTATATTTTACTATTTTTGTGGTAATTTCTGCTGTAAATCTTGAATTATCCTTGTTTTCTCATACAAATAGTAAAAAATACTATCTAAATTTTTGTCATTATTAGCCCCACATTATTGACCGACCCTTGTGCAGTTTTTTAGGAGTGGGGGAGTTTTTTTAAATCGGGTACTTTGTCGGTATTAAAGCTCAAGTCATCTAAAGAAAAAAAAAATCTAAATCGACTAAAAAAATACAACAAGCGAACTAAAATCGGAATAGTTCGAAGCCCCTCGCCCCTCCCCGCCCACCACCCGTGAAAATCTACTTCTCCGTAGAATCACCTCTGCATTGCAGTCTGTCGACATTGCGACTTGAAACTTGTAACTCTTGCTCACCTTTTGAAGATGAGAAATATGAAATCGTCTTCACGATTGAAGCATAATTGTGCATTATTGCTTAAATGAAAATTTAAATTTCTCCTGAAATTTATTTGCTCGGATTTCCTTCGTAGTATAATTATTTATAATGTCTGAACAGTACCCTGGTGTTTGTCCAAACAATTTTTTATTTATTTGTCCTTATTTGTTATGATAATATTTAGTCATAGGTACACGATTAGCTATCAAATCGGCATATTTACATACCTAATCACTTGGAATATACTTTTTAAGGGAACCTAGTCAGTCTTTTCACTAACTATGTTGTGATCAGGAACGTGGGTCGTACTTTCCTATGTAGCCTTCGTCGACTTTTTTTAGTAAAAAATTTTTCGTTTTCTTTATCAGTGGTTTTTTAATGCAAGCACACAGTAGTCCAAGTGATATGGAGGAAAAAACTGAATTTTTGAGTAAGTTCTGTCTAAGTCTCGTTACCACACAAATTGGTATAGTATGTTTTTAATTCGTCAAAGAGTTTTTCAGAGGAGTAAGAAATTTTTCTTTCCTCGTTCTCAAAATTTGGAATTTTCAAAATAAAAATTTAAGGCATTAGCTGCTAAATGATGAGAAAGTCTATAAGAAATGGCCAAATATTGACCCTGTGAGTGGCGTTCGTTCTTGAATTAATTAGAAACACCTCTATAAAGAACAACTGTTGCATCCTAAAAGAAATTCCTTACAAAATTATTTGTTTGTGAAACATGTTATGAACAGTGATTTGCAAGAAAGAGAAAAGTCCACTTAATTCTTTCAAAAATTGAATTTCTCTAGGGTCTAGTATACATCGAGACCTACCAACAATAAAAATATTGGGTCCCAGAATGCTACCATCGCTAAGAAAATTAACTTGAAAGTTGAGGTCCTAAGTAAGAAGAACATGAGACATGTGAGTGTAATTTTTTTTTTTTGCTTCCCTGTGACATTGGAAAAAGTGGATTTATTCCCTTCATATTATACTAATAGCAAACTTCATTATTAATGCACAAAGGATGTTAGTCGACTCAAATCTATTAGCAGACGCATCGCCCAAGTTGGCTCTTTTGTTTTGTCAGTTTTTCAGTGATTCAATTAGATAGTCTGAAACAATCGAGAAAATAAAGAGATGGAAAAAGCCTGCGTTGTATCATTTCATTAGAAAATTACACTTCTGATAATCTGAATTTATCCGAAAGCAAAACTGTTGAATTTTAAATTGTTAACAATAAAAAAAACTGGTGAAATTAATGAGACTAATATGAAAACAGTAACACGTTGAAGCTTAACTTCTTCTGCGGTTCAACACTTATCCCCAAATGGCCCTCTCCTATATCACCAACGCAAAAGTTTAACATTGAATAGTGCTTACTTTCAACTATTTTTAGAGGGCATTTAAACTATTTTTTTGTGTTTTTCCCTATCATAAAAAATTTTTCAAGGTTTTTTATATACCTTCCTATTACAGTAAATAATTATACAAACATTGCTTCACCCAAAAATTTAACATAATATTATGCTTCCGACTGGCAAATGGCAATGTTGTTTTTTTTTTCTCCCTCACTCTCTGGCTCAATGAAGACCCAAACAAATTCAGCTTTTCAGTTGAAAAAATTCATTTACAATTTCTACCGTTATGTACTCGTAATTGACTTCGACTTGGAAAGTTGTTTTCAAGGTTGTAGAATGTTTTTTTAAGTTTTCTCTTTTTTGACAATTCGTAAATCGGTAAATTTTTGAAATGAAACTTTACTGAGGAATATGATGAAGGCTAAATAGGTCGAAGGTAGGTTAGATAAAAAAATGTCGATTGAAACTATCAAAATAGTAGCCTATTATTATATTAATTCTTCTCGAGTGCATGTGGTTTCTCTAGCATTAAATTAATTTACCAGAGAGTTCATTTAGTTAAATATTTTAATGATTCATTTCCTCATTAAGAAGTTGAGCTTAAAATGTCCCTATTTAGCTTTAGTTTCACGAAACGTTTCGTCCTGGAAGTGAACGACGAATGAGTCTGACTTGTTTTTTGTTTTAAAAAAATTTTAAAATTAATGCAGTTTCTATATTTTTCCTGAATGGGTAAAAACTCATCTATTAACGACCTAATAAAATTCTGAATAATGTAATGAAATAAGATAGAATAAAATTGAATAAAAAATTCAAATGTAGGAATTTTATACGGGGTTAGTTGAAAGTATTTCAAAGTATCGATAACAACTTAAGTTGAATAATTGTTGCTTAAAAAAGTTGTACCTATACATGAAAGACTTTCGAAAAAGAAATTAAAACAAAACAAAGCAAAACAAAACGAAAAAATTAAACTACGAGTAAAAACTGTGGACTTATTACTTTCTCCGCAGTGTGACTGAAAAATAATCCTTATTCTTGTACCTATAAAATTTCTTTGGCTTGACTGTTGCTTATTCTTATGAAGACTGAGAAATTAAAAATGCATATTAGGTACATCAAATTGTTTGTCCTATAGTTACGTAATAAAAAATTTTGGTCGGTCAAAAAAATGTTGTAATGAACTTGTAAATAAATACCGACGAAGTTTTTTTCGCCAGTTACTTTTTCATTGCTGCTCTAAGTGCTTGGACTTATAAATTACTTGAAGAGGTGCTAAATTGTAGGTTAGAGATAATATTACTGTGAATTATTTCTTTTGAAAAACTTTTGGGGAGTTCTTAAGAAAGATTAAAATATTAAGTATAAAAGATAGGTATTTATCTGACGCAGACAGTACCTATATCTATAAAAATGTGTACCAGTTTGATAATTGATAAAACATTAGAAATCGTCACAATGAATGAAAAACGAAAATAAATTATTTTATTTTTCATGGAAGCCAAATCAAAACTCGAAACTGTTACCAGTCGATAAGTTCACGTTTGTATTTTGTGTGTAGAACATCATTATTATTTATTTGAAAAATAAGTGTTGACCAAAAACTGCAATATGTGGTTCTTTAAAAAAAACCTAGTGACATGCAATTTTCTCTCAGGTAAGACGTTTTACTCTTATTAATATTAGTAGGTAGCTAGGGTAGAATAGTAAAGGAAGCAAATCAAATTCCTTGGTACGGAATGGGCTTAGTTTTTTTTTGGGGGGAGGGGGAGGGCGGATGAGATGAAAACTTTACTTTAAGGGTAATTCCCAATCCCCCTGGACAGAAATAATTTTTTCTTCGAAGTTGAAATGAAAAATTATCAATGTTAACTTAGCCATAAATTATTGCCAAAAAAGTGTTTCGTTGTAAAAATTATCAATAATAAATAAGATAGACATTTTTCTCATGTCGCCATGATGAGTTTAGTGAGAAAAGAAAAAAATTTTAATTGTTCGCTCTGAGGAAGTAAGTACTGATATTAAAAAGCCAACGTCAAGTTCACAGGGTCCTAAATTTTTTTCATTACAAAATGAAAATAAGAGTGTAGCAAAGATTAAACTAACAATAAGAGCTATGGAAGAGGAAGATTCTTTTTCCACTGAAGGTTTAATAATAAAATCATTGAATTGTTTTGGAAAGTGGTTAATGGTACATGGAGTAGGTATTGACAAATAGGGTTGGATAGAAGATAATACACAATCTGGGTAATTAAAAGAAAGAGAGATGCAAGCTGATTCAATATAAAAAGATGTTATTATTACTTACTTTGTGGGTCTCAAAACCTCTTACCATGTCGATATTTTTGTTTTTGAAAAATCAAACTGATTCGAGCTGGCAATTGAGAAAAACATTGCTCCAAGGTTTCTAATTGAAGTATTTTTGTATAAGATTTTTTTGGTAAAAACTCTCAAAAATTAGAAACCCGATGACCTAATTTTCAGAAATTAAGCTAAAATTAAACAAAAACAAAAAAATTTGAAAGTTCATAAAAACGAAAAATTGAACCGAAGCTTTATAGTGTCATAGATTAGATTAATTAGTGAGTGGAAAATACCCAAGATTTTTTTCCTTTCACTTGCATGTATGCCACATAGCAGCGATTTAGGTAAGTACTTATTGCTTAGCGAACGAAAACTTTTCAATCAGAAATTTTTACTCGTAAGTTTATTAATTTTTTTTTTCCATTATGAAAAGAATGGATTGAAAATTAGTACCTAGATCTCTACTTCATATCGTCTCTGTATAATTTTTCCCATGCTGGTTTAGATGCATAGGTAATCAAGAGTGACTAAGCTGGCATGAATTTTCATTGTGATTGATAAAATTGTTGTAATTTTATTAACGTTACTAGCCGAGTTTTGTTTCGATACCGTGCTTATATTATTGAAGAGTTGTTTATAGGAATGACCATTGTCCAATGTTTTTATCCATAATTCAGCAATTTTTGAATTCAAATCATTAATATAGAGCAGGGCAAAGATGAGGTGGTGCTAATTTATTATTTTGTATCCCATTAGGTAGGGTACTCAAGCCTGCATAGTCAAGGAGGGGTTACGGTGAGTCAAGTTCCCTTTTGACCAAATGAAGCTTCCCTTCAAGCGAGTAAAATAAGAGGGAGGGAGTGGAGACGGGTTGGAAAGGGAGAAGAAAAGGAGAGAGTAGCCTCGATGAGTCGTAAGTGAGCCTCACCCTCATAAAAAATATTGTGGCTACGGGCCCTGTAGGTTCTCATTTATTCATTCATTCGACTGAATTGGCCGGAAAAAAATTTACGCAATGTTAGAATTCTGTCTCATTATTTTTATTGTTCAACGTTCTACAGCGTCAGTCGAATCAAATTGAAACAGTTCCAAAAAATCTGTATACTTACCTAATTAACTTATTTGCTCTCGATTTCAACACATCTGGAAGATTTTTGTTTTCTTCTATTCTTCGCATTATACAAAGTAACCATGGTGATTTTATAAACTAAAATGTAAGTATTCTTCATTTGTACTCGTACGCTATAATGAATTGTCGCGTCTGTGTTAAACGTAAGATGAATAATTTGATCTTGAGCTGAATAAATTTTTTTCCTGTAACTGAAATATGAATTGAACTATTCTAGGTATACCTACGCATATATATGAAAGGTACCTACCTATACCTACCTACCTACCTATCTATCTAAAAATACCTGTGAGTAAATTGGTTTTTAAGTCATAACTTGAACTTAATTCATTTATTTTTTCACTGGTTTATTTACATTTTAATTTTTTTGCTAATGGGTGGATTTATAATGATGAGCATAACTACCATTATGGCGTCGTTCCACTTGGCAGGTATTATATAGCATTCATGAAGAAATATTACATTTCACAACAAGCAAGGAAAGTAAACTATTTCATACAAGTGATAAAACTCTGATCCGGTTCTACCGGTTTTTAACTGGAAACGGTTTAGTTTCTTTTGCTCCGGCTTTTTTTTTTTTCAGGTTAACCGGACTTTAACCGGTTAACCTGCCCTATTTGCAAAAAAGAAAAATTAATACGCATAAATGCTCCATCAGGTACGTAGATAGATTTTTTTTGTTAGATAGGACGGTTAACCGCTTAAACTTCGGTTAATCTGGAAAAAAAAAAAAATCGGAGCAAGAAAAACCGATGAAAAAACTCCGTTCCCTTTTCATTGTTTTTTTTTTTTTTGCTCCAGTTTTATTTTCATGAACTTTTCCGCACAAGTGCAGAAAAGCTACTTTCCTCAAGACAGCGGAAAAGTTTATAAATAAATTAACGAGAAATATAATATATAAATGGCTACCTAAAAATATTATCAACAAAGTGGTGCCACATCTGGGCGTCACATTTCCCATCCACATTTGTGTCACGTTGCTGATCGGGTATGTGATATATATTTGGTAGAATTTATTTGTACGTAGTATAGTAATTTTTCTTATCGAGTTAACGAAAATTATTATTTTGTAGTAATAAATTCTTATTATATGATAGTAAAATGTACTACAAAGATAGTATATTTACTATTATTTTTTTTTTCACCAGCAATTTCTACTAAAATTTTGAATTGTCCCAGTTTTCCTATCCTAAAATTGTAAAAAGCACTAGGTATTGAAATTTCTCTCAGTGTGCGAAGAGCCTTTAGTTTTCGAGTGAAATAAAAATTATCTGTTCATGCGGGCGAGAATCAAAAAGTTTATCGTCAATATTTTTTTATCAACTTGATTTTCACACTGAGAAACTTTGACGCGTGATATGTCGGCGCTACATTAATCGTTTTGGGTCTTGTTTTATAATTAATTTTTCCAAATTGTTTTTCAAGTTATCCTCTATTTGACCTATCATATCTAGGTATCACCAAATACGCATTTCTTAGATCGAATCACATGATTATTTTACTTTAGGCATGTAGGTAGATTGCTCTAGAAAATATTTTTGAACATTTTGTAGATATATATGGCTCGAAAAATTTGCTTTTTTTTTAAATCGCATACCTATTAGGGCCCCATTTTGAATATTTTTCTTGAAAATTTGCAATATTTTGTAACATATGTAATTTATAATTCAGTCGAATGTTGAATAGTTTATAATTTAAAGGCAGCTCCAGTGAACAGATTTTAATTTTTATTGGTGTCGCAAGATGAATGTCATGAGTGAATTCCCGCACATATCCTAAATACAATATGTAGGTATAAGTACTTAATTTATTCCAGTAAGGTGAGCTCACACTTCGAGAAACTATAATTCCATACAATATTCACCAGTTGAAAGTTCCCAAATGATTTCTTATACGAATATTAGGTCTCATTTTCTGAATAGCGTGAATCCGAATTTAACCTATTTCTGTCGTTAACAATAATATTAAACCGGAAATCCACTTAGGATTACAGTTTTTAATGAAGTTTGATCATTTTAGAGTACAAAGTTAATTTGTGGACCACAAGTAAATAAGAAAATCATTTTGCACGAGCAAAGGATGTGAATCATTGTATTAAAATATGTTAATAATTATTCTGAAAGAAAAAAAAACTTTTTTCATCGCTTTTAAACGTGAACACTATTTTGTGTAGGCTCATTCTTAAAAGATAAACTTCAATATCAGTTTGTGTTTTGCGGTTGACTCTCTAGCGTATGCAGTAGTGTTTTAAAAATAAAACGTACATCTTGTGGTTAGTATATGTGTATTAATTTTCAAGAAATCCCTTCTTTTTTCTTACCATCATTTATGATAATTGTACAAAAGTATAGTGTTTAAAAATTTTTTTCTCTTGAATGTGGGTCTCGGAATTTTACGAGAATTAATAAAAATGTTTTGCAAGTGCCGGAAATTAAATGATATTTTATGTTAGAAATGAAAAAAATCAACTTGATAGTTTTTTTTATGAGGAAGTGTTGGAAGATGTACCAGCAGCTGAAAATAGGATTATGAAATGTGGTGTAAAATAATGTGACTGAGTATGTAAGTTTTTTTGCGCTCGATTACAATCTACATTTTAATTTCTTTGATTTATTTTCTACAAAATCCTATCAGAATAGGCAAAATTTTTTTGTCAGTTAAAATTTATTCTTTAGCCAACTTTTGTTTATCAAATTCTAGTCGCACTTTTAATTTTTTTGCTTGTGTTTGTAATATTATTTAAATGTTTACATATACTGATTTTCCATTGGTGTGCAATTAAACGTGGACAAACGCACATTACAAAGTTAACGGTCAAAATAGAAGTCCGAAGTGAAAACGTCATCAGCAATAAGAATTCCTAAATATTTGAAAAAGTTAACCAATCAGAGAGCAGTTTGATAAAAAATTGCATTTAAATATAAAGATTATAGTTACCGGAGAATCTGTAATAAGTAATAAAGAACATGACTTTTTTTTAACACGCTTTACCTCTTTTTATAGTTGCGCACCCAAGGAGGGTGGCTGTAGCCCCTGGGGCTAGGGGAACGAAGTCCCTCATAGGCCTTAAATATCATTGAAATACGGCCAAATAAGAATAATTTTCCCCTTAAATTTTTGTTTTTGGGTTTATTTTTTTTAAACGCTGTTCTTTAAGTTCAAATAGAAAAATAAAACTCTTCTTTATTAAATAATTAATGTCAGTTTGAAATACCAGATCCGTACTAAACCTATACTATTTGTATGATTCCTAATATTGTTTACTAGATTATCAATAATCTGTTAAGGAAGGGCTTATTTTCGAAGGTGCTTACCCACTTGAACACTTTTGCCAAAATTCACGAATTTTCAATGTTTCATTAAATAATTTAGTGGTGTGGACATCAGGTCAAATAGAACTTTTTTTATTTTATTTTAATGATGGCAAACCTATATTTATTTGGCAAAAATGCGCTCGATATTCATGGCTCTACATATTATTATTATGAAAAAGTTCTCGATAATTGGACTAAAGTGTTTATTCGTTGTGCTTCTTATAAAGAGGTTCAGTTCAAGTGTGGGCGCACCTTTTAAAATGCAATTAAGCTGATACCTACGTGTTCGCAATATTGGTCATAAAAGCGTCCACTTGAATTTGACTGATAGGACCTGGACTTTTACCGATGTTTTTTTTATTCTTCCTACAGAATATAATATCCCTATACAGTACTATACGTGTGTAATTTTTTTAATTTATTTTTGTGTCTGGACTGTGGCCTCCTAAAATCAGTGAGTACATCATTTAATTTGAACTAAAAGCGGAAAATAATGTGAATTATTTTACTTACAGATTTTTTTTCTTTCTAATATCTACGAACAATACTAAGAAGTTTTTTGTTTTGGTTTCAAATTCACTTAAATTATATTGAGACATGTTACAGAAAGAGGGACTAATGTATCAAAACAAAAATTTTTCGGAGCTATTCAAAAAATTTATTTTGATGCATTCAAATGCTATTTTTCCTAAATGACAATATGTTTTTAGTATGGCTTTCAAGAAAGGTCCATAGCTAAAAATTTTCTTTGAAAAGGGCTCACTGGGAGCATTCTCCCCCTTTTCCCTTTCTTCCGTTTTTCCTCTCCTACCGTTCCCTCTTTCCTATTTTTTTTTATCCGATGGGAGCGAATTAGGTCAAAGGGGAACTCAGCCTTACATAGCCCCGTCTAGGTACGGGCCTGTGCCAAGATTTTTTTCTTTTAGTATGGGTACTTTTGTACCATTCTTCATTATTCGTCGTAATAGACTAAAGAAAATCTATTTTTGATGCACTAGTCCTTTTCAAGTGACGCGTCACATCCATTAGTATCGGAAAATTTTTTGCACATATTTTGATAGAATAATGTCAATATGTCTAGAGGTTAAATGCTGTTCGCAGGTTATATTTTTCCGTGAAAACGTAAGAATTATGAAACTATATGTTATCTTTAACCAGAAATACAATACATATACGTATGTGGTATAAATTGTTCTAATTGAATAATAAAAAATTTTCTCTGATCAGCTACAGAAATAGGTAATTAGCGTTAAATCTAAAGAAGAATGAAAGATTTTAATGGAAAAGTCGTAAATTCATTCATAAAAATTTCTTAATATTAATTGATGATTATTAAAAAGAGTAAAATAAAAACGAAGGGCTTGTGAAAATTCTAACTTAATTTTCAATCCTTTTTTCTTTTAAGTACTCATATACATCAACTTAGTAGTAGTTATCAAGTACTTGATATATCTAATTTCATTCAACGTTTTTCCAACTTTCCTTTTTCTTATGGTTTGGTGGAAGCCTGATTGTTTTTTCAGTCAAGTTATATCTGCATGTTTTATTTAACATTTACAAACAGTGTTCATCTTTTCTATTATATCAGTTTGTTTTTTTTTTTTAATTTTATTTTATATTTTGCTATTAGTGCTTTTTAATCACGTTATGACATAAGGTTACAGTTAGATCTATGCTTTCAGTCAAATACCTGTTTTATCTATATTTACTTCTAACATCAATACACCGGCAAATAAATTTGATCATTCTGATTTTTTTCAAACAATGTTAAATTGTTCAGTTGCTCCCAGACAGGTAAAGATGTTTTCTTTGAAACATGGAAATTTTATCAAGGTTAGACTGATTTTATTATCGACAGAATGTTATTTAACTTAAATTCAATTAAATTCAATTAAATTCAATAGTATGCGAGAATATATGTGTGAATCACCTTTATGAAAGATAATTGTGCTTGAATTCAGACAGCTAAATTTCATTTTTAATTATTGGCATACATAAATAAGAGAAAATGATTATCTTTATAATTTTATCAATAAGTGAGAAAATTTTTGCGGAAAATGAAAATGCAAGTTCAAATAAAAGTGGAATGAAACAAATTTGAGTTTTAGTTGCACCGTTACATTTTTAATGAGCTGACGCGAAGAGGAGACTGAGAAAAAATTGGAGGAGGAGACATTGTCCGAAAATATGGAATGGTTATGAGCGTTTTAAGTTCGAAGGTCCACTTGAAGTGGGAAAAACACAACAAATATTTCTCCTTTTTTCATATGTCAAAATTTTTCTCCCTGTATTTGGTTCGTTTGACGTATTCCCTTTCTGTATTAATACACATGTGATTCAATGCTCCAATAAATGAATGTATAATATTTGCAAAATTACATAACTAAAATCAATGGTGATCATTAAGATAATAATGAAATTAAATACGTACCTGATATATTTTTAAATTTTTTCAGCTCTTATACCTGGTCCCAACATTTCTACCATGAACTCCAAAGTCGACGAGAATATGGAATCAAATGGTGTGTTCACGATTGGTATCACATCCCAAGATACCCTTTTACAAAATGATGCATCAAATCATATTACTTTACAACATCAAAAGGGCTATAAACAGAAAAGAGAATCCAATAGAAAAACTAGTAGATGCTCAGACGATACAATACATTCAATGCATGGTGATATGAAACCAACTTCGTAGGTGCATTTTGAATAGTTTCAAATCAAATATTGACTAACATATTTTTCAATTTGAATTTTATTTTAAATTATTGTTCTCAGGAATAATTTACAGCTTGTATCGACAAATTACAGACATAACTGACAGTAAATTAATTGCAGGTATTGGGAAACATTAACTCATATGATCAAAGGCAATATAGGAGGTGGATTATTAGCAACTGGAATGGCGTTCAAGCATGGAGGACTAATATTTTCCACCATTTTAGTTTTAATTCTAGGATTCATAGCCTGTTATAACCAGTATATTTTGGTAAAGTAAACAGCTTCACATAATTTACTAGCTTTATTCTATAGTTTGTTTACCTATCCCAAGAGTAGGTACTCCAAAAACCATTAACAGACTACATTCGTTAAGAAGACTAAGTAAATTGATCCTCTAACTCTGACGACATAATTCAACAATGGTGAGAGGAAGAGTTATATTTTCATACATAAGTATATGACAATGGGATTTTTATCAGAAAATTGAAAATTCTATTTAAGGGCTGATTTATAGCTCAAATGATAGATTTAAATGCTCTGATAGTGAATATCAAGTTTAAAGTTTCTATTTATCAACCAATTTTGAAAAAATCATTTACAAGAGATGAAATTCTTATCACAAACCTATTAATCTTCAAATGAACTGTAATATGCTTGAAGTACATACGTACATTTTCTCCCAAACTGTGTTTTCTATTTATATTAGAAGATTGAAATAATTGAAAATAATCAACAGTATGCTGCAGATCTTTTTTTTTTTTCAAAAAATTGTGCATTTTTGAAATGCTACCTTACTGCAGTGTTACCAATTCTGTAAAACTAATTTATGAAACGTAATCAAGGTGGTTCCTTTTGGCCATCGTTAACTCAAAATGTATATTATTCATAATCTTTTAGTTGAAATACTCACCTGTCAAAAATAACTATCGTAATTTTGTTATTTTGTTTCTTCTTTTTCAAATTGAGATATGGTTAGCTTCGACTGCTCAACTTAGGCAAAGTTAAATAAGAACTTATTGGCACAGTTCCTACTTAGATGTGCATTACCTATTACGTTAGTGACTTTTCAAGTGAAAATCCTTAAGGTCCTGTTTGGCTTTATCGAGTAACTGGATGAAAATATCCATGAATTTATGCAAATCTGGACTGCGTTCTAAAATTCTAAAGCTTTCAATTTTTGTTCAAGTGCTCTGCGGTAATAATTTGATAACCTGCATTACAAATTCTAGTACACGATTTTCAAGATTTTATAATCGTTTGGTTTTTCCAAAATAAAGGAGGCTTTGCTCAGTTCTTTTCACTCTTTGGGAGGCCTGTTTGTTTGTGCATTATCAATAATTTTCAGCAGAGTACCATTTATAAAATATGAATAACTACATTTTCTAATAATTTCATTCATCTCTTTTCGGAAAACTATATGATCTTTTGATAATCCATACGAGTACCTACTCATGCTAAATCATAATATTTTGTTGATGTAAAACTAAAAGTTGATGCTGAACAATAGATACAAATATTTTATCAATAATATTTTCCTCATTCAACTATCTGTATAAGATAATTACGCAGTCACGAAACAAAAAAAATTTTTCTCGGTAAAATAATAATTAAAATATGCACGTACCTACTCGTATAAAAGTACCTATAAACAATCAATATTGATTCCTTTTTATCATGGGGATTAAACAGAATACCAGACATGATTTGAGTGGTTCTGGCATGAACAGTTTGTAGATCAGTCTTCACTCTAATTGTAAAATGCGTAAATAGATTACCGTAGGTTTTTGGGTTTGGTTTCTCTACACAATCAGAAAATAAATATTTTCAATCTGTAGTTTCAGTGACTTAAAAATTCTTTAATTCATAAGGTGTAAAGAAATTGTTCAGTCATGGTATTTTTCTCATTTTACAACTTCTCGGCATGGCTTCAAAATAATGTTTCTACATAATTTTTTTAATTTTTTTATTCGATACTTGGATTATGGAGAGCCATAAATTATATCAATAAAGCAATTTTAATTCAAAATAAATTGGATCAACAATATCATTTCTCAACGTATACCCACAGACTACAAAATTGGAGCACCACAGGGAAAAAATTGCAATATTTTTCAGAGGTACTACTTATCCCCCTCCCCCCTCCACAAAAAAAACACAACTACTTACTTATATTACTTTTTAAGTCATTGAGATTGACTCGCAGTTTTTTTTTTGGTTCGATTTCCTTTCTTATAATTTATTTATTCATTTTTTAATTTAACTTAAATATTATTTTCACTTTCTAAAATATGTAGTTTTATTGGTATGAAAATGATCTTCATAAACCCAAGTAATTCTTATTATCATTTATTGTGTGAAACCCTGTAGAAAGGCTGCAAAGCCAGCTGAAAACCGGAAGCTACGAGTATAAGCTGCAATCTTTTTACCATTTTGACTTTAAAAGCCAAAAGCTAAAAGCTGGAAAAAAAAGAAAACCAAAAGCCATAAGTCAATTTTCCTTTTTCAACATCGAAAAGCTGAAAACTAGAAGTCCAAAGTTAGAAATTTTGAAGCTGAAAGCCGAAGTCGAATTTTTATTTTCAAAGGTCATAAGCGTAAGCTCAATGCTGAAGTTTTAATTTTCAGTATTGCAGCAGATAGGACTTTGTTGATGCTGGAAATATTGACTGAACTGAAGTTGACGTTGTGTTCGCAACAAGAACCTCTAAATTACAATCATGCCCCACAAATGAAAGAAACTAATTCCCACGCACCAACTCTCTGTTGACTGATGATAATATTATAATAATTGGCTAATAGAATCGTCACAAGTGTCCAATAAGATGAGATCCTCCTTATAAATTACATACTTATAATATATGTTGTTATACAAATACCTACTGTATCTTCAAACCTTAATGATATTTACCTGAAATAATCATGTTTTCATGTTTTAAATAAGTATCTATAGTTCGTATCTGGCCAATTGAATCATTAATTTATCAACTTTTCTATTAACTTAACAATGCAACTAAATATATGTTTTTCATTTATTTGCAGATTTTAATGGCAAATAAATTCAAAGCTCAATATAATTACCATAGTATTGGCTTCGCTGAGACTATATCAGTGGCTTTTGAAAATGGGCCAGCAATATTTAAAAAGTCAGCCAGTCTTGTTTCGTAAGTAGAAAAATAATATTCTATCAGATATGTATTGAAGAAAAATATGCCCATATGGTATTTGCATAAGTACATAATTACAATATTTTTCTCCATTTCTTTTATCAATACGTTAATTATTTTAGGCGGTCAATTAAAATGTTCATTATATTCATTCAGCTTGGTTTCTGTTGTGTCTACTTTTTATTCATTTCACAATCACTGGAACAGGTATGAAGTAATGGTTGTCTAACATTATTAATTCTCACAGATTTTATTCAATAAATCATTCAATTTGTTTAGCCATTTTTATTAAAGCTGGTAGGCTGTATGTATAACATTTCGTTTTTGTTTTATTTGCAGATTTGTAAAACCTATGGAATCAACATTAATCTTTCTGTCTTAATGATTTTTGTACTTCCTATAATTTTATCAACGGCATTAATAAGAGAATTGAAATATATTGTACCTTTGTCAACGATAGCCAATATTTCTACTTTTGCTGCCCTTGGATTGATTATGTATAGTAGCACACACAACTTGGGTCCAATTTCGGAAAGAAAACTTATTGGTGATTGGAGTGAACTGCCTCTATGCTTTGGAACAATAGTTTATGCATTGGAAGGAATCAGTCTGGTACGATTTTGAAATATTTTCATACTTCTATTTGTGTAAAATTTTAAAAGTATATGGATTGAAATTATGTTTTGATTGACATTAATCGCAATGATGTCACAACTGTAACATCACTTGGCCTTCTTTTCGTTTTTTCGTGTTTACATATTATATTTTTGGCACTTACCTACTTAGCCCTTTGTATAACTTATCATTTACATGTAGTTCGTACTTATTCTACCTAAATTGACAAAATGTAGAAGTTATAACCACTTAATTTCAATTTGTGTATATGTGTATTATTGAAAGAGATAGGTACAACTATTTTATTAAGAATTAAATCACATTTACAATAATTGAGGCCCCTACAGTAAGACATTTTTTGGAAATTTATAATAGTTCAAAAAGATTTTTTTTTGTTGAAAAATATACGAATGAAATTAAAGATAAAAGCCCCACCTTCACTTCTTCACTTCAACGATACTAAAGTTGTAATTTATTCGACTATCCACTTCTTAAGCTTCTTAAGAGTCTAAAAAAGCAACCCCCGAATTATCTCAGTCTTGATATCCTGGTTCCTACAGTGAGACAGAAGTAGTGCACCATATAACATAGAATTCATTCAATAAAAATTGAACCTAGTACAAAAAAAAAAGAAATTTAATCGATTCAAATAGTAAGTATAAGAGATTTATCAGAATTTCTAGCAATTTAAAATATGAATTTCAACCTTTGGTAGGCAATGGAAAAAGAAAAAAGAAAAAAAGGGTGTGAAACAGAAAAAATTTTATTTACTGAAAGAAACTATTTTCAAGTAACATTACCTTCATCTAAGAAGACTAGTGCGTTCTCATATAAAGTCACTATTCTCAAACATACTCATCTCACCCCTTTCATTTATGCCTAACTTTATTAATTTAAATAAAATGTAGATAGGTACTTGAAAATAATTTTTCCAACTGAATACTGATAAACAAGGTACCTATTCTTTATTGTACTATTTGAACAGCGCTTTCGTAATAAAACCTGTAGACTGAAACCACTGAAGTAAGTTTGTTATATTTAAGGATTTACTTCACTTGATTAAGGATTCATTATTTTTTAATCAAGTTACAATGTCGGTTTTGTTCTTTGAATTTTTTTGATTATAGTCAAGGCCAGATAACGGATTAGCCTTCTCGCCTCTTTCTAGAGACCTCTATGAGAAGACGAACCCTTATATCATGATGGAAACTTCTTTAAAAAATTACTATTCAGTTCCATCTGAAGGTAAAATAAGTAAAATCAACTTACAGTAGAATTTACAATTTTAAAAACTATATTTTCTTCACAGGTATTACCTTTACAACAAAATATGAGGCACAAAGAAAAATTTACTGGTAAATTTGGAGTTTTGAATCTTTCCCTCGGCTTTGTGACAGTTTTAATTGCAACGATTGGATTTTTTGGATATTATAAATATGGAGAAAATGTCAAGGAGAGTTTAACATATAATTTGACCATCAAAGATAATCTGTACGTTCTGTAAACTGGTAGTAAATAGATTAAAAGTTTTTAATTTAAGGCTCAATTAATTAGAATCTCAATTAATTTAAGAAACTATTGGTTATATTTGCCTCTATTTTGATTTTTGAATAGGTTATTACAGGTAATTGCTCATCGATGAATCCCAAAATAATATTAATATAAATAAATCTATTCTATAAATAATCATAATCATAAAAAAAACCAAAAAAAAAATCAATACAATAAAAATATAATCATAATTCATATAAAAAAAAGAATAAAACAATAAAACCAAAGAAATAAAAAAAACTACAAGAGAAAAAAATAAACTAAAACAATCCAAATAAAAAACCAAATCTAATCTAGTCATTTGATTAAAGATTTAAAAATATTTTTCATCAACGTTATTACTTAATCAACTTTCATTCAACTTAAAAACGTTATAATTCCTTTCAAAAGGCGCGTGTCCTTTGTATTGACATTTAGGTTCAAACAAATTGAAAATATTGAACATAGTTAACTTCTAATAGATAACTGGCGGTTAGAAAAATTATAATATTTCCATTATTTTAAAGACATATTATATTTTTCTCCAACACATACTGTCTACTCAGAACTGGGAACCCTTATTGTAAGTCTAAAAGAAAATGTTGATTGAGTATTATTATCCGATTATAATAATTATATATTAGTGAATCATTCTTATTAGCGTATTACTTAACTGTTTGTTTCATTTTTCAGGATAACTCAAATTGTAATTGGTTGCATGGTTCTTGGTATTTTGTGTACGTATGCCTTACAGTTTTTCATTCCAGTTCGACTATTATTACCGAATGTAAAAGACTTGTCCAATGGATGGCCATACTGTAATTCACATGTATATGAATACGTTCTACGTGTAACCCTTGTTCTAATAACATGTAAGTAAAAATTGTAAATAATGGGAATGTTTGATTGCAGCAAAAAAGTTCTGGTAAACAACTCAGGACTATACTCAACTAGTAATGTACGTAGAATGCCAGAATAAAGTGCTTCATATAATGGGAATAGATTGAAATAATTTACTGAAAATGGTGTAAATGAATGAATGTTCCCCTTCACACTAGTTCAATTTTTTTTTTTTTCTCAAGCTAAAATATTTTAAATTAGAAAATTATTTGGTTTTTAAAAGAAGAACAAAATTTTCCTTTCAACTTAGATACCTACATCAATCTGTGATTGAGTCATATTTTTTCATTTTCTTATTTTCACCATGAACGAAAAAACATTCTGTATTTCACTGTTGCCATATTTTGCCTTGCTGAATGTAGATCGGCAACTATTTCACCATACTTGCTCGCCCTGTGAATGTATATGACGTGTTTTTTATAACATAGTTTGATACTATATTTTAGTATAATTTGAAGCATATCAGAACAATTTTTTTTTTCTACTGCAATCAAGCAGACCCAAATCTAAAATAATATCACTAATTAAGGCTTTTTTTAATTTCACGCAATTTTTTTACTCTTTAGTTCTGACTGCTGAGCTGATACCACATTTGGATCTGTTTGTATCATTGTTTGGTGCCATTGCTGGCTCATTTTTAGCTCTTATTTATTCGCCATTAGCAGATATATCCTACAGATGGGAGACAGGCTTTGGATTTTGTAACTGGCGAGCTATAATTGCCATAATTTCAATGACAATTGGCCTTTTTGGTTTCGTTGTTGGAACATGGACTAGCATGGAAGCGATTATACTAGCTCTAAAAAAGGATTTTCAAGGAATGCAAGTGTGAAAACAATTCGAGGAATTGAAATTCAGAACCCAAAACTCAAAGCCGGTTAATTCAGCCGAATGCTATAAATCGGAAGGGTTATTGACTTCAGGGAGATGGTGAAATCAGCCGAACGATTTTTTCGAATAGTTGCTACAACATTTTTCTCTTACAATTAGGTTAATAAATTCATGTTCATCGATTTTTTTGGAACACTTCACAGAACAAGAGGAGGCAAAATTTTGTTTGCGTTTTGACGCCATAAAGTGAGCTGTTTAAAAGTTCATTTTTGAAAAGTAATAAAGCCAAAAAGTTGATTTGTCAGTTTTTTCACAGATAATCATTTCCATCCGACAGAAAAATGTTCGTCTATTTGATGAAAATTGATAAATTAATTAATTAATCAGGTATTATTTATTTATTTATTTATTTACCTATTTATTTATTTATTTATTATTTTTTTTTAATGCGAAAACTGGGACACATTCCACGATTTTGTAAAAACTATTTTAGTTGATAAAAAAAAAAGAAAGAAAGAAGTAAAATTTTATTTTCCATCAATAATTATAATATTCCATTAATATTTTACTCATTTTAGAATCTGAGTACGATTTTTAATACAGTAGGACACAGATCTCATATTGCTATCATTTAAAAATGTAGGCCTTCCAAATCAATTTTCTTTCTTAGACTGTTCTAAAAAATCTATATTTCCTGTGTAACAACTTGCTGTAGCTTTATCTCTAGATTTCTATCGATCTGACTGACAAACTATTTTTTCCAATTCTACAGATTATAAGAGTAACAAAGAGTTTCTTTTTAATATCCATTAACTTCCTTAAAGATCTTTTAATATTTTGCCTTTCTGCTATGTAGATACGGTCTATACTCGACTAATTTCACTAAGCTCTAATTTGGTTCATGGATCAAATGTCCATAAAAATGTTTATTACTTCTGGTACAAAAGTAAGAATTAAAGGATAGATACATTGCTTTGAGATTGATCATGTTTAATTACCTGAAAAAAAAAGAAAAAGAAAAGGACTGTAGGGTAATTCAAATAAAATATTATGATTCAAGAGAAGGTTTGATAAATTATTTTTGGTTTGAAAATAACATTCAAATTTCAAGTATACCTACGTATACTCTACCCTCATCAGTCTGACTGCGAATTAGGTATGACTCATTATTTGAAATTTATTTGCGTTTTAAAAACAATAAACAGTACTGGAATGGTTTGCCTTGACAATTTTTTGAAGCATTTTAACGTGTAAAAAATTAATTTTCCACAAAAAATTTGTTCAAGTCTGGTTCCTAAAATCACGTCTAAAAAATGTTCACATAATTTTTCAGTACGTAATATAGATATTTTTTCTACACAATTGTCTGCATACTTCATAATTAAATTAAATACTTGAAACATTTCCGAAATTTTAGAATCAGCGTTTAGATATAAGATAGACCAATGTACGAATGGCGTCCAAATACATAAACTGCAGAAAAACGTGTTTTTCGTGTGAAAAGCAAGGTTTTCTTGTAAAGTCTTGGCCGATCGATGTGAGTTACCAGTTTGTACTTATTTTTTTATGAATGTTGGTCATATTTTTCACACTTTTTTTTTTCCGTCGCTTGTTCATAAAATAAGGAACAAAAAATTAAGAAAAAAAACATAGTGTACATAATATATAAGCTATAGCCTACATAGAATAGAAAATAAAATGTAATAACCTTAACTAAAGTAGGGACAGTGATGTTATTTTACACAATTAAAGCCAAGGACCAATAAAAAATGAAGAATTGATTTAACTAGACATAGCATTGATACTCATTCGTAAAAAATTTTAACGAATCCAGAGTCGTTCTGGAAAACTATGAAAATAATTATAAAAATTTCATTAAATTTGGCGTAAATGAGTTGAAATAAATTAAATATGTAGTTTTCATTCTTAATTGATTCAATTACCAATGGAATCAAGTATTAAGTACCAATAGATAATGAATTATTACCGGAATTTTTCATTTCCCGGATTTTTAAAATTATTTATAAGATTTTTATTCCTTCCCACCTTATTTTGAAAATTTTGATTAAGCTAGTATCTCCACCCAACACAGAAAATTGATCTATGAAATAGCCCTTAATGATAAAAATTATTCTTAAGCTGATGAGTGTTTTAAATAATTTAAAGATTGCAAAAATTATTTATTTTTCAAATTGCTTTGAAGTGACCAAGGTACAAAGATTTTAATATTGAGGCAAGACGATAATAATTTTCAAAAAATCAATTTCAAATCTTAAAGGGCTAGCTGTATCCGAGTTGGGTGCGTCACTATGGGTTTATTATATTACACTAACCATGATACTGACATGGCTTCCAAGACTTTGATACTTTGATACTTTATGCTAAATTTTGTTCTGCACAGTTCTCAAAATATTGGATTTATCTTCTTTTAAATTTTTCTCTTGAAATTTTAAAAAAAGGGGATAAGTCCTTCTAGTTGAAGCATTTTTTTAAATAACAGTGTTTGTATACTCAAATATCTTCCAAAACTTTCACCTGATTTTTGTAGGTCCATCATAGTATACTTGGTCAGGATGTAAAATAGTGTAAGGGTAGTTAGAAAGGAAATAAATGATGTGTGTTCGAATCCCAGCAGTAATCAAATTGGCCCAACACATGTGTAATTTATTCAATTTTTCACGCTGAATCTGAATCTGCGACTCGTTTTGCTCTATGTCACGATTTAGATATATTTTGGAGCATTTTTCAATTTTTTTTGGCCGTATCTCGCTTAGTGAGAGCCGCCGCCAAAAACGGCTTCCAGATTCATGTTCAGAGACCTTGAAAACCCTCTATCGACGCTAAACTCGAATAAAATTTTTTGGAAAAAAAAAAATTGAAAAAAAACCGAGCGAACCATGCCATTTTGGCCAAAATTGACGATTTTTAAAATTTTTCAGAAGACATGTGCACAGAATGTAATTTTTCACGCTGAATCCGAATCTGTGACTCGTTTTGTTCTACGTCACGATTTCAGACACATTTTGGAGCATTTTTCACTTTTTTTTGGCCATACCGGCAGGGTTGCCAACCCTGGTGATATATCACCAGATCTGGTGATATTTGGTCGACCTCGTTAAAAGGCTGGTGATATTATTTGTGGCTGGTGATATTTTATGAAATCTGGGGACACTTTTTTTTAAATGGTTTTTCACTTTCTTAGCAAAAGAACGAACTTATAGAGCAATTTACAACGGAGTGATGACTGAGGAGGTGTTCCCCCAACCTGGCATATTCGTGTTACGTGTATAATTATTTCTAGTTCTCTATTAAGAAAATTAATCCCAATAGTCTGAATAAAGTTTAAGCTCCCCTCTACTTTAAATTTTAAATTTGTCAGCTGTCAACAACTCCAAGAGCAAAAAAAAAAAAAAAAAAAAAAAAAAAAAAAAAAAAAAAGCTCAACAATCTCGAAAAAACGCGTTCTGGTGATATCTGGTGACATTTGGGGACGGGAAATTTTGCCGTCTGGTGATATTTTCAATTTCAGGTTGGCAACCCTGCATACCGGGTGAGAGTCGCCGCCATAAACGGCTACTAGATTCGTGTTCAGCGACCTCGAAAACCTCCATACCAGAGCTCAACTTACAAATTTATTCCCTGAGCAGAAATCAGGAAATGCAAAGTTTTTGAACATACTATATTAGGAGAAATTTTGGTTCAATTGAAATATATTAGCAAATTATCGAATTACCTATCTGTCTCTAAGCTACTGAATGATGAAAAACATTTGGCTAAAAAAAGCAGCGTTCATTCGGACATTGAATATTTCAAAATAACCCCTGGATAAATATCAGCATCAGGTACCACTCATCAAATTGGCCCAACACATGTGTAATTTCAGGGGTGCTGCGATCCTCCAAGGCGTACGAGGAGTGCTCTCCTCCAGGTCAACTATGGATGATGAAAACCCCCCAGGGCGTGAAAAAAAAGTTTTGGTATTTGATCATCTTTAAAAT
This sequence comes from Parthenolecanium corni, assembly GCA_038050395.1. Lineage (NCBI taxonomy): Eukaryota > Metazoa > Arthropoda > Insecta > Hemiptera > Coccidae > Parthenolecanium > Parthenolecanium corni. The sequence continues at coordinate 3,467,393 of JBBCAQ010000038.1, read as the reverse complement.
TCTTTATCAAATTTGAAAAAATCGGCCTCCACCCCCCATTGGTCAACGAGGAGTTGCTCCTCAAGATTGTGCCTTCACGGCACCCCTGCAAAGTAAGAATGATTCTCAATAGTTATTTAAATAATTCATTGCCTGTATAGTAATGGTTCATTTTTCAGTTGAGTAAATATTCATTAAATTTTTTCATGTGTCAGTTTTACCATAGTTACTTTTTAGGGAAGCATTTCCTGGTGACTAGTTCTTTCAGTGTACTCGTAGGTAGTCTAATTCATATAATTTTTCCCTACAAAGTTTTGAAAATTGAAGTCAGTGACCTTTTAAAAATTCCTTACTCCGGTCAGGTTTGCTTCAAAAATTATTAATTGTCATGATTAATGGTCAAACTATTTCAGAGCTAAGTGTATGAGAAATTCTGTCTATATTTCTTTCAAAAAAATTAATAATGATAATAATATTCGAGGTAATTAATGTTATGTACTTATTTTGAAATTTTTGACCAATTTGTAATTTGTATTTTTCGAGAGTCAACTCGAACTGCTCATGTTTCTCAGCTTATATTTCAAAATCTTTCGAATGTGTCACTGAGCAATATTATTGGTCGCTTAAGAAAGAAAAAGAAGAAAAAAAAGTAGGTGCTGAAAAGTGTCTTTGAGAAACGTAAAAAATGTTGAAAAAAGAAGAAGAAATGTCGAAAAACGTTTGGATAAAATGAGATTCTCTGTTGTTAATGATAGAGAACCAGTTTTGAAGTAGTGTTGTACAAAATATTTCAGCTAAAAAAGCTGATTTTTTTCTTCACTGTTTTTTCTTTTCCCTTTTTTTTTTCAACCACAATCAAGAAATAATCGGTTAGAGATTTAGTTATTATACCTGAAGTTAGTTACCTCTAAGGAGTTCAATTAAGTTTCAACTCAGGTAGGTGAACATTGTACGAACAACTTTTTGGACATGTTTTCAAATTTGAATTGATAATACGTCCAGTTGTGTTTTGGTTGGTAAATTAACTTCTACATTTAATAAGAAGTAAAATTATGTAATTAATTTTTTCTTTTAATCGGCAACAATAATGAATGAGATTTGATAAGCGACAAAGACAATAATATTGGTATTATTTCCGTTCATTTATTGAGCCTAAAATAATTTTTTGACTAAAAAAAGTGTAATTTTTGAAGTTGTACTCGAGCATACTTGCTGAATTTTAATTATTTTCCTTAATTTATCGGTGAATGTGTTGAACTGGTTGTACGATTGGTCAACCTATGTGAATTTTTATTTGGTTAGCACTGAAAAAGCCCGTGCATTAACATTTTTTTCGTGCATTTAATAAATTAAATCAATTCGAAACCATGAAAGCTAAGTCATTTCTTTTCATATTAGCCTTCTTATTTTTTGTCGTCTACTACATTATATTTCGCATACGAAGACGACGTTTCGAAGAGCTGATTGAAAAATTTCCAGGCCCAAAGGCTTATCCGTTTGTAGGAAATGTTTATCTAGTCGTTGGAAAACCAGCAGGTAAATTTTTAATTAAAAATTAATTAATTAACTTATAATTATACAAATATACATATAATAATACATAGTACCTATTTAAAATCAATTAATGAAAACAAGAAGTGATGATATTTATTTTGGCAAAACTTTATAAATTTCTCTACTGTGGTAAAATATGGAGAGTGAGAATTTTTTTTTTCAGAGGCCTAAAACTACATATAACTAATGTGAAAAAATTCGATTTTATTTTTGTAAGTACAAAAAATAATTGTTTTTACACTGAGTTTTAAAAAGAGATGAGTCCTAAAATTAATTTTCATTTCACTATTTGCATTATGCTAGGGTTTATACTTGAAACTTTTCCCAAAATTGAAAGTGGTGAAACAATAAAAATTTTATGTTTTATAGTTTAAGTCGGCAGAATCTTATATTTCAGAGATGATTAATATTAGTGTTTTTTTTTTTTTTTTTTCTATTTCTCGAAAGTTTGATTTTGGCTCTTAAGCACGATTTATACTTTCGCTGAATTTTCTCTCGGGAATGGGAATATTATCAGGCAATCTTAAAATGAACAGAGCATAGTTGTACAGGGTGATTCAAATTTTGATGCACCATTGAGAAACAGTTTTGGTGTGTCAAAATTTGAATCGCCCTTTGAAATAATACATTCAGTTTATATTTCCATGCAACAGCTAAGAATAACCTAGTAGCGTAATCAGTTTGGTTGGGTGGGCCTGCAAGGGGGTTAGTCATGTCCACCCAACCCTCACCCCAACAATTTTTTCCTGGTCAAGTTTCTGTTCTTGCAGGGATGCCAACTGCAGCGATTAATCCCAGAAACCAGGATTTGAGGGATTTTTATTTTAGAAACTTTTTGGAAATGTAGGTTTTTTTCTGAGGACTTTGAGGATAGTGTCTCAATTGAGCAATTATTATTCACTAAGCAAGAGATGATATTACTTTAGTATTTGATATTTTATGCTTGTATTTTAAAATTTCAAGTTTTCTGATTAAAATTCTACGGACTTTTTTTTTTTTTTTTGGTACCTACCTAATTACAAATTTTCAACGAAAAAACCGATTTTAGGGATTTTTTTTTTCATCTCAAGGGACTTTTTTTTTGGCTCAAAGCAGGGATTTTCAACACTTTGCGTTGACTACGCTGTGTTCTTGGCTGTTGCTCAGAAAAATGAATCGATTTTGTATTTCAAAGGACGATTCAAATTTTGACGCACCATGAAAATGATATTTTACTATGACGCGTCGAAATTTGAATCACCCTGTATACAGCACGCACCAAAGTTAGGTGCTTCATCTTGGCCGCAAATCATATTTATACGTTGTTGGAAACATGGAATTCTAGCTGCTTTCTTACCTACAGTATGTATTATAGTCGAAAAACAAACTAATTGCAAAACAATTTTTGAAGACGATTTCAGTACCATTAAAAAAAACAATTATAGACTAATAAGTCCAGCCAATTTGTTTTAAATTTTATAACTGAACAATTTCTTTAAAATAGTTTTCAATATTGGCAGCTGAGATGGGTGCAGTTGTATATTACAAATTATATTATGAAAAAATATTTTTTTTAAAAACACGCTTTTATTTAATAGTTAAAAAAATTGATAATGCAATAAAAAGTTGAAAATGTGAAGTTAAATAAAAGCGTGTAAAAAAGCAAAATATCCACAACCAGTTTACATTTTCCGAGTAACGGGGCGAGAAGAGATTGAATGACCGAAAAGTAAAAAGAAGAAAAAGTGAAAGATAATTTGGGCAACGAATAACTCTGCACGAAAATTTCGCTGAATATAGTGCAATCTTGGATGAAAATATATGCGCATAATTATAATGAGACTACGATAGTCCCTTTTAGGGTAAAAAACTTGAATCTAGTCGAAAATGTAAAATTTTTATATGTGGCTCCACCGTTCATGCGGCAAATGAAAACATGCAATTAAATATCATTCCTCACCAACACAGGTTTGCCTTTTCTGGCACTTCATGCAATTTGTCTGACATTTATGTTAAAAGTATTGTTTAAAACAGACTTAATTTCAAACCTAAATTTATTGGTTTGCATAACTTACTCGTATTTGAAATTGATAAAGTACGCTGGGTGGGCGAGACCACTGTGAGTATGAGTGAAATTACTAATATTGTCAGTAATTAATTATTACAGCCTCGAATACGGCCTTCATGATTGACTATTGATACAATAAGAGTGAATAATCCAACTCCTCTTGGTGTAAAGCCCTTACTGGGGAATAATTATACAATAGTTTTCTTTCTCTAGGCAACCTGCATTGTATACCAGACTAGTAAGGTGTTAGTAGTCTGTAGAACGTATTTTGGATTCTAAAGCACTTTTCAAATCCACTCGACCACCAAGCTACTCTAATATACAGAGGAGAAAAATCAACTTAACTAAATCATAATGGCAGATAAATAAGCAGGTTTTTACTGTGAAAACCTGCTACAACCACATATCCTCACCCTGCCACTGAGAGAGAGAGGAAATTACCGAGGAGAAAGGAGAAAATGAAAGAAAAAAGGAAGAGAGTAGATAGCCAGAAGACAATTAAATAATCCTATGCAAGGGAAATTATGAGGAAGCTTTCAAGTGTAAAATGAAGTTCGAAGGGAATATTAACACTGACTGCAATTTTTCTTCAAAGCTATAGGTAGTCGTCCATAGTTTTAACCCAACCCAAATGAAGGTTGCATAGATAATTCGGTATCAAAATATCAGTTCGATTTAAAATCATGTCCATTTCAAATACAATAATTTATACTTATGTTTATAGTCATCAATTGTATAAGCTAATGTGCTACAAAACGTTTTCACATTTTGTTTTCTTTTTTTGTAATCAATAAAATACTCAATATGTCTGTCTACTTGACATACGTGACACCTCTAACTTACTTCTAAATTTCTCGAACTGTCAATTTTTGAAAAAAGTAAAATACCAACACTTGTTGCAGAAGGCATATTCAGTCTCTTTATTAAGAAAGCCAGTGAGGTTTGAAGACTTTTATTAGCTACTATAGTTTAAAGGTCCCATCAGATATCCAAAAAAAATAAGAATTTTATACGGAAGGGCTATGATGGAGATTTGTATATTTCCACTTGCGTGAAATATCGAGCTCAAATACCATTTTTAAGGAGGAAACAATGATTCATTGCAAAAATTTATGGCGAAATACACTTTTTTTTTCCCTAAATCTTTTACTGAAGACGTCTTTACTCGCTTAAAGAGATGGTGAACTATAATCTTCCAAAAAGTAGCGCAACTTTATGTTTCAGTAAAAAAAAAAAAAACTGATTTTGCCAGAAATCATCAATTTCCATTCAAGTATTTCAAAACTTTTCGTTGAATTTCAAGTTTCAGTTCTATTTGCAGTGACAGGTCAGAAAACCCGTTGAAGAAAAATCAAATCATTTAAATAAAAAAAACAAATTTAAATAAATAAAGGTCATCGCTATTAATATGTGTAGACTTGAAATATGATATTTTAGATGGTGAAGTGAGATTTTTTTAAGAAGAGGAAAAAGATTCTTCAACTGTACAAGCCACACTTCTTCCATTTTATTTTTTCACTTTGATCAAAGTTATAGCTCAAGTGGTCCTTTGTTTTTCTGCTGGCTGTTTGATTCTTTTTTTGTTTCATCATTAAGTATAAAAAAATAATGTATAAGTGTTGGATTCTGAAAGTCGAATCGTAGCCCATCTACCAATGGGTACAATAATGGATAATTTGTGGTTCGCGAAAAAAATGATTTAGCTAAATATAGTAAACAAAACAATTAAAATACCTAACTAGTGATCAAATGAAAAAAACCATTCATAGTAAAATTCCAAGGCAAATTTTTCAGGTTTTTAATTATTCCGAAACTTGAGATAATATTTTCAATTCCTTGTTTTCGCTGAGGTTTTCTTTTTAACGGTTGAAAGTTTGGCAGGTTTTGGCATTGGATATCGAAAGTTTGCATAATTCTGCGATGAATGCCTCCGCCACACAAGTAAATATCTCCATTCTCCATACATATTAATGAAATTCTTTTTTTGTCTTAAAAAAATACGGTTTGAGTAGCCGCCAATCCAATAGGGATTCCACTTGAGACAGAACTGGCTGATCGATTATCTGTCATTTGGTCAATAATCTGCGATCAAATTGTTGGCGGGGAAAATTTTTTCGACAAATTGTTCTGGAACCGATATCATTGAAATAGTTGAAGGTGGATATCAAAGAAAGACAAGTTAATTTAGGCTCTTTTTTGAAATTAGTTTGTTAGCTATCCAGTAAGACATTATATGATGTAAGAGCTAAGGCTATGGTCAGGATTGTCAACCCGTATTAAGGCTTGAAAATCTGAACTACAGCAATTCAAGGCCAGAGTAATCTAAGTCTCAATTTATTTATGAGAGGATTTTCAATATTTTCGACGAAGTTTATTTTATGTCTTCACCATTTGAACTCAGTATTCCTAAATAGCCATTTATTATCTTGAAAATTAAAACCATACGCATCCAAAAAAAGTGAAAGAGGTGTTTGAAAATTTCAACTGAAAATATCTCAAAACTTGAGATTTGAACTTGGATCACTCTGATTCACAAGTCCAGCACTTTGAAAATTCGAAACATCTGTACAAATCTAAATATCTTTGGTGCAAAAAATGAAGTGAAAAAAGGAAATTATCTAGTGAAGTAACATTTTTTAATAGTTTAACCTTTTTCTCGCAATGATCAAATAAAAACAAGCCACCGGAAAATAATTATACTTAATCTTTTTTTCGAAAATATGCCAAAAAATTTAACTTTTTTCATGAAGAAAAAAAAAATGGAAACGTTATTCATTTTTTTAGCAAAAATTATTGAAAGATCACGTCTACTTGATTTTCTTTTCCTGAAGCGGAGGTATATCTGTACTTAAAGTTAGAAGTTTGCACGGATAAAAAAATCTGTTTGAAAATTGATGCACTTTTTTCGACCAAACAAATCAGCATTGATACGGATTAACCTGTGGTAGCTGACCTTACCCACGTTAATTGACTGAATTTTAAGAATACAAATCTGAATTATATGGTGTGATATTTTCATGATATACATAATTATAAGATAGGTACTAAGATAGTGCTGCGAAATCTTTTCTCTCTTACCTTTATATTTTGAATGGAAGATTACATTTAGGAAGTTGATAATAGAATATAGAATTCGTTCTGTATTATTGTATTACTTTCTTTGGTTGGCTATGAAATAAAAAAACAAAACAAATAAAAAATTAACTTCAGCATCGATTTTTTTAAAGTTGAAATTTTTTCATGATATTGTTTCCTGGCCACTCCTGGCCTCTCATTAAAAAAGCTAGTTACGCCACTGAGTAATCTATAATGAGTTTTGCTATTTTAGTAATTTGCCTGGATGTAGAATATCTACTTACATCTTCATTTTTCCTAAGGGTATATCTGAGAAAAATTAATAGTAATTTTACTTTTTTTTAGTTGAAAACAGGTACGATTCCAAATTCATTGTAGATATTCTTAGCATTTTTAGTACTTTTTACCATCTTAGATGGTATATTTTACTATTTTTGTGTTAATTTCTACACTGAGGGAAATGGATAGAAGGTATTAATTATAAACAGAATAGTAAATTTTCTCATCACAGTCGTGAAAATTAACGACTATTTATGGTAGATATTCTAATATTTTTAGTACTTTTTACTGTCTCAGATGAGTTAACATATTTTACAATTTTTGTAGTAATTTCTGCTATAAATTTTGAATCGTCCCACAGCTTTCCTCTCCAAACTTTAAAAATTACCATTTAAATTTTTCTCAGTGAAGCCGTTAATCCCTGATACACTTTTGATTTCTATTATAAACTGTATCAATATATCAATCGATATAACCTGTTTTAAGATTTCAACTTTGATGGTATCTTACGTCCATATATTTTAATGACGTAATTTTAATTTTAAACTATGATGTGGTAAATGCTAATATTTAATCCATGGAAAACCCCTTCAAAAATTTCAGTTTCTTATGTACGAGTAGAGCATTCATATAACTGCACTGGTAAAATAAGTACCTAGGTATTTTTTTAATTTGTTTATGATGCCGCATTTTCTTATTGCACGTTTTTTGTTCCTGGGCCAAGTTTAAAGCAACGAAGGTTTGTATAGTCCTTTTCCAAACCTTAACTTATGGACTATTAACATTTTCTGACGATTTTTTAAAACTGTTGCTACTCGTAGACTATTAATTTCTGTTGACATTTTAATAAAATACTATAGCGGCTGTTTTTTTTTTCATTCTTTCATTCGTCAAAAAAAGGGACTAAGTACCAAGACGTAGCTATAAGATTTCGGATCTTTCTGCTGCCAAATGAAATTTGACTTCTTAATCTACACGAAAAATTAAATTAAGTCGGTTAGCTCGATTTTGGCAATGAATCGTTAACTTTTTTATTTAAAATTCGTAAATTTCAAGTTTATTTCTTCAAAATGATTTAAAATTATTCGTCATAGGCTACCTATCGATTTTCGAATGAATAAAACAATTTTATTTCAATACTAGATCGGAAACTTTGTCAGAAAAGTTTTATTTTGGCGAACCATAATCAAGGAATTTTATTTTTCATCTAACGGTTTCTGTATAGCTTAATTATTATAATTATACGATTTTCATTAGTAAGAGGAAATTCAAAACTAACTGAACACCTATGTCACCTATCTAAATTAATTATCTATTAGCCAACGATTCATGATTACCATCTTCCATACACATAATAATTATGCTATTAAAGTGCAAATGAAGTTTTAGAGCTTCGTCAAATACAAAGTGCGTAGAAGAAAGAAGTTTTGCTTATAAAAAGTACATAAGTAATATATGTATATTTGGCACTTGACAATTTATTTCACCACATTGTTATTTTCGCGGTTATGATGATCTGGAAAATTCTGTCCTACTTAATAACATAATTGTGGTTAAATTATTTTTTCGAGCATCAAAAGAAAAGGTAGATCAATTCGGCATGAAAAATATGCGAGTACAATAGTTTATGTAAGTAAATGAATTTCGTAAAATCGTCCTCTTTCTCAAAATAAATAAAAATAGTTGCAGACCTTCACGAAGCACGTGAAAGCTACGATGAATTCTCTTATTCTACATAATTCACATTCCTTCAAAATATAAATTACTAATAGACTGAACATGACAAATATGTTTCATCTTCTAATAATACAACATAATTATATTATACTACCTACATTTCTAATATTTCTGCTCTTAGGGACATAATATTGACCTAAAACTTGACGATCACTGTCGTAATTTAATGATTTTGCGACCTTGAATTGAGAACATTAACCTTGAAATACCTAATTACTTTGACCTTGAAATAATAACCTTGATAATATGATTACTTTTTGAGAAAATTAATTCTTTACATTTTCCACACCATACTTCACATTTTCTTTAGTGCCAATTATTTGTATGCCTACTTTGTAATATTTACAAGCATTCTCTTCCCCGATCTGCAACGATGTGCAATGTGACGCACATGTGGAGAAGAAATGTGACTTTTGTGACACTGATGTGACCTAAAATTTTTCCAGTGGATCATATCAGTGTCACAACAGTGCCACTGCTTCCTGATTGGCTGAACTTTTGCCACATCTGCGTCACATTTTGTGTCTTATTTCTCCTCCACATTTGTGTCGCAGTTTGTAGATCGGGTAGTATAATCATGACGTCAAAAGAACAATTTATTTTTCTGTGCAGAAGTTCTCAACCGAGGAAAAAATATACTAAAACCAGGCAGCCCATTGAGAATTTGGTTACTCCATAAACCTTTTGTCATAATCTTCGATCCAGAAAATTATCAGGTTTGAGAAACTTCACGTAGCAATGACTACCTAAGTCATGTTTTCATTTAATTTTTTTCCAAACATCGTATGAAGTTATTTTATTTAAAATATTTTAGATTGTTGCATTCAAAACATTGGTTAAAGCCCGCGGATACGAATTTCTGCAAGAGCTTATGGGACTAGGACTGATAACTGCAAATGGTAAGTAGGTATAAGAATAAGTATATGCTCGTAGTAGGATGGTCCTTATATTACAAATGGTGGAAAAATAATTTTCCGATTTCCACTTTCACCACCAAAGTGGTTCATGAAAAAAAAATCAATTAACAAATATTTTTGTCTCGTGGATGGTTCAAGTTTGAATCTCACTCAAGCCAATATTGTAGGTATAATTTACCATTAAAGAATTTATTTTTCAAGTCCATATTATATTTTTGTTTTTGCTCCCGTCCAAAAAAATTGCTTTCCAGTCACGAATTTATCATCTTCAGTGCATTATTTAATGAATTAAATAGAATTCAAGCCATTAAAATTGTTATTTTCTTATCTGGCAATTTTTATACTCTACGTCTGAAGAGATTTTAATTACTTTCAGGTGAAAAATGGAAAAGAAACAGGAGATTATTGAATCCAACCTTCAATCCTCATTTACTGAATAAATACTTTTTAAGCGTATTTAATCGGCAAAATGTGAAGCTTATTCGTCTTTTGGAGAAGATATCATCTGCGAATGAACAGTTTAATTTATGGCCTCATATTCTGCAGTGTTTCCTCAATACGATTAGTAGTAAGTAGAATAGATATTAAAAGTCATACAAGTTTAGCTCTAACTCAGTGTAAAAATTACATTGAAAGTCAGCTCCATGTAAAAGCGCATACTTATAAGGAGTTCAGTCTCAATAATGTGCATAAATATAGATTCTTTTCAAAATGTATATTTGTGAGGCGATCTGAGATATCCTACACAAACCCGGGAATTTTTGTTTCGATTTTTTGATTGTATTCGATAGAGGAGACAAATACGAGTATTAAAAAAAAAAAATTCCAAAAAGATCAATTATTCGCCGAGATATGGCGTTTTTACGTTTGAAAGATAAAAAAGCACATTTTGAGAAAATCGACTTTTAAAGTTTTTTAATGCTATTATTTTTGAAAAATAATTTTCATGTCAGCTATAGAGTGTGTATTTTGGTAAAAAAGCAGTGTTTTTAAAATCAATTTTCAACACTGAAAACAATGGTGTTAAATATATATGTTAGTAGGTAGAAAAGAAACTGAGAACGAGTGAAAAAGTCAACTTAAGAGAGGCCCCATGCAGGCATCTGCCTTTTTTGTTTATGTCAGCAATTTTCAAGTGCCTGCTCGTTCTCAGTTTCATTCTGCGATAATTTTTTCCAGTTCTTAATAAATAAATGGTTTTATCTAGACGTGTTTTCCATTTTAGCTAACAAATGGTGAAGTCCATTTAGCTGAAAAAGATCATACTAAGGCTGTAATGGCTGTAATTTGTAGAAATTCAGAACAATAAAGTAAAAAAGTAAACAATTAAGTACAAAAAAAAGTACAAAATTATAGTTTTTTTTTTTTCGTGGACGGCCTCCCAAATCTGTAGAGTCATCACCCTCGGATTCCTCAGAGTGCCTATCGAAATAATCATTAAACACAGATTCGATATCTTCCTCAGCTTCGAAAGGACAATCCATTTTTAATTTTTTTTTACGACAATTCATTCATCAGCAATACAAAAGTCAATCCGTGTGATAAGAAACAAGAAAATAAAATTTTGAATCGAAAGTGTAGCCATTTATTAGGTTTGGCAACATTGTTGCCAAGACCTATTACAATCACTTTCTTTATTCTTCGTCATTTCCATCATCGTCTTTTCTAGGTTTGTTTTCTTCATATTCATCGTTTTCGTCTTTTCTAGGTTTGTTTTTGGTAATGACATCAATATTTTTTTTAATTGTTTTTTCAGGTTTTTTTTTGTGTGTACAAATCTATATAGTATTGGGAATAGGAATTACGTTGATAAATACATACATGAATTTTATTTACGATTGATTAAATTTCGATACATTTTTCGTTTTTCTTGTTTTTCAATTCATCATTTCAAATTTATTTTTGAATATCTTTTTGAATTTATTATTAGGTTTTTTTTTATTATTTATATTTTTGAACTTGTTTTGAGTTTTGACACTTTTTCTCTGACTTTTTGATGTCTGGGCTTTTTCCTCGTTTCATTTTGCTTTGTTGATTTTTTTTTTTTAGTTACATTCATTTGATTTATTTATTTTTTTTTTATTTTCTTTCTCTTATCATTTCATCTTTTCCTTTGCCGTCGATTTGCCAAACCTCTTGTTGGTGTATTGTATAATACCGGGTTTGTGTATGGTTTCTTATTTTGCTATGTTGTACGAAACAATGTGACTGTATTCAGCGTGAAACACACGTGCGCGTCAACCACATTCGCAAAAATGTTGCTTGATAACCCCTCATTCCATTCCTGTTCAAACATGAAAACCGACATTTTTGACCCCGCCAACTTCAGATCGCTGTATCTCGGTTTTTTGTTTTCCGGGTTTGTGTATGGTTTCTCAGATCGCATTACATTTGCACAATTTTATAATTTGTTGCATTTGGAGCTACTTTGCACTCTTTAACTATGCTGCTGCATTTAATTTAAATTATATTAAATTTTTTCCCCGCCAAATAACAGTGACTTCAATGAATTACGAGGACGATCATGAAACTGGACTTTCCCAATACGGAGACGCAATTTTGAAGTAAGTTATAGGTATTTCATGTAGCCAAGTTGACCTTAATTTTACCACCTTTCGTTTGTGTAATTTTTCATCGTCATGGGTATTCTTTTATTTTCCTTATTCATGGAGAATTTAATTTTATCAAAACGGTCATCAGTTGTTTATGATGAAGGAACAACATATAGGTAGGCTGATGGGAAACGTGAATAATGCTGTAGCTATGAACCAGTAAAATAAAATGTTTTGTACCCTGATACGTTGCACAACGTGCTGTTTCTTCTCTTTTCTATCATTTTAGACCACAATTTTCTCTATAAATAGATAAAAGTATTCAGTCGCCACAGGATTTTGCATACTGAATAAGTTATTTATTATGTAGTATGTCTGAATAATTATAATTAAGAAAAAAAAATTATACTTAAAGAAAAATCAATAGGTAAGCAATGATTTTTCAATTTTAATCGATATGGCAGAATTATACCTGTTGGTATTTAGATGTAAAAAGATTCAAACAAAAAAAAAACCTTTGTACTTACGTCATAGTTGAATAAACGCTTTTAGAATTTTCATTCAACATCGAGTCAAAAATTTGAATACTCGTAATTTCTCCGCAAAAACTCGTTTGAATTCACCTCTATTCGTTTCTACTCTAATTTTTTTCTCTGTTTTTAATGCTACAAATTTAGAGTAAATATAGGTTCGTGTATTGTGCCAATAAAGAAAATTAATAATTTAGCATGCGAAATCGTCATAAATTTGTAGAGTAAAGTTATCCAGTTATGTTTGAATGCTGTACATAGGCTTAGTCTATTTCTTGATTACTCAAGAACTGATTATCTATTTTTTTTTTAGGACATCCAAGTTGGTTTCAAAAAGAATTTACAAACCTTGGTTACATTCGAATTTTGTAAACAGCATTTACAGATATGTTAATGGACACGATAAATTGTTCTCATTCGTCGAAACATTGCCATTAAGGGTAAGTAGCTCTTAACCTCTTATTTAATTGTTTTATTCGTCTCAAAATCATAATCACTCAGTTCAAATTCTTAACATTGTACCTCAATTTTTATGCAACTTCACCTATAGTTTTAAAATTTTCGAGCTTAGCCTATTTTGAATATTTTCAGATAATCCAAAAGAAAAAACTAGAAATGGAACAAGGAACAGAAAAATTGGAGGCATCCGAAGATGAAACAAGTAAGAAATTTTTATTGGGATGAGATTTTGTAAATATTGAAACAACAACAGAAAATAATTTATTATTTAATTATTTGACAGGTAGAAATGCCAAGTCCTTCATGGAATTAGTGTTACGATATAAAGATGCTGAAATATTTTCCAATAAAGAACTTTCCGACGAAATAATCACACTAATTACTGCTGTAGGTATCGCCGAAAGTTATAGTTAATAGTTTTTAGTTTGGAATTATAATTACCGTTTGCGGGACGAGGGTTGAGGGGGTTAATCCCACGAGTTCACCCTATAATTCCAGTTATGAAACAAAAAATATTTTCTGGGTGAGCTAGGGCTTTGCAAACCCTTCAATTCGGTTTACCTCAGCTTAAGATTTTTTTTTTTGAAAAATTGTAATGCTTGCGGAGGCTCTTTCACTGTTTTCTTAATTTCCATCATTGATTTTATAGAAAAATAGCTGCAGGTCTTTATAAAGCATCATGAAGGCTTTAACTTCGCACTTTTTTTGTGGTTTGTGTTAGTATAAAACTGGTCAAGATAAACTCCCTAATTCTTTTAATTGTTTCTTGCAGGGAAGTGAAACATCGTCAATTACAGTGTGTTTTACACTACTGATGTTAGCCATGAATCCGGATGCTCAAGTAAATATTACGCAAATATCAACCCAAATATCAATATAGTTTCCTTATAACCCGACTAACTGCAAAATTCTACACGATATTTTTTTTTCTCAGGACAAAGTTTATGAAGAGTTACATTTTGTTTTTGGAGATGATACTACCAGACCACCAGACTTGGAAGACTTAAAGCAATTGGTATTCTTAGAGCAGTGCATTAAAGAGACTTTAAGACGGTTTCCGCCGGTTCCATTTGTTTTACGCGAAGCAGTGGAAGATATTCAGTTGAAAGGTATTTATTTGAAAGATAGCTTTGTGGAATTTTTTGGGCGGGGGGGGGGGGTTGGCAAAACTTAGTAAACGTTGATAGAACTATGCAAAAGTTGACAGGACTTGGTAAAAGTTAGCAGAACTTGGTACGGATGCGTAAGAAGTTTAAAGTGCCTATGCAGAGATGTGTTTTTGTGTCCTTTTCTCATAAGTTAGTGTCGCATTTCTCCTCCTCTATCTCCCAGCAATGTTTTTGACGCCTTGATATTTCTTCGTTGCCCCTATTTTTTCATCACCATTAATTAGGTTCCTCCGCAGACTGTGGAGACTATGTACGTCTCCCCCCCCCAATTCGTCAACGAGGAGTTGCTCATTATTGTGCCTTTACAGCACCGCTGTATTATAATTCATGTTTTTAAATATCCCGTTCATTCTTATTGTTATATTTGAATTCTGTCTATCATTACTTACACATTTTCAATATAAAAATGTATGCGTATTGAAAAAAACAAGGTTCAAATACTTTATTTTTGAAACCGGATGTGAAATTTATTAATTCCTTTATTTCCGACTCAATTTTTAATGCTATAGAGGACATCAATTTCGGTCTTACACCTACGTCCTATAACTCCTAATAAATAATGTGGACCATTCTTTTCTATAGGTCCTCATCAATCTATGGGTTAAATAAGGTTATTTTATAGAACCATATCTAGTCAAGTAGCAATTATAAAAAATTTTATGATCTTTCTTGGGAATTGGATTTAACCAGGGAAATGAGACGGTCTAAGAAACTAAAATAATCTTGCTAAGTTCTGAACTGCTTTCCTCCATTTATGACTTAATTAATATTTTTCATTGAAAATCCGCAGATGGAAGAATTATTCCAGCAGGCACAACCATTGTACTGGCAACTTTGCTCATGCATCTCAGTGCGGATGTCTACGAAGATCCTCGCAGATGGAATCCAGACAGATTTGCCAAAGAAGAAGTTGCTAAAAGACATGTTTCTAGTTTTGCCGCATTCAGTGTTGGTCCACGCTCTTGCATAGGTGAGTTTTAGACTTGGCTCAGAAAAGACTTCTCTATATTTAATTTGAAATCAAAATGTGAATATCAAGAATGCATGCCAGATTCTTACTTGGATATTAACCTCGAAGCATCTAGTACTAAATAGCCAGCAAGCCTATTTTCCCGTTGTCGATATGGTTTAAGTGACTCAGCGATAGTTGATGGTTCTCGTATGCTCAGTTGTATCCCACAAAAAAGTCGTTCCATTTTGGATGAACTTCAGCAGCTTTGGTGCTTTGGTCCATATACACGTAGTACTGGACATTCAACAAACGACATTTCATGCTGTTAACCCATGGTTGAGGCATCTCTGATGCAGTTTGGGGAACGC
This sequence comes from Parthenolecanium corni, assembly GCA_038050395.1. Taxonomy (NCBI): domain Eukaryota; kingdom Metazoa; phylum Arthropoda; class Insecta; order Hemiptera; family Coccidae; genus Parthenolecanium; species Parthenolecanium corni. The sequence goes on along the minus strand of JBBCAQ010000038.1, from coordinate 3,451,775 downwards.
AAGCGCAGAAAACTCTTGGTTGACGACTAAAGTGACAATACTGCCAACATGTACTCGCTTTGGTAAAATGATAAATCGAGGATTTTGCTCGATTTTGTTGTTCTGCGCATGCGATTCCTCAAGTTCCTCAACTGCACCTGAAATCGCCTTAGCAACCAGTCTATGAGGAAAGGATCCATTCCATGTAAAGTCACAATTATAAAATATATTCCATTAAATTATTAGCTGACTTGAACAATCGTGTGATTCTGTGCTTGATTAACAAACCTAGTCTATCGATTTCCAATTTTTCAAATTTAATTTTATTATTATCGCTGTTTAGTAGGTACTATCGTAATTTTATTTTTTTTTTTTAGCCGCCAAATATGCTATGCTATCCATTAAAACGCAGTTATTAACTATTCTACGACATTTTGAAGTTTGCACTGATACGAAGCTAAAGGATATTCACTTAACATTTGACATGATGTTAAGAAATGTTAAAGGCTATGAAATGTATTTGAAAAAAAGGAACAACTGAAACGAGTCAGTGAAACTGAAGTTGCTAGCAAATACAATTGAAATGAATTTGTGGTAGATTCGCTAAACTTGAAATCTAACACTGGCGGAAATAGACCCGGGATTTTGGGGAGGCTTTAGCCCCGATGAAGATTAGTTGTTTGTATGTATGTTTGTTTGTAAAAAATTTTCACACGGTCCTACCTCCCCCCTCCCCGAATAAATCTAAAAAAATTGTAAATAAAATTTTTTTCAAAAATTTTTGGGGGGGCTAATTTTAATTTTGGGGGGCTTAGCCCCCCCAAGCCCCCCCTATTTCCGCCAGTGAATCTAACTTGAGGAATGGTACGAATTATAATCTATAAAATTGCCAGAATTTTCATTGATCGATATTTTGGCACATGGTAGATTTTATTATGTCCTAGAGGCTCGAGTAGGTATGTATTTCCAAGGCTATATATAGTACAAATATATAGGCACCATGTGCTAAAGTTCATTTGTAATAAAGATGTCTTTCACAAAAGTATTATGTTCTGTCGTTCTTGATATTTTTGTAGATTTCATTTCTTAGATGTTACTAAGAGTTATATTTAAGTGGTACTTATTGAGCTAAAAATTTATTCAAATAAATTGTAATAAGGATGTACAACAGGTTTTATAAATAAACAATTTTCAATCAAAATAAATTTTATTTTTATAGAAGTGCAAGTTAAACTTCAGCTGATATGGTAAGGAAAAGAGATAGGTACTATACATTGTATTTAGGACACTTCATCTTCTTGAAGATTTTACAAAATTATAATATTTTACAAAAATTTTTGCATTGTGTTTGTGTTCATCTATGGATTTTAGGCCTATTTATTATGGCTTCATCGTTGACCGATTAATTTTTTTGAAATTAAGAGCAGTTATTAATACCATATTAAAGTTAGAAAATGGAGTCGAGGCAAAATCATTGAGTATACCCTCTGGCTTTTCGTAAAGTATTCGTGAGTTATTATAATTTGAATTCAATTTAGTTGTGGACAATTTTTAGAGATAATAAAGTTTTATACATTTCTTTTAAAGCGTTGGAATGGACTTGAAAAAATTGCTACTTATGGTCTATCAATTATTATATTCAACTTGTCTTCAAATAAAGAGCCTTGTTTGTCATTATTGAAAATCCAAACTAACGAAAAAGAAACCAAGTAGGTGCGTTTATAAATAGGAACAAATGTTGATTTTGAAGAACGAAGTCATTATCTAATGAATTTATATGGAAGAAAAATTGAAGTACTTTTATCAATAAGTGATGATTGATGAGTGAGTGAAGCTTGAAATAATATGACATTGATCTACAGCACATATATATGTAATTTCTGTTTACTACTTTCACGCAAATTCAACGAACATTGAACAGACCCTAGTAATAGCTGTGAACTTGAAGATGAGACTCAGGGCCGGAGGTACAATCAGAGCTTATTTGGGGCTCAAACAAAAACCAAGTCAATTTGAAAAAAATAGGATGTGCAATGCAAGTTCAAAAGCTATATTCATTCTTAGTGGAGCTACGGACATGTTAGAACATGTTTGTTTCAACAAAGAATTTCTATTTGTTCTGTGATTGGCTATGTCATCCAAAACTTGACCTGCGTGATTGGTCAGTGGCTGATCCGCAAATTTTCCAAATTCACTTCGGTAGAGAAAATGAAAATGTGTACCACAATAAAAAATCCACCCCAACCCTGAATTATGAATTAAATGAAAACTTAGCAAGAATGATCAACTATAGACATTTGAAGAGTCAGATTCCAAAAATTGCTAGTGTATTTGGGTGATAAAAATTGATGCCTGTAAAACTGTGTTATGTAATTTGTCATACATACGTGGTATACGTTTTGCTGATCTTGTTGTAGTTTCGTTTACCCAGAAGTTGCATTTAGTACCTTTCCGAATCGTATTTTCATTTGTTTTAGTTAGTTTTGTGCCTGTTTTCAATTTTATATTCAGCACATCGTCCCTGTTCTTATAAAACCGCGCAAGTCGACTTTTGACAATTTTCATGTTTTTCCTGATTCTTGGACAGAAAAAATCGAGAAATTGGCCCAGACTAAAATCAGCAGCCGAAAAAAAAAGTACTTTACTAAAAAGCCTAAAAAAAAAAAACTGAAGTGTTATAAAACTACTTCACCCTTGCAATAAATCAGTTTTAAAGGAAAATTTTATTCACAATGATGTTGAATTTATCATTTGCTTTCAAAGTAAAGGAAAAGATAATCACTGAAATAATAAATCCTAATTACCCAAAGACAATGTGCTTGTGACCCGAGGTACGAGTAATAAAATCTTTCTCAATCTTTCGAGAAATTTCTGATTTGAATATAATGCAAACTTCCTTATCTTTCGTTAATAAGATCAAAATAATTTCGCTCGTACATAATGGGCCATAAACGTATCAGTGCGTATAACTTGATGGAAATTTTTGGAAAAATTTTCAGTCTCCTATATCACAATTTCTAAATGATTATTTTTACACGTGAAGAATGTTACATGCAATTCAGATATATGTATTATTAAAAAAAGAAAGAAAAAAAAATTCTAGACGAGAAATTGTTTAATTGAAATATGTATTGTACTCGTATAAGTACCTATAAAGTAACGAGAGTGAATTTTTAAAAATATTTTTACTTTTTGACCACACTTATTAGAAAATTTTCCATAACTGTCCAAATATGATGGAGTACCTACCTTTAAAATTGAAATAGTATAAATTTACGTGAAGTTCGAACGTCATATTTTATTTTAAAATAAAATCTTAGCAGCAATTCGACACGTGATTTATATACTGTAGGTATTACTATGATAAACATTTCATTTTACGTATAAGTTCATACACTTTCTAGAAAAAAGGCACGAATATATAGTTATAACATTATTAACTCCTAAACTGCATTCTTCAAGTCTCCGTGATGCATGTACTTTTCGCACTTGGAAAATACTGAACTACCTTCATTGAAACTTTATAATGAAAAAGGTTGCTCAAATGTGTAGACTAGTTTGTCCAAATTTATTTAATTTATTTATGGTGACAGAAAAATACTTTAAACTTTGTGGTTTATCAAAAATGTTTCTCTCGATTCTTTGAGTACCTACACAGACAATGCATCAGTACCTACGCATAATATGATTTCAAAATGGTATCTCAAGTGTTGATAGTTAATACGCAAAAATGGTGATATGATTGAAATTAATCTGGTGTAAATGGGTACGGGTGAGTAATTTCTCGAAGTATGAGTTCAAAATACTTTGACTCGAGAGTTCTTCAAGTACTTTTGCACACGTGATTTTATTTTATAATCTACTAATGGTGGTAAATGAGACAATGACACTGATTGAACAAAAATAAGTTTATTCTAAACTCAACCGCATCATTTGCGTCTGTGTATAGGTATACCAGTAGGGTCTAGTTAATAAGATGAAAGCAAACAGCTTTTCACCGTGAAAACCTGCTAAATATAATCAAGTTTACTTCACCCAACTATTTATTATGAAAACCTGATAAATAAGTTTCAGAATCCCTACATGTGTCTGTCGTCACCAAAGGAAAAGGTGGACCATATAAGGTATAGCTATGTAAATCTTTTTTTTTTCTTTTTTTTTTTCACTCGGCAGCTATCAGCCATTGATACACATTCGACATATTTTTATACCAGTGATGACAAAATATTAATTTTGTGATTTTTAAAATGCCAAAAACATAAAAATTTCACTTATTATTTCATTCTAAGCTACCTGACGTATAATTACATTTTATTTTCCTGGAACCTTTGTGGAACTTATAAATATGCAAAATCAGGGAACTTAAAATAAAAAATACAAATGAAAATTTTGAAACCCGTACTTCAGTGCTTTTTAGAATTCTTGGAAAAGATTATACTGCAATTTCAAAAAATGGTTTAGCCCTCTACTACTCAGTCACTCAGTTCTGATCCGATTGATTTGAATCTTTGGCAAAATGTAGGTGAAGAATACCTGGGGAGGTCGTTTCGCAGATATTCAACATTGGAATTAGTTTTCATACTTATGATATGCTAAAAAATTCCTTTTTTTTAAGCTTCATTTAAAAAAATTGAAATAAAATTTTACAATTCTACTAAATGATCTCCCCAGAACCATCATTGCCGAAAGTCTCGGACGAGTCGTTGCAGAATTAAGTATTTGACGAGCTGGTGCACAAAAAGATTTTTTTTTGCAATTATATTGGACTACAGTTACAATTAAACAAAGAAGAATAAAGATGAACTGATCTGTAGTTAACAGACTAAGAAGTATTTTTTTAATGATTATACTGTAGTGCTACTTACAGACTATATTCGAGTTGTAGGTAGCTCATAATTGAAGCTTAAAATATCAATTTTTCAAGTTTGAGGTTAAACTATTTTTTACTGAAAAGGATTTTATGTGCAAATAGAAATTGTAGAAGGTACGCTAGCTACCAAATCCTTTATCTAAATAAAATGATAAATCAAATACTCGTACCTAATACCTATTAGATACTTTATTTCGTTTCCTAGCGAATACTAAAGCAACAAACAACACATTCTATGAATGAATGAGTAGGTATTTTTTAATTTTGCCAAGAATAGCCACTTTACTCCTTCTTTACATATGTACGAGTAATAGGTAGCCTAATCACTTTTTAATCTCTTATGATGCGGATAAAAATGTAAACATCAATCAACGTGATAGAACTTTTTTTCTTTATTTCAACAAGTTATTTGTGTAATGTCAGTCATATCAACTGAAAAAGAGATATCGATAAGCAATTTTATAATTTCGGTAAGATTGAAAAAATTGTTCATATCAATTATTATCGGCATAATGTTATGTTGGCATGTGTACATAATATTGTTCTATAACTTTTTTTTTTTAGCTCTTGAAATTTTCTAGAAGTTTTCTACTGGCTATGATAGAATAAATAAATTAAAATGAAAAGTGCAGGTACAGTGGTGGAAAGTATAGAATCTGGTGATGCTCATATAGATTTCAAGGATGTGAATTACACGTCCTTGCCGAATGGTATTAAAAACAAAGATGACGAATATACCAGGAGCTATTCAGTTGAATCCATCCATGATCTCAAAGGATTGAAGGAAACTACGTGAGTCTTTTTTTTTTTCCAATGTGCAAAATTAGAATACATTGGTAGCATGTAAGACTTATTTTTTGGATTACTTACACGATTTTGCAGATACTTTGAAACATTAACACATTTAATAAAAGGAAATGTAGGTTGTGGAATCCTTGGATTGGGTATGGCATTTAAGAATGGAGGTTTGTTGTTCTCGATAGTCTTAATTTTGATAATTGCCGTACTTTCTGGTTACAATCAATTCTTACTGGTAAGATCTTCAACTTTTTAAATTAATTTTTTGATTTTTAATTGTGAAATTTTATTTATATTAGTGTAAAGATTTACAATATTCATAAAAGGAGAGAAGAGCCAATATAATTCTTTTGCCATAATTGACTCGTCGTGATTCTTACGTACCTATCCTCGAAAACGTTATACTACAAGTTTTGACTTCCAATTTGGCTTAAAGAACCATTTTATAGACCACATTATAACATAATTATTGTGTTTTTGAAATTTGCTGCCCAAGTTACACCACGATGTAGCTCTATTTTGAACTATACGAGGTGTGGCAATTGAGTTACGAGAATTTTTTCTATCATTTTTTGTTACAACACCAATATAATGTGCCATCTGGGAATTGAAAATTTACAGTTGCAGACACACAATCCGTTAAAATATTGTAGTTGAGTTGTAAAAATGTGAAGTGCTCGAGCTTTTTTTTTGAGCGTCGCGAAAAAGTGAGTGACTTGAGATTTGAACAAAGGATCTGCGGCTCACCCAAGGAGGGAAGGGGCTAAAGTCTTTTCCCTTGGACGTCGATTACCATTAAAAAAAAAAAAACACTGAATAATAAACACCTTCCTCGCTCTGTGAAGATTTTTCATGGATTTTCTGTTTTTTGTGATGACTTCGTTCTTGCAAAGAGTAGTCATTGAATTTCTGGTAAAACGAGGCAGATTCTGGTATTGGTAAATCCTTGTGCAGCTTTGATTTGACTCCATGCAACTTTTTCTCTTTTCCCTAGACGAAGTTTCACCTCAAAGGCCCATTTTGAGGATATCTCTGCTGTGCAAAAGGCTATAGCAGTGTTCTTGAAGGCCTATCTTTGGATATTGTAATGTATGAAATGTTTTCAGGTATGAGAGTGGTGGTAGTAAAGATGCTTAGATTTAAGAGGGGAGTATTGTGAAGTGCATAGTGATATTCATGTATAAAATTATTTAATATTCCTACGTTATTAATTCTGGTTTTTATATTGCCATACCTCGATTGTATAAGACTGTAAATGATAAATTTCAATAAAGGCTGGATTCAAGATTTCAAAGAGCAGCATATACTTATAAACCAAGAGGTGGGAGTTTTTCTTTTTTTTTCAATGATGTAATGGGACATAAATATTCCCTTCACATCTATAAGAAAATATGAATTAGATCATTGCTCAGCAACAATTGATCAGCACTGAAGGCAGTGGTGCAGCCCAGAGGGTCTAAGGAGACTGAAGTTTCAACACCTATGGCCACGAAACATCGAAAAAAGCAAGACTGAATAAAAAAGTTTTGAATTTTTGGCAAAATTTCTGTCTTTGCGACTAACCTGAAATACCTACTTGTATTTCTAATAGCTAAGTGCTCAACTGCGTGTTTTACAAATTTTGCAGATAAAAATGGCAAATGATTTCAAACGGAAGTATAATCGGTCAAGTATTTCCTTCAGTGAAACGATTGGCATAGTATTTGAAAATGGACCGCCAATTTTTAAAAAATTATCATCATTAATCAGGTTGGTCCATGACCTGCACCTTTATAATTCGTTTGTAATCGTATCAAATTTAATACGTCGTAGATTATTCAGGTTTTCTTGACCTATTTATTGTGTAAAAAATTCATAAACAAAGCACCGCAGAAAAGTAGCAAAGAAGTGGGTAGATAACTAAACGTAAATAGTATAGGCTACCTAATTGAATTTGGAAACTAAAGACAATGAAACCTGTTGTACTTCTCGATCAACTTCGAGAAAATACTGTTTGGTATTTTTCCCAAACTAATATCAACTCGAGCCAGTAATGAAAATAAGTACCTACATGTATTATATTTAGTGTCCAACAAATATTTATACTACACTTGATTCTTTCTCGCATGATAGGTAGATCTTTTTATAATAGAGCTACGATTATAGCTAGTCTACCATGTGAATTAATTTTTTTCATATTTTCCTTTCGTTTCATTCAATCAGTGTGAAGGAAAACTACTGGCTAAAAATAAAAAATAAAAATACTTAGTTTCGAACTGGACGGTTGATTAATAACGCAAAAACCAAAAGAAAATTTCCATTGTAAACCGAGTTTTAGCTGTATTGTAGCGAATTTATTATATACTCAAACCTAAAGAAATTTTGGGCGGTGTTGGGGATAATAGACACAGTTACAAGTTTTACAAGTATTTAAACATGACTTTTATTTAAACGTAAATGTCGACCAAGACACTGACATAGGTGCAGACGATTGAGAAAAACAGTTAAAGACCAAATGAGCAGAAAAATTTAGACTAAATTACCAAGTAGGTAGACTAATTTTGAGAAAATATAATATCAACTACTTGGGAAAAAAATATAAATTTAGTAGAAAAAATTCCACATAGAAAAATAAAGAAATTAGTAAACTGAGAATAAAAATAGTACTTTTTATTCGGCAAAAACTTATTCAGCCAAAATCAATGGGATCATGTAGATTACTAAGGACATTTCAGGGTTACCTTTTTATACGATTTTATTCAACTCGTTTCCAGGCAAATGAATGTAAAGATCAGTTGGCCAATTAGCTGGAAGCTCTGTTATCGTGAGTGTCAGAACCAGTTAGCTCTATTATTATAAATTTTAAAGTCTCGGTGAAATATTTTAGAAAACTCAAAAATACCGACTGAAACTTGAGGAAGAAATGGCTTATAATGAGTAGGGGTATTAAAAGACAAAAAAAAATTAACGAGTAAGAAATCATGGTAAAAAGGTGTCATCTGCATATTTTTGAATATTGCTCAGTTATATTCCCCAAAATATAAGATTTTATGAAGAACCAAATAGGTACTAAGAACACTTTGAATAAATCATTTTCAATTGCCATTAACTACGAGTATAATTTGTAATTTGAATCATACATGGTGGCGTGTATAGGTGGATTTCGCTCGATACACTGGGGGCAGGGAGCTGTCAATTTCTCCACTGGTAAACAAAAAACTCAAAATTTTATCGCACGAAAAAAAATAAACCTTGATAAGGCGTTTGAAGAAAGGGGAACAATTGAGAATTAGTTCGTCACTTTTACTGATCTATGTGTAGTACGAAATAATTTTTAAATAAAAAAATTTATGAGTTTGCTAAGAATAGATCAAAATTTCAGTCGTTTTCTACATTTTTGCAATTAAAAATAAAGTTTGTATGTAGTTTCAGTAGCGTCTGGTCTGGGTGTGCAAGGTGTTCACTGCATACCCAACCAAATTAAAAAAAAAAGAAAATTCATTATCATTAAATAATAAGTTACTATTAAATGAGAAAACAGAATAGAAAGTAGAATGTAAGCGAATTTTTAAAAAACAAAAAGAAATGAGAAGAGAATGCCACAAAAATGCCCCCAAAAAAGAGAAAAAAACTGAAAAATTTTCCTTCAGCACTGCGCGCAAATAATAAACTCAACTGAGTGAGTGTTGTTGAATTGGTTGTTCATATTTTACGATGAACGCTTTGACATAACTGCAATGGGCAGAAATTATGTTGAGAGGAAAGAGGAGTTCTTGTGAATAGTATACGGCAGGGTGTTCAGTCAGTTTATACATATGAATGTATGCGCACTTATATTCTTGTGCACTTGTATTCTTGCGCTTCTTCTTTTTCTCCTTCCTTCAAAATTTTCGTCAACAGCTGAAGATCCTCTTCTGTTTTCAGTTTTGTATTTTAAATTTTTTCCCCCTCAATTTCCATCATTTTGTGGCCGCGGGGGGCAGGGCGGGGAAGAGGAGGAGAAGGAAGGGTTTGATTTTTGGAGTTGAACACCCGAAAAATACTACCATGCAACGCCACTGTGTAGTTTGAATTAAAGATTTGGTATTTACAAAGGAACAAAATACTTTTTATACTTGTTCAATACCCACCGACAATACGACAATACAACAATACGTAGAAATTTATTTTATTTATTTGTTTCAGAAAATTAATCAATTTCTTCCTGATCGCTACTCAGTTGGGATCATGTTGTGTTTATATAATATTCTTATCTCAGTCACTTGAACAGGTTAAAAATTGTAAAATGTATAGATATCTAAACTCATTATCACTATACGTAGAATAAGAATTTATTTTAGTGATCCTTTGCATAAGTTTCTTTCTCATAACAAAAAAAAACAATTATACCTACTTATTAGAAAAGAACTCCAGATACCTTACATATCAATATAATTGAATTAATGTTCTGCCAAAGTGAGAATATTTTTCAACAAAAAACCTAACATATACGAGGCGTGTTCCAAAAGTCGGTTCGCACCCCCCACCGATTGAAAACTAAGAGTGATGAAGACATGCAACCGGTTTTATTGGAAAGAACAGGCTTAAATATGTTATTTAAAATGATTTTCCAGGCAATCGAGATACCTATTTCAGCACAATTAAGTTCTTGAGTATAATGTTCCAAAAATTTCCTGTCCAAATTTTGATAAAAATTTTGTACCTCCTCACAAATTCCACCTTCATTTGCAAATTTTTTCCTTCTAATTTGATTTTCAATCCCTGGAACAGATTTTATTTGGATGGGGCAAGGTCTGGTGAATCAGTGGGGTGGGGACAGGTCTCCCTCTTCAAGTTTTTTACGTGGCGCATACAGAAACTTGCAGAATAAGACTGTATTTGCCATGCAAAAATTTAATTTTTCTCATCGTCTGAAAAATGTGCGAGTGTGTGTTGGTGTAAAGAAGTAACGTGTATTAACGTCTGCCTTTGTCCAACACAAGACATGAACCTACACAAGCGTGCTCAGATGCACACAGATACACACACACGCGCGCACCACTGTTTCATTTGGTTTTTTTGGTTTTTGTCGTACTTCATCATATCATTTCATTTAGATTTTCCAACGGGGCACACTCCCCATACGTTCTCATGTGCATAGGCATTATGGATGCGTGTTGCCATCTTGTGGCTGTCAAGTTTGGTTCATCAAAGTGAGAAAAAACTGACTAACCCCGCACCCCACATTTGGAGGACACAGTTTTTGGGTTATTCATTTTCAAAATGTCATTACTCATGAATAAATCACAGTAGGGCAGCAAAATTTATACTGTGTTATCGTTTGACGTCCCTGATGCTCTGGTAAAAATTTCGTTGCATCAGTGTGACCAGGGAAGGAGATATGAAAAATGCGAACTGACTTTTGGAACGCGCCTCGTATCTGTGTATGAACGCTATTATGCAAGAAGAGGATAAGTCGATTCTCATATAATGATAACTTCTTTGATTAGTGATAAATGACTGATTAGTGATCGTTTAATTGATGTAAATACGTTCTACGCGTATCAGTGGTGAACGACCTTAGGATTTTCATTTTTTTGCAAACCTTGTAAACTGTAAAAATCATAGTTGTTCGTCATTTTTTCAATAAAATCTGATGTCTGTGGTGGGGGGTGGGGGAGTTTCTGCCCCCAGTCTGTCCGTGGGTGCGGCACTGAGTAGATTATACTACACTAAAATGGCTTCTAAGAGTTTGATTCTTCCTGCTGTACTTCGTTTTGTACAGTTCCGAAAATGTTGGACTTATCCCTTTTAAAATTTTTCAGTTAAAATTTAAATTATTGCTACTCAAGAAGGGGATAAGTCCTTCCAGTCGAATTTTTTTTTTCCAGCTCCAGAAATGAGATACAAACGTAAAATTGCTAGGATGTACTCCCTATAAGGTTGTCCCTCCAACTTTATACACCCAAAAATTTGCTAGCTCAGCCCAATATAATGGGATTGGTTTTTTTTACTATCCTGTAAAATTCGAAAAAGTGGACTTAATCCCCTTCTTGCAAAGCATACCTATTCATATATAAATACAAAAAATAATCAATTAAAAACGTGTATAGGTATAGGTAATCGCAGAGGCAGTCAATTTCATAACATTGTTCAAAAATACAAAAAAAATTGAATAAGGCAGTCTGATAAAAAATCTCATTAAAGTTATCTAAATTTTTTTCTTTTAATCAATTTTTTCTCGAATTTTAAAGAAATTAGCTACCTAATGAAAACCGGTAGTATCAAATCTGCTCCTAAAACTGCATCAAATCGAAAACATAAAAATTTTTTTTTGGACCGGTATCAGACCTTGAATTTTTGTTTTTTCAAGTTATTTTATGAGACAGGTGAATTTTCTGATTTCAGCGGGTTTTCCTTTCACATTCCTTTCTAAAGAATTTTTTGCCACATTTCTAGTAGGCCTAAATACAATTATATATGTATAATTTAATCAATAAAATCAGTAAAAAAATTAGATTAGTCCCAGGTTACGAGTATAGTGAATATTCGTTAATTAGGATTTTATGGATATTGGATATGTTTCTTAAACAGAAATTGTCAACGCCGAAATGTTAATATTGTTATTTTCATTTTAGGAGAAAAGAACATTAATCTGATTTGAAAATCTCATTCGTGGGGTGACATGGGAAAATGTAAATATCACAATATCTACATTCAAGCCAAAGAGCGTTTCGAAAAACAAAAAAAGAATTCTTGCATTCAGATCGTCATGATAATTATTTCAAATATTATTGCTCTCGATTTTTTTTTCCTGAATTTTTCTAATGAGACCGTGTGAAAGGGCAGGTTCTCTTCAGTTGAAGACGAATAAAAAACGAACATCAGTTTTTTCTAGTTCTGGTATATTTTCTTTCGATAGGTCACATTTTCATTGAATATTGAATTTAAAAAAAAAATACGACTCATAAAGTAAAATTGCTTTGAAAATTTTATCTAGGTACATTTTTTGTCTTTGTTTTCAACAAATGCGAAATTACTTAGTTGTACCTGAAGATTTTTCTTATTTTTCAATAGATTATGTAGTTACTTTCAATAATATTAATTTGTGTTGATTTATGTTATCTTCTTTTTGAACATGAATATTAAAATTGAAGTTGTTATTTCTTATCTACTAATTTTTTTTTTTTTTGTGAGAACTGAAGCTTGAGTTTTCATAAAGTTTTCTTTGTATATAGGTGCTCAGTTGTTACGACATTAGGATAAATATTCATCTCTTAATGGTGGTGGTATTACCTTTCATCTGGTTGACAGCCCTGATAAGACACCTTAAGTATATTGTACCATTGTCGACAGTTGCTAATTTTTCAACATTAGCATCCCTTACTCTGATTATGCACACCAGTTTATCGAACCTTGAGCCTATATCAACGAGAGAAATGGTAGGACGTGTAGAAAATTTTCCAGTGTGCCTCGCAACAATGGTTTTTGCCATGGAAGGAATTAATTTGGTACGTATTATAATTATTATCGTATAGGTCTACCCTGCAAACCGCACCATGACATACCAATACTTATAGGTATAAGGACGTGACTCGAGATATTATCACAAAATCGATCTAGGCTATGTCTTTTCTAAAAAATATAGCCGAGTTTCAGCTCGAAGCTCAGTCAAAGAATATGCCTGACCTTTTAGTCGAAGCAATGATTACCTCTCTTATTGGTCATATATAGTTATACCTCATTATTATAGCTTCAATCATTTCTATAGACAGGGTAGTATCATGGCATAATTTTTTTCCAGAATTCTTTCACACGGTTAACGAATTCAAAATATTTTTTTTTAGACTTTGCCATTGGAACAAAACATGAAAAACAGAAAAAAATTTCTTGGTTTATCCGGCGTTTTGAATATATCTATAGTTACTGTTAGTGTATTATTGGTTTGCGTTGGTTTCTTTGGATACTGGAAATTTGGAGACGCGGTGGAGCCTAGCTTGACAAAGAATTTACGAGTGAAAGAGAGTTTGTAAGTAAAAATAAATGAAATTCTATAAAACCTATGACATAGAAAGAAAAATAAGACTATCGTCTTATGGGGCGACTTAACACACTTTTTTTTATGTTTTTCAACTTTGTCCTTTAATAACTCCTCCAATTTTTAAGCTACTGAAGTGAATTTGGTTCTAAAATTTTGGTCCAATATTTCTCAACACATTTGTAAAAAAAAGTTTGAGTTTGTAGTCTTCCTTCTATTTTTTATGATTTTTCAAAAAATTTGTGTATAGTTAATTCTCAATGGGGCGACTTTACACGTCAATTTGTTATTGACGGGTTATTGATGGGTGGAAGGCAAAATTTGAGGATGTTTTTACTCAGGCATACGATAGAAAAGAAACTAGTTACGTACCAACTTCAACCGTGTGAAACCGAACTGAATATACGAATAAGAAAAAGAAAAAAAACCATATCGCCGCTTTAGATTTTTCTTGTTCTGCTTGTGGGTGAAGTGAGGTAGGGGCGGCGATCTTTTTTTTCTTTTCCTCCTTCTACCTGCTTCTATCCAAATCGTATTTCGGTTTTAATTTTTGCCTGGCAATTTATTTATCGGGATAAAACGAAGTGGGTAAAGTCGTCCCTTGAATGAAAAGTCACCCTGTTCGACACTGAAGGATACTTGAACTTCAAATTCAAGGGTGTAGATTACAAAAACACAATTATTAAAAAATCTAAGTTAAAGTAGAATAGTATATCTGGTTAACAATCCGTTTAAGTAGTAACCAGTATTTGTAATATTGGCTATTAGAATACCAAATTACTAACTTCGGTCTAATGGAAATCCTATGAAAATTCTGTACTTGCATTCAGTTAAATGCATTTTTATTTTTGCAGATTGTCTCAAATAGTGCTTATCGCCATGATGATTGGTATTCTCTGCACTTACGCACTACAATTTTTCATTCCTATAATGGTAATTATGCCAATAATTAATAATTATGCAGCTAAGTGGCCATATAACAGTTACCACGTATACGAATACATGCTGAGGACAACTTTAGTTCTGATTACATGTGAGTTATCATAAAATTCGTAGCCTGTTTCGTTTCTTGAAAAACTGACTTTTTGGAGCAGAAAACAAAGCTCTGGCATTTGTATGTCGCGTCGCAGCGTCTCTTCATTCAAAACTATACTTGAAATGAAAAAAATATAAAAATAATGAATAGCAATCCTCATTTTTCAAAAGTAAAAAGAATAAAATATGCAGAATAAAAATATAAAGTTAACAAATTATTTTCATTTTTATCATATACCTTATTAATTTAATACCTAGTAATTTAATCTTTACCTTAATAAAAAATTTTAAATTTGGATTTTTTTTTGGTGGAAGTACGAGAAATAAAATAAGGATGAAGTTCATAAGAATTTGGATTATAGCTGGATAATTAAAATTATTGTCGTCTGGTTTATTTGTATTTGATTTTCGAATTTCCTGAAATTTGGACCAAATACGAGTCTTTCTTCTATTTCTCTAAATAATTTTTTTTTTTTCAGTTTTAATGGCACAAGTTATACCTCATTTTGATCTCTTTTGTTCATTGATTGGTGCCGTTGGAGGTAGTTGCCTAGCCTTCGTATTTTGTCCAATAGCCGATTTGCTGATCAGGCAGAAAGCAGATTACGGAAAATTTTATTGGACATTAATTTTAGCAGTATTCTCATTATTCTTTGGACTATTAGTATTTTTATTTGGAACAGCTATAACTTGTAAAGAAATTTATCTTGCTTTATATAAGGATCTGCATTTGGAAAATGTCTAATTTTTTTTTTTACATATTTATGTACCGTGTACCTATTATTACATTTTTGATAAGTTTATTATTTTTCGAAATATTATTTTTAGCTCACATACTAAGGCTATTTCATGCTCAAGTCGAGGTCACAGCTGACCAAGAAGACTAGGCTACCTTCATGATTTTGTTTTACGTTGTTCAACAATGTAACATGCAAGTACTTTAGACATAGAGTTCCTCTGGAGTGTTGAAATTCATGTTTATTGCTTTGCTACGTTTAGTTAATGAAATAGAGCAAACATGCTATATTCGTGGAACTCACTGGTTTGTACAGTCAATACTATTTAGTTAGAAAATAGAGGCAGGGTCTTGGTTCGAATGGTATCTATAATTGTTTTTAATTATTTGGATGATTATTGATTATTATTTTTATTGACGAATGAGGAAGTTTTATTAGGTCAAATTCAATAGTTATATTTTTTTGCCTGATAGACGAGAGCTTTGACAGATTGCTCATCTTTCCCTATGCTTCATTATTCCCTTTTTACAGTAAGTAGGGCTTGTTGTATGGAACAATCCAACCTTGGAACTCAATTTTTGAAAAAGTAGATTAATTCCCTTCTTGCCTTTTCGAGACCAAAATTGAAATTCCGGCCGGCTAAATGGGAATTTGAATTTCAGAGAAATAAGAGGCTGACTTAATGGGAGGCGACTTGTTAGCCTTATTTGGGACTTGTTAGCTTTGCATATCCTGTTCAGACAAACTAAGAAATAAAATTTCACCATTTATTCAAAGTGACTACTGTAAAATTAGCAACCCTTCTGCAATCCGTAAGATGAGAAATGGACAAACAATTTTTCTTGCCTCGAGTCCACATTAGGGTTTTTGACAGGTGACTAATTTATCTGACCAAAATGTGGCGATAATGAAAAAAAATTTTAATTTGTAAAAATGCCGACAGATAAAACGAGTATACTTGACCTATATTTATAAAATTGTTAAACAAAACAATAAAACTGAATTTAAAAAAATGAAACTGTTAAAATTAAAAGAAGAATACACAAAAACATGAAGATACACAAAATGGATGGATATGGTAGGTAGCATACACTTCTCATCAACACAATTGTCATAGACAAAACAAAACATTCACTGAAATTACATTCAAGTAGGAAACATTTGTAATAAAATAATTTGCAGTTTTAAAAAATCGTATTTAAATTTAAAAAAAAATACACATAATTATCACAACATATAATTTGAAACGTGGATTTAAAAATATGCCTCCTAAGTCTGCGAAAAAATAATAATAAAAAATAATAACTGAATAATAGCAAGGACCATAAAAAATCATTTTTTTGAAAAATGATTGACTTTTGAAGTTATTAAAAAAAGGTAACAATTTAAAATTGATCACAAACGATGATATTTTTCACAACAGTCAATACATACTTTAATAGCAAACACGTAAACTAAAACTATTATTCTATCTGGAAAATCAACTTCCAACAACTTATAAGAATATGAAACAAAATGCAATTAAAAAATTAAACAGAAAATTTAGTACCGAAGTACTACTTAAACTCTTTGTTTTGTGCGATTTCATATTTTTTTTTTTTTTTTTAAATACGAAAGTAATATTTAAAAAATGCATCAGTGTCAAACACACCGGCTCAAGGTCAAAAACTGTCGGGTCCCCTAAAAAATTATCACCTACATTTTGGTTGATTAACAACATCAGCAACCAAAACATCGTTTGAGCGAAAAAAATTGGGTGGTAACTTTCTTGGA
Organism: Parthenolecanium corni; assembly: GCA_038050395.1. Lineage (NCBI taxonomy): Eukaryota > Metazoa > Arthropoda > Insecta > Hemiptera > Coccidae > Parthenolecanium > Parthenolecanium corni. Next base: position 3,434,587 of record JBBCAQ010000038.1, on the reverse strand, counting down.
ATTCGGCAGGTTTTAGCCTCAGAAACTCGATGCTTCTTTGCCATTTTTTTATCAACGTAAAACTGGAAAATGTTAAATATAAACCTATGAATACAGTCGTTGGAAATTTCAGTGATGTTAATCATTTTTATAAATTCTAAAGTTGCAACTTCTTTTTTTTTCCAGAATGATAGATCACGAAATTAAAAATTAGCTACATTTGCATGATTCCTTCTCCTCACCCCAACCCGTCAAAATTCGTACATAATTCTTTTTGTTATGCTTACAAAATTTGATCCGTATGATTATCCGTGTTTCTTATTCATCTAGGAATATTTCTATACAGCATACAATGCAAACAAAATTAAATTTGATATCAATACTGATTATTACAGTATTACAGTCACAAAGCACTGCGGTAACAGCAGCTTTTGTAAGTGTGTACATACTCCTATAGCTACAAATATTCTTACATATATAAGGCACATCAAGTAAATAATACTGAACTTGGGTCTTCATTACCCAACTGTCTAACATATCGAAGAACATCTTTCTTTGTGATGATACCGAGCAAACGGCTGTAACACATCAATATTGAATAAATATAAAACGCTAATCATTATTAATGTCAGTTTTTGAAATAAACATTCAAATTATTGTAATTAAACGTGAGCGTTGCAAAAGGCGTCCAGTTCAAAATACCAACTTTTTAAATAAATTTCAATTAAGTACAAGTATAGCCTACGTGTTTTTGAAGCGATCACGTCAGAATTATCTGAGATGAACTCATTATAACTATACCCGTATTGCAACATTGTACGAGTATACGCACTTTAAATACAATAAGAATGATGAAATACAGAACACAGTTCATAAGCACTTTTAAAAAGTTGAAAATATTGTCTAAAATAAAGCCGCACTCAATCAAATCAAATAAAAATGGGATTCCTGCGTTTACTGATATCTAGTTTTCGAGTGAAACTCTCACCTTTCATTCCTGCTACCAATTCTAAAGTGTGTTTTTGCAGTTTCTTTTTTTTTTCTGAAGTTGCATTCAGAAAGTGGCCAAGTCACGAAATTAATTTCCTACCATGAGATCGAATAGTCTGTTTTATAAAATTTTCCAAAAGTTGATTTCGGGCTCTGAACCTTTTTTTGAATGCGCACGTTCAATTCTTACCCGTTATGTGTGACAAGAGTCTGCCTCAGGCCCAATTTTCTGAACATATCTATCACAGTTTCCATGGGAGTTTGGTCAGTGATAGTGATGGGCGCCATGTCTAAAATTTTTTTCAATTTCAAAAAAGGAGGTGCGTTTATTGATTGTTGCGGTGATGTAGAAGTGAATATGACTATCGCGTGTTCATCGAAGTACTCGTGATTTCGTCTAAAATTCGCTAAAATTAAAGAAAACTTTTCAGTATTGAAGATTGAAAAAATTAATTCCACACAAATAACTAATATTAATAAGGATAAGTGTGTAAGGCGAAAGTTTTGGATTTTTACATAAAAATGAAGTTTCGTACTGTAAATATACTTTTACGAAGATTCTTTATGACTGCAGAAAAATATAGCAAAAAGGGAATAAAAATCGTTTCAATTTCCTAGTAAGTGATTTTGAATTAAATAACTTTTCAGAAAATTAAGTAGGACAAAAAGAATTAAATTTACCTATAGCTAACATGAGATCGCGTTTCAATACATATCCAACTAAATACTGGGATTCCTGAGACACAACTACAGGAAAACCATTGTGATCCGTTCTTTTCATCAGCGATTCTACTTCGGACACGGTCATCGAATCTTGAGTGAGCACATTCAAAGTAGCACCACGTCTGTAAATACCGCAGTGAAATGCATAATCAAGGAAGTGACACATTAGAAACGCTGTATTTGACATTTAAACTTACTTAGGTTGCATCACATCAGCAGCAAGGCCTGTATGAGAAAATTCTTCTTTGCTATCCAAAAATGGATATCCATTTAAACCGATGTGCGCATCGTAGATACCCTGTTTACCCAACGCATCTCCCACCCACTTGCTGGCCATAGCCGCAGCCATTAAAGGAACTATGTAGCGAACACCTCCCGTCAATTCAAACATAATAACCACCAATGACACTGCAATAAGAAGAAATAACTATCAAGCTTCACTCGATCACAGTTTAATTTTAATGTGTTAACATCTTCATAATACTTGAATAGGTACTCTTTAGAAACAACTCAAAAAATGATCTGTGCGCCACACATAGTGCATCAAAAATGTTTGAATGTACTCGTATGTTCTATTCGTGGAAAATTTCCCTATCCATGTACACGTATACTGCTTTAGACAATTAATATTCGAATTTTTGAATTGACCCGTGAAAACAAAGATGTCAACTCATCAAAAAACACAAGAACATTTTCAATTTCATTTCATTTCTCAATTTTTAGGATTAATATTCAATACAAACCTGTCATACGAGTGATTCCTCCCAACACAGCAGCAGCACCCACCATAGCGTATAATCCTGGAGTAATGCAATCATCTGAATTGTCGCATTCGCCGTTGAAAATCCACAAATGAGGATACCGAAATGCAAGTTGTTGCATCCCTATGCCCACGATTCGGCCGGCAATACTTCCCAAACATAAACTGGGAATGAATAATCCGCACGGTATTTTGATGCCGAATGTAAAAATTACGGTAACCAATTTCAGAACCAGTGTTAGTAACAGCAGCAGTATTGCTCGATAGACGCCAGGACCAGCTTCAGCTGAGGTAGCCGTTTCAAATGAAGTATTATCGCTAACATAAACGTAATCGCTGAAAAATTAATCAAGCAATTAATTTCACTACCACACATTACATGATATGTATCTTCAAAATAAAACTGTGAATGAATCATTTAGGAAAAGAGTTTTACTGTAGTTGATTGCGTGCAACAGATTCCATTTCTAAATTCCCAAAGGGGTTTTAGCAGAGATAAGGGTAGACTGTAAATTCCAAATATTTTAAGGTAAAGGAATATTCAAGAATTCTTACCATAAACCATCAGAACTAGACGGACCGCACTGACTGAACAACAAGTAAATCAACTGACTCATACTCATGCGTGAGTACGGATTAGGAAACGATAGAACTGCAGTAACAGCAGTAATTACCAAAACCTCAGTAACAGGATACTGACCTAGTTTGGTAGCTTTCCTCCTCCGACACCAATAAACGTTTGCTTTAATAAATATGGTCGCAATGCAGCCCTATAAAAACAAATTTTCGAGTTATCGAGTATTGAATATATCGATATAATTATCACATCACAATAATTATAAAATAAATCTAGCGATTAATAAGAGTGAAGAAGTTCCACTTCAAAATGGAAAAATGCTAAGTGATGAATAGAAAGGTATTCAGATGAAAATACAAACTTAAAATTGTTTGAAAAATATCAGAACTTATAAAAGTTAGTCTATATTTAGGCTACAATGATAAGAACCTGAGTAAATCATCGAATGGAGTTGTAAGGCACCAGGAGAAAAATCTTTCTCATGCAAAACCAGTATATTTTCGCAACAATCAAAAAGTACCATACAAATAAATTTGGACTCATAAATTTACTTACACCAATAACACCCAAGCCAATGAAAGGTATTAATTCGAAAAAGTTCCACGGTTTGTTATACTCCACAAAATACAGCACAGAGTGTTCATTGCCGAATGGGTTGATTGATCTTAATACAAAAGCAGCTATCAAGGCACAAAAAAACGATCGCCATAAGGTCTTCAGCGGAAAATAGTAACTAACCTGAATTAAAATGCATAAACGTAGGTCAATAACGGAAACTAGAAAACGTATTTGAATAATAAGATTATCACAGCTTACTTCTTCCAAACTGAAAAGAACACCGCCAATCGGTGCTCCGAAAGCGACAGAAACACCCGCTGCAGCAGCAGCAGACAGAATTTCTCGTTTTTTCGCTTCATTTTTACCGTACTTTGGAAATAAGTACGTTAATATGTTACCTACAAATATTCAGATTTTTAAATCGATAGTAGTTTAGAAAAATAAAAAATTCAAGGAACAGGAACTACCTATACAACTAGCAATGTGCACCATAGGTCCTTCCTTGCCTAAAGTTAAGCCTGCAGAAACGGCTAGCATAATTCCAATTGACTTTATAATTAGCGTCCATTTTCCGAGGTATCCTCGAATGATGAAACCACCGAGAATTGTTTTGATCTAAAATATTTGCAAATCTGTATTAGAAACACACATTTGTCCATTCAGGGAGAGCAATTTGATTACATTAAAGTTACTTCAGGCACTCCGGAGCCGCAAGCGTAAGGAGCAAAAACTCTGACCAATCCTGCAGCCAGAGCTGCGAACGAGAGGGCAAAAATGATGAAAGACAGATAGGAAACGATATACGCCCACAATCCAACACGAGACGAACCAAAAATTTCAGACCACATTCGCCACTATTTTTTCAAAGAGAAAACAAAATATTACAAAAATTCTTAATATCTAAATTACTTCGGGTGAAAAATGCACATTATACCTGAGAACAGTTGCCTTTTACTCCGCCAAATGTGGTCTCATTCGATGACCAACAACACTGTTCCATGTTCAACCAAAACGCATCAGGACAGATACCAAATTTAAGATCACTCATCCACGAGCTGCCTATATCTATAATTCCGGCTACTGTGCCAGTCACAACTCCAACGAGAAAAACGCACAGCCATCCCGACCAAGCATCGTGAGCGCCTTTAACTGTATCCAAAAATGAATTTTTTTTCTTTTTAACAATATATCGATGGCGCATGCGATCTCTGGCAATGTCTCGTTGCCAGTCGATGGTGTGAAAATCTTCGTACTGTCCGATACCAGGGATATCTTCGGAATCTATAAAAAACATCAAAATCGTTTCAATATTACAAATGAGTTGATTAGTATGAAATAACGAAAGCAAAATTAACGCTGAAATAAGTCACGAAAAATAAAATGTGAAGTTATGAAAAATGTCATGCTGAAAGGAAAATAAAAAAAACAGTGCACAAAGAGTTATAATACACATTTTGAAAAAAGTTACTTGAAAATTCAATAAGAAATCAATTTGAAATTAATTTCCTCGAGAACCATATTATAAAGTGCTGACTTTTTATACAAAGCAACGAAAGCAGGGAATATTTTTTGATGAAGCATAGACAAAAAATAGAGGCATGTGCGAGTGCTACGTGACATTTCAAGTAACAGCTCTATAAATTAATTTACAAAACTGCTTTTTCATCAAAGGAAGTGTCAATCACGTGGGTACAAAATTACAAATTTATAAGAGGAAAAAGAAACCTAATGAGAAATCGATATTTCAGAAAGACTCCAACTGATAGAAAGTTGAGAACAGAGATCAAAATTTTTCAAAAGAATTCCACGGAAATTTTAAAATTATTATTTTTCCCACGTAAATTCTCACTTTTTAATTTCTTCTTTAATACAAAATAATTAGATATAATAATTAACGACCTATTTTAGACTTTCTTATTTAACGTAGACTACATTTACATTGATTTTTCATGGAGAACCCGTCTGAATTTCTGACTTACGAAGTTTTAAAACAATATGGAATTGTAAGGCCAGATTACAAAATTAAATTACAATGGTTCAAATATTTACGGTTAGGGATCGGATTTATATGAAAACGCATATTTTTTTGTAATTCACATGGAAAGGTGAGAGTCAGATAGTTTTTCGTTTCACGCCATTCTGATTAAAATAAGCCCAACTTGTTTTCACATATTTCGCATAATTGAGGTATATTTGCATACTTCGACATATTCTACAAAAATTCATGCATATTTCACGAATTACTATTTTCATACTTTAATTTGTGATCTGATCTCTAATGTAATCATAAATTGTGATGTCAGTATCAAGATTTTATACCAAATCGACATTTTAAAATTAAGAATTACCTACTCAATAAAATTGTTTCTTGTTTCGTTCATTCAGAAGTTGTATCTTAAATTATTAGGTAATTGGTATGAAGGTCAAATTTAGCTTTAGCTCAGTTAGCTGAGTAAAACGATACCAATATTGATATTTTTCGCATATTTAAAAAAAAATCATGCATAATTTTGAAAAAAATATGCATACTTAAATTTTAAGCGCATTTTATATGCGCATATTTTCCACTTTTTAGAGCATATTATAAATCCGATCCCTATTTACGGTATTTGGATGCCACACGTATTGGTGATGCAAGGTCAATATTATTTCATTATTTTACGAGGTAGTTATTATAAAATCTAGCGAGTTTTTTTATTTATGAAACCCAAACAAATTTCATTCTAGATAAAAGTTGAACTTATAAGGTTTTCATAAGTTACTACATATTTCTGCGATTGATATGATGGCGGAAACAGGAAGACATTCTCGTCAGTTACAATGATCTGATGGAATAGTTTCGAACTTTAAAAGCTGATTTCTTGCAATGAACTTAAGGTAGAGCTTTTATTTTTTCAAGTTGGAGAGAAACTTATGAAAAATATTTCTTTCATTGATTCCATCCAACGTGAGAACTTTACCTATGCTTTGTAAGCTACATTTCAAAACCCAAAGATAATTTAATTTTCAATGGTAAAAGTGTCTTCCTGTTATTAGTTTATAGTATCTAAGTTTTCATTTGACACTGACGTGTCATGTTTAAAATTGAACTCACACTGTTAAACAAAGATGTTCACCAAAATACTGAAAAGAAATTTGATATGCACTAGAAATTTTCATTTTAAAATCTCAATGATGTACAATAATTGAATGTTAATTAAGAAGAAGAGCTAAAAATGTAAAAACAAAAAAAATAGTAAAAAAAGAAAACTTCCAGAATCTAAAAAATAATTTTTCACTTCAGATTTAGAAACATTATTCAAGAATAATCCATTATATCTCAACACAGATTCATGCATCAACAATAAACAAAAACATTAAAAATACTTTTAAATTCATTAGTAGAATATGAGAAATTTTTTTCATGCAAGAAAGATTCCAACTGTGTTTACAAAATGGGAATGATTTTTGTCTTTTGCATTTGCTTTCAAGTTGAAGTTGAACCAATTATTAATGTATTCGTTAACAACGAATACTTCTTTTGTCAATATTTTTCTGTGTCATGTTCAAGCTCAATGAAGAAACAAAAGCAAGACAAAAATATTTTTATTATAAACCTAACTCGAAAAATTTTCATCTGTTTCTTCACGATGTGTAATCCTCAGCAAATCATCTAAGTCTCTCACTTATTTTTATTTATTTATTTGATACATTCGCCCCTCGTGTGCAACTTAATAAATTCTAGAATATTGACAACGAATTCGATAGACAATATTCAAAATTAAGAGATAAAATAATGTTATATGAAAAGTAACATTAAAGGTAAAACAAAAAAACTCAAGTCTCAGTTAATTATTGTTACATCTTTAATGTGTTAACATCCTCCTGATATTCAGTTAAAAACAACTAAAATAATGAATTAAAAAAACAAACAAAACCCGGGCGCGCATCAGAGTCAACTTCGTTGGCTCATTAACGCGATTCGCGTTTTGTCCAACTTCTTCGATTCTGCTTATCGATTTAAAATTTCGGAATCCAACCCCGCAGCACACATAAAGACGTTAACACATCAAAAACTTTCCAACATGCAAATAAAACAAATAGTTAAGATCCAAATAATGTACACACACGTTAGGTAATAGACAACAGAATAGAACAACACATTTTAGCGCTCTTGGCGTTTTCAATGCATTTAATTATTAAGCTACAGTGCAAAGCATCGATGAACATACGCCATTCAGTGCTCTTATGCGTAAAATTCTCCAAAAAATGAATGATAAATAAAAATTACAGAAAACAACAGTATCACAAGCAATTAACCACTCATTAAAGAACAATTTTTCTATTTAACTCACCATATTGATTTCCTGCATAATCAACTTCATCACCTTAATATGAGAAGGAAGTCAAAATAAAAAATAAATTAAAATTTATCGTAATTAACTTAATCTTATGGATGATCTCAGTTTTGCGATTGAACCAGTATATTCAAACTGATAGAAAATAAAAACAAATTACAAAATATAAATACAAGTTGAGGTATACCTTGAGTAGAAAACTGAAGATCTTTTGGCAAGGTTCCTTCTGCTGTTGTACCGGTTGTGGTTATGTCAACCATATCGTCATCTGAGCTTAAATAACTCGAACGATTTTTGAGTTTTTTCCCCTGAAAAATGAGAAATAAATGAGTAAAACATTATTTTTTAATGTTGAAAGGCAAATCGTAAGTTCTGATTAATTTTGAACGAAGTACCTATGATTAAAAATAAACGTACGATAGGAAATTCAAGTTTTTTAACAAGCTATATTTTCTAATTCAATGTCAGAAATGAGAGAACATAATATAACCAGATGGAATGAGTATTTTTTAAGGAACAATTCAACTCTTTTTATTAATTCCTGCGAACGTAGACTGTAAACAAACTGAAATTGAATAGATGATCAACCATGGGAGCTTTACAAGATTCTAAAAAAAATACATATAAATAGAATTATAACGTCCCAAATTTAGTAGAACTTTAAAAAAGATGTCCATGCTAATCAAAGGGCAATTAATAAGATCAATAATATAAAACACAGAAACAACGCTTCTATTAATTTAATATTGCTGTTAAGCTAATCGTGACCATCGAATTGAACTAGCTATATGCAAGATGTCTAAAATGTCTAATGAAATACTGTAAAATGAGACAATATAAAATGATTACGTTATAACTAACAAGAGCCATTCAAGTTAAACTTGAAACTTTTTCAGGTAGAATCTCACACCACAAAAGGGCATCTCAAGTTCTGAAGAAATGGTGATAATTATTGTGACAATTTAGTCCCAACAAAAAGCAAATTTATGCAAAACTAATAAAGAAAACAGTTTATACCATGATCGGATGGCTGCAATGCACACTATGCACTTCAAAATAAAGCAGATGAAATTAGCGAATTGAGTACCTGAAACAATACAATAAAATTAATTATTTTAAGTGGTATTCTTTAGATAAGAGTGTTCCAGAAACGATATACTTACCATGAAAATTTGTTGTGTGGTTGGCACCTTCACTTTCCATTTAAGTTTACACGAACGAATTCTTTCAAGAATTTGTGATGTTCATTTTGTACTTTCACGATCTTTTACTTTGAACATCATAATATAAAAATAACCTAAAGCTAAAGATTGAAAATAATTCTCATTTTACTTTTTCAAATTCTGATAAAATTGATCATATAATTCATAACGACATGATGGGACAGGGGACAGGGTATTCAACCAAAGTTATATGAAGTACAAACTTCTTCATTTCCAAACTAAAACTCAAACTGGTTTTTAACGTTTTACTTTTTACTTTTTTCCAAATTATTATACTCGAAGCGCTCGGGTCGCGTACTTTGATAAACTCCTTCTTCATAAAAATAAACTCACGCCGCGCTGCAGTGCTGCTCCATCCTTCCATCGTTGAAAGTGAAACTTTATGCTTCTATGATTTTTTTTCTTCTTTCTTGCGAAAATATTTATAAAAAAAAAGTTGCAATCCATTATCCATATCCAATTTGCGATTTGATTTTTCATTTTTGATTAGCCCGAGTTGTATGTTTGTATTAAAGTTTATATTGTATTTTCGAATTCCATCATTGCAATTTGCATTAATAATTTTAATTATAATCAGATATTAATTATGATAATGCGATTTATGAAACTATATCAAACATTTAAATTCGTTAGAAAATGAATCACAGTCATCAAATCGGTTTGTCTGCTGACTAAAATTGCTTCAATTTCTCTAATATGTTCTCATCAATGTATCGCCGATTCAAGTGATGTTAGGAAAATGGTTGAAGCAAGAAGCAATACCCATTACATTGCTCAAACTCAATCAGGTAACTTTTGTTAATACCAATTAAAGCGAATAATATTCTGCGATAGTCTATTACTGTGGTAAAAAAAATCTCATTTCAGGGTGATAGTTCTCACTGAAGCTTGCCTCAGTTCTGAGGTCCACTTACTTCTTTTCTTCTAGAGTTAATTTCAGTTCTATCGGTTTCACCTATAATTGCTGTTGTATTCTTCTCTCACGAGTAATTCAATTTATTTTCATGTTTTGCTCACTTGCTGCTAAATCGCTCATTTTCTCTTCATGTATTTAGATGACTGCAGTTTTGACGAATTTCAAATGCTTATATTTTGTCATAATTGTTCTATGATTTCAGTGACGATGCCTACATCGGCTGATGCCTGTTTGAGTATTGTTCACAGCTTGATGTGCCACAGGCAAGGCTGGGAAAGTGAAAGTTTTGCAAAACGAGCTATCGAAAGTTTAGTGAAGAAACTAAAGGTCTGCATTTTCTTTCAGTGGTATTGAATGGTTTTTGGATTAGGTTTTGGTATAATAGCACTGGTCAACTTTGAGATCATCAGAACAGTCTTACTAATTCTTAGTCCCTTACTGGCAGGTATAACGCATACTCTCAGTTTCTCATGAATTATTCTCTTGAAATAGTTATTTGACACCCAAAAAACAGCTCTCGTACTTTCGTTTTTGCTCCTATTGATATTACTTTAGTCTCCCATCTAATTATTTTTAATGGTTTACCAATTATCTATGAATGTATCTTCTTATTTCTCCAAAAATTTTGTTATTAATATAATATTTTAAACCAGAAATCGATTTTAGTAATTTTAAATCAACCCAAGTTCTTTAAATGAAGCCGTTAACCCTAAAAAAAAGTCTGATTTACCCATGCAAATTTCAGGAAAAACGTGATGAATTGGACAGTTTGATAACTGCAATCACAACGAATGGTTCACATCATACCAAATGTGTTACTATCCAGAGAACGTTGGATGGCAGATTACAGGTTATAAATTTTTTACATCAGCTTTGTAAATTATTTTTTGAACCTTATTTCCCATTTATTAATGTTCTCATGCATTTTTCAGGTGGCAGGAAAAAAAGGATTCCCACACGTTATCTATGCTAAAATTTGGCGATGGCCTGATTTACACAAAAATGAGTTGAAGCATCACAAATTCTGTCAGTACGCTTTTGATTTGAAGCAGGACTCTGTTTGTGTGAATCCTTATCATTATGAAAGAGTCGTATCGCCTGGCATTGGTAAAATTTATTAAAATTATTATTTTCATCATAAATAAAACTGTGCCAGTACTATTGAAATATAGACTGGATCCAGTCGAGATCCCGGAACACAATATGATGATATTGGAGAGCTAAAGTTTCTAATTTTTTCAATTTATTGGAGCACTGAGTATAAATTTCTCAGACTCATACTACTTTTTTCTTGTTAAGCTTTTCAAATCATTAATTTCTTGTCCTACTCAATGAGCTCTATATAGTTTGAGCAAGACTTGGCTATAAGTTTCATTTAATATAACAAAGTACTGCATTACAAAAAGGGAGAAAAATGACTCTTCAGTTCATCACTTACATTTCTATGCTTTCATTTTAGTCCTCCAAAATCTTGGAAATGAGCGTGAACTGTTTTCAATTTTTGAAATTTGAATTCTGGCTCTCTTACTAAAGTTAGAAGTAGAGTCAGACTCTGAATTCCAAACTTAGCTACAATAAATTACAAATCGAGCTGGCTCAGTTCACATTTCTAATAAGCTAGAGAGAGTTAAGCTGGCTTGGGTCATAACTCATACGAGATGTAAAAGGCGGAGCTGACTTCGTTTTTTTTTTACTCAGTCAACTTGAAATTGATGAAATCCTTGGAAAATTATTTGAATATTTTTAGCTTCAGTTCAGACTAAGTATAAAGAATTCCGTTGCCCCTCTAAAGAATAAAAAAATTATAACAAAGAACTGATGAATTTGAGGTAGAAAAAGATATGAAACGTGCCAATGCCTGGCTCCAAAAATTTAAACCCCAGAGGCTCTTCGTATCCGCTCGACTCACCTTTGGCGTGCGTATTATTCATCCTGTATTTATGCGCGTTTCGATATAACTAATATAATTTGGAATAATTCATTGGGTATTGTCTTCAGATTTTTCGGGACTGAGTTTGGAAAATGGTCGACCGAAAGATGAATATTCTGCAACTCCGTCAGGGTCTACCTCAGCTGGCTCGTCCGTTAGCATTGATGTTGATAATCCTGCAGGCCCTGGTACAGTTCAACATCCACCTCATCCACCTCAGTATACTCTTCCTGGCTCGCAGGCAGTAGGTGGTGAGTATTTTTCTTTTAAATCGAAATCAAGTTTGTGTCATAGTTTGAATCCTGGTTTTAACTTCGGACTGGTATTTATCGTAAAGAACATTCTCTTCTGTATTTTATTACATTTTTATATATTTTTGGCATCTCAAGCAGCTGATTAGTTTCATTAAATATTTATTATAATAATTTATTTTTGCATTGCATGTGTAATTTTTATAGTTTGGTATTAGATGAGCTATTTTGTTTGTTTTTTTCAAATGCAGTAACTAGCAAGTTTCTTGGTTTAGGTTTTGCAGATAATCGATTGAATCGGGTTCGTGATGATTTTAGAGAAGATTTTACTGACGTTGATAGTAAACCACCTAATCTTCAACACCTTTCGCATTCAAATCATCCACCTCCACCTTCACATCCTCATTCTTCTCATCCTCCTCTTACCCCTTATCCTTCTAATCATGTTTCTCGCGGGACGTCCCATACTTCACCTCATACACTTGCTCTTAATGCTTCGCTTTCACCACGTCCTGCACCGTATGGTTTGTCCTCAACTTCTACCATAAATAGTAAGTACTCCTGATTTTTTTTCTCAATCTATTTGTTAAAACCATGGGATCTAAGTATTAATTCTTAAAAAAAAAAAAAGTAATTTTTAATTTTTTTATCCTGAACTTGAGTGTTGACATAATAGCATTCATGAAAAATATGTTTTCATTCATATTTGTTCAATAATAATGGTGAGAAAAGTTTTGATGATTTATTGTTCAGTTTAACCTGTTTCTAACCTGTTTCTCAAGTTCTTAACGTGTTTTCATTTGTTTTCAATTTAAATTTTTCTTCCGTCATTTTATTTAATGCAATTTCTTATAATTAAAAATGAAGATTAATTCTTTGAATCTTGAATAGTCATTTCAACTAAATACCTTATTTTGTTTTTGTAGGAAGAAAACAAAAAAAAAAAAAACAAGGAAGAACTTGAGTTTCATTATCTGATTTCTATATTTTAATGTGTTAACCTGCTGAAAATGTGGATAATCCCTTTTTACTTGAGACCATTGCGATTTTAACACATTCAAAAAAGTATCATCTTCAACCAGTAGATGCAATAAAGTTGATAGTTTTCATAATTTCGTTTTGCTTTGCTTTTTTATTTTTAGTATTTTTTGCCAATACGAATCGAAGTAGTGCATGAACATTGTACGAATAGAAAATTGTTTTTAATTTTATATTTGTTGTCTACTTGGTGCTTTGAACGCGTATTGCTGAACGCTTTTGGCACAAGATACAAACCTTTTGTCGAAACATTACCAATATTTCCGTTACAGAGAAAGTCTTTAATGGAATGTGTTAAGGCGAGAAGAGTGAGAGGAAATAAAAGAAAGCTGAAGAAAATCATAATTGTTCTTTCATTATTGAAAATATCTCATTCGCCGACTACTGGAGTATTTGGTAATGTTTTGTTTGTTCGTGCTCATTTAAACACCCGTGTGATCATATTCTGTGTTTACGATGACCTAATGTGTATATTTAATACTTTGTCAGCGTATCATTTCTCTTCAATCGAGTGAAGAATTTGGTAGTGTCAGCATATTATATTTTCGTATAATGTGTACTTAATTCTATGCTTATCAAAATTTCGGGGAATACCATTTTTCCCAATTCTTCATAACTCATTTTATTTTTCTGTAAGAGGGGAGAAGATACTATTGATTTTTTTAAATTTCCATTCGTGAAAAATGTTCTACCAACTATTCCGTATTGAATTGAGAACGGAGAAAAAAGATCAAAAACTTTTTTTTTTCATTGAATAATATCAATTTTTTCTTTTAATTTGCAGAAGGTCCAGTACCTCATAGCGATCAGAATGGATTCGCCCAACCAGTAAATAGTAATGCCAATCCAAATTCACCTAATAGTCATCTAGCTCGTTCAAGTCAAAATGGCAATGGTTTATCGCAAGCGAATTGGACCTCTTCTCCACCTAGTACTTTGATTTATACGCGCTCGATGCAGCCCACGCAGTCAAATTATTGTAAGTTCCGATTCGATTAATTTTCTAAATTCATGATCTTTTTTGAGAATTCTTTCTTCTGCTCTAGGGCCTCATAATGTTTCACAAGATTTAAACTCAGGAACGTACATTTCGAGTCAGCCGCAACCGGAGCACTGGTGCTCCATTGCGTATTTCGAGTTAGACACTCAGGTCGGAGAAACCTTTAAAGTACCATCCTCCTCACCGTCCGTTACTATAGATGGTTATGTAGATCCGTCAGGGGGAAATAGATTTTGTCTCGGTGCTCTTAGTAATGTGCATAGAACTGATCAGAGTGAAAAAGCCAGGTAATTAATTTTCATCAACGATAAACTTGATTATGATTTTTACCAATAAAATAATTTGTTACATTTTCGCTTCCTACGTTTTGCATGATTTTTTATTCACTTGAAATGCTTCTTTCAGATTGCACATTGGAAAAGGTGTAAAATTAGATTTGAAAAATGAGGGCGATGTTTGGATTAACTGTCTTAGTAATCATTCGGTATTCGTGCAGTCATATTATTTAGATCGTGAAGCGGGTCGTGCTCCGGGCGATGCGGTTCATAAAATTTATCCAGAAGCTTACATTAAGGTTATTCAAATAGAATCGGTTTTTACATAATATTTCATTGTCATCTTCATCTTTCAACTGTATTTGTCTTTTATCTTAGGTTTTCGACTTGAAACAGTGTTACCGACAGATGCAACAGCAAGCCATCACCGCTCAGGCCGCTGCAGTGGCTCAAGCGGCAGCAGTATCAGGTCAGATTCCTGGGGCTCCTAGTGTTGGTGGAATAGCAGCTACTGCATTTAGTAAGTTTTGAAGATCACGTTTATCTCTTACCTAACTTGAGTATCATATAGAAATCATAATTACATGTGCCATATCCAATTTATCCACGAAATATGATTATTTCACGTTATCAAACAGTGAAGTGAAATCCTGTTGTCTGATATTTCCAGTGAGTAGTCATTTGTCATGATAGGATCAAGCCCCAGGTTTCGTGACGTTATCTTCTGATAATACGTATGAGAACAAAAATAACTAAATTTTAATTATGTACTGTATTTACAAAAGTTATTATCCTCTCATAAGCAGACTGTAGGGTGACAAAGTGAGCCCCATCCAGGTTCAAAAAAATAAAAAATAAATAAAATCTTGCCAGTTCCCCTCCCTCCTCAGCATACCAAAAAAAAAAAAAAAAAAAAAAGGTCTACCCATGTATTCTACCCAGAAAATACCTCAATAACAAAATTTATGCTCTAAGTATACTTTTCGGGTTAAAAATAATTTTGTAATGTACATTGATTCTGGCTTCAATTTTTCAATTGAAAGATGAGACCCCATTGAGGGAGCACCTCACCATAATTTTTGACAAATTATAAAAAATAAAAGGAAGACTTTCAACTTGAAGTCTTTTTTTCAAAAGTTATACTTGAGAAATGTTTGAATAAAATTCTGGAAAATCCATGAGCTTATATTGTATGGATGGTCAAAGTTTTTTATTTAACTTATTTATTTTTATTTTATTCGAAGAACATTTAGAAAGTAGGTTTGTAAAGTCACCCCATTCTGTGATATGTTTTGCGTGTATCTCTTCTTTCTGAAAAAATATCGAAATTGATGAAAATTTTTAATCGGAAAATGAGGTATGTGAGAGGTAAATATTTTATATTTTTTCCTACGGTGCAGTGTTGTTACTCGGCAAAAGATATAATAATTTTTTATTTTTACAAAATACATATTATCTGTTTACCCTCAGTTTCGCGTATTACTATTACGGTAGTTTTTAATCGTGTATTTTATTCACTCTTCTAGAAGTACATGTATGTATTTGAAATCTTCGAATTGTAATTCTCTATATTTTCTGTGTATATATCTACAGGTAATGGTTCCATTAGTGTCGATGATTTACGAAGACAGTGTATACTAAGATTGAGTTTTGTTAAAGGCTGGGGTCCTGATTATCCGCGTTCTAGTATTAAATGCACACCCTGCTGGATAGAGGTAGGTCCTTTTTTTTACTCGTAATTCAAATTCGCATTTTTTCACAGCGCTTTTGATCTATTTTTCCTTGATGATTTGTTTCTCTGACCACAGGTTCATTTGCATCGAGCATTGCAGATTTTAGATGAAGTCTTGCATCAAGTACCTATTGATGGAACAAGGAATGTATGTGTTCCGCATTTTGATAACTACTAATGTAGTGCGCTTTAAATGAAACAGATGGAAAAAAAAAAGGCTTAATAATTGTGAAGATTTTACAGTGATTCATTATATTCGTTCGTTGATACGGGCTTTGTCAGCAAGTTTCGCTCGAAACCCAGTTGTTTAGGTTTGAAATTTGAAGAAATTTTTCCGGATCTCATTTTTAGTATAGTTTTGTGCAATATTTGTGCCTTCACTACTGTCTTTTGGCTTCCGTTTGGCGTAAGGCATGCTTTCATTTTAAGTGTTTTTTTTTTTTTTTTCGAATGCTGTGATTATTATTTTTTTGTTTGTATTCGACATTTTCGAGAAAAAAAAAAATTGACATTTTTTTGTTGTATTTTGACAAATGGCGCAGAAAAATTCAACTTTTTTTTTGCTGAATTCGACGAATCCCCCTTGATTGGAGGGAAGCTACAGTGTTTTTTAAATCATATAAGTTTCTCAAACAATGTTACTTTTTTCTAGTATGGTTTGAGAATAAAGCTTCGTATTAACTGCATTGTTCTTGTTTTGTAAAGTTTTTAAAAGTTGTTTGAATTCTTTGTATCGATGTATTTCGTACAAAATGCTCTGTGTATATATGTAAAATTTTAATTTTTTGATTAAAGAGTGTAATTCTAGTCGGTTAGCCATATTGTTTGTCTAAGTTAGAATATGATTAATGTTGCTGTTTCTTTTGTTTCAAATCGTTTCGCTAACAGAATAATAGTTATTACCTTTTTGAAATTTTCAAGTAATCGGTAGGTACCTACATGATTGTGATCATCTTATGGTATTGTATCCTCTCATTTTTACTGCCCTTACTACTCTTCTGATTCGTTGGAAAAAAAAAAAAAATTCATTCAGAAAAAGATGAATACGTACTCCAAGTTCATCTCAAAACCAGTACACCGTAAATGTAATTAACTTGAGCTGTTCTGTGTGTGCATGAAAAAGAGCAGCGTGTTGAAGATAATTGTTCCACTATTATCAAAGTAACCGCACAGAATAGGTGTAAGTAATTATAGCTTACGCTAGAAAATGTGTGGCATGTTTGACTGAAATTACATACATTGTTGGAAATCTCAAACTGTTTCTAATTCTCACTCGACATCCAAAAACAGACCCGAAGTCCTAAATGAGAAAGAATTCTACAAAGTTGCACTGTCGTAATTAGGGCTAACAAATTTGACAGGATTTCATCAAATTAAATATAATGATAGGTTTTATACGAATTTTAACGAAATTGAATTTGAATTCGTCGATGGAGGCTTTAGTAAAATGAACTAAATAGGTCTTTCAAAGTTAGCTCCATTCATATTCTACTTTCAGGCTATCTTCAAACACAGGAGGTAGGTGTTAGAATGAGAACGTAGATGTTATGAATGATTTTGGCCTATCTCGAAATTTTCATTTTTTTAAATGCAGCTTATAATATGCTTGCCTTCTATAATTACTTTGATTACCTAACCTTCAAGAGGGTCTTTATTGCAATTACAAGTGAAGAGAAAAATGAATAGATAAATTTCAGATAGGTAAAAGCTCTAATAAAAAAAAGTTCTTAGTTCTCCATTTTTGGCAATTAATTGCTGACGAACATTTCGAAATGAGTTTGAATCATGATGAAAGAAGTTCAAAAATTTTTCTTTTACTGACACGTCTACTTTTAGTAGATGATGGTCTTGTGGTAGAAATAGGTACTATTTACTTTGGTTAAAATCGGTTTTGAAATTTAGAAGTTGTGTTTAGGTAGCTATCAACACGAAATTTTAAAATGTTTAGGCTAAAACAACTTAAAAAACATTATTTCTTAAAGTTACAGATTTATTTACTTTATTCTCAAAAGCGGAAGTTTTGTTTCATGCACCCTATGATGTGCCGACTAAAATTTTATAATTACACATTCTTGAGGTTTAAAATTAGGTATAATATCATTAATTTTTTATATTTATTGCGAATCCTAAAACAAAATATACCTACTTTAAAATTTTATAACTTTTAGTTGGGCCCAACTGTTGACCTAAAATATTCATTTACTTTTTCTGAGCAAAACTAAACAAATTTTCAAAATACACTGTGAAGCAGTACCATAAACTTACTATCATTAATTAGAGCTCGAAAATCTGTTTAAATAATGTCTCCCATTCGGTCGTGGGCTGCATTTGCGAATTGTCTATCCACAAAGCGAATGAAAAATATTTCGGCTCGTTTGTGTAGTTCAAAAATGCCCTCTAGGCTATCGTTAAAACAGTTCTTCATCATTCTTCTTCATTCCAGACAGATCGCAAATGGATCTTCTGCTTGGTAAATTGATACCAGTTGATCATTCCACTATAAATTCGTGTCAAGGTTCACCGTTGAAGTCAAATAATGACAGAGCGAACATTAACAAATTGAGATGAGCATTAACATTGTTGACGGCATTTGGCCCAGGCTTTAAATTTTTTTCTTTGCTTTTCGTACATTGGCTACGAAACGATTTAGGTAACAGCACATATCTACTTCATCCAGGCTTCAGTTGTTTTATTTAGTTTTGTGTCACAATTGTATTTAAATTGAGTTATTCTGGTGTATTATGATTTATTTTTGAGACATCTAGAGCCGTAGCCAGGGGGACTGAGGGACAATACCCCCAAGCATTACCTTCAAGCAAAGTCATTTGCTCCCCCAGGACAATTTTCATTTGAAACAGTGGGTGAGTGGGGTTTATTATGCTCCCTAAATGCACCTGATGAGCAATTATTCAAACAGTCATGCAATAAGTGTAAATTTGTATTTTTCATTCTGATGAATAATAATCTATAATAGATTGTTTTTTTTTTGGGTTTTGATATGAACCTCTTGAACAGACCACATATTATATTGTATTGTGTTCCCTCTCTCCACGTTGGTTAATTTTGTCCTAATGTTTTAGCAGAAATTCTGAATGAAAAATATAGCTACAGTGATGCTTTTTTAATGCGTAAATTTTATGCGTGGGATAAATATATATGTACAAGCATTTTTTTTTCAAGCTCTGGGTATTAACATGGGTAAAATCATAATTTTTTTTTTCACCAGGTAAATTGAAATTTTTTTTCGATAATATGGTAATTGATCCATCATAGTTACAGTGTAGCTCACTGGCGGAAACAGACCCGGGATTTTGGGGGGGCTGTAGCCCCGATGAAGATTAGTCGTTTGTACGTATGTTTGTGTGTAAAAAATTTTCACACGGTCCTACCTCCCCCCTCCCCAAATAAATCTAAAAAAATCGTAAATAAAATTTTTTTCAAAAATTTTTTGGGGGGGTAATTTTAATTTTGGGGGGGTAATTTTAATTTTGGGGGGGCTTAGCCCCCCAAGCCCCCCCCTATTTCCGCTAGTGTGTAGCTGTTCAAATATTTTATGATTTCTGCGATAATTAACCAAGTTCTTGTTTTACGAATATATTATCTTAAAATAATTTAATCTACTCATATAATTAGAATAATTATTGATTACCTGTAACTAGGGTATCTAATTTTTGCCATTCGATTTCTAAATAAGCAGATACGTATTCTTGTTTGTGTAACTTCTAAACTAGAGTAATTAGTTATCCATAGGAAGAGCATAAATCGGTAAATGCAAACTGAAGAGGTCCGGGTTAATAAATTATCCTAGCGGCGTGTTCTTCCTCCGGACCATTCGATCGAAAGTCAGACCGGAATTCAGACCACCATCAAAATTTTAACGAGTAGATACTCCTATATTAATAATCTGTTTAAAACTTGGAATTTACCAACGAATGATTTGACAGGTTAAAAGGGGGTTACTTATTGACGAGTGAATATGAGAACCAATATTTCTTACGAGTAGATACCTATGATGAAAAAAAAAAATGAATTAAGAAAATTTTTTATTTCATAAAAAGTTATTCCGAAATGAAAAAGCGACATGATTCAGATTTCACAAATGAATATTCAAGTACAAATATTAATTCATCGTTTGGTTGGTGATGAGTAGAGTTAGGTATTCATTTGAAAAATGTTGATTTTAGAATATTTACCATTAGCAGTATAGAAATGTAGATGAATGTATTTACCTGTAGAGAAATCAAACATAATTAGCCAGATATTTATTAAAATGTAAAAATATAAAAAATATAATTATAAATTCAGTTCATTTTTAGTACAAATATTCGTCATTAGGACGGTCCTTATTTTAACACTAGAAAGATCAGGTGGTGTCATATACGACAGAATTTGAATTTGGATGCGTCACTCCTCAAAGGACCAGGTGGTGTCATATATGACATTCTCCGGTCTTTTAAGGTTCCTTTACTGTTGAGTCGAATATGACACCACCTGGTCCTTTGAGTAATCGAGTAAAACATGGTTTTTCTAGTGTTGAAAGTTTTGAATTTTTCACCTGCACCTGTAGGTAGTACGGTTCAGTTTCATAAAAAAGAAATTCCATAAATATTCCAACCCTCTATGTTGAAAAAAGTGATGTTTCACAAGGGTGTTGAAAATCTGTTCCTGCTAAAATAAGCATTATTTCACTTTATAATCTGCATTGCTTATAGAGGTTATTTTAATTTTTTTAAATTAAAAAATGATTCATTTATTATTATGAGTGAATTTAATCAAAAAATGACTGATTTTTTGAAAAAAAACTTCCCCTGCTTCAACGCTTCCCCCACCATCCATATAAAAATTCTAATTTTGTCATAATTTTCAATAAATGGGAGGAGAAGGGCTTCAAGGTAACACTCTCCTTTTTGTGCCTTATAAAAATAAATTGTTTATCAGTTGGCCATGCTGCTCACCAAAATTTGTTATAAATTTTTCTTATTGTAATAAAAATGTAATAACTTCGCTACTTAGTTTGAATTTGTCCTCGTGATATTACCTATAATATATGTACCCATTTTATTCGAACATAAACCTACCATAAAATCCATCATTTCTAGATTTATAGAATCTGGTTTTCAGACAATTTTCTCTTATCCGCCTACAAATAATGTTGTTTCTAACAAAGTATAGTAAATAACCTCATTTCACTCAATACTGATAAAGCGCGGTGGAAAAAAAGAAGTTTAAACTATTTGTAATATTTCTCTTCTTCGATCGTTCTAAACTTCTCTCGCCACAATATTGAATATTTTATACGGTCGAACTCGCCTCTTTGCCGTTTTGCGTGTCCTTCCTGAAATATGAACAAATTATCCGGCACGAGTTTACATATCGGTAACATTATAAATTCAATACGAATAACAATAAATATTATTTAAATAAAAAAGTAAAAGGAATATAGCACAATGCCGCATTTCTATAACATCACACAATTCTTCGAGTAAAGAAAAAAAAAACAAAAAAAAAAAACATAATATTTTAATCCCTGTGCAGTATATATTTTCTGAAATAAGACACAAAAATTTACTACAACCGCTACCCACGATACCTTTCTTTGCATAGTGTATAATAAAAATAATTATTATTTAATGCATCGTACTGGGTGTATTCATTTTATAAAAATATAAATGTATGACTCCGAGAATTTGTAATAAACGTGGTATAAAACGGAGTGAAAGCTACTACGCCTGATCTAAATTACATTATAATAAAACAGAAGATGGATACAGTGAATTTTTTTTTTTAACTTCTTATTTTAGTTCGATTTCCATATGGTATTAAAAATCAGATCTGCGGGATACATTCCGGTTCACGTAAGATCCGTACATCGGTTGCTCCCAAGATGGTCAACTGGTTAGGTGATGGTAAGAACAAGATTGCAGGGGACCTTGAGTAACTAGATCAGTGTGAAAGTATAATTCCTCCACAACCATAACTGTCCGATGATGAGATTTGCAGGAAGTATGATGAACGTAACGGACTTCAGAGCAAGAGAATTTTGAGAAATATTTCAAAAAAATATTTATTTTTGAAATACTGAACAATCATTTTTCCTGTACCTACTGAAAACAATGAATAGGTAGTAGTCTACTTTTTTTTTTTAACGAGAAAAATAAAACAATTTCAAAAGCATTAACATAAATCATTATTTTAAAAAAATAATGAACATTATAGCACAGTACTGGTTAACATAATGCTTTATTTTATTTGAAAAAAATTCCACGCTATTTCATTGAACTAGATTCAGTAGTTTTTGAGAAAAAATATTTTATTTTTCAAAATCATGATTTCAACTTAAAACTTGACTCTCTCGAAAGTAGAACATTTTTAATTAAAAAATTCTAAATGTCAATTTTCAACCGATTGAGAAAATCTTTTTTGTAGAATTCTCACAAAACCTTTCGCTACCAAAAGTAATCATCAGCTTGAAAATAAAATTTCCGCCTTAATGGTAGCTTTATTTTTTTTTATAGATCGCATATTACAAATATTCCCTGTACTTTTTACTTTCTCTTGGATAATAAGTTAATATATTTTACCCCATATATAGTCCTATTTCCTATCCAAGATAGTGCAAAATACTTGTCATTTTTTTTCTCAGTGTGGTATTGCTCCTTCTGTAAATAGGTAGGTTCTTTATTTGATTTTTGTCAGGAGTCAGGACTCCCAGAGTGGCGTTTTAAGAAATTAGAACGAATCCATTTCCATTAGATTAGTACACGGACAACAAAAGAATAAGTGAATAACTTTTTTTTCTCTCCATTCATTCGTTCATTCATTCATTAATTCATTCACCAAGAATGATAAATACATTCTAAGTTGATTTTCACGTTCTTCTTCTGCTTATTTTTTGACGTATGGTGTGTAGTAGATTATACGGAACTTGTACCATTTTGCTGCTTCTTCCGAATACCTACATTTTATTACCATCTATAATTTTCGCATTTCCAACTGCTTCATAGCGTGTCAATTATGTAAATTATTTGTCGGGCCTCTTTTGAATATTGCGGTCTCATAAAAGTGACGCAAATACCACATAAACATTAATTCGGTAGGTAGTTACCTGATTAAATTTTAGAAGGCTATATATGGAATCACCGATAATGTAATGACTTAATCTGGCTATTTCAATGTAGTATTTTCAGAAATGAAAATTGAAGGAAATTTAGAACATTTTAAGTGTCTAAAAATGTCACCTTGCATATAGGTGGCATGTCCATAAAAGATACCAATACATCATACGTAGTTTTTGAGAAAAACGAATTTAAAGGATTTACTATCTCATAAAGTGTACAACGTTTAAAAAATTGAAAACTATTAGAAATATAAAATAATGATCACAGAACTACTTTTACATGTTTATTATAAACCAATTTTAATACCTATGTCTTCAATTGAGTCTGCACTTCTTTGTCTTATTCAGTACCATTCACCTTGTGACAAAGTGCACAAAAATGACCTTTCAACTACCAGAAGAAATTCCTTTCTCCAGTGCTCCACAAATTGAGTACATAACTAAGTGAAAGGCAGAAAATTACCTCAAATTTTACTTCATTTGAATTATAAATTTTCAAAACAAGGGAACAAATCGTGAAAAAATTTTTTCATATCGTAACCAATTTGGATAGATCTTAAACGTGACTCGCGTACATATTGGTATGTCATTTTCATAGGAAAGGGAAAAATTGATACAAATTTCTCAGTTACATTCCCCAAAGCTAGGTATTGCTGATACTTTGCGTTGATTTTATGAAATAAGTCTGATAAGAACATAAGAATTACAACCTTGGCATTTAATCGGCAGACCTACCAAAATAAATTTTTAATGGCAAAATGCGAAGACGAAAGGCGATTAAAAAATGGAGCTCTTTGAAGCAGTAGTGACTTCGGTTTAACGAAATAACTCAAACCTGACAGTCGAAATTGAAGGACAGATACTTTTCTCAGAAAATAATATACGGATATGACTTAATTTCGTTAGTCACCATAATGTTTCGTGAGTTGGATTTGGTATCAATTTAGATTAGTGCATAGACTGAATGTCCATGATGGCCTATCTGTTAGCAACAGTTTTTCTGGTCCTTTCTGAAGAGAAAGGGGGTAGAGTCAAATACAGAAGACAAAATCACTATTTTTTAATAATTAAGCTGTTCCCCGCAGGGAGAGAGGGGGGATGCCATTTCTGAAAGTCTACCTACATCCCTTATAATCAACCTATTTTCGTCATTCTCACAGAAAACATTGTATCTGGGTATTTTTTGCTAATTTCTAGAAAGTAAGTAACAGGCTTAAAATAACTCGAATGTTTGATGCATGTGATGGTGACTTAAGCTT
Organism: Parthenolecanium corni; assembly: GCA_038050395.1. Taxonomy (NCBI): domain Eukaryota; kingdom Metazoa; phylum Arthropoda; class Insecta; order Hemiptera; family Coccidae; genus Parthenolecanium; species Parthenolecanium corni. Next base: position 3,409,922 of record JBBCAQ010000038.1, on the reverse strand, counting down.
ACTTTATGAAAGAGTTTTCATTCTCTATAAGGGGCATGCATAATCTTCAAGGCACGCTGGACTAGTCAAGTGTTAGTGTCCATATAGGTGTAGCTAACCCAGTCGTGGTCTTTTTGATTATCGATGGACTTTTTAATCTTAAATCTACCTTTGCTATGATTGGCGTAGCTGGGTGAGGTGCTAAGGTGCTGTTTTGTGTGATTATATTTACCTATTTTTTTTTTATGGTATTCTCACTGATAAATTCTTTGTCTAGATAGGGATTCAAACCTGCGTTCGTCGGTTTGGAAGGCAACAATGAAATTGCCTTAACCACTAAGCTTCCTATTACATTTCAAGAGAACCGTTCAAAAATTAATTTAAAAAACAAATACTATGATATAAACAGTTGAACTATTTATCCCTCGAATTCCTCTGAAAGATATGAATTTCAAGTCACGTCAGTGGATAAACTCTTCAAAGGACATATTACAAACTTTAGTCGCCGACTTAACAAACCATTATAACAGTTGGTTAAATTAGTATAACCAATGTTTGTAATACTGGCCCTAATAGGTTGAAATAATAGGTAATCTGAAACAGAAAAATTTTAGTCGAAAGTTTCAATCTTTTTTTTTAAATTATTTTTCTTCATTTTGTTATACAATTAGCTATAATAGTATCAACTTGTACACCATGTACTTAACAGTTTACATTCCCAACATTTTTACTATGAATTATTATCTGTAAATATGAAGACAACGCGATAACGTGAGCTTTCAAATTTTGATTTATTATCATTACACATTCTTGGAGGTATGTATAAAAGCAAAGAAAAAAGGTACGCAAATAAAACAAACGTTCGACGCGATTCACTTGAAATTTTTTCAAAAGTAAGATCTCCATCCACCATTAGTGCGAGAAAACAATTTTTAAATGTTTTTACAGAGGAAAGTACTTCAAAATGTATAACACGCTAGATCTACATATTACATCGACCCACGCTTTGTAATAACTGTATTATGGTAATTTAATTTTAATTCACACTACGAATAAGCCTTACTTTACTGTTACATTATTAAACAAACGTGTACAGTACGTTTGAATTTATAGCCTGTAAATGAGAGGAGAGGTCAAGCATATAGGAGAGGAGTAAAAAAAAAAAATTGCAAAAATAATAAATAAGGTTATTAGTAGCTTATTCTTGCGAAGCAATGACTTATTAATTGTAGGACTTGTTGCATATACATTAATACCTTAAGATACGAGTTTCCCATACAAAACTTCCAACCAGTGATGTTAAAGAGCAACTGCTCTTTCAGAAAAGCTCGAGCATTTTTTAGCAAATGCTGCTCGAGCATTTTTGAGCATTTTTAAACTAATCTCTTATTTCTTATCAAGTTATCAATGATAACAATAGTCACACTGCTGATCAAGTTTTTCTCTTTTTAATTTTTTTTTTTAAATAAAGTTTATTTTGAATTTTGATAGTAAAATAAATTGTATAGTTTTGGTGACATCACATTTTACTTTCAATGTCTTGAAGCATTTTTTCACTTTCAGTTTAATTAGTTAAATAAAAGAATTTACCTAAAAACATTTTTAAATTAAATTTTTTACAAAAAAATATAAATGCTCAAAAATGCTAGAGCATTTAACATCAGTGCTTCCAACTAGAACTTTTGTTCTAGTCAAATTCGAATCATTTTTTAACGACGTTGGACAAGAAATTGTTATTAGGACACACTCGGAAAACGTTTTTGAACACACTCAGGGCTGGCCGCCCAGAAGTAAAACTGCTTCCAGAAGACAATTAAAAAATTTTTGGAAAGATGAGAGAAGGGATGGGATGAGGCTAGTTGAATAGATCAAAATATGGCGTTGCATCGGTGAGGGGCCCATTTTCCCGATATTGTCCATAATTTGGGGGTGTTCCGCGATTTAGATTTTTGGAGACTCTTGATATTATGTTAGAGGGCTATGAATACTGTACTTATTTGAAAATCAAAAACAAACATTAAATCATAAAAAAATTTAAAAACAAAGGCTTTTTGTCATTTCTTACAACTTTTTCTTGCTGAAATTTTCCCTCGAGCACCTGGCATTATGCTCATTTTCTGACAAACATCATCAATAATTACAATTTGAGCATGTAGAGTCAAACCTCTTTTTTCCTAATTTTGAATAGCATCAGGTAGGTATGCCAAATGCATGTTAATGAACATCAAATCAGCTAATTCGGCAGTTTTTGTCGTTTAACATATTATATTTCTGCATTTATTTTGGTTTCGGCAATTTTTGGCAAAATAAAAGTTTTTTCCCAGGCCCCTACTACCCCATAACGTATTTCTTTTTCATTTCTGATCTTCTGCCTTTAAAGGAACTCATTCGGCAAATGCCAAGGAATCCGGTCTCTACTTATAACCAAATTTTCAGCTTATAGCAAATTTCTGGAGGGTTGGGCTGTTGTTTTAAACTAATTCTCCGGGGTTACTAGAAAAGACACCAATTATAAAATCCGCCTGTTGTAACTTATCTTCAAACATAACGATTAAAGCAGCATTCGGCGAAGGGAGTCTATAATTTCTGTCATATATACTCTTATTTTTTTCTTGATGTTTTAAATGCAAGAAAACAGTTAACTGTGCATTGTACAATCTCTGTTTTAAAACATCTCTTTAATTGTGTTCAGTGTTGCTGCTTTGAAGCACGCGAATGAACTCATAACGAGGTCCGGTTTGATTGATAATACAAACACGGCAGGACATTGTAACACCCGTAGAGTGTAACATTTGTTTTAAACGTTTTTCAAATAATTTAACGCCACATACCAGTTCTCCTACCTCCCCCTCCTGCCATTTCATATTTCCACCTTTTTCACTAGGTATTGAAATAGGAATTTGATCAATTAAAGGCGAAGAGCATCGTTTTATTATAAAAATGTCTCGTAAAAACTGCTCAGATATAACGTATAAATCCAGATTGCTCTTATCTTCAGACATTATCTAATTCCTCAAACGAGTAATTATGTGCCGCGCCTTTGAAACGTGCGATTCATTTTTTTAATCAGCTGGAGTTGGAGCACGCGAAACGAATGAGTAAAACATTTGATGCGCTTCGCATTTATTTTAATTTCGTTTTAGTACATATTATTCTTCTATTCACTCATTATAGTCAAAATAGGATGTTCAGAAAGCCGATTTATAGTGTCATGAAAATGTTGTCGGTATACTTGCGTGAAGAAGGCAGTTTCTTGACACATAAATGGAAACGAATTACCTATATAGGCACTTGAAATACAGCTATAGACTTCAAATAAAATTTTCTTTCGAAGAGAGCAATTAGGTTTTAAGAGTAGATCAGATTAGAGTGATGCGTACCAAGGATTTTGTATTTTTTAATTCGTTGTAATAGTAGATTGGATGAGTTGAAAAATTTTATGAAAAGGGCTATTCACTTAGAATTGCGATTTTAAACATCTTGAAGAGGAATGAATTAGGAGATTCATTTTTGATATTGGATCAGATCAAATCCATCAAGTCACAATTACTAAATTTGATCAGTCGTGCAGCTGGTGCTTGAAAAAGTTGGGAAAATTACTACATACATAATTATGCCTGATTATTTTTTACTTAAGTGTATTTTTTTTATTTTTTCCAACTCATATTTTATATTTTTTATTTAACTTAAATAAAATGTTTTTAATTACCGTCGAATGGGGGCGACTTTACACACTTTTGTTTATGTTTTTCAACTTTGTCCTTTAGTAACTTCTCCAATTTTTAAGCTACTGAAGTGAATTTGGTTTTAAAATTTTGGTCCAACATTTCTCAATACATTTGTAAAAAAAAGTTTGAGTTTGCAGCCTTCCTTCTATTTTTTAATATTTTTTCAAAAAATTTGTGTAATGTCAGCCCTCAATGGGACGACTTTACCCATCAATTTGTTACTAACGGGTTATTGATGAGTGTAAGGCAAAATTTGAGAATATTTGTACTGGGACATACGATTGGAAAGAAACTATAGTCAAGTACAAACTTCAACCGTGTGAAACCAAATTGAATATTTTGAGTGATGTGGTTAAAAAGAAAAGACGAATAAAAAAAAGCAAAAAAATCATGCCGCTTCATTTTCTTGTTCTGTTACTTGGTGAAGTGAGGTAGGGGCGTGATCTTTTTTTTCTTATCCTCCTTCTACCTGCTTCTATCCAAATCCTATTAATTTTGGCAAAATCCGAATTGCGGCCCATCAGATAATTTTTGACCTAGTTGTGGCTGTTGAAAAAAGGGGAGATGTCCGAGTTGCGGCCCCTTGAATTTAATAAGATGTGCGGCCCATATGCTAAATCTGTATTGGTCAATACTTCAAGAGAGTGAGGTTGCAGTGCTTCGCGGATTAATTTACGTGGCCTTTCATTCGGATTGTCCACAGCTTTCCTTTTGACCATGTTACTGACTTGCTGACGATTCATGACTAAAGTTTGATCAGGTGGATGGTTATGTTGCAAGTTTTCTTCCACAGTTTCACCATCAGGACTTATTTTGATGAATGCCAAACACATTTTTTTGGTGCAACACCACTTTTCTATGTCACTCACTAAAAATTTGTGAAATCAAAATTTATAATTTTCTATGACTTTTAAAGGTTTCCCTTTTTCACTAAACATTTTGATGTATCTCGCACTTCACTTTAAACAGAACTGTGAGTTTGTTTAAAGTGAAGATGAGTTTCCTTCTCACAGATTATAAATATATAGACCTAAGAAATGAGCAAGTTAACTATTGCAAATATATACGAGATTCTATTGTAGGCTTGCCTGCAATCACAAAACTGTTTTCATTGTACTCGTACGAGCATTATGATAATATTGTATGCATGATAGGCTATTTAATTCAGCAGCCGCAATTCGAACATCTTTCAGGCCGCAATTCGAACATCTTTCGGGCCGCAATTCGGACATCTCTTTTTTACCCCCCTGGTTTTTGGCCGCAACTCGGATGCAGCCTTAACTTTTGCCTGGCAATTAATTTATCGGGCTAAAACGAAGTGGGTAAAGTCGCCCCTTGAATGTAAAATCACCCCGTTCGACGGTACATAAATTAATTATTAAATAAAAGCGTGTTAGAAAATTTTTTTATATTTACACAGTCTAAAAGTATTTTTTCAAATTCTTACAAAAATGCGTAAACCACTGGATAGAATAACAGTAGCAGTCTCAAACATGAAAAATAAATTTATTATAGCTGAGCTAAGAATTTTTTGTCGATTGTTAATGACCTGCTGTTTTTTCTTATGAATGACTTTAGCGCCATGCCTCCTTCTTTTTTTCTCACTCATTCTCTCTCACTCTCTCACTCTTTCTCTCTCCCTCGCTCTCTCTCTCCAACCATTGAACTTGATAATTATCGGTGGAAGAGGCACGCTTGTACGCTACTCGGGTTCGAAATCCGTTGTGCAATTTTGCTGCAACCTTATTGCAAAGATGAGGATCACGTCGCCATCGTCGTCTTATAGGCACTCTTCGCAGGTGTAAAATGAAACTGTGATATTACAGACCACGGTTGTAATAAGAAGATGTATAGTCTCACCTGCTGCTCAAGGATACACGAAACAGAGTATTTTTCTATAACTTCCTCTCTACCTTTCTTTTCTCTCATTTGCCTCTCTTTTATCGTTTGTTTTTTTTTTTTTACCTTCCATCCTGAAAAAAACCTCGGTGTAGATCATCTAAGCTATAGGCAGTCACGATTTCAGTGAAGATTTTCAGAAGATGCTACCAGACTACATACATATAAGATAGCAACTTCCTCCGTCCAGCTTTTGCTAATGCCGCAAAATGCTGGCATTTCGTGTTGCCTTCGGTGCAAAATGTGAAGCCACCGCAGTCAAACACACTTCAAACATTCTTAACTGGTTTTATATTTGCTTGTGCAATGTGGAGCATACATCGTAACTCCATCGCAGAGCATATATGATGGATTTCCGGAAGTATATTAATTATAAGCGAAAAAAAAAAGAAGGCAGACGCGTGCATTTCACCTTGCCCTGATCTGCCTTTAGGGAAAAGTCGTGAACAGCTACAGAAGGCAGCTATGGATGATAAACAATGCGAAGTTGGCGATTGTGACAGATGACTTAGATGCAGCTATACATGATAAAATATTTTTATTTTTTGGTAGTGTTCAAGTTTGAAAACTGGCTCATTAAAATTGATTCAAACATTAGCGGTTTCGAGGAGAATTCACTGGTAACATAATATAAATGCACTTTCTTTATCAAAAAAAGTACCATAACTTTGTCAATCGGCTGAAGGGGGGGGGGGTTGTAGGGAATTTTTAATCTGAATTCGAAGTTTGAATATTTTTTTTCATTATTTAAAAATTTTATAACATCGTAAGCGGAAACTGTGAAATATTTAAAAAAAAGAATTCAAACTTCGAATTTTGACTGAAAATTGTCTACGATGGAAGGGGGGAGGGGGGGGGTTATCCGTTAGTTAAAAAACCAAAAAATAGCTTTATAATCCTCGAAATGTGAATACGTGTGCGTCCATTTCTTTTTCGCAGTACAATATTTGGGATACCATGAAAATAGAGTTATATTTTACTATAAAATCAGTTGAATTTTTAGGAAAAGGATTTCCAAAATGTTGGAGTGAAAGGCCCAAAGGCTAATCACTCTAGGAGATTAAATAAAAAGGCAAAGACTGAAATTAATATATATTAGGCAGAAATCACAAAAAAAATTTGTTATACATCCAGAGAAATATAGAATTTATGTAGGTACTTATTATATCTTCTTAAATTCAAGTTATAAGGTACCTGGTTGGATGAATCACACATTTCAGTCACTCTAATACCTTTCGTTTAATTTTGGAGATTTTAAAAACCGGCTATTCTGGAGTTGCTTTGTTGCTGGATTTTTGTTACCACTTACCCGTATTCACTTCTAGCAATACCCGACATTATAATTAAATTCATTGAAGAGGACATTAAAATAATTGGGTTCTGCGGACGTTTTTTTCCTGTAACGATTTATTTGGTGCTTGCGAATGTATACAGACTTTTACACAGCCCATAAATTTAATTTTACACCTGTTTAGGTGTTACATCGGCACCGAGTTTATTGATTATTGAATTTTTTAAATCCTCGGGCTGCCATATAAGATACCTTACAAGTGGAAAGTTTTATAAAGAAAGATAATAGTTTATTGAAAGTCGTGCAGATGATTTACGATGTTTAGCCAAAATTAATTGAATCAACTACGGATGAGGCGGAGTTGGAAATTTGTCGTGACAGGTACCCGACACCAGATATGTAGCGACGATATTCAACACACAAAAAAAAATCAAGTCTGTGGAACAAAATTAATGTTTTAATATTAGGCTGTTGTTAATGCACGTCTATCTTTCGAGGATGAAATTTTGTTTTACACAAAAAATAATGTTTCCTTAATTATTTGAAAGTCTGCGAAAAATATAAAAATGGTAAGGGATTGACTGCCAAAGGGGTTTCATTGCACTGAAATCGTCTCATTTATACATGGTAGCGAAAAAAAATTAATTGGAATGCAGAGTAGATTACTAGTTTTTTGTTCATTTTCGAATAACTTCAACGTACGAGTATTAGGAAACCTAAACACAGTCTAGTTGAATAAAAATGCCCCCAGTTGTAATATAGGTCAGAAGGATATATTCCTCAAAACTAGGTCAGAATTTTTTTATATTTTTTATTAGAAAACTACTCAGTTCCATATCGTTGTGATTGGTGAAGAAACTCAAAAAATTTTCGCATCAGCTGATTAGATTCATGAATACAGTGCAATGTTGCCAAAAAAAACCACAATTTCATAAAGTCATGTAAGGATTTGATAACGGCGATTGGTTTAAATCAAAAATACTGTCTACTTATTTGTTGTAGTCTGTCACCACCCCTCCTCCACATATGAGAAAGAATATTTGCCCTGCTAAGAATTTCGCTTGCCCTACGTGACGAAGGCTTTGTGGTACGGGTCTGCATGCTGCATTCGTGAATTAAATTTATACTCGCACGTAAGAATGTACACCAATTCACTTTGACTCGCAGCAAATGGGACTTTTGAATGCTGCAAGTCAACGTGAATAACACTGTATATCTTGCCCTTTACGGTCCTAACTCTGTACTAACACTGTTGATATCTATGTGTTTAGATATTCAGATCTCTCAGTTTATTTGTGTCAACTCATTCTTACAATTAGTTTAGGTTCAAGTTGTCCTTGTCCTTCAAATTATTATATGCGTATTATAAAAAGTTCACTATAGTTATTCAGAAAATTTAATAGTTCCAAATCATTATAGAGTTTTGTGACGTCATAAAATTCTTAACTAGAACAGATATTAGAGGAAAATTGTTTTCATAGAGTGGGGGAAATAATGAATCGATTGGTTTCACTCTTTCGATATTGGAATCAAACCTTATTTTCTAATAATTCACTTTTTCACAATGAATTAATTATTTGCTCACAAATTATTTTATTCAGTTATCTGATTTGAGTGGCAAGCCGGCAATTAGTGCGAGAAAGGTGCGGACCAATTATTTCAACGTTTTGTCTTAAATATTGGCGCGTCATCATCTAACATGCCTTCGACAACTTGTTTGTTGCATTCGAGAACCACTGATCTACTCAAACATGAGAGTTGCATTTGAACGATTTAATCCATCCTGGCTTTTACGTCCTTGAAACGTGAACTTTTCATCATGCAGCACATCGTCGTGCCAAAGACGGAACATTTTCGGACTATCTGGCCTTTCAATCAAACGCTGCACGTATACATCATGTATTGGATATTCAGATTAATCGTACATACGAGCCAATTTCTCCAGTTGATTTTACTCGAGCAAATAAATTACGAAAAGATGACATAAATAGATAAAGTGGTGATGTTTTCCGCACAGTCTCGTTTCGGTACTTGCACGTAGTCTCTGCTGAAGAATGCCCCCAAGTCCACCTGTTCGCTACAGAAGAACAAATCTGCCAGAAGATGAATCATGCTGAAGTTTTATACCACCTGTTGAAAGCTTGTTATTTTTATACAGTTTGTTTAAATATTTCACCATTTTATTTCTCTCTTTTTTTCTTTTTTTTTTTTAAATGGTATCTTTATTTATGATGCATGTAGAGCACGCTTTCTTGGTCGTTTATTGCGGTAGATCACGTAAGAGACTAAGCCTATTACTTTGTTTCAAATGCTCATTTCCTCAACTTATTTTTATGGACGTCCTTTACAAAATGAATTAAGTTATTCGGTATTTAGCTTGAATGATTTCTACTCAAGATCTTGTGGAATTTGATCAAAATAGGATTTTATTTAAGAATTTATAAAAGCTCTTCAGCGCTCTCTTGCGAGAGAACACTGCACTTCTAAAATTATACATTTTGTTTAACACTCAAAAGACCAGGTGGTGTCGTATACGACGCCATTTGAATTTGGATGTGCCATTCCTCAAAGGACCAGGTGGCGTCATATATGACATTCTCTGGTCTTTTGAGCAGAGTTCGGAAGCTAGCCAAAAGCTGAAAGCTAAAAGCCAAAAGCCATTGATTTTCGGAGGAAAAACTGGAAAGCCAAAAGCTTAAAGCTTTATAGAAAAAGCCAAAAGCTGAAAGCAAAAGCCGTATTTTTTATAGCTTTTATATGGCTTTTTACCATATTTTGAAGTATCGGAATAAATTTAAATTGCAATTGATTTTGACGAATGAAATAATAATTTTCACCTAAATTTTTTAATTCGGCCTAAAATTTCCTATGAAAAAGTATAATTATTGTGAAAAGCCAAAAGCCATAAGCCATTCAATTTTAGTCAAAAAAAGCGAAAGCCAAAAGCCAGAATTTCTATTTTTAAATACTTAGCCAAAAGTTGAAAGCAATAGTTTTATTTTCAAGGTCAGAATCTAAAAGCTAAAGCCATATCTTACGGCTTCCGAACTTTGCTTTTGAGCTTCCTTTACTGTTGAGTCGAATATGACCCCACCTGGTCCTTTGAGTTATCGACTAAAATATGGTTTTTCTAGTGCTGAAGTTCTTTTCCGAGCTGCTCACTCAAACGGTAAAGCATACTTTTAACATCAGAACAGGCTTCAAATCATTCGGATAAATCACTGAATTTGATTTGTCAACAGTGAAAATTGAAAATAAATTGATTCTATCTGAATAAATATAGAAAAAGAATTCGATTTTCGTCCGATTTAATCCCAGACAATGATGCATTCTTCTCCCTCAGTTATAATTCATGAATTCTTTAAACTTCATTTCCATTTAGTACCGAATGTTGCAAAAATATCTAGTCTTTATATTTCAAATTGTTAATTATTTATTAATGTATAACGATTTTTACATAATAGACGAATGTGTTATCTGCGCCGAAAAATCCAAAGTTTCCGCAAAGGCTTTGTAAGCTGATATTGAAAACTCTCATCCTTGTTTGTGGACTTGGCCCTTCTGAATTTCTGCGGCCAAATCGGCTATTACATATATGAAAGCTAGTGGTAGACTTTTTGAGACATGCTGTTACAACTATTTATTTACGAAGCGACGCGTGTGTTCTTTAAAGATTATAGAGGTGTTTGAAGTTCGATATAAATGACAGTTGTCAATACAATTAAAATAGATGGTGGGCGGCATGATTCTACAAATGGGATTGGCAAGGTGCCTCTTTTTAATATCGCCGTTCGTTGGAAAATGTCTTTGTATTTCGTACTATATAGCGCATACTCTTCTAATAAATAGAGATTCGATGAGCTAGCAGGTCTTTCACTCCTTATACGCCTACTCAGTGCCTCGTCCATGATATTGATAATTATCTTCATTTTAAAATAAGTTTTCTCAAATGCGAGTGCGACGTTATCTTTTGCAAGTTGGACACTTATGTAATTTTCACGAGTACGTGGATGAGTTTTATCCATTCAACCTTGTGGTGCGAGGCTAGTAAATAATCTTCAGTTATTTTGTTGGTCGGTTTCTCTTCTTACACTTCAACAAGCAATACTAAAGCAAATACCTGTGTAAAATGTTGCCTTTTCATTGAATCATTCCTGTATCGTTTGAAGAGAAATAACTGATGAGTAGTACAATGAAGAGGAATTGTAGTGTTTGTAGGGCAAGTCGTATAATCCTTCATGGCGTAGCAGACGTAACCCAAGAAGGATAATAGCTAAAATACAAGATTGGAAAAATTGATTTTATTGAAAGTCGGCTGCAGAAAAATAAAAAATAAAAAAATAAATTTTTTCAGTAAAAATTTACCTGGATCATAATTTGATTTCTTTTCTCAATATTAAAATCCACTTATACAAATGACAAAAATACGTATTTTAAGGGGGATATCAGAATATTACTTAAAGTTCATTTAGATTTTTCAATGATCAATTTATTGACGTTTGATCGAATCAAATCCAGAAAACTAATCGGATAATTGGGTTTTTTAGGACCGATTTACATGAATAATGGCGATCAATGTACCACAAAGTTCAACTAATAAAATTTAATACTCGAGCATAGTAATAGATAAAGCTGCAGCTAATGACATTATAACCTCCAACCTCAGCCCATTCCGAAATTATAAGCTACATGCAGTGGCGCATCCAGAAATTTGCTTAGAGAGGGGCTGAGTCTTAAAATCCTAAAAAAAAAAGAAGTTATTCAGCCTTTTCTCGATTACATTTAAGGTCTAAGGGAGGTTTCAGCTCACTTAGCCCCCTTGGGTGCGTCACTGGCCATCTGTCTGGTCATATGTGTACCTGAACGGTGAACTTGCAAATTAATGAATGGATATTCACAACTTTGATGAAAGTTCGTAAAGTTTCATTTCGATTAGGTACATACTCATTTACTGAACCAAGGGATGACCACGAATGTATGACAACACAAACGGGATTAAAAGATTGTAATCCTTCGACTGAGTTGTCTTATTGTTTGGAGCTGCCTTTGTTGCCATTCATAATGCTCAAAAATATCTGGAATCTGGCCTACCGTAACTTTCCTGTTAATTTAATTCTGGTACATAAATAAAAAAGTTACTTACCTCGGCTGGAGTAGGTATGGTGTATATCCGATTCACTATACGTACTCGGCCGTTAATCTGAAATTCTCGCTAGCGATTCTTCATAGGAATGAAGGAATTAGATAGAGAAGGTAAAAAGTTAAGGTAGGAAAAAAATAAAAGAAATGAAAATAAAAGAAAAAAGAAAAAAGACAGGTGTAACCTACTGCGAAATGGTAGCAATAAATTTTGCGCATGATAACTGCAGAGACACGATCAAAATGCAAGTTAGAAAAAAAAATGCTTTTTTCACTCGCTAACTTAAAGCGTTAATTTTTTTTTTCACTTTGTTGCTTTCTTTTTTTTTTTTTTCATTTTTCAAAAGCTCGAGTTGGCACGATCACGTATTTGGGTTAAGAAGACGGAAATTGTATTAGTGTAGCTGTCTAGAAGTGCAGGATAGTGGCACATTACAAAGGATGTGGGTAGGAGGAACAATATATGCTTTACTGGTTGTAAGAAAATTCCAAAACCTTGCCATAGTTTTCCTTCAATTGATATTTTATGACACTAGCTAATATTCATTTAAATTTAAGCTAATTGGTAGTTTTTTCCTTTTGTTTGTCAAAATTGATAAATTTACGAATTTTATGCTCATTGTCCTGTTCTATCAGTTCTCTACAGTTACGCAACTTATTAATATTCCTCTCGCAGAAATACTACTCTCACAAATACTTACATAATCTGTGTATTAGTTTTCAAATATTATTCTATTTATGAAACTTATTCGTGAAAAGTTATTAAATTCCTCATCGTCCTGTCCAGTTTTTATTTTATTTGTCTTGTTCACTGAATTTTTTAGGGCAGGACGAAGAAAGAAATATTTCTTCATTCTTTCATCCTATCACTACAGGGCAAGATGCATAGGCACAACTATAGATTTTTTGGCAGGGGGTTGGCTAGATACTTTCCAAGAGTGAGCTTCACTTACCCCAGACCACCTTCGCTACGCTTTAGCAGACCACCAGTTTTCTTTACCTAAAAAAAGTGTCAGGTCTTGTACTGTCGGGTAAATAGACGTGTCGGGGAAATGGCTCGAGACAGTTATTCCTGATTTTACTACTTAATTTTAGGTATTGCTTATGCACTGAAAAAAGTGAGTAGTAATTTTTACTATTTTTTTAATAGAAAAACAGGGATAATTCACGAATTATTATATACGAGTAAGTATATTCTTAGTGTTTGTATTTTCTACTTTAAATATGAAATTGTTCAGGTAGAGATACTTCTACTTATTATTCATTATTCATCTTTGTACAACGGCGAGACAATCCGCCACAGATTTGGTTATCATTTTCTAGTGATTTCTGGCACGGATGGTTATAATTATATCGTAAGATTAAGACGAATTAATGAAATGGACAAGACCATGCAGAAAGAAGTGGAAAAAAATTAGAGAAATTGGATCTTTCCTTTACATTTATGCCGACGTTGCTGCAGTTTTGTTTCTCTCTTCTGGCTGTTTGCTTTGCTCAAATACACAGTATATCTATATAGTCTTTAATTAAATTTAATAAATCACAAACACCTACGTGTTTGTATATATTTATGTTTCGTATGTATAGGTATTCTTTTCTCTGTTCTTCTCTCACTCTGACCCTATCTTTGTTAATCTTGCTGCCTTTGTATTCCTCATCACCACCTCACCCCCTTCTTTGTTCATGAACGATAAGCGATATACCGCTGCAACATATTCGACATTTACCGGATGAGTTTGCAAAAGACTTGGACAGCGTTTTCTCATTAATTATTGGCGAGTTTATTGGCAAAAAGCCTGATAAATAGTTCATTCTATGAAAGTATTTACTACCGCTGTCTTATTCTCTTTCACCAAGATTCCAGCTAACTTTATGTTCTTTCGATATATTTCAGATCTTTAATGCATTTCTTATATGCAAGTCGAATATAAAGCGGTTGTCCATGTAATTGTTTGAAATGATCCAGAAATTGTCATAGTATCGTATTTTTACATTAGGTAGTATTAAGTATTTGCAATACTTGGCTCTTGAGAGATTTTCTTTGACCGATTTAATGGCAAAGAAAGTAGTCTATTAATATTTTTATCCTATTAACTCCTAGTCGTCTCAGTCTTAAAGTGAATTGACTTTTTGGTAAGGATACATCGTCAGACAAAGTCCACAACCGGCTGACAAATATCATCAGTTTATTAGGTTCAAATTATTTTCTGGTTCCATATTAGCCAAAACATACACAGTCGGTATAATTGTTTTTAACACTTGAGAGGTTTTGGACTTATGGTTGGTGATATATGTGAGGCGATGAGAAATACAACTGATTAGGACTTGGAAAGTTTTGGACTTATGTTATGAATGATGTAGTACATTTATTTTGAGTGAGTATCTTACAATTTTTTTTATAACTGATAATTTATTACAAATAATATTAGTATGTGAAGTGATGAGAAATACAACTGCTCGTACATACCTAAGTCATACGTATTTACTTGCCTTCTATTTCTAAGCTACATCTACTATAATGTAAAATCTGACACCTTGCATTAGTTGCAATGAAAATGTGGAAAAGCTTATCTGAAGCCAGCAGATCTGACTTCTTGACGTTCGAAGGTACGTTCTTCATTTTCCGAGACATCGCTGCAAATTCAACTGGAAGAAGAAAAAAGCGAATTTTTGCAACAAAAACCTAAAACTCAAAGATATCACGTGAGATTGCTCACAAGCTTATAACATATATTTATCAAAGAGATTCATCAGCAACCGCATTATAAATGTCTGCTTGCATTCTGATAAAACGTAGATATACAGCAAGCTTCTGATAGAGCCACTGATTCTACTGTGCATAGCGACAGGTCACCGGTCATAAAATAGTGAATGAAATGGAATAAAAGCAGAAGGTAAGATAACATTACATTTGCAAAAAGGCTATCAAAGCGAGCTGATCTAAAGAAGCGTCAGATTTGAGCTGCGCAAAAATCCTGCTGGTTGGCAGCAGAAAAATAGTTTCATCGCATGACTGTTGAAAAAAATTCGTGTCTTCTGGTCTGCGTTTAATAATTTCTGATATACTGGAGGTACTCACGTACACTGATCCACAGAGAAGTCTAGAAAAAGAGTGTGCGAATTCGATTTGAGGAAGTGTTCCATCGCATGTAAGTAGACTACATCTTTATGATGCTGAAAATCGATTACGGTTTGAAAACAATGACAAAGTATGGTCGGTGAGAGCGCCTATTGTCGGAAAGGCGAAAATAATAATCGACTGGCTAGATGACGTCGCCATTACTCTGTTATCCAGTCTTAATCGATTAGCAACAAGAGAGCTACACGTCAAATATGTTAATTAAAAATCCATTATCGCGTCAGTTTTTTCACATTCTATGATCTTTGGCGGAGACTATGCGAGGGTGTAATGCTTTTAAAAGAAAGAGCGAGATGGAGTGAAGAAAGAGAAAGAGGTTGTAAAAAAAAAAAGTAGGTACATAGTTGGAGCTATGGAACGAAATTACATAAGGTGGTATTTAATTAGAGAATCGATGTTCAATGTGAGCGATGTTACCATTAATTGCATAAGCTTGTATTGTGATCGAGTTTTAGCTCCCTTAGAAGGATGTCTATATGAGTATGTCGCCTCTTATTGCGATCCACAAAGACGATCTAATGGCATTTCACTTTCACTGCATGTGATCAAAATGTAATAAAAGCTACGCGCAACTTTTACGCACGTTTTTCATTCCAAGTTCACAATCTTGACGCCTTTGAAGTGGGCTTAGCCTCTACTATAAAGTGGATTGAGCCTGGAGCTCTTTATACAGGTGTATGTGAAAGGAGATAGGCTTTAGTTATTTTCATTTATGAAAAGTTTATTGCATATGTGATGAAGGCTCAATATTATTTACCTACATTGTAGTCAATTCAAGTTTGCTAAGAAATTAAATAAATTCGAATTTATTAGCAAAAGTACATATAAGTAAGTTAATAAGTCTGTATTCTTTCTTTAATACAAAGTTTCATATTAATTCAAAAAGTATACATCCTCTTAAATGTAAACCTGCAAAATTTTGACGATATTAACAGCTGTAAGCTCAATTTGTAAGCTAAATTTGTTGCTTAATTTGTAGCTCAATTATCAGCAGTCTTTGAAAAATAGACCACAAATGTTTGATTAAAAATCAAAAAAATTATATATTCTCATAATTTTCTTTTTATATACGCGTATTATTCTTTGGAAAACATTGTGGTGAAATTTCACTCCACCAAATAATATTATAGTCCTTATTTTAGGAAAATTTCGTTGCAAAATGGACCTATATTTTCTTCACCTTCCTTCTTTTTCTAATAAGCTCAATATAACTGTTGTAATACAAAACTACCTAAATAACACTAGAAGTACCAGGTGGCGTCATATACGACGCCACTCAAAATTTTGAGATGGACTACTCAAAGAAACAATATTTTGAGAACCCCTGACTTGTGTCATACGACGCCACCTGGTCTTTAGAGGTTATTCTTGTGGAGTCGTATATGACGCCACCGAGTCTTTTGAGTAATCGAGTAAAACCTGGGTTTTTTAGTGTCAAGTTGAGCTTACAAATTGAATGTTACCTACCTATGCTTCAAGTGTGATTTGAAAATATTTTTTCTCAAGAAAAGTTAATGAACCTTATTTACACGTACAACTGACGTAGAAGAGAATTTTTCCTCGCCTTCACCACTCTTCGTGAAGGCTACAGCTATTTTGTACGTATTGTATAGCTTCATTCGTCGAAATTTTGAACTATATACCTATCTCTAAAAACAGCTGGAACAGCTGAAATTACATGTTTGCTGGGAATACCTAAGTATTTCGATCCTACCTATCCTTCAACGAGGTATCTCTTCTCGAAATTAGTCTGTATTAGCGAAAATCATTCAAAATATTTAATAGCATGAGACTATAGGAGGTGTCTAAACACAGAAGAGAAGAAACAATAGTAGCTTCTGTGTTCATAATGTGAGAAAGAAGCGTTGCATTACGCCTCACTATACTGCCTCCGTTTGTAAAAGTGAAGAAACGATTAACCATAATCGTCGTTTCAGAATATACCTAGCCTACTAGTGTATACCCAGGTACGTATATTGTAATACACTCACACCAAAAAAATTAAATATTTAACTCCGCCCATTGAAACGAGATTAGAAAGACTTGCAATAGTAGCGTGGCGTCTGATTGTAAATGAAGATAAGCAATGTTTTGTAATTACATAGAAGTTTGTAAGGTACACAACGTGTAAAACTATTAAACAGTTAATTATAATAAAATCGATTAATTCGGTCGATAGTTGTATTTCTCTCTATATCAGTGTTGAGAAGAATCGTGAGCTACAGTTGCTGCAAATAGGGGGAGAAAAAACCATCTCACGAATTTGTAGGATTATAAATCATCGATATGAGACGAAAGGTAACACCAATCGACCTACTGTGACCCATAAGTGTTCCTAAATCTTCTTGTAAGACGTAAACAGCATCCGTTCGTCCTTGCACAATTTCATAGCATCATTATTTTACACGTTAGTTAATTAAAACGACATTTTGGGAGAAAATTTGTTTGATTTTTATAGTGCACGAGGCAAAGCTGCACTTTTTTAATTAAATCGGGATTCAGAATTTTTTTCGTTTTTTGTATTTCAAGGAAACAATCGTGGCTAAATTATAGCTTTGAATCTAAAACGTGGTGTGATTTTGGGCTAAAAGAACCTATATCTTGGTATTTTGAAAAAAAAAAGAAGGTAATTTGCTGAAACCTGTCCCTGGCTGGTGTTAATGGTGCAAAGCACAAATTGCCCTACGCAGAGCTGTTTATGCGGTAGGTACCAGACACTACACTGAAGAAATTGAGGAGAAAAAACCACTAAAAGAAAAAAATTTGAAAATGATTACAATGTCATTAACTTACCCAACTGTTAGCTTTTTTTTCTTCTTGCAATTGAAATTTCATTATTTTGTTGATTTTTCCGAACAAAATTGCCAAGTCCAGAATAAATATCCATTTTCTGTTTTTTTTTTTTTTTTTTTTTGCCTTTTAATCGGTCCAAAATTTAAGGATCAAAGTATGAAAAAGAATTCAATCTTCCCTGTTTTCATGCATATTTTGAATTGTAATGAGTTTTCATGATTGAGATTGAAAATTTGAAATTTTAATAAGTAATTGTTATTAATAGAACTATTTTAATTTATAACCCACTTATTTCATCATTAAAATTTAATAAGAAAACGATTTATAAATTTTTATTTTTATTTTGATAGTTTTGGTAAGTATACAAAGCTCACTGTGAAGTAAAGCAGCCAAATATGGGAAAATAATAAGAAAAATGAAAGAGAAAATCCGCTCTTTAAAATGAGGAAAGTAGGTACATATTTTTGGGATGATTTGAATTTTTACCACCTCTTAATCCGAACATCATTTAATCCGGACAAAAACCCTTTGGCCGAACATATTGTCCGGATTAAGTAGTGGCGGCTACTATACCTACTTGATTTGCTGTTGTAGGATTGAATCGTTACAAAAATATTAAAAAATTTAAAAATTCCTACATATTTCCAAACATTGTTGAAATTCCTATTCAGCTATAAAATTTGTCACATTGGCAGCCGATTATTGAAGAGTTTTACCAACAGTCAAAAGTGTTATAATATGGTGTATTCGTGCATAATCACGTTAATATTTCAAGGTTTTTGAAGATGGTAAGATGAAGATAATGGAAAGCAGGAGGCTACAAAAAATGGAAATATTTGAAATTGAGATTAAATGTAGAATTTTCTGTTTGTTTGAGAAACTCGTTCAAGCTGCTGATTTTTACGCGTGATCCGATTACAGAAGATAATTACGGGTGCTTCATTGATCGGCTGAGCCGCAGCGTTATTTGTAAAGGCTCGTTAAGATTCGACATCTGGAATAAAATACCTATACAGAATGCAATTACTAGCAAACTATAATCAGTGGTAGCATCTACCTATAATTTGTAACTAGAATCATTGTAAACAAGAGCATCGCCTCATAGACATGGCTTACGGTGATCGCATTAGACAGGTAGTTTCATAATATTTCTCTAGACTGGCGGATACGTGCCTCTCTTTGCTGAGGAGAAGTGTGGCACTTCGTTTTCTTATACTATCCTATACTTCATTTTTTTCAACTTATTGGTTCGCTGATCGATGGTTTTGCATGAATGCCAGTGAGGCTTCATTAGCCAATCACTGACCTACTTACGAATTGATTATTTGTTTATTCCATAATTTTCACTGTTGGATGAAGCGCCTATGTTAGCTACAGGACTAGCGAAATCCGTTTCACTGGTGTCATCATCAATTAAAAGGTGTCAAAATGACAAACGCACCGTGGACGCACGAAGAAATGGAATCGCTTCATCTAATAACAAGCTGGTATATTGCTGTGAAATTTTTAAATTAGATCTAATTGAGCAGGAGATTAAGATTCGATGACAAAATTGGATATTAGACTGGTCTAATTTTATTACCCGAGTCTATTATCTTAGAGCTTTTGTGAAAATTAAGAAAAAAACTTTATAATTTCGAACCTTGACTGAAGAAAAAGAGATCATTTTTTTTTTTTCTGAAACCTCTGATGCACTCTCAAAATGCTTCTCTGGGTCTTCAATCTTCATTTCCTAAAATTAATTAGCAATCAAATAAACATGGTGTTTGGGCAAAAGTTCGCAGGTATACATTTGAGTCCGGCCAAATAATTGATCTTTTAACTCATGACGTCACGTACCTACCATTTGATTGGTTAATAAAATAAATTATAAAAAGTAAAAACTTGATATTCACTATTAGGTCGGGTATTATAAACATTGATTATTCGTTTAACAAACCGTTATAATGAAAATTCCATGGAATTTCCTGTTTATAATGGTCCGTTGAACCAATAACCAAGGTTTGTAATTTTGGCCCTTAGTATTTAGGGCGTTTAAATTTATCATTTTGAGCTGCTGAATTTGTTGAGTCTGACTGACTATTAATAAACATATCCATTAGCGTGCCCCGCGGTGCACTTAATGAACTCTACTTCTACTAAATTTTTCTTTTCCATTTTCCGTTTTCCTGGCTCTACCATCTGGCTGCTCTTGGCGCCCAGACGGCCGCCCAGCTGATCGGCAGTTCCAAGTTCGGCACGTACGCAAATTTATATTGAATTTTCGTCTCGCTTTAATTTGGTTCAAAAATTGTTTTTCGAGTTCAAATAGTTCAAATTTTGATTTCATTTTTCTGTTTCTGAACGATACACATCATCGTACCACAGAACTTATAGATTTTTTATTTCGGTTGTGAAGTTGAAAGTGTACGAACTCGATGGCATCATCATGGATCTCGTGGTCTCATAAATTCGATCCCTCCTCCAATTTGGTATCGTTAATAATTAATTATGTTATTTGTGTGATTTAATTAAAATGGATTAGCTGAACATAGTGGGAAATAGGGGGTTATGTCGCGTCCATAGCAGTGAGCTATATTATACTCTGTTCACGTTGAGATTGCAAAAAATGGATTGTAGTTTGCAGGGCTCCGGGGAGAGGAAAGGTACTCGTTCACACTCAGCAACTTAAAATGGTTGTGCTTCCGAGTTTACTTTCTTGTTTCTCATCGCACTGATCGTTACTTATACTTACTTATATTGTTGATGAATGTGAATTTGACGTTCCATTTTTTACAATCTTAAGTTAAACAGAGTATAGGTACCTACTCTCACTGCTTACTTATTTTAATGAGCTCCTCTCGTCACCCTCCAGTCGTAGGTCCTCTTGTAGGCTTTTCAGGATATCCGTTTTCGGCCAATTTTGGATAAGTAGTGATATGTTCTGAACTAACGTATTTTCAAACATCAGGTAGGTACCTACCCTATAAACGAGCAGTTAAAATTTGAAATGAATTTTTTATTTTCTGATGAAAATTCCATTATCGTATGAAAATAGGACTGTTCTTTTTATCATTGTTGGATTATGACGTCCAAACATACCGAAAGATCAAAAAAATTGCTCTCTGTTCACCAAAAAAAAAAAAGTCACAGAATGGAACGATAAAAAGATCGACCTCATAGAAAAAAAGAACGGAGAAAAGAACGATCAAAAAAAAGATCAACCAAAAAAGAACGGGAAAAAATAAAAATCGAAAAAATTTAATTTTAAATTGGTCATGTGATATTTTTGTCCAATACAAACAATGCGATTTAAAAAAGTTGATTTGCAAATTTTGATAAAATTGAATTTATGACAAGTGGAAGCTAAAAAAAAAAAGAATGGAAAAAGAACGACTGCAATAGAGCCAGGAAAAAAAAAGATCATTAATTTTATGTAAACACAGCGATGATAACAGAATGGAAAAGTCACCCAGATCGTTCGGTATGTTTGATGACGTCAGAGTTGAAGGATCAATTCGCGCCAAATGCTTCGACCTGATTATGTCAATCATAAGTGATAAAAAATAATGCATTGCATTTGGCCAAATTTGTGTTCAGGTGTGGACGAATTCATTTTTATAATTAAATAAAATTAAATAAAAGATTTAAGTAGATCTGAATTGCTCTTTTGCATTTTCCTAAATTTTGAAAATCTGAAACTAGATAATTATATAGACCTACTTCTTGTATGTATAGTACCCCTTATGCCGAGAGAGAGACTTGATCACTTGAATATGTGGTATTTAAGTTCAATTAGTAGGACATAAGAAACGTGATGAAGCTAAAAAATGACTTTTTCACCAACCTAATTTTCATCGTCAAAAATATACTTAAAATAAATAAGACCACGAGCTTCCAACAATACTTTAATTTGTGGTGGGCAGTTCCTTCGTACGTCGAAAATATTAGGGAATGGTTGTAGAAGATGAGAAAAACTTGCGTTAATTACTCATTTATACATCCGCCGAATATCATTGGTTGCTTGTTGGAATTATATTTGTCGATTCTAAACGCCCATAACATTTCGAATGAACTAATGCTAATATGAGAAAAGAACTGAAAGAGGAATACAAGGAGATAGAGAAAGGTTATGGACTAAATTTAAATAAAATGTGAATGTGTGGCTGACTTTGTTAAACATGTGGAGTGTGGACCAATAATGAAGAAATTTTGCTACTGGCAAAGAAAAAACAGCATTGTGTTCTTGTTATTGATACTACTTTTTTTTTTCTTCTTCTTTAATACCTACATTTAATTTTGTTTTTGAAATGGACGCGAAAGCTGACCATTGGAATTTATTTTTTCGATTCTCCTCTCCTGACACTCGCCATATCTGGCCACCACAATTCTGACCACACGTCAGTGTTTTAGTAATCGAGAATGAAAAATATTGTGTGCTTCTGATCGCTAATAATTATTGGTGCACCGAATTATGTACAGCTTATATCTGCTGGGCTATGAATTTAGGTAGGTACGCAGTAAATCGTTTCGTGTGTTTTATGATATTATTTTCTGGAGAATATGACAGATAAGAGCCGTTGGCTGATGCATTTTTATAATTTTTGAATAAAATTATACTGGAACAATGTTGAACATGACTCACTCTTTAAATGCTAAATGTAGTTCTACAAATCCCTGAAGGTTAAATTTTTACATAAAAATGATATGTAGATGGACTGTACTCAATTTTCTTTTGGTAAAAGTAGTGAGAAAGTTTGAAAAAAGTTGACTGATTTATATTTCATTAATAATTTAATGCTTATTGATTGTTAGAACTTTTCCTACTAATATCTTTTACCTTGAATGATTCTATAGTAAAAAACAAATGGATTCTCACCATAAACTTTTATTTTTATTTTATTGGAGGTGTTTTATTTTACTGTCACCAATTCATTCCAAATTCATAAATTTTCCATAGCCAAAAAACTTCACGTAGGTATGTCCAGTTTTTTTTATTATTTTTTTAATAGCGGTGGCGCCTGTAACACTACAAATTTTTGATTCCTGGATTCAGATGAAATCTGTTTATATAGGCCACAGTGTTTGGTCCCGAGGATTCCAAGTGATTCGATTATATCCAGAACTGATGTGGATCAAAATATAAAAGACTACTCAATCTGGGTCTAACTGTATGTCAAAATATTGAAGAGTATCTGGTCCTATTCAGTAATGTTGTTCAAGGCATAAATAATGTCAAAGAATATCTAACAAGAAATTCGCCTATAATAAAAAACAATAAGTATTTTATTGCATTAGGTTTTTTAAAGCCCTTAAACTGTAGAGATGATGTTTAATTTTGCCTGAGGAATTGATTTTTTTTTCCTCCTGACTTCAATTTTTAGAAATGTAGATCATTTAAATTATTTACTTACATCACTGAATAATAAGAAATGCCCAAAAACAGAATACATATTTGGGTATTAGTCATCGAATATGGCGATGATTAATTTTTTTTATTATGTTCTAATCGGTAGTTAAGTATCCCTCAGAGGTGAATTGGTAGTGAAATGATTTATTACATTGGTTTATATATACCTACTCGACGCTGATTAAAAGTCAGGTATAATTAATTGTTTCAATTGTGTAAACAGAGCCCCTCGAAACAATGTATAAATACGAAGGTATAAATGGGTCTACCGTAGGCCATGTTAAATTTGTGGCATGAAGTATGAATAACTGTCTTTAATCTAATCGGTGTATGTAATTTAACCTGCCAAAAAAAAAGTTGATACCTTTATGTTCGATAGAATATGATAATTTTAAAAAGCCAGCCTCTGTAGCAATCAAGTCAATGATGCTATTTTTCATACGGTCCTGCGTCTGCTTTCAAAACGAGAAATTCAAATATTAAAATTTTACAAAGGTTTACATGGGACGTCTTTGACGAATTTAAATAATCAGGATCAAAAACTCAGGATATATGACTTCTCCTAATTGCGGTGCTCTAGCTTAATCTATTTTATTTTCCAATATTATTCATTTTGATAAATTCAACCTGACTAAGTATCTCTTTATTTATTTCTTACTTTCAATTAATACCTATATAATGAAGGAAAATAATTGTTTCATCATCAAAAATCAGGCTTGATTCAAAAAGATGACGAATTTAAATTTGAGCGCAAGGACTTTTTTCCAATAACCAAAATATTTATTTCCATTTCGTACCTGAAATTTTCGTGCTATAGTTGATTTATTATTCAAGATCAGTTATTCACCTCATAACCCTCATTATCTCTTCTTATATATTGATGCCAACGGACTATAAAGAGCACAAAAAATTACGACTTTTTATGAAATTTGAAATAAAATGCACGTGTAAGGTAAAGACAGGAAGACACGAGGTTTCAATGCATGAATATAACCTTCTCCATTTGACTCAAATTACTAATTATTGGAAGATCATAAATTCAAAAATTTTCGACTTCACGTGCATCAATTTTTCTCACGAGTTTCAATGTTGTGGAAACAAATGAGTGACAGTAACAATACCTTCATGTCATCATGTACATATTTTTTAGGCGGGGGAAAGGACGAAAGAGTCATAAAAAATCGTAAATAATACATTGAAAAAGTTGATTTTCTGAATTCTATAATATTTTTCGGGTTTATTTCTTATATCAAATAATTTAGATACGGATTTGATTTACAGTACTTACAAGAGAGTAATATTCTACATTTTAATAACACAAATTTTAGAAGAATGAAAAAACAGTAAATGAAATTTAAAGTTTCGTTTAAGTACCTACCTAATATTGGAATCAAAATCGCACGGATAATAGCAATGACAACAGTGTTGCTCTTGACCAGTTCTTCAATTATTCTTCTTCTAAAAGGATATACCTATTCTACAGGATTTTAAATGATATTTTTATTTTATTTTATTTTTTTCAAAGATTTATTGGGCTGATGATATTTTGTAAGGGGTATTAGCTCATTTATAGGGTTCGATGAGGACCGCTCCTTCTCTCATTTCTCTTCGTTCCCTTCATTTTCTATACCTGAAGAAGGCCACGACTTGGTCAGATGGGGGGTCAGTCGCACTTTACCCTCTTCGACTACGAGCCTAGAAAAAAGCAGTTTACGTTTTGAAAATCAAATTACGAGACGAATTATTTTTATGAAACTTCACCTTTGCCCAATCAATTATAGGTAAGAGATGTAAAATGTTGATGTACTTATTTGAAAAAATTATAAATAAATGAAAAATGCAGAAATCATTCGCAGTAAATTTTGTATTACATGGATTTTGAAACATTTTAGAGAAAACAATTAATATAAACAGATGGCAATATTAAGAATAACTTACACAGAAACTATGCACAAAACAAAAAGGAAAAAGAAAAACAAGAAAAAAAGAGAAAAAGGTAACATCAAATTTTATATTAGCACTAGATCACGAATTTGTAATATAACTATTTTGATCATCGTTGCTCAATGGTAAGACAAATAGCACGCGTATTGATGGTATAATGGTATTTTAATTTTTATTCACAAGTAATGGTTGGAAATCTGGTAAAGGTTTCAAAATTTTTCATCATTGTTTTTTGCTTTGGAAAAATAGTTTACTGCAATATTCGCGAATACAAAATAAAGCTACTTCTAAAGGAAAGAAGAAAAAGAAGAAGAAAAAAAAAACAATCTTGGTAACTTAGTTGTAAAAATAATTTCAATAACTCAGTTTTCTCAACTCAAATCATTCGTGTATTTTTTTCTCACTAGATAAATTAAACTTTTCATCCGTCAAAACTTCTCAAACAAAATAGTAATACAAATTTTAATTTAAAATATAATAGAAATAAAAACTTAACATGATGAGACAACAAAACTCAAACTTATATCTATGCAATTTACAAAATACAGCTGTACAAATTTTACACAACAGGCGTGACTTAAAAATCAATCAACATAAAAATTCTAAGTATAAACCCAAAAACAAACGATTGATAGAAACAAAAAGAACAAAATTTACAAGTTGGTAATTTCATTAAGAATTCTAAGTAACCACGCCTTCAATATGGTTAAATATTTAAAAAAGAAAATTAATATTATCTCTTTGACTAGCACTTGGAAAATTGTAAAAATTTTTTAGAGCGAAGGATAGACATAAAAAAGGAGAAAAAATTTAAGAAAAAAAGCAGCACTTTTCTTAGTTACATCATCTTCCAAATGGATATCCAAGTACCCAAAAGCAATTTATCAAAATTACTTTAAAATTGCA
Source organism: Parthenolecanium corni (assembly GCA_038050395.1). NCBI lineage: Eukaryota > Metazoa > Arthropoda > Insecta > Hemiptera > Coccidae > Parthenolecanium > Parthenolecanium corni. The sequence goes on along the minus strand of JBBCAQ010000038.1, from coordinate 3,383,715 downwards.
CATTGCTGCCTCAGAGATCGCTATAATTCGTTGACATTATCATTAATATCATAATTTCGGTTGTTCTAATATCAGCTAACAGCTTGATTCAAAAGACAGAATAGACAGAAATTCTTCAACGAATAAGTTATTGATAGTTGCGTGATCCAAATGCCTGGTAAAATAAAATAAAAATCCCAAAGAAATTTTTGGAAAAAATCAATCTTATATTATTCAGTTTTAGTTTTTAAAATATTTGTTACAAGAAATACATGTATTAATTCAAGTGTTGTCCAAATATTTTAAAATTTTGTTGAATTTGAAGCAGAAAGGTTCCTAGATTTTTTTTGAAGCAGAAAATAGCTATTTCTCGACAATGCTTTTATAAAAGAAGGGAAGGTGGTGAGTCGTTATAGAAATTTTCATTTTCCGTAATGTTTTTTTTCTTTATTCTCAAATGAGTAAAATTTATTGTAAAAAATTTTTTTTTCACAAAAAATTAAGTAAGTAAGTAAGTGAAACATTTCTATCTTCCCAAAATTTGGGTAAAATGCTTTATATTAATGATTTTGCCCCCGGTCTAATAAAATCAAATGCTTTAATCCTTTAATTTTCATTTGAGATAGCCTAGGTGATTTTTATTAATAATTTTTTTTGTTTTAACTATTCTTTATTAGAAAATCCCTGTTGAAATTATAACTATACATGGTTTTCGGCGTAATTTTAATTAAAACTAACAACAGCCTTTAGTTATTTCATAAATTTAGTTAGTGCCGAGATTTCATAATAAGATTTTTCCATTAGGAACTGCGCAAACTAATTTTTGTACCTATAGTGGTTTCGAATTATGTATAACTTGGACTAAGCTATTAAAATTTATAAAAATTATTCTTTTCATTTGTTACTAATTTCAAAAATTTTTCAAGTTATTAGAACATGATCATAATTTTTAAAATACCTACTCGTTAACTTACATAGGTGAACAGTGATTTGCAAGAAAAAGGGATATCTAAGTCCACTTTTTTTCAAAAATTGAATTTTTCTACAGTCCAACTTGTATACGTCGAGTTCTACGTATAGTAAAAATTATATCTCAAAATACCATCTTCATTGAGAAAATAGACTTCAAACTTGAGATGATTCATAAGAATGATATAAGACCAGGCCTGAAATGAGACTTGTTTTCTTGGGTAGGCCCTTATTTTTTCACATCACTTACCCCCACCCCCTCGCTGTCACCAAAAAATTGCAAAAAAATTTACACGTTTCTGAACGTGTAATTTACAGAGTTTTCTAAAAAATGTCTTTGGTAGGCCCGGGCCTGCCCTACATTTCAGCCCTGCATAAGACATGAACGCATTATTTTGCTTTCCTATAAAATTTGGAAAAGTGAACTCATCCCCTCCTTGCGCAAGTCACTGTCCAGTAACAAAAACAAAACGTCAGTTGCTTGTCAGTTCTACCAAGACATTTGAATTACGCACTTATCTAGAGCCAAACATAAACATTTTTTTCATAAATATAAAATTAAGCGAGATAAAACCACAAAACTTGTTCGACTGAGGTAGTTATGATTAGTTAAGGAATATATCGAACCCATATTAATATCCTTATTTATTTTTATAAGTTAACGATACCTCTTTATTTCACAACAGTACTTTCGCCCGACTTTGACTCTTGCCTCTGGCAAATGCTCTCGTTTAAATAATACCCAACTCTCTCGAAAGTGAAAACAACATTAAGAGCTCAAAAAAAAAATCTCAATGTTATCAGCTACGAATAACGAAGTGTAAAAAATTATTACGAACCTTTCGATCGTATATCGTTAATTCGTCGTAATTGCTTTATTTTTAAGGAATGATTAAGCGAGACTTAATTTACAATTGTAATAAAATGAGAAATCATTGTCCGACTGAAAATCATCCAACGCTATTTTTGTGACGGGCAATTTTTTATTTTTTATTCCATTTAGGTAGGATTTGACTCTTTTGTTTTTCTTATTCAAAGAAAAGAATAACAATGGTCGATGAATGCGGAAATGATTTTTTTTTTAGGATTTTATTGATATTAGCCCACCTTTTTCTAAATTTTTTTCTTCTCCAATTTGATTAGAGAGAATTGTACTCATATAAATAAATTTTTTTCACATTCAACTTGTTTTTTGCCTTACTTTTTGAAAGTAGCTACACATAATATCAAGTGATCAGAAGCGCATTTACTTAAAAAGTTTTTGATTTTTGCTGAGTGATATTTTTTAATTAGCAGCAACGACTTTGTACCATTAAAAACGCGGGTTGGTAATAAAACATTATCTTTATAAAATTTTTCAACCGAATTTGTCGACATGCAGATTGTGTTCTGCACTATGAATAAAGCTGACGGAAAAGAATAAAAATTTGTTTATTCGAACCAAACTGATTGTAGGGAAAGCTGTTAAAAGTTGTTTTCTTTTGTCATATTGTGATGTTTAATTGACTATAAGTAACTGTTTGGTCTTCAAGAAATCTAGGATCTTATTATTTTGAGCCGACAAGTTGTTTGTTGAGATGCGGCTAGGCAGATAGATTCGATTTAAAATCCAGAAGGAATGAAGATTCGCTGAAGTAGATTATTCTTTACAATTTTTTATTGTTTTAGTAGCTTCTACTAAGTTTTCCACAAAATTCGAGTTTTTATGGCTACTGTCGTCCCCCCTTCAGAAAAAAATGTTGACTATGATGAAAATAAAAAAAATAACGAGGATGCCATTATAAATTAGTAGAAACGGTGATTTTTGAACTGACAGTTTAAAATATTATTTGAGTGTTTTTTCATATGAAAAGTAAAATTGCCTCAATTCTAAGGGTATAAAGCCTCCATAGTCCTCCTGGATAGACCCCTGGATTAGTAGTCTACCTTGCTTGTTTTTTAAATTGACTTTCTCGAAAAATTAAAACTGAAAATTCATAGTTATGGCAGTGACTTAAATCATAGATGATGAATTAAAACAGAATTTATAAGGCTCTAAATCGCGTACATACAATCAGAGTGTTGAAAAGCTGAAAATTAAAACTTCTGCTTTCAGTTTATGCTTATGACCTTCAAAATAAGAAATCAGACTTGGCTTTCAGCTTAAAGATTTTTAATTCTTAGTTTCTACTTTTCAGCTATAGTCTAAATAGTCAAAATAAAGGGTCTATAGCTTTCGGCTTACAGCTTTTGGTCTCATATTTTGAAAAAAATTGATAGTAGCAGATGAACAAAATAAAATAGGAGAAAAACTTGGAAAAACTAAAAAAGGCCAAAAAAATTGAACTTTAGCTTCAGCTTTTTTTGTTTTCAATTTTCGGTTTTTGAGTTTTGCAACATAAACAGTAAAGATTCAGCTTTCAGCTTTCGACTTTTAGTTGACTTTGCAGACCTGCATACAATATTATTGTTTTCAGTTATTAGTAAAATATAATGATTCTTATAAACCAGACAACTTTATATTCTTAGTCTATAGACACAGTGGTAAGAAAATAAGGCTCGGTGTTAGTTTTTTAAATATCGGTAAGTATTCGAAATCTCAAACGACCTAAAAAAAAATTCTTGTATAAGAATCTGGCTTCTTTGAATCATTTATAGAAACAAAAAATTCTGAATTGTTTGTCCGAGAGATCCTTTTTTCTGTTGAACTATTAGTCGGCCAAAATCGAATCTAATTTCAGTTTACACAATCTTTTTACTCAATCTCGCATGAAGATATTCATTAGCAATGACCAACACGCAATTCTTTCGTGTTTTTTGTCTTTTATATTTGACGCACACTAGAATCAGTGCATTTATTTTTATTTTTTGCCAACATACATAATTATTCTCACTGATGCCTGGATGAGATGGATTTTTCAGTTGAAAATCGTGTATTTTTATGTGTTTACAAGAATCACGCGACCTGCAAAGAAGGCAATTCTCGACGAATCAGATGCTCGATGAAAGCTCGTGTCTAACAAACTGGACTGTTGATAATATATTTCTTCTGATTGTACACCTATGTCTTTTGACTAGAGACAAGTTGATTGAAATCATTGACCCGAGCAAGTAAAAGGCATTCAACCTTTACCTACAACTGAAGAAGGAATGACAATTAGGTTTCTTTGTTGGTCCATTTAAAATGTTTTTTTATAAGTGAGGGAAAACAGTTTTTCAACTTCTTTATTTATTGTTCCTTTATTCAAACAAAAAAATGTAAGTTTAGCAACTTCTCTTATAATATCAATGGTAATGCCCAGGTGCCCTGTTAAGGTCATAAAAGTCCACCTGAAGCATCTTAATCTGCAAATTCGTGAGTGTACCTAGCTATAAAACCTCTTGAATTAAACGCTGCAACTGTACCAAGTCCAAAACCTATAATAGGTCCCCAAAAATTTAACACCCATTTTTCACAGCTGATTTAGCATTATCAAACCTTAAAACATCACTTGAGCGCAAAAAAGATGATGATATTTTTCGGACATGGTAGGTTTTAGACTTAGGACGTGTATTTGTTTGAAATGAACTGTACGAGTAGGTACCTGTATTATAAAATCCTTAGTAAAAACATTGAGAGGTTCGATGTATTCCCTAACTATGAGCTCAATTCCCCCAAATCACCAGAATTATCTATACGTTCAAAACAATTCTTACTAAACTCAAATTGAAGCAAATAAAAACTTCAACTTATCCATGAGGCTACAGAAATAATATGGGTTAGTCTCCATAAATACGAGTGAGAAACAATCTCATCGATTTCAGCCCTTTCTTTTTCTTTAATTATATAATACACCCACGTATAGCTATACTTAATTGACTATAAAGCTCGCATGCAGAAATTTTTCTTAGGAAACGATTCAGCTTAACGTACATGTATCAAATTTTTTTCTCAGTCCAACATGGTTGATCAGAGGAAGTAAACTATTTGTCTTTTTCTAGCTGAATAATTCAAATTTTACCTTGGTGGGTAACCAATACTGATTACTGTACCATTTTACAATAAAGTTTTTAATATGTTTCTAAAATCAAAAGACAGATATCTGACGTAGTTTTCAAGGTAGACCCCTGGATTTTGCTCTGTTTCGTCAAAAATTCCCGTTTCTTATTGCCCATTTTTCATGTTTTATGCCAATAAGTGTTTGCTGTATCTTCAACTTGGTGTAATAGAAACCGAGTCCAATTAATTCAAAATTTTTTTACCCCCTCCACTGCTTTTTATAAAAGAATTTTCAGACTTACGTTGTTTTTGATTTACGAATTTTTATTTTTGGGCTTTTTAAATCTGTTCTCGACTGATGAATTTAATCTGAGCCGAATCGTCCAAGGTTGGACTTACAAGGGTTTTGAAGAATGGTGACGATTATTATTTGCATGCCGTTAAAATGTCACTTACACTTCTTGGCTTCTGAGTACCTCAATCGAGAAAATTCAGTTCACTGTCAAGATGATTCCTCATTTATGAAGACTAAATCCATTTTTAAAAAGTAATTCAAAGGTTCATCAATTATTACTGCAAGGAGACGACCTACTCGTTTGATTACTATCATTTATCTTTTCTGACTGATGATTATAATTAGCCTGAGGAGAGGAAGTGGACATCGCTGACACTCCTAAACTGGAGGATGTCGACGAATGTGAACTCGAATAATTGTCTTTATCGCTGGAATCAAACCGATCTCGATGGTGATTATGATGCTGATTCCGATGGTGCAGTTTCTCAGCTGCTGACTCTGTCAAACTGCGCACACAATTGTACGCGTATTCGGAGGGTAGTAACTTGCGCTGAAGAAAGCGAGTGCCAGCATCCTCACTCACCTTGCCCATGAACGAGCGGATCTCATCGAAATATGAGTCATTATTGCGCACTGCGCCACCGGCCACGGACTGCCTGCGCAACTGCGCCAAATGTAGCGCAGTGCCGCGCTCATCCGCCAGCCGCTCGTCCAATATGGTCGGACCATCGGCGTCGTGTTTCTTAAGGTGGCGGTCTAAATTGGTCTGCTGGCCAAAACATCGACTGCAGAGCGGGCACTTGAATGGTTTCTCTTTGTTGTGGATATTGCGCACGTGACGTTGCAGGTTCGATGAGATACTGAATGAGCGCTCGCAGTACTTACATTTGTAGGGCTGCTCACCAGTGTGCGTGCGCAAGTGGCGAGTTAGATTCGCTGATCTAGGAAACACCTTACCGCAGAACTTACAAGCATATCGATCCTTACTTTTGGTAGGGGTGACAGCCGCCATACTGCTGTTGCTAGTGGATATTGACTCGGCAGCAGCTGCGCCACGAGAAGACGTTATGGTGTTGGCAATCGGCGCAGTCGGTGGCGGTGGTAGCCGCAAATCAAAGGTAGAGGGCGGCGACGGTGAGATCTGCTGACCATTGATCAGGAACGGGTACGGAGGGTTGGGAGGGTGGTGTGGGTGAGGGTGGTGGGGGTGGTAACTGGTTGAACAATTTAGAACACTTGGGTAGTGAAGTGGTAGCCGAGATAGCTTCTCCTCCGAGTACATCATGAACGGGTGGATCGGCTGGTGTGGGAACAGGATACGATATGGGGAGGTAATAGGTGGTGGAGGAGGAGGAGGCTTGAGGTCCGGCGATGGTGAGCGCAGCCGGACCCCATCTGTGTCTTTGGAGGCTGGCCGCCTCTCTGGCGGCGATGGAGATCGGTAGATGAGATTCTGATTTTCGTCCTCAAAGTCGCGCCTCAAGTTCAGCAGCTTCTTATAGTCCAGCCGCAGGTCCAGAGGCTCGCTCTCTAGGACGCGCTCTTTGATAGCGTCCTCCTCGGAGTCGTGGTCATCTGAATCCGAGTCATCGGCCATCTTCTCAGAGGGTGGTTTGTTGGCGGGTGACATGTGCGGACAGTTGTCGTCGCCGCTGGCGGTGCGAGCGCTGCGCGATAGGTCAAAAGGCATGTCGTTGGAGTCGATGTGGGTGGGGGATGTTTGGTCGGTGGGCACCGGGTAGACGGCTGCTTGTTTTGGAGAATTGTGACCGCTGGACAGAACCATCTTTCTAGGGCTCGAGTCTTTTTCGCGCATATTGGTCGACACGGAGGGGACTGTATTGACATTTGGTAGGAATGGAAGTGATCCAACTCGCGGGTAGTAGCTACTGGAGTACCACGCCGGCGAGCTGTCCACTGCACTCATCACTTTGACTCCGCCACCTGGAACAAAAGAAATAGGAAATTTTTTAGTTAAAGTTGTTATGTAATTAATTTATCGATATAATCGATAATGAAAATTTAGACTTCGATCCTGCACGACTGCATTTAACTACAAGCTTACTGAGAGCTCTGGTCTCTAAACCTAGAAATTCAAAGCTCTAAACAACTTCAGATAAATCATGTGCTTGTATGTACTTTCATTCTCTTCACTGGACAGAATCCTAAAATACCGTCTCATCTTATATGTATTTAAAGATTTATAGCGTCAACTTTACAAGTCAAAACAATGGTCAGATGGTGTCAGCAGGGCTGGATTTATGGCGATACTTTCTCAGCTTAATGGGTTTTAATGATAATAAATCTGCCAATATAATTAACATCATAACAGATCGTCAGTTTTAGATACCCGGTCTCTCCCAGTTAATAAGTGACACATCGCTTTCAATAGGCGATTCATTTAACGTTAATTAAATGGACGAGAAAATTGCTGGATGGAATCTATTGTATTCGATTTTTCACTAGGTCTGAGATGCGTTATGCAAATCTAGACTATAATGTTAGCATTGCTATGGGCACATTCATTGACACAAGGTGTTGCGAAAGTATCGTCTCACCATTAGTCACACCTTACAAAGAGATTTTGTTTATCGAGCTAAGAATACGAAACATTGCGTAAATTATGGGAAAATTATTTAATTTGGAGGAAGAAAACTGGAAAGAAAATATAGCTGATTCCAAAAACAGTGAACAAATTTTTGTCCTTGTTTATAGTAGATCCAGTAATTACGTATCGTGTTTGACCATTGAGTACAGGAAAAAATCCTGAACAAGTTTACTACAGGCTTACTTTTATATTGTTTTCTTTTTTAAATCCAACATTACCTTTTACATATTTTATTTATTCACTCTCCTAAGTATCTCTATTATTTTACTTTACGCTTGCAGTGTTTGCAATTATGGGTAATAAAGAGCACCATTTTATCAGGTGAGCTTATAGACGACAACGTCGATTACTTAATGAATTTTATCGCCGCTTTTTGTTTCCATATAAATTTAAAAAAGTAATTTATTTTGAAATAACCTAATCAGTTGATAGATTATCAAATATAACCACGTTAAATGAAACAATTTACTTGAGTGTCGTAACAATTTCTCCGCTAATAGATTTTTCGGGATAAATCATTTTCTTTTTTTCCCTTTTCTTTAAAGAGCTGAAACTGATCCCTAATCTATTCTATAGGTGTGTGTCTTTCTTATTGAAAGAAGTCACTCTCAATATTTTATGTAGTACATCAATTTTACTATGAAATACTGACACGGTTTATAAAGAAAATTTAAAATTTAAAACTGCATGATATCTGTTATTGTAATGTGGGGATCAGAATTTTTAATACGTTTTGAAGAATCAAATGAATAGTGACATTGGAAGGTGAGTATAGGTACTAAAAATTTACTTCACACCTCTGCTTGTGAATATTTCCACATGACAATAGGTATATGTAGCTCATTAATTTGCCCTGTTTAATATTTATCAATAATTTAAATTGAAAAAACTCCCAGACAAAATTAAAAAAAAAAATCGAATTCAATTCTTTCCGCCAAAAATTTTGAAAAATTTCCACTGTATCTTTTATTGACCCCTTAAGCTACCATAACTTTAGTTAGTATAACCATGAATTGTTAAGTAGAATATAAACTTATAATTCCAAAGATGCTCCAAAGAGCCGCAGGCATTAGTTAGTGATAGGTATCTGCAAGAAGTACCTACAGAAATTTTCATAAAAACAACGAATTTTCATCAATTAATGGCTATAACGGTAAGAATTTTCTTGTTAGTAATTTTTAGAACAAAGAAGAAGACTCAAAAAGTTTTCAATTTTACGATAATTTGATAAAAATCTTTTCATTTCATAATTCGGAAGAAGGTTGTTTAGCAAAAAAACAATTCAACTATATCAAACAAGAACAAATCTGAATCGTTAAAATCCGGATACTTTTTATTCGTTTATTACTTTTGCGCCTTTTTTTTTTTTTTTTAGCTCCATTCTTGTTCAACTACAATTAGCCAACTTGACTACTTATGTAACAAAATAGATTAAGGGAGATATTAAATTTATTATAGATACGTTATTTCTTTTATTTTCCGATTTAAGTCAGACTTGAAAATAGTTTTTTGAACCAAAATACGAGTAATTGGTACCCATTAAATTTTTTATTCAGCTACTCATTTGGCTAGGCCATATTTTCAAATAAATTATGCGCGATGGTCTTATCTCGTTCGATCGTATAATTCGAGGCAAAGAAAAAAAAAAAAATAATCGAATTTATCTTGGCAAAAAATATTAGCAAAAATTAGTTGACCTAGATTCCTTCAATTTTATTATTTTTATATCAAAGTTTTATATGAACCAAAATTGTTACATAAATTTTTCGTCTTTGAAACACATCTAAAAAAATTAATCTGAAGCCCACTACTTGTTGTTATGTCAAGTAGGTACATGAAATAATGCCAGCTCAATTTTAAAACTTGCTCAATCCTTGAAAAATTGTCACAATTTTTTGGCAGATTTGGGTGATAATTCTTTTGAGACTTGAAAAGTTAGAAAAGCCATAAGACGCTGATATATTATGTCCATTTAAATTTATAATAACTGACTAACAAATGAACTGATAAAACCAAACAGCCAATAGAACCCTTACTCAACTCATCAATCATTAAACAACGAGCCACGCTTTGAATAATTTACTCCAAAACCGATGTACTATTTTGAATTCACATGGGTATTATGAATAATAATTGTGTACCATCTGTAAGAGTACCTATAGATACTATAAACTGAACTGCGTCCTAATTCAACAGTAGTCCTCTCTTCTCATTAAGTTTATTTAAACATTTTTTGATTATATGTCTGTATAGCTTATAGACATGCTTGCAGACATTATATTGAAAGCTTTAGTGTTGTAAAACTAACACCAATTAAAATAATTTATGTGACGTAGAGATCACGAAGATTATAAATTATAAATTTTAAAAAGCACGCAGAACAAATTCAAATCATAAATTTAACACTGTGGACTCGTGTAGTTTGGTTGAGAAATTAGATTGTGCTAAATAATTTAGTACCTAATTTGAATTAATTAAAAAAACTTTAAAAAAACTTGTTTATGAAAATATTACTTACAGCAGTCATCATAAATTCTGACAATTATTTTGATACTGCATTTATTTTATAGTTTTTTTGTTTTTTCTTAATCTTTCATTTTCTTTGACTTTAGTTCAAAATGTTCTACACATTTCTTTTCATTTTCATTTTTATTTTGTTCATTGTTTTTTTGGTTTTTGTTTTTAAATATTGATTTTTTTTTTTTGTGGAAATAGGTAGTTTATGTTAGTTTTTCATTTTTCATTAATTTTGATGAAGAGAATTGAAATGCAAATAATTATGCTTTACATTTTGAAGAAGCATTATAATAGCTTGAACAAAATAAAAAATTTCACCGAAATGTTAAAATTTTGCCAATTAATTTTCCTGTTTACTCTTTTGGTTTCTTATCTAAACAATGTATAGCCTTTTTTTCGTCTAGACAATCGACTTTTTTCTATTAGATACTTTTTTTTTTATGTGACAGAATCTACTTGTTGAACCGGTATTTTAGAATCACAAAACGAAGATGTTTCGAATGACTAATACTAGTCGTCTGTCTATATAAACGAATACAGTAGCTCATTAATTTTTCGATAACACGATGCTAAAGTGCAGTAGGTGAGTCTAGTGACATGGATTGGATTAATTAAAAACAAATAACAAGACGGAGAACACGAAAATCTCTAATCGTTTTCTGGTTTCATGTAAAAAAATTAGAGAGAAGAAGAAATTCCTTACACGACTACCGGTTTACGTGTGAAAATCCCAAGTTAAAACATTTTTTTTTTCCCTTTTTCCGTTTTTTCCCTTGAAGTACCTATTTTATTATGTCACTTTTTAGCCACTTAGTGATGGCGCAAAAAGATAAAACGATTCTATTTCTTTTTTTTTCAACGATTTATAATCGTTGTTAAGTAATTAAATGAAAAAGTTATTCTGACAGGTGGCTTAATATGATGTCAAATTTACTTCAATATGTAGTAGTACGTTTATTTTATGAATAAATAAAAGAAAGATAAGCATCAGTTTTTCGTACATATTTTTTCTTAATGGCTACTCGATTACGATTTCATTTTAAAGTAAGTAATTGGATTTCAAATCTATCTCTTTGTAGGTAAGTCATCATCCCACGGCAGAGCTGAAAATTAATTTAACCAGAAATTCCTCGCCTTACAAAGAAGATGGAGGTTTTTCCTCTCAAAAATTTATCTTGCAATTGCTTACAATTATATATTTCGACTGATTAGTATACAATCATCATGTTGTTTCTATTAAGTAAATAGTTTGCACAGAAAATATTGTTGAAAAAGTATATTAAATTCCTAGGACCTCAAGTGATGTTATTGCTGGGTTGGTACAAATTGGCCGAAGTAAGCCGATTGATGATATCAGATATAGCAAAAATGAAAAAAAAATTAATTCAAGGTTTTTTTTATTATTTCGAGGATGAGTAGGTACATATTATAAAAACTTATTTAAAAAGTTTTAGTCATTTTCTGACAGCATTTGCACATCAGAGCTTTTACCCCACCCAAATATAGTTTATGCCCTCCCTTTTTCCAAAATTGCCTGGCACAGTTTACAGCAGAATTATGATGCTACAAAAGGCAAGTGCGAGTTTTTGCCCTCTCTTACTCTATTAAGAAAGCAATTCAAGTTTTTAATTTGTTTTCAATTATTTTAAGCAAATAAGATTTCTATCTACCTCGAATAAGCTCACCTATTTGATTTAAATGTTTTTACAATTCACAAAAACTTATTTTGAGGATTTTTCCACAACCCATGATTTTTTGTTCGGTAGTTGACGTTAATTTTTTACTCTTACTCTTTTGTTGATTTTCTCATCAAACAGACAAGGTAAAACTTTTTTGTCACACTTACACGGCTAATTGCTCAAGGTTAGCAAAGTTATAAAACTAATTAAGATATTTCCACTTGAATATAATGTTAAATCGGAACATACTCATCGCTGACGAAATTCAAAGAATCAAAATCACTCATTTTTATGTCTGATGTTTAAAAAATTTGTTCAAATATACCTAGTTCTCCGCCGAATGATTTTTTTTTTAATGACCTGAACAATGAATTAATTGCTTTTTCTTTGATTAAAAACGACTGAGAACACTGAGAATAAATTTTAATGAGATGGTGACAAATTATTTTCCTTATGTCTTCTCATAAGAGCAGAGTGAGTCAATGATTTGACCATAAATTCTATAACTCAACAAAAGAAGGTATTTGATGACTAAAATCATGGTATGAAGTTGAAGATATAAAATTACTCTGGAATATACGGAAATGAAATCTCTACGTACAGAATTTTATTGTTATTACACTCATGGGAAACCAAGATGTGACCAGTGGACCAAGCTGAAGCAAATATTTCGGTGAACTTGCAGTACAAGGATATATTATTTTTCTGTTTCTTTTTATAGTTTCTCATACATAAAATAATAAATGAAGAAATTAAACAGTTGATGCCCATTTTTATACTTGCAGTTTTCAAATTTACTGACAAAATCTAGAAGTGTAGTGCTAAAATACGTAATTATTTACCCATTTCAAAACAAATAAATAAAAATATCTAAATTAATGTAATATAAATGAATAAATAGCAGGCCTGTAGCAAGGGAGCTATCGGGGCTTAAACCCCTCTTTGACCAGTTCAAGCCACCCCTTCATCAACCCTCTTTTCTGATTTTCCAATGTTTTTCTAATATTTTTTTCATACAGCTGGTAAAAAAACAATCAAATTTTACGAAGAATTTTCATTTTAAAAAAAATGATAGATAAAAAATATTTAAAAATTTCGCGCCCGTGACTCGAAATCGTATTTCGAACTGAATTTTGTCTGGTTTTGTCTTGGTGTTTTCTTTCATGTCTCTTTTTTGAAAAATGTACTTGTATATCAATATTTTAGATTTTTTGTTATTTATTTATTTATTTGGCAAACCTTGCTCTTATGGTGAACCCTCAAGGGGAGCCTCTCCCACCCATAAAATATCCTGCTTATGGGCTCGATAAATGACTTTGCAGATTTTCAATACTTGGGAATATAGAATAGGTAATTATTATTGTATAAGTAAAAAAATGAGAATTCCTCTTGGTTAAATAATACTTCCGATGAAGATGGGCTTTATGAAGTATTTAAACACCATTCTTACTGTTAATGGATAAATAAAAGAGCAGTCAAGTTGAAGAATTTTGATATTAGAAATATTGCCTAGAACAGTCTCTTGCTCTCTCTTTCAGGCTTGCGAGCAAAATTCTAGGAAAATGCAATTTGATAACTTTGAACATGAGCCATTCCATTGATACGAGTATCAAAAAATCACGATTACTTATCCGTATTTTTCAAGGCGAATCGTTGTATGTATTAGTGCACATTATACTTCCCTGCTACTTAGGTAAAGAGTTATAACCTGCTTCTCCATTGATCACGGGCTTCCAAGTCCACCCTCAAGGAATACTTCTACACAAATGTTGCCTTAACGATCAGTTACCATAATTTTATCTCATCATAAATTTTTCTGCCTACATTATTAGATTACATTTTCTTTGGACTTGAAAATGGTTGCCCACTGTGGAAGAAGACGAATTGCTATTTATGTGCCATTTGTGCAACTCTTTTATTAAATTATTCTTGAAGAAACTGTAAATAGTTTATTATTTGTGCGAATATCTTAAGGCCAAAATTCATACATCACGTCATTTAAATTTTTGCACCAACAATTGCCCAAGGTGCCGAAATTAATTGCCATATAATTTGATAGAGAGGAACTGCATCCGAGGCGTCAATTTGAAGGAGTCAAGCTGAAGATACGACACTGATGGGACGTACTTCTGGAAGAAATTATTGGGTGCATTATTATAAGGCTACACACGCCAGTTACATAGTGGTTGAATATTGATGGTGGAAAAAAAAAAAATGATAGTAACGAATGTATTTTTCGTCGATATTCTTCTATGGGCGTATTAGACATTTGTTATTTACACGCGAGCCAAGAGGAGGGTAATAGCGATGACAGGCAACGATCATAAGATGAAGGCAAAAAATCACGTAGGCGATCAAGTAATCAGTGCGCTTGTGGTTTCATCGCCAGAAATCGAATGCTTTATTACACATGCTTAATGGATCTTCGGTTAAGGAGAAATTTAAATTGGTTACACTTCAACTTCAAATTTGAACAATACAAACTCGGTTTGATTATTCTTCGTTATAATGGTTGTATTAAGAGTAGCCTATATGTAAGCGTCTAATGATATCATATAATTGATCGTGGGCTGAATGCATTAGTAAATGCTCAAGATGATAGTTCAGTTTAGATACATTCTTGTTTCGGCGATAATTCACTTTGGGGATCATCCTCGAGAGCCGAAATCCAAAAGTGCTTCAATTGTATGAAACACTATAACTTATAAGTAAAAGACAGTGGAGTTATTTTGAAAGAGTTAGATATTGACTTTCATTTTTCAATGATCACAAATTTTCGATGTAGCAGCTAAATGCTGAAGAATATATATTATAATCATCCTTTCCCCTTATCCGTAGTCATACCCATAAGAACACTGACAAAAATGAATAGTATTATAATTAAAAATAGAATAGTAATTTTTCTCATCATGAAGAAGAAAATTATTATCTATTGTAGACATTCTTAATAATTTGTTGTACTTTTCATTATCTTGGATAGGTACCTGATATATTTTACTATTTTTGTAGTAATTTTTGCTACAAATCTTGAATTGTCCTAGTTTTCCCGTTCCAATTGTAAAAATTATTACTATTACCAAAATTTTTACACTGAAGCTTTTCAGAGTTATTCCAAC
This sequence comes from Parthenolecanium corni, assembly GCA_038050395.1. Lineage (NCBI taxonomy): Eukaryota > Metazoa > Arthropoda > Insecta > Hemiptera > Coccidae > Parthenolecanium > Parthenolecanium corni. The sequence goes on along the minus strand of JBBCAQ010000038.1, from coordinate 3,368,594 downwards.
AGTTTTCTTCTAAACAGAAACTGTTGAAATACTGCATTATGATTTTCATCATCCTTTGAAAATGAGTTTTCGCAATTATAGGTGTGTATATATTATGTGTATGATCCAAACAGATGGGTTCTGTTCAGTATAATTGATAATTAACAGTTGGAAATACTGTGTAGGTAAGACTTGAGTATAAATGTTGTATCTCTTGCATTTTATAGGTTGCTATTTTTTTCAAAGAAAAACCGACAAACGAAATAAGGAAATGAATTGAAATATCAGTGCAGAAGTTACCATATTCATAAATAAAAATCAATAAACATACTGGCAGATTACTACATTCAACATAAATCATCAAAAAATTCAATTTCATTTCCTTTTCTCGAACAGAAAATAGAGAGGTTAATCAATTCTTCTCACCTCATAAATCATTTCATTCAAGTTTAATAACCTCTTTTTACTTTTTCATATTCTTATTCCTGTGTCTTTCGTCTTTCAGCAGAGAAAAAAGAACTGCATGTTTTACTAGCGAAAACCTTGTAAAATTAGTAATGCGATCCATATACTTACCGACATATATTTATTCTCAACACCTATATGTATTGTGTGGTTCAAGGTGAGGTTTGTATAAAAAATAATCCATCCAGTAAAATGCATAAAGCTGTGAATATTCGAATGAGAAATAATTGGTAATTATCTTTTTACACGTATACAGGATCTCCTGGAGACGAAAGTTTTTGGTGTTTTACAAGTCTTACTCTCCAATTGGATTAGTGTCGACATTTTTAATGTCATGTTCCTCACGTAAGAACAGATTTTCTATCATTTTAGCTGGTTCTTATTTTTACCTTCTTCATTTCCTCTTGTATTTTTTTTTTCACTTTTACACGCAGTCGTACTTACTCGCCAAATTCTGACCCAGCTGTCGACTTTTTTTTCTTACAGGTGTAAATAATGAACCGGTTGGAAGAAAAGAATTTGGTTTTTTGATTGTTAGCACATCGTTGATGAAAAAATTCGATATTTTTTAGACGCATTGTTCATTTGATGAGAGGTTGTTAAAAACGCATACGAGTATAAATCAGAACAAGAAGAGTGTTAGGCTGTAAAAAATAATAATAAATGCATCTTTGCGGGTTGATAGCACCTAAAGACGAATCTCATATAAACTGGTTAATGTGATTAAAAATTAATTCCATATTTAGCAACACTTGAATAGACATATTTTACACGTAGCTAAACCTCTATTTAATTTTTGGAGGAGGGTCAGTCTCTTCGGAGATTTGGTACGTTGTGAATTTTTTTTTCTTTTTAGAAATCTAGACTTTTGGAATGGTGGGTGTTGACTTCCATAGCTAATAAATAGTAGACAGTTGATAAGACTTAAAATCGGGATATAGACAGTTATTTAGTTTTTATGAATATTTTTGACTCCCAGTACTTTATGAGAAGTACATTGAACACTGACCGAATGGAAAGTATTCTAGCTCCAGACTTTGAGAAATAAATTACGTTATACTATTTTTTATTAGTAGGTAATTATTAAAGGTATGAATAAAACTTACTTTCCATTGAATAGCGCATAAATAGGTTCGGGAAAAATATTCTTCATACTCCACTCAAAACAGTCTGCTAACATCGGCACTCACCTGTAATCAAAGAGAAAAATAAAATTCAACTGAGGTAGAGATTTTTAAAATGTACCTATATATATATATATATATATGTAGTAGATGACTATAATTATGATTAGTTGTTTGTATAATAATTCAAAATCATCAGTACTCTCAGTCAGGTTAAAAAGTTGGTAATAATTTGAAATAGGTGCTTGAATTATTCCCGATTCAAGAATTATAGTGGTATCATATGTAACATTTTCAACTGAATACATAATTATTGTCTCTGTAGTTGATAAGAGCAAGAATTTATCCTATTCAATATTGAAGTTTTTTCTGAAAAAACAGGCCTTTAATATAAGGCTTTTGTCGGATAGTGTAATCATAATATTTTTTTCTAAACATTCAATAACATTTTTTATAGGAAGAAGGAGGGGGAAAATTGGCAAATAATACCCAAATTTAGGTAAAAGCATTTTTATTTCATGCCAGTTTACTGTTCTAGGAAAGAGAAAAAGCTAAGTATTCGAAAAAAATAAAAATTTTTGATTTTTTAATAGGCCAACAAAATTTTTGTTGGCTAGGATAATCCTCATTTCACTCGGCCATCAAACCACTCTTTAAACCACTTGAATTTTTTATCTTATTAAGTAGAATTTGATTGTTAACAAACAGCCAAATAAAATTACGCTAGTTTTGTCTGCGTAGCTTATGATAAAATTGACATTTTTTTTAAACTTTGAAACTTGTCTTAAAGGCAATAAGCCTTTCAATTTCTTATCTTACTCGATAGGTTTTTATTACTGTATCCAAATTTCATTGTAAGTTATAATAACAATGTTGAACTTTTTTCAAAATTTTGGAAGGTGTTAATGGTGAAAAGCACACACTCTCATTTGTAAGACAAAGGCATACTTACTTAGTTTTACATATGAAATGTGGAAGTCAAAAATTCTGTAACTTTATGATGTAATTCTTGTACAGAAGCGTCTGGACTGTAAGAATAATTCTATCTGATTTCTATTGAATATATATACTTATAGGTAGTATAGATAATTCTAGAAAATACTGCAATTCATATAATCAATGTAATTGCTTTTTATGAAATAGTTGAAAAAAGTAGTTAGCTTTATCAGACTATTTTTCATAAGAGTTTTAAAAAGACACTTTTCTTTCATCTGGTTGCTGAGGAAAAACCATAAAGAATACAGTGCTTTCTGTTTGTGAAAGCAATGACCTCGTTTCTCCAATAATAAAGTATCTCCCTCCATCATCGACTTTTTATTATCAGAAAAAAAAAAAACGGTATTATTCTTCGTTTTATTTTTATTCTAATTCAAATTTTTTGGGAAGAAGAGAGCGAGGGGTTGATAGGAAAGCGATGTGGATGAGTGTGCGCAAATTGGGCGAGGTATCGGGCAGTCGACTTCTGTACCGGAGGCATCATGCACTCGCCGGTTTCAAAATCGTGATGACCTGAGGGCATGTTCTAACGCCGTCTCTCGCCAAGGTGGCATGCTGCACATCTTTCCAGTGTTTGGCTTCCGGCATCCGGCCATTTTTTTCGTGGAATCCAATTACCGATTTTCAAATTTTCTTTTTTATTTTGGTGAATTAATAAGCCTAGTTTTTGCTTCTCGTAATTTTTGTCTTTGATCATCTCATAACTCAGTCTATTGCTCAATTTCGATGAGCACTTGAGATATTTTAATGAGAAAATCTTATACTCTTTGTAATTAGATCATCTATAGGATATACGTATACGTAGTGATGAGTAGAAGTCAAAATTTTCACTATTGATAATATCGATAAAAAAATGGTCTCACTATCGACTTTATAGGTATACTTATTTGTCAGTGCTCAGCAATAAAAAGGTTGAGGCCATCCCATCAGCTGGAAAGAAGAAATGATCTCCAACCATTAAAATCCCATTTCTAATGATGGGAATTTCTCACCGTTTCAATAGCATCTTTGAAATTAAGAACTTATCGTCAAGAAAATTACTGTTTCGAGAATATGTCTTCAAATGAATTGTTTCGAAATCTCGTTTAAACGAATGATTCAGTAGTTCGATGGTTCATTTGCGAGAAACGCCAGCAGCTACTGTGGCCTCCTCTAAAAAAGGTGAAGTTATAGCTGACTGAAAGAGGAAAATCTGTGTCATTATGATCATGATGTAACAATGAAAGAAGATGAGGTCCGTGAGAATAATGATGATATATTAATGAGAAATATTTCGGACAATTGGTAATTAATTTACCTCCACAGAATAATATATTAAGGGGGAAAATATTTAGCCCATCAAAACAAGTGATTTGAACGACAGACTTTTTTCAACAAATTAATTCGCTTCAACGGGAAAATAAAGCATAATGCTTAACAAATCAGGCCCGCCAATATAATCACTTATCCCAGTATTAAAACCAGTTTTGCCCGCCTATTTATGATAAAGCGCGTTAAACATAGAACAACTTACACTGCACAACAAATTTGACTTATCAAACAGTATGTTGTGTGTTTGCAAGGTATCAAAATATTTTGAACGGTTTTTTTCTTATTAAAATAATAGAAAACGTATCGGTGTTTGAAAATTTATATATTTTAGGTATGAAAATTAGACTGAAATTAGTAAATGTGCCGTTTGAAGCAAAGGCTGTACCCTTGGGCCAAAAAAGGAAAAGAGGCCGACCTACAGTAGCCAAAAGGGCCTTGATTGTTCATAATTTTTATAATTTTTTAATATTTGATACATTTTTTTTTTTTAGTTCCTTATAAGTTTTGTCGTTCATTTTACATAATTTTAGTTCATTAATTTACTGTTCTCATTGAAATCTCGTTCATTACATTTTTTTTTATCATTTTGCCCATTGTTTTCCCATTCAACACCATTTTTTGTCGTTAGATTCTGAAAAGTGTGTTGAAACCATATATTTGTTGGTATTCATTCACTTTTTGTCATTCAAATCACCCTTTTTGTCGGGCTGAAAAATCATACCCATATATTAATAATTGATGTACTCTAGTGCTCAGTTTTAACATTCTTCTGGCTTAATATAATTATGTTAATTGAAAGTGTAAATAATTTCCAAATGGCAGTACTGTTAAGAGTTAGATGAAATAATTAATTTATTTTCCAAAAAAATTTTTTATTAAAGGACCTTATGTATATATATCTTCCTATTTTTATTAAAATCAAAATTATTGAGATACTTTTTGATAGTATCTAAACTAGGATAGGCCAACTACATTACTCGATCGTGTGAAAAATGTCAGATGAAACTGGTTGTGATTTTTTCAAGTTGTTTTTTTTTTCTTTCTATCATTTAAAGATATTATGTAGGCACCTTCTATTCTTTTCTCGTTCTAAAATCATTTACAGAAGCAGATAGGTATATATTTGTTTTAACTAAGAATATTATTGATTTGATTTTTTATAGTAAAACGACATCTTACAATCATAACATTTTTTCAATCTTTTTCTTGCTGACCGACGACTTTCTTTTCATCACGGAATAAGTTGACTTCTTGTCATTAATTTACAAAAATAGTTTTTACTTTCCTTCGAATGAATGTAACAATTGTTTTTTTTTAGTAGCGAATAGTTTTTTGAGGACTGTATACCATAGGTATGTACACGATAGTGGTTATTTTCTTGATCACATACAATATTATGTTTTGTCCATCATTTTGTGAGAAGGTGAGAGGAAAAATCACACACAAAAGAAAGTTATATTATATTACAAAAAATGACAACCTCTCACTTGTAGTACGTGCTTTTAAACGCATGACAAACCACTCGATTTCGTTGCATAATGAGATGCACATCTTTGAAGACTCACGTACTTTATGCAGCAGTGAAACCTGAACTGTTTCCTAAATTTCGTCAACTAACATCACAGTATGAGCTCACCAAAAACGAAGTTTCGAGCACCAAACAATTTCATATTTTTTGAATGCTCGTAAAATTACTTTACACTAAAATAAATGAGCATCAAGCGCTAAAATTATACATAGATAGTATGATAATTTTTCTCATCAAGTTTTGAAAATTAGCATTTTATTGTAGACTTCCCTGCGGCCCTCGCCTTGCTCAGTCCTCCAACCTCTCCGCTTGGCTTTCCAACACCTTCCACAGGAAAGGAACCTGAGGGTGAAAGGCCCATATTACCCTAAAAGTTCTGAAATTTTTTTAGCCGATATGAGGTACCTACTCACCAATTCTTAATTTTTTTTTATTTAATCAGAAGATATTTGTAATTATTAAAAAAAGAATTGTTTCTTGCGTAGAAATAAGATTCTCTTTCGGCATATTATAGGTACCTAATAAAAATTAGGCGTAGGTAAGATGTGATATAATGATAAAGATGGTTGAACATTTTAATATTGAATGCAATGTCTCGTAATATTCTATATGATCGCTGCGTGAAGTGCAATCACATTTTTTGCAGGCATACTTTGAGGACGTAATCGATAAAAATACGTGAAATAGTAAAATTGACGAATTACTTATGCGAAATATCGCACCAATTATGTTTGGTGATAGTTCGAGCGAGTCCTTCCATCAAAATTTTTCACGAAACTACTCGTCATTTCGATAATTACGTGAATAAATGTCGAAATTCACTCGTCCTTCATTCATTGGCAATCATCGCAAATAATTGGATTTTTTTTTTCTTCTTCTGTTGAATCCACTTCATCTTAATAGGGTTATAGGAGAGAAGGTTGCCATAGAACGTCCGTTAATGAAACCGAAGCAATGAAATAAACGATATCAAAGATAAACTTGGTGACTCGACATTTTCTTACTCGTACCTGTATAGTCAAACTGGTGTACGAATGCAGTAAATAAAATTTATGTGAAGTAAATTCGGGTGTATTTCATTTTGAAGAATCAACAAAAAAACAAATTAATCGCTCGGCAATGACTAACATTTAACATCTCATTTATTAAACTAACACAGTATACATTCAATGTGGATCAACTTGAATCTGATATAGGCTTTTATTTATAAGAGCAACTTCTTCCGCAATCATGTCAAAAAAAATTTTTTTTTTCCAAAACAGAACATAAAGTATAGTCATCGTTAAGCTCAAGCTTGTCCTTGATTTAGAATCCTGTGATAATGTCCTTCATTAGAATTATCTATTTCATAACTATACGTCATGATATTACACTGAAGCTATATACTTATTCGAAAATGAAAATTAGATCCAAGGCATCATTCGAGTGCAAAAAATTGGGTGATGTAAGCAATTGAATATTCTATACAGGAAACATATATATGTTTATACGTAGGATGTGAATAAAGAAATGAGGAAAACTCACATTTAATAATATGCTCTTTCGAAAGACGCAGCCAAAAAATTTCAAAAAAGTTTTGCTCAGAGCGCAATAGGTAACTATTCTTAAAAATTTTTAATTTTGTATTTTGATGTAAAGGTCTTTCAGACCCATTTTCCAAAACTGAGCTCCATTCCTGTTTCATGGTTTTCGATTTAAAATCTGTTGAAAATAATATTTTTTTCCTAAGAAATTCATTTCGCTCAATACACAGGCACTATCATAGAGGCCACGCATTTCAATGAAAATTGCACGAATAAAATTTTGATCTAATAAAATTTTTTTAGTACGCTTCTCGATATAATCTATCGAATAATCGTTAAATAAATAAATACGTTACATTGATATTCAGAAAATAAGTTGCATTTTTTCAGGCACTTCTTCACTTGAAGACCTTCATCAGTGCCAGTCATGTATAGCCAGATTTTTACAATCAAATTTCAAAGACGTTCGATTTTAATTATCGCATCCAAAAAAATGATGGCAATAGAAGCTTTGTTTCTTCCGGGCATACACAAGAATGATTTCCTTCCTATCAAAATGCACTAAATTTTTTTCCGTAGATATCTACGCTTGTGGCAATGTACGAGTAATAACGAAATAGTCGTAAATTTGACTGCAGATTGTAGCCAAATTTTCTATACACGATACTGCGGTAGCGTTGGATTTTTTCAGACGTCGTATTTCGGTTGTTTGCCTTTGATAATAAATGTTTCCTGCACAAAATTATGATCCTAATCTGACTTCACGATTGTTACTAAATGATAAAACGTGTTTTGCGTGAGGACCTTATCGTCTGTATCGTCGTGGAATTGTTATAGCTTGGTATCAAATTAAAATAGCCAACTCTTCAAATAGTTTTTTAAGATGTACTTACAGTTAGTTTCGACCTGCATCTTTTTATTTTCTTAAAGATACAAAAATTCTCTTACCCTTCAGAAGATTCGATTGTTTTTTTCTGGTAGAAAGGGAATAAGACGAGATAAAGATATTCCTTTAAGATTAATCCTAATTTCTCAGGTAGTCTATTCTTAAAATTTGAAATAGAAGCTGGTGAGAAGTTTTGTCTAAATTTATTGCATACATTTCGGGTCAAGGTTATAATAACATATGAAAATATCGTGAAAATAAAGTCGACAATTCTTGGGGAAAAACTATTTGATTTTTGAAAATATAATAATATTTAAACTTTGAACTTGATTTTCTCAAGAATAGAATTTTTAAATTCGAAAAGAAAATCTCAAATATTCAGATCAGTCAATTTTCAATAGCAGTTATCACAGCTCAAGAATAATTTTTCTAACTTTAGGATCACAGAGAAATAAATTTAAAAAAAAAATTCACATCGCCCTCTTCTACAGAGATGACAAATGAAGTCTACTTTCGATGATATGCGGCCAGTTTGATATAGGGTACAGTTTAAATACGAGAGAATAGCAATGCTAAATCGTTTCATACGCATTTCACAGCGGTATATTAATTGTGAATCAAATTAGGGTGACCAGTTTGATTTGGAGCGTACTAAGTGTGGGGACCTCTTTCCTCTCGTATTTACGGCGGGCTGTTTATGCAACTCGCGCATCATGGAAATGAATAAGTCGTCACAACGGTTCGAGACGGTAAATCACAAACCGTTTCAAATTCTGAAAAATGATCTGCATGTTAAAACGTGCTACGTTTAGTTTCATACCTAGACACTGTCTTTGTTTTCTTTTTAAACCCGTGTAATTATAGCCCATCAGATACAGATTCCTATTAGTATTTAAAAATCCTTAAAAAATAGGTACTCATTTTAATTAGGAAAAATTTTAGAAGTATTACCATTTAGTCGAAATTTTTCATTTATGTAAGTATTAATAAGCTAACTGGAATGTATGCAACAGCTGAAGAGAGGCTTTGATGGCAAATAGTTTGAATTCTTTTACAGATCTCAAGGGTGACAATCTATTGAGCGATAAAAAGTCTCTAACTAGCAAATATATTTCGAAAGATTTTCAATATTATCAGTATTTGTAAAAAAATGAATATGCAAATCGATTGATTTAATAAAATGTCACTTTCTATTATATGCGATATTAGAATTCATCAGAAAAAAAAATTGGATATGATCCCAAACATTCGACAGAGAAAGTGAAAAGATTAAAGGACTTCGATAACAATCTACAGATTCTGAGTACGGTATTTTTAATCCTAATCCAAGAATTTATCGAATATGAAGAAACCTCACCATTTGATGAAGATATACAATACCTATATGGTCCACCTGTCTTCTCTATTGATAAAATTTTTTGTGGTTCGTGATAATCATTATTTGCGGAATATACATACTTTTCATAGTATCAAATCAGTTAATATTATTTTGATGATGAATAAATTATTTGATTAAGCCTAGGTAGTTACATACCAACATTTGTTAATATAGAGAATTAAAAATGGGTAAATTAAAAAAATTGGAAATGCACATTTATTAAATATGGACTAAGAAATTAAAAAAATATTTAAGGCAAAAAAAATACAACAAGACAATTTGAGTTATTACCTTGAAAATGACATGCTAAAAGTGTAGTTGAGGATTGAAAAGAGTTGGGAGTGGTGACCTTGTGATGGAAGATTTGGGAATAATTTTCAAGAGGTTAGGGGTTCCTCCGCAGAGACGTGTTTTAGGTGCCCGTTTTTCATAAATTAGTTCCCCATTCTTTCTCCCCTCTCTCCCAGCAACTTTTTTTCAACAGTCTATCAATTTTTTCCTCTCAATTACGTTGGTGCCTCCGTAAATTTCGGAAACCATTTTTGTCTTGCACGCCCTTATATTCTCGCGTCTTGTCCAATTTCTCCAAAGCACTTGTTTGAGGAGTCGTATATCCATGGTATCCTCCGGATGTATCCTAAAGCGAAGTTATTTCTCTGATAAAATATAAGTAAGTATGTATATATTTTTTTAAATTTTCAACTGGAAGTTTTAAAAAATTTTTTTCTGTATAGTACAAAACACTACACTGATTCTCCTGAGTGGTGCTCAAGCTTGCAACCCTTGCCTCCCCCGCCTCGTAAGTTGGTAAAGACTATAATTTAAATAGTCAATATTTCATGACAAAATGTGATCCATATTGCATAATCATGTTTTGATGGTGGTCTCCATCTGTAACATCCAAATATCTGTCGCCTGAAAATTAAAATGTTACGAAATTTTTCGAGCCCACAAAAGGTAAACGGTATATGAGTTATGGACAGTGGATCAGACTTTATACAAATTCGAAAATCGACATCAAACGACTCGATTATGTCGATCGACAATGGTCGTGGGTGCGGGTTAGGTTGAAAAAATAGCCACCAAATAAAAGCGAATTAGAGTGGGTACTGCTGCCAAGGTATGGCAACGAAAGGAAGAGTGTAAAAAAATATTATATTTGACCGCAATAAGACAAAGTATCGAAGCAAACAATACGAATTGCTATTGCGAAGAGCTATAACCTTGCAATATCAATAGCCATAATTACGTTCCTTTTCTTTCTTCACTTTTTTCTATCCATTCGACTTTTATTTCTTTTTGCTCTTTGTAAGCCAGAGAGCATTACCGTCAAATTCATTTATCACTATTTGCGGATGCACTACGTACCTTCTGTAACATAAATGTCAAACTTTACCACAGAAGTCAGGACGATAATGGACGAAATAATTATATCGCATTTGAGGCAGCACTCGAATCACTTGAATCCGAATCTGTAAATGTCATAGATAGAAGCCAGTCCAGTTTATGTAATGATTATTCGTTTTATGATACACTTATTACGAAATTTTGAACGTATGTCGTAATGTCGACCGCTGGAGTGGGTGTCATGATACAAAAAGACTACAAAATCAATATCAATGAAGACAAGGCCGGAATAGCCACGTAAGTCCGTCACTTTTTTTCAACTAAATTGAAAAATGTTGAATTTCACTCACTCTATTCTCTTCGCAGCTATGGTACAAATGGATGGCTAGGTCAGTCATTTTGACAAAGTCAATGTTATTTTTTACAGGTATAGGGCTGCTGAGGGTTCTAATTGGTCGTGGGGCATAATCTGGCTATTCAGGAGAAGAAAGGACAAATTAATAAAAACTGCTGTCCCAATGGTAAACTTGGATCACCTTCATATAATCACAGAAGAAACATTTGCCATTCTTATATTTGAAAGAAGAGGTTACGAACAATTTCTATTTAGCCTGGCATTATTAATGTGCAGGTGGTTCATAAAAATAATAACCAACAGTTTAAACATTATTAATAATTTGTCTGAGAAACAATCCAAGTGCTGTAAGCTCGAAAAATAAAACGTAAGCTAATTTTCCTGAAAAATTACGTTTTTTCATTACACAAGATGAATTAGAGAAAAATTTAGATGTATGCTGCGAACAATGTTGGAGACCTAGTTTCACTAATTCCGATAGCTTCACTGGTACTTAGGTATATTTAATTGTCTTCCAACCAAAAGAAAAAAATCAATGAAAATATGATTGGTACATCATTGTATACTGGACTTCAAATAAAATCGAATGTTTAAATATTGCGGCTGTATATTACTGTGCAGCAATAAGAATAGACGAATAGGTATCTTCAGTGAATTCCAAGGGTGATTCATGGGAACGAAACGAAAGAAGACAGGTTTGGAGACTGCTGTGTTGTTAAGTTATACCTGATATACATGAATTAATGCAAATAAAAATACCGACTGGTCACCTAGCGACATTATAAAAAACAGTGGTAAGATGTTGGCGGAAGAAAAAAAATACTGTGATTTAATTTGATTTATGAAAATTTAGTTCGCTTGTGTAGATGGTTATCGGTGTTTTTAAATGACTTTATTAGGCAAATCAAATTAAATTAATGAGGGAAGCTAGAAGACCGCACGAGTATTGTCACCTGCTGACTTCTTGACTGACAAAAAATGTGAATAGTAATGAAATAGAGTCATTTCTTTTATTGTCCCAATTAAATTTTTTTTTGTGCCATAAAAAATCATATGTTGCTACAAATTAGCGTTGAAATATATGCAACTGGACATCTTAGCGATCATTCTAATTTTTAATACCTCAGATTGTCATCTCCAAAAAAATATGACTGACTTCTTTTCAAGAATGATATGGATATATAATCAGAAATATAAATTAATGTAGTTGGATTGATGAATTCAAAGATTGAAAGACGAAAAAAATTTTTTTTTAAATATTTATTTCATTCAGAGGAAAGGAAGTGCCAACTTTCTCAACAATATATTTATAGTGTAATGCGAATCAGTGGCCCACCCAAGGGGGACTAAGGAGGCTAAAGCCCTCCCAAGCCTCAAATATAATTTTTAAAAAGGCTGAATAAAAAATTTTTCGTGCTTCGTGAGGAATTTTTGTATAATTTCTGTTTTTTAGGAATAAATTAGCAAGTTTCTGGGTACACCATTGGCCCGAACAGATAAATAAAATTTCTTACCATCATCCCTTCATTTCTTTAACAAATTCTTAATTATTTTCCAGAATTATGCATACAACTTTACTTTCATATAGCCTACCTTCTTATTCTAGCTTATCCTGCCTAGATTTTGGAAACTCGGTTACAATTTGTCGAATAAAATGAAAAGATTAGATTGAAACCAGAGATCGACATAGATGATAAAAAAAAAATTGGTGTGCAACTGCACCGAAAGATTGCATTTTTCGGACAGAACCGTTCACTCACGTGCAATTTATCATAAAATCGTTTGAGTCCAGCTCTCAAAAACCAGTTTAATGTTTCTATCGCCTTCCAAAATGCGAAGAAAATAAATTTAAATTAAGAAAAATATGTTTTTCAAATATTTTACGACCAAAAATTAGCGAAACGATCGTCGCTCCCTTTTTTTTTTCAACCAAATAGTATCGTAGTTCAATTTAAATGACTATGGCCGACAGTTTTATAGAACATTAACACTTCGCACGCTAGGTACATTATTTCGTTACCTCATACAATGTTTTCGTGCTTTTAATTCATTTTAAAACGAATTCATGTCCATCTTCGACGGACCACCATGGTTATAGATCTCTTTAATTAGAAATTCGAGGAAGTAGATTAAAGGAAAAAAGAGAAAAAAAAGAAGCATGGAGATATGAAATGTTTTCAAAAGGTGCGCTCACATGATAGCCACATCATAAACGGAGCTCTGCGTATCGTAAAATGAGATCTACATCGATTTTCCATCACGAACAGCCTTTTAATGCGAATTTAAATAGTCCTAGATACGCTTAAACATTAACAATTATTGAACTTGCGTATAAAATTGAAAAAATAATGTTTCTTCGGTTGGATGTAGTCAAATAAAGAAAATATAGCAGACCTATATTTCATGCACACTAAAATGTTTTGAGAGTACATCCATGATGTTAAGATCTTCAATTGTAAAAAAAAAATATATATGGAATTAGCTCTTTAAAGATTTATTCGGAGAACTGAAACATGTTTCGGTTCAACCTTTTGGGACAGGCCTCCTGGCCCAGTTATTGATGCAAGGCTTTCAATATATAAATCCTTTATGAGGACAAGCCACCATTCGTAGGAGATAGTTATGCAAGGGTTTACCTTCTCCAATCTCTTGAAATTTGTCGCAAACTATTCTTGACAAGGCTAAAAATAGTCGGAAGTAAATGCAACCATCCTTTAATGCAGAATGAGGTAAGCTTTTTTTTTTTTTGTCTCATAAAATCTCTCCGTGCAGAACTCTCGAGCAATTAATCTCGGATATGAGGTATGGGTATATGCGCTTCATATTATGCACTATTTGCAGCGAGAGCGCAGAAATCATAAAAATTCGCAACTCGGAATGCATTCTTTTAAACTGTCGGTACTCTTACTCAATTTGCCAGATGCAAAATTTCACGCTTTCGGTTTCCAACAAATCCATCCGACGGATTTATTGTCATCAGAGCTACGTGGGAGTATAAACGCACGGCTGGACAACCCGCAGATTTAGTTGCGAGTCCAGCACCCATCCGAAGATGGAGACAGAAATGCACAAACGTCACAACCAACCAGGAAGTCGATAAAAATTGTCCTGTTGGATATCAAATTTCGCTCTCTTTTTCACTTCCCGTCCAACCTACCCTTTCGACCATTTTCCTTCTTTTCTCCGCAGATACTTTCCTTATGCAAAACATGGTGCCTCAGTGAAAAGTATATATATACCCTAATTAAGCAAATTATCCGTTTCGCTCCTTTACGAGTTTATTATTTACGAGCCATAAATTAAAAATGTTGGTCTTCGGGTAAATAAAAAGTCTAAATTTATCGTCCACGAGGATTACCTACCTACCGTGTTGATTTTATCAATTTTATTACCGTATAAACGTTTATTGTAAAGCCGTATTTTCATTCATAAGTTGTAGCTAGAGTTTTTTCTTCTGCTCATTCTTGTGGCTGTACGGAGCGGCTCAAAAGAAATTAGATCTTTAATTGATTTTACGAGTGTGGTTGACGAATGAGTGGAGAAAAAGCTTTTAAGTGGTGACGCGTAGGAGAAGGTCGTGAGAATTGTCTCTGCACAGCCCCTCTCATCTGCTTTTTGGTGAATGAAGTAAAAGTGAATCGAATTATAGGTTGTCATTTCACTCGAATCAAGACCAAGAATAATTATAACGTCGATCGTAAATTACGTAATGTGTGCCATCGAATCGTAAAATCAAATGACTGCAGAAAGAAGCTGGAAATTGCGACATTGTATCGAAATTTGATCACAGGTTGATGAAAATTTGTCGATAGGTCTCATGATTGGGAAGGATGCTTGATTGTGAAATGTTATTACTAAATTGTAAGTAAAGTCAGAATGCTAATACGATTTTATTTTTCAATTTTTCTTTTCATACTGATAATTTGGAGTTGTATGAGCCTAATTTCATTTTTACAAGTTTAAGATGGCAACAGAATCGGGTTCCTCTTCTGTCAATCCTTCAATACTCTAAATTAGAAAACTTGATTATGGGCTTTTAAATACATAAAATTAATAAGTATCGATCACTTTCAAATTTCATTTTCCCCAGTTTTCCACCAAGCTCAATTTCAGAAACATCAAAATTCCAGGAATGTTATTTTCCAAAACTGATTCTTTGAATGCCTTTTTTCCAAAAGCACAACCTTCAGTATTATATTTTTTAGCTTTTTTAAACTAATGTTATAAATATTATATTTTCCTTTCTATTAAAAATTGGTTTTCTACATTTGAGGGGTTAGCTTTGATTTTATTATATACCAGATGAACTAAGTCAATTGTTTTTCTTTCTAAAAAAATATATAATATGATAATGGCATTTAGGCAATATCTTGAGTATAAGGCACTCTTTTGGCTTGGAAAAAGCATTGAAATTTTTAATGTTTCAACTTTTTGCATTCTGTTTTCGGCCTGAGAGACGTACTGAAGGAGATCTGCCATCAGCATTCATTTGCATAGTCACGTATACTTATATTTTGCGAATCTGCGGATAATTTCCTCTAGAAAATTAATCCGCAAATATCAGATATAAATCGTCGACCTTATCAACGAGTGGTTACGATTTCGAGCCAGTAAATCTGTTACCGTTTCGAAGAGAACTCAGATCTGTTTTTCAGATCACTTTCCCTTACGTACATATTTTATTAATTTATTTATTTGCGTCTTTTTTTCTCCCAGTCTCTTCTCTGTTCGTTTTTTTTTTTTTTAGATACTTATTCAAATGTATAATGTCTCTTACCCGTAAGATGGTAAGGCACGTTCATGGAGTGTCAGTATGTGTGTGCATTATGTGACGGTACCCCAAGATTTCCAGTAATCTGATATATAAATTATTAATTCCGTTGGACAAGCGCCAGTTTATTCAGCCTTTTTATTTCGTTACGTTGAAAATAAGAACGTCTTTGCTGATGATATCAGTCTTATATTTTGCTCGAATGCATATCAAGGAGAGACACAAGGAGCACTAAAAAGTAAATTTCAAGGCGCATATGCACCAAAAATGTCAGATATTCTTCTAGAGTTGCGCAATTTCCAAGCAAATAATGAAATAAATCCAATTTTTCAATATTGCGGTTGTACATTCTTTGATTTCCGTTATACATATAATTTGAGCTTGAGAGACCTAATACACAAAATTGTGGAAATGTTTAGCTTGAATGAAAAATACATACCTAGGTGTAATATTGTGATTATGTTATGTGTAATATGTATGTGCGTCTAAATTCCGAAGATAGACTGGAGAGGTATAGGTTATAGTAGTTACTACGAGATTTAATTGACAGTGATGAAATGTGGGCTTGAGATTCAGAAAAAGGATAAAGTTAAAATCAATTGCAATTTATTAAACACGATTTACGCAGTTTTTTGAAGAATGAGCAACACGGCCGTAGCTAGAGCGAAATATTTGGGTGACAAATCGAATTTCTGGGGCGCAAATACGAGTAAAATTCTTAGAGGGAAAATGAACCCTTCTCCCTCACCACTCCAGGGGAAAGGTTTTTCATTAGACGGGGAAGGGGTAAACAATTTTGATTTAGTGGCATTGACCCCCCCCCCAGCTCCCTTGGCTAACACCCTGAATGGGGAGAATGATTCCCATATTAAACGAGCGACAGTTACTTATAATTTCTTTAAAATTGCTATTTCAGGGTTAAACAAATTTTTACTGCTATTCATGTCTTAAAATAAAATCTTATTTTTTTCATTGCTAATAGCTTTGTGTAAGAACGAAATTTTAGAGCCGCATTAAAGATTATGAAAGAACTATACAAACATTCAAATTCACAACATTATTGCTCATTTGATATAATTGGATTTAAAACTTGATGAGTAGTTAGGTGAACCTATCTATTTGAAATGGCTTTTTTTTTACAAGTACTGAAACTTTTTGTAAGTGGAATCTTCTTCATTACAGGTCAATATTTACTCGTCTTCTTTCATGCTTACTACCAAAACAGCGGCAAATAATTTATCAAGTAGATTATTATTCCTCGAGGAATGAAAAAATGTGTTTTTAAATGATGAGGGCAGGTAGTCTAATTTACAGTGTGTATAGCTCACTGATCTCAAGACTAGAACCAACGATGTTGTTACCGTTTTCATTTTTTTTTTCTTTCTCCTTCCTCTGAAATCTCTTTGCCAACCTCAGGTTCTTGAACGATGTAATTTTAAACCCAATAACGGCGATCAGTATAATTATTGTATGATACTGATCTTATACCAAGATAATTGCGATCTTCTTTTTTTGAAAATTATGGGCTCGCATTGCATTGAAAGCAAATTAAACCAGGTCGACAAATGCGTTGATATTCTTTACCAAATCATAAGTGTCCTTTAAATTAAATTAAAAATGATCCTGAAGCGTAATACGACTGCTAGTTTTGCTGTCGAAGGAAAAAATAAATAAAAAAAGACGCGAGATAAAATAAAATAAATTTCTATCGAGTAGCTGTCATTGATTATCTCGTATAATTAGAATCACGGCAAACACGGGTAGAAATGGCTTTTTATAGATTTTTTAATGATTTATTAAGCCAGGTTACTTTGTATTTATGGAAAATATGTAGGTATTTATTACGCTCAAAAGAAGTCATAAAAATAAACTTGAAAGAATTAAAAGGATTTAGTTTTGTGATTACAGTACGATGAGAATGTGCGATGAAGTGAGAGTTTGCAAAGGGTGCAATCCTAAAATTTCCAAACTCAAATTTCAGAACTATGAAAATATAGTTGATGATATTTTGAGTTACATATTTGAATTAAGGTCATAAGTGATTATAATTTGATTTTCCTTTTATATTTTTATAAGTGATTAAAAATGAAATTATTCACAATAGTAGGTATGTGAAAAAGATGAAAATCTAATATTCGAACACAGTTGGCATACTTAGCACTTTTCAATCTGCTGCTGATTGAAAAAGTTTCTCAAAGCTAATTCATCCGAAAAAATATCTTCATTTTTAGTATCGTGTACAGCTGAACCCTCTCTCACATTCGGAAATTCATCCGACTATATCATCCTCTTTCCATCTTCCTTTAGGAGGAAAGCTTTCATTTTTTGGGCCCAGCCTTTCTTTTCTCCCAATTAATCCACCTATGAGAAGTTGCTAATATTTTCCATCCGTTTATAATAGTCGCGTTCAACTAATTTGTTCACTTGTACTGCTTTTTTCATAACCATTTGCCTGAAAAATTATTTAAAAATCATATTCTGAAAGTATCTATTTGTAGAGGACTAATACGTAAAATAAATGTTTGGTATACCTATATGAGTAAGAAGGGTTGCACTGGTACCACAAAAATGAACGAACTGTGAGATAAGCATTTGAAATACTACATTCAAAAAGTCTTATGACTATAGGTATAATCAGGGGTGGCGAAGTAAATTTTTTTGGCGTGGTTCTCAATTATATTTCAGCCCCCCTCCCCCTACCTTGTGAAAATCTACACGATATTTTTGAACCACCACACCTCCTCCCAAAAAAAAACCTACACGTTGTTTTTCATAACATTCTCCCACTTTCCATCTAAAGACAAAGAAGAACACTTATTTTATAAAATAAATAAGAATTTTATTATTATTCTAATTTCTATTTTACAATAGCAAATGTTGCCATTCTGAAATGATTTTTTTAAATCCATGTATTTATTATAACGTTTAAATCTAATGTTGCTGTGATTTTTTTATGCACATGTAAAAGTGCATAATTATTCAAATTTTTGGTCGATCGGTTAATTTTGGTGTGGTGCTCGAGCCCGCGAGCACCAAATGGATCGCCGCCCGTGTAGCTAATGGAATTCTATGGAATATAAACAAAATCAAGGAGTGTAAAATCAGTATCTTTTTCACCCTTTTTTTGTAAATTGGAATGTGAAGGGGATACAGGAAAGCTGAAATTCTAAATGGAAGCATATATATTATAGCTACCTCGAATTACCACCTCGGGTATAAAACTGATTACATTTTGCTGTATGCTTTCCAGAAGGCCACAAGAAAGCAACTACAATGAATATTCTATAAATCTAAGTCTTGATCCGAATTTTACTAAAAAGTCTGACCAATAGAAACACGTGTCTGCGAAAATTTCGAACGAATTTTTCTTTCGCAAGGTTAATAAAGATTATTTCTCCTTTTTTTCCTTTGATTTACGACGCATACCTACTACCTTGCCACCATAAACAAAAAAAAAAAATCTGAACTAGAAAGAAAAAGAGCTGAAGTGCAATAATTATCGTTAAACTGTTTGCATTTCATATTAAATCAGGCGGATAAATCATAAATATGATTTTTAAATTATATACACGTACCGATGTAATTTTCTTTCTTTTTCTCTTTCATTCTTGACCATCGGCAAATAAAAATCGGATGCACTTTCGCTTTCAAAATAATACACGGTATACAATATTTAATTTGTGTTCTGTTTGATCGGTGATAATTGTAAGTGTGTGCACAAGAAAATGAGAATGTGATCTAATTCCATGACGAAGGCAAACTAGTGAAGGCACTCCTCATCTTCGCATTTGGCCTTCTGCCTCCACAATTTGATATTACATAGATGGATTATGTACGGATCCTGTTTCCTTCTTTATAAATGGATGCTGTCTGCTAGAATGGTATCGTATGATAGTGTACGCGCTCATCTCTTGAAAAAATTCTAGCCAAGCTTCGTTGAAAAACAGGTTTCTAGCGAAGCCTTATTTTGACGTCACTTTAGGAGATTCTCATCAATGAATCGCCTATTGGCTAACTTAGGAGGACTCTAAATGCATACAGTGATTTTATCGAACTTTGAAATTACAATTCACTTTAAAGCTAACGGTGGCGTAGAATTCTTATAAAACTAAACTATTATCAACTTATCGAAGTTACGTGAAATGTAACTTATTTCATCTATAATTAATAAAAACAAGTAGCAATTTTTTATCTCCGCGCTGTTCTCATATTATTATCTAATTGAATGAGGAATTAAAAAATTCACACATACATGTAAAGATAACTCTTAGGAACTTTTCCAGACCAATAGAATCTAAAATCTGTTCAGCGAATCAACTAAAATTAATTTTTGATGCTATCTTGGATGAGTGCTTGTGCGTGAGTGTTTATGAGGGGGTGTATCTAAAATATCAGATTGCAATTTTTGGTTTCCAGTGTTCTCTGTGATCACTGAATGAAATATAAAATTCATTCCGCATAAATGAAGATAACTTCAAAGAACATTTACCTACTCCTCAGGTCCACATACTGGATGGGTGGCAATGTTGGGTGATGCGAGGGTGCACATGCACCACCTGAAAATTTTTTGCACCATCTAAAAAAATTGAAAAAAGACAAACGATCTGAACCCTCAAGGGGAAGGGGGGGACAAGAACTTCCAGTTTGATTTTTTTTTAACGTTGAAAATTGTCCAATTATTTTACACCACCTAAGAAAACCAAAACTTGCCAATGGTGACGTACCATCCAAATTTCAGCCTAGCTGAAGAACTGCGAATTCTTGCACATAAGTACCGCGAATTCTTGCACATAAGTACCAGCCCTTCCACTCTCGTGACTAGTAAATATTAATCTACAATGAATAATTAAATCTGCAAAGATGTCAGAGTTGCATATTTGCACTGAAACTCATTGTACAAAAAAAAAACAATCCCAAGTCTCCATATGTCTTCAAAATCTAAGACGAGTAGTCGATGATTTATCGAAAACCTGCTAAAAAAATATGTACCGTAATCATGATTACCTTCCTCTCCTCACCGCTGGTAATCGACCTTCTGGCTATTTTTCATTGAGTAAGATACCAATAAACGGTACCCCGTTATTCGTTCGCAATTCGTTGAAAATTGTATTACGTTCGATTTATATTATACTAGCTCTCTGATTAAAAAGTAACTCGTTATTCTGGCTGTTCTTCATCTATACCCGTCATAAAAACTTATTGGTTTTCGATCATAGTATCACGTTTTGGAAGATTAATTAGCCAATATCGATGCGAAAAGGAAAATCGATTATCCGAATTGGTATTATTAAGGTATAAATTCCGTACCCAATATTAGGTTCTCTAGTTAAGATTAATTTAGGTGAATTACATCTAAATTTGGCCTGAATGCTGTTAGACGTCACTATTTTGGCCTAACAGATCGATTAGATCTACGAGATCAAGAATAAAGTAGGGGCAAAGCGAACTCTTGTCTTCAGGAAGATATAAGATTTACATCAAAATAAAGGATCCAATTGAAGTCTCTGGAAATGTAGAACAAAGTCTACTCAATTTAACACTAGAAGTATCAGGTGGCGTCATATACGACTCCACTCAAAATTTTGAGAGGGATTTTTCAAAGGACCAATATTTTGAGAACCCCTGACTTGTGTCATATGACGCCACCTGGTCCTTTGAGGTTATTCTTTTGGCGTCGTATATGATGCCACCTGGTCCTTTGAATAATCGAGTAAAACCTGGTTTTTCTAATGTTGATTAGTGGAGGTATAAAAAAAAAGTAGAGTTTTGTAAAGGAAACTGATTTCTCGCCTTAGAATTTATTCTTATAGTCTAAGTGTCTTTAATTTTTTCGTTCTTCGTTGAAAAAGTATTTCAGCTTTAAACTTAAGCGTTTGGTTGAAGGGAGAAAAGATGTCCCGTTGTATTTCTCAGAAGATTCACTCTTCAATTATAACTTTCACAAAACTTCAACCACAGTTTTCGATTCAACGACGTCTATTTTTTTTTCTATTTAAAATTTCTTGTTCATTTTTTACCTTTATTTTCTTTTCTTTTTTTTTCCATTTTTTATCCAAACCGCCTATTAATAAACTCGTCTTCGTCTATATTTTCATTTGCTATCCAGGTTTTTTCATCTTTTCTTCTGTTTTGTTGTGTAAAGTTATTGCCTGCAGGCCAATGTCTGCGAATTCTTATTTCGAACAACGAATAAATTATGTTAATTAGATCAAAATTTTCAACTATAAGTGCGTGCGCCTAATTTTCGCACCGAAAATATATTATTAGAGAAATGTTGAGGAAAAAAAGCAGCCACTCGAATGAAGTTATTGTAAAAAAGAATTGCGAATGACTGTAATTATTAGCAAACTAGCCGACGACGTCTAGTAATGAAGTTATAAAACGACCATCTTGTCAATAATATCGTGTTCTCCATGAGGTATTGATTTATTCACTTCATAAAAAAATACATTTCTAGCACATATCCCAAGATTAAAACATGCACCTACTGTACGCGAAATTTGGTGAATCGTATTAATCAGTTTTGAATCGGTAATTAATTTCAAAATAAAACTTTCAGGTATTCAGGCACTAAAAAACCGGTTGATAAATCTTTTACAATGAATTTCACTTCAACACTTCTTTTTTTTTTCAACATTTAGGTACTGCAATATTTTGAGTGCTTTTTAAAATATTGCAGGTCAAGCATGTTTAGTGAACAAGGTAACACTTGAGTTGGCGAAAAATTGTAATATAACACCTTAGATCTTGATTAAGGTAGAACAGAAAATAAAATTTTATCATATCTAATGTCTTAAAGTGGTTCTTTGCTCCCTTTAAGACACGAAATTTGCCTGTTTGTAAAAAGAAAATGAATTATTTCTCTTTACATTACATTTTGAAAATGAGGGAGATACATAAACTTATATATGTGATGGTCTTAATTCTTATGGTCAAAAGTAAGAGAAATATAATTATATTTAAGAAACCGGACATTGTCGATTTGTTATAACAGTATAATTAAGAAGCTCATGAATTATGCGGTGTTGCTGAGCAATATTTTCATGCTTGTAAAATAATATTTAGAATTTATCGTGTATCGAATCAATCTTCTAGGTGGTCAAAAATAGCAGAAAAGCGAAGAAATGGATAAGAAAAGTGGATGTAGGATCTATACATTTTTAGCCTGTAATTAAAATAATGCCGTACATACATTATTCAGTAATGTTGGAAAACAAGATTTTAGATCTTGATTTTAATTTTGATGGCTGCAGTATCGCACGAAATGCCTAAGCATGGCGAAAAAATGAATTTACTGAAATCGATATGTTTTGTAAAATAAACCAGATTAATAGGAGATAAATCTAGTAATAGTTTCTTCAATACAGTTATATTCTGTATTAGAAAAGTGCATTTACAAATATCTATATCTATCAGCGTGGGTTCTTAATATTCCATAAAAATGGAGGATATAATATTTTCTTAAGTTATTTCAATATTTTGGTGATGATAATCGTGTGTCTCTATTTCCAAGACTCGATTCTTGTTTTGCGTGGAGAGTCCAAAATTAATAGATAAAAATTTTGGGCTTCAATCAACAATCCTCTTCTTTCCCTCTCTCCACCCCGGAATAGAATCGCGAATTTTCTCGGAGGGGAAAATTTTCTTTTTGGAGAGCTCATTTCTAGTTTCATGTAGGAAGTAAACAAACAGCAATTCCTTCTTTACCTGGTAGCTCATCGATAAAATCGCATTTCTATTTTATGATAGGAAAGTATATAGCCTTCACTCACAATCAGATCTTTCGATTTTAAATAATATTTAAATGTAGCCCGTCTCCATCGTACACTAATATTGGTATTACCAAAATAAATTTTAAAATGTTAGTGAGGAAACCTTGAAGATCTTAATCAAGTCCTATCTCCAAGTCAGAATAAACCAAATTCGCTTTAGCCTTACTAAAAAACAAATAACAAGCTTTTGTTTCGTTTTATGATTTCAACTATACCTGTACAACTTTGGGCTAACTATCGATAAATTTCAATCATTTGTAGTTCGAGTTTAAAGACCGTGGTAAAGGTTCTTGAATATGATTCGATTTTTTTTTTGCTTTTTGCTTTTTCTACTTTTCCCATTTTCTGCCACGCTATTATAGTAAATTTACCTGTATACTTTAAACTTATAAAATGTATTTTCATGGTATTTGATCACACATCAAGCGGCACCATGTTTTCTTTTTTTTTTTTTGAATAAATAAAATAGTTATCTTCCGATGGCTATTCAAAACTGTGGCTACCTACTCAGCAGATAGACTAATATAACGCAGTTCCTTGATGACAAGTTTGATCTGATCTTTTTTCTCATCTTGTCTGTCTTGTATAGTTATCCTATTTTGTAGTAGAGATATTTTTCTCTATCAGAATATGCATGACGTATAAGTAATTATGAAGTTGTTGATGATTGAATTACTGTTATTTACAGAGATGAAGGAAGCAGCTTAAAATGAAATTTGGGTTTTTCCTTAAAGCCGTAGCATAGTTTTTTAACCCCACTGTAGCCTTAAGAAGTTGGTATTTTTTACTCGTGTCCGTAAACTTACTGAAAATTTCAAAATCAAGTACTCGTATTCGCGTGGAAGGGTGGACTTTGAACCCTCAAACCTTTCCTGCTAATGAAGCTTCGTTCAAGTTCAGCTTAATTATTTAAAATGATCATGATTTATTTAATTTGTGTTCGATAATGGTGGAAAATGATGTTAGACCCAGTATTATTAGTTTTACTTGAGATCAACCCTCTATTTATTTATGTACATAAGTATTATAGTCAAGCATATTGGATATTTTTAATGTTGTGATGATTTGGTATAGCTATCAAAATTAAAGTAATGTCATGAATTTTCTAGAATATAAGAGCATATTTTATAATAGCCAGCCTGGGAAAGTGAGGCGCTACCATTTCTCTGGCAGTTTTCCACAGAATTTCCATCAATAACTGCGATATGGGTGGAAGAATAAAAAAAATATTGGGTGGTATAAGAGATTTCAAAATGAGTACCTATAAAAATCTTTCTGGCTGAAATTTCAAATATTTTCGTTATAAAAGACCTGTGAAATCGGACTTGTGAGAATAACAGGAAATAAAATCATTTCACATAGCTTGAGAGACGGAATAGTTTTAGAGGAAGTTTATCTATTAGTAGCAATTTCATTTTTGCAGAAAATTGAAAATTTCTCAAAAACTGGAAGATTATATCTAAAGAGTTGACAGCAAAACTAAAAGTAATCTTCAGGGTTAGAATGAAGAGGATTCAAATTTCAAACTAGAAATAATTCAGAAAAGCCTTGGTATATAGCCTACCAAACATAAGCATTAACCACGACTCATGAACTTGCTATTTTTTATTTCATTCGAATTTGAAACGAGATGTTGCTCTGCTTATTTACAACATGTTCAGTAGATCTTCATATCAAGATTTTCGAGGGTAGATAAGGAAGAAAAAATGGTAAACAAGTATCAGTCAGTTATATCTCAATACGTATTTAGCCTACAGTCGGATGGTATCTGTGTGCATGAGTACAGATGTAGGCATGCGAACGTCTATAGCCTCCTAACACCGTGCTCACGAATTGTGGATCTTCGAACGAGTTTGAATTATGGTGAGCAGAATGGTCACGCCCTGATGAAAGAAGAAAAAAAAAAAACGAATCTAAATCCGAATAATATCTTTCTGCAATAACGTTACGCCGATTGCACTTCCTAAAGGACACTTTCCATCACGCGCGAGGACGAGCAGACAAATTTTGAGCCCCTCCTCGCCTCACCTGTTTCCTCATCAGCCGGTACCACTTCAATCATTACCGCAAAAATCAATTCGTCTAAAAAACATATTACAGAGAAAGCATTGGCCGGCTTCAGCGGATAAAAGTGAGCAGCAAAAAAAAAAAATTAAAATTGATGAAAAAAAGCGAGAATCTTGTATGTTGTGGAATGAATATCAGTTTTTTGAATGTTGTCGTAGGCATGAAATGAGAAAAAAATGCAGCGCTAATTAAAAAAGTGAAACTTGACTTCGTTCGTGTCCATTGAGAGTGAATGAGAAGAGTTGACAAATTTTCCCAACACTGATGTTTGAGGAAGCTGCAGACTCGTAGCCAGGGGATAGGGAGGACAATGCCTCCATGATGAGGTTCTTTGCCCCCCAGCAAAATATACAATTTTTTTTAATTAAAAAAAAATAACCCCATTCAACAATTTATTTCTCCTTCGTCTGCAGTTTGTAACCGCCCCCCGAGGGGGATTTTACTCTGGCTTGTGGCTACGGGCCTGTTCGGAATATTTTTTTACTGTTTTTTTTTTTCTAAGTTATATATTGCTGAGATTAAAAGCCATGGCTCACAGATTTGTGTTCAGTGTCTTCAAAACACCTATACTAGTGTTAAATTCAACATAATTATTACTTATTTTCTTTTTCTAAAAAAAAAAATTCAAAGGGCTCAACAGTTTGTTTTCAAATTAACTATCAATAATTTATCTATATCACTTAGCTACAAAAAAATTTAGAAAATAAAGCTCAAGTATAAAGTTGTCAATAAGATTTTGCACATTTCAAAAAATTTCCAAAAACAAAAGGGTCGAAGCCTTTTCTTCAAATTAACAGATGGACGACATTATGGAATAATAGTAATTTTTCACGGAGAATCCAAATCTACAGCTGGTTTTTCTGTTCGTCGCGATTTAAACATATTTTGGGAAACTGTGACTTGGGCAGCAGCATATTCATTATGTTGAGAATTAATGAAGGTTTTTAGGAACTTGGAGAAGGTTAATGGTACAGTATCAAAAATTCTCAAGACTTATGGAAAACTATAAAGAAAAATAATATGGGTCATTGAATAGAAACGACGAAATGCTTCATTTTTTGGGAGAAATGATTAGTATTTTGGTAACAGACCAGGTACATTCATCAATTTTTCAGATAAAATATTATGCTTTTACAGGAATACTGCTCAGTGATTCCTCCCGTTAACGAGAATTATGCATCTAAAACTTTAAAAAAATATTATCAAGAACAGATTCTATCAGACAAAAGCTCAAGAACCATCCTTTGATAATATTGCAGAAGAATCTGTGTAGAACTATACATTGGAAACTAGAAGAAAAATTTCATACATATTAGTATCACTATAAATGCTATCATCTTATTCTGACTCTCAAGTCCAAAAATATTTCTAAGAATAGAGCTGATTCTGTACCTTCACTCTTAGACTAGTTTACATATTATCCATTAAATATTTTTTGGGTAACCTGTAACAGGCTAACACCTTACAAAAACATGATGCATTTCACCCTAACTTAGTCATTTTAGAACTGTATTTGTGCATCTTGACCTACTTCTCATGTATATTAGGATTCGAACTTTCTACGAGATGCATTGAGCATGTATCTACTATTCCGTATGATGAATATACGTACTTAGAATATTATCGTTTACGAAGTATAATTTAATCTTTTTTCACATATTATACATCTGGCGATTCGGTACGATTTCTCTAGTGTGATCTGCTATAATAAATAATGTCGGAGCTTGACGTCGTCGTTTGACATTTTAAATGAATTTCCTTTTAGTTAAATTATTGGAGCAGCAGCAGCGAATATATTACTACGAGGGGGGTACACGTTTTACATGCATTATGCATTTATGAATTTTTATTCGTCGTTAGTGTTCTTTCGGATTAGTGCTTCCCAACGAGTTAATTACTGCTAGTACTATCTTGGCGCCAACAGTGCATAATAACCAGCCAGCCTATTGAAAAAAAAAATTTTTTGCAATCCAGAAATGCATTATTTAATGCTTAGCATAGATTTCTACAAAAGTCTGATAGACGTTTCAATTTTTCCTCCGCCATCGAGATAATCTAATTTTTTTATTTTTCTCTTCATTCACTCTCCTTTCTCCAGATACTTTACGCAAGTATTGACTATGTGTTCAAAGTAACTGGACCAGAAAACCTAATGAAGCGAGAAGCAATCATCGCTATGTATATCTGTACATAAAATATACGCGTACCAATATTTATCAAGACTTCCGGTATTCTCAGTTATTCGACAATTAACACTTTCGATTGCGTAGCCAAAATAAAAACTTGAAAATGAAAGAAATACCTAGGTTACAACGAAAAAAAATTTTTTTTCAACGTAATTTTTATATACTTGGTTATACTCGGTTCTTAGATAGGGAAAACAAGTCTATTTTTCAATAATATGTGAATTAATAGGTGAGACAAAAAGTGCTAAAAAGCCAGCTGAAAGCCGAAAGCAAAGCTGAATCTTTACTGTTTCAGTTTCAAAAGCCAAGAAACAAAAATTGAAAGGAAAAAAATTTCGAAGCTAAAAGCTGAATCTAAATTTTATGGCTTTCTTCAGTTTTTCTAAGTTTTCCCTCATTCAGTTTTTTCACCCGTTACTATCAATTTAAAAGCTGTAATATGCTGAAAGCTACAATGCGAATTTCTTTGTTTTGACTTCAAAAAGCTGAAAAGTAAAAGCCAAAAACTGAAAATCTTGATCCTGAAAACCAAATTCAACTTTTCATTTTTAAACGTCATCAGCGTAAGCTGATTGCTGAAGTTTCAATTTTCAGCTTTTTCTTCATGAAATTGGAGAACTTTACTTCCATAACGACTTGATAGCATTTTTTCAACTTTGATAAAATTTAAAATTCAGTGAATGTCATATATTTGACTGCCAATAAATAGTCAAACATCTTTGTTCAATTCAGAGCTTCATTTTTATGGTGATTGTAAGACCTAGCCTTCTGTGGCCCAACACAATGCCATAAGTTATAATATTCATAGGTACCTACAATATAATTGGAAGAATAACTTTATATTCGTATCCACTAAGAAAGGTGAGTATATAATAGAATGATGACGTTATCCTCCATTTATTCACGTAATTATATGAGATGGAAAAAAATAAAAATATTCAATTAAAAATTATAGTGATGTGTTCAAAACTTACCTACGTCTTACATGTATTATAAAGGGAAAAAAATCTCCATAAGTAAGAAATTTAGTTCATCTCAAATAAAGCCACGGCGGTCTCATTCCATTACGCACTATTTTGAACGTACCTGCAACAGACGAGCAAAGAAAAAATTAGATTAGACTATAAAAAGTTAGATCTTTTAAACTGACTAATTAAATCTTGGTGGTAATTCTGCGTATGCCTTATATTTAATGAAGCAATTTTATGTAATATAAACCGCATTCCTTGCTCAATCATTTCCAACTCGTCTGGCAGTCTTAATTCATGCTCTGCAATTTTCTTCAATGTCTCATTTTGAAGATCAAACTCAAATTATGATTACAAATTTTAATTTTGTTATAGTAGATAGAAACCAGTTTAACGCGTATAGAGTAGCCGCACTGGAACTGCATGCGAACTGCTCATTCAAATTGAAGAAAAATTGAGAGTGAGTGAGACGGAAAAAATTTAACAAAATATTCGAAAGAGAGCTATTTTATGACTGTTTGAAATAGAATACGCCTGCCGTTTAGTTTTTTTTTTAAACGCGAAAAAATCGTGGGAAAAAATGTGAATACCATTGAGTCATAATAAAAACAGAATAATTACTGCAGACAGACTGGGGCCATCTGATCTCAAATTTTTTATGTCGTGCTGCCTTATCATTCCTACATTTCATTATAAATCATTTGAATGTTATAGGGAATTCGCGAACTGAATGTATCATAAAAATGTGGACTCGTCTGAATTTTTCTTGTTTTGAACAGTTAAATTTATATAAAGTTTTGGTTTCTTTCAATTTGAAACTGCCAAAACAGAAATAGAGTGAGTAGACAACAAAATAATACATGATTTCTTTAAGTGAACCATTACCTTTTGCTAAGTATATATCGGCTTCCGAAAATTACTCGTGCCGGAATATTTGATTTGTATCCTCTGGCTTTAATTTTCAATGACTTATGAAAAATGAAAGAACAAAAAAGTGCAAATAAATTGATAAAAGATGCAATGTAAGCCATCGTAAGAGATATTAAATATGAGGAATACAATTCACCGCTAATTCCAGTTCACCTCACATATCTGGATAATTTCAGGAACTCCTATATGCAGTCTTAAAGCTTAATTTTTATAAGAGAGGAATGGACCTAATTATTATTGAATTTGAAACTGTTTGAAATATTTCCATTCCTAGGATGTCAAATAAGTCGTGAGAGAGTAATGCCCTGCTCCTGTGGCCACCTCAGAATTAATATAACAAGTTTTTTAATTTTATTACCTATTCGTAATGCGCCTAATCTTTAAAACTCCAGAAGTTCCTCATTTACGAGTAAAAAAAGATTATTTTTGTCATATCATCATGCTACCTGTATTAATTTGTTCATCTTTTTTTTTTAAATGTTCAATTTCATAACGACTGACTTTTATAGATGCATCAAAGACTCGTACAAAAAATCAAACGAAAGGAATAAAAAAATAATTCATTTAATAGAATCGTAGTATACGCATAAGTACTTATATCTTCGGGAAAAAAATATACGAAAGCCCATCGTTAAAAAAAAAGGGAGGGGGGTAAATGATCTTTCAGAAAATTATTTTAATTTATTACGCTGATTACTTTTACATTCGGATTAAAAGTTTTTATGCATTTAAAATATTTAATGCAGTTGTTTTATTATGCAACTTTAGAGAAAACTGGGCAGTACCTACCGTGAGTACGAGTTAATATAATTTCTTCATTATGCCAGTTTTTCTTTAAGATCTTTATAAAGATGTCAAATGAAAGATGGAGGATATAAAAAATTTATTGAATGTCTCACTTATGTAGCCTCAACAATTTTTGATGGTTTTCAAAATTCATATTCTCAGATATTCCATTGTCCTCGACATATTTTTCAACTGATGTCATTTATGTAATTGTTTCTTGGATGTATATTCCATTTTTTTTCTTCTTTATAAAAAATAAGGTATAACAGGGAAACAATGAGCAAAAAACGAATAATTATTGTATTCCACGTGAAATACAATCGATGCGATATTATGTTGAGCTGAAGACAAGCAGGTAAGGTCAAAATATCTGAAGAGATCGTGTAAGTTATTCTCATTTTAATGCGCGCAAAGATAAGGAACTGATGAGAAATTCCATAGCCATAGCGTAATAAAAGCTAATTTTATGAATTTTGAATTAAATATTATAATTGTTATACATAGGATTTTAAATAGCGAAAATGGAATGGTTTACATTATAATTAATCAGATTTCTGAGTGAACCAATTTCGAAAGCCTTTGAACAAATCGACTTTTCGAGAATAAAAGTACAAAGATATCACCTCATATAATCATAATGTAATTAGAGAAAAATCAAGGACATAAGATAATGAGTGAAAAAATACCTGATGAGTAATTTCTTAGACACCTTTGTATTCTGGGTTTAATTTTGAATTTTCTCAAGTATTTCAACTGTGAAATGTTCTTACTAAGGAGTAGTGATAGGAAACATTGCTCATTTGTGATATCCGGTTCCACTGTTCCTGGTTTTTCAATCTGCTCCCTGTTCCTAAACTACTCCAAGCATATATTCAAAGTATATGTTCCAATATTGCTCCTGGTTTTAAACATGTGTTACTAATACCGGTAAGTTGGTGTTGATTCATTTAGAGTTTTTTCGGTATTGTTTCGGTAGTGTAAGTAGGTTTGAGAAGATTAAATCTAAAGAGAAGCAATAAGTTGTATTTTATGTATGAGTGGATTTTACAGTATTTTTGTATTCGTGTTGAATAATTTTATTTAAAAAAAAATACGCAATTTGTTTAGTTACTTAACTGATTTCACTACTGAACTATCGGATACCATAGAATCACTAACCAGAAAAAAACCAATTTGTCCGTTTTGGGCTGTTCCAGGTATTGGAATGGAAAAGAGCAGCAAGCAGATTTCATCGCTTCAGAACAGTTTCTTTTTAAAGACCTGGTCAGAAGACCTTGACTGCTTCGAAGCAGACCATCCCTAACAAGGGACAAGCTTTACCTCAGTTTTGGATTAAGCCTGTAGGCATAAGAAGCCCACTATCCGGGGCCCGTGGTCTCTCGGCGGAGGGGGGTAAAAAATAAAGAAAAATGAAAATTCTCATATAGCAGACTCGTGAATAGGTATATATTTATACCAAATCAAAGTAAAATAAAAGTTGGATTGTTTTTTTTTCTTCAAATCTTAGAAACAACATCTCTTATGGGAGTAGGGGGCTATCAGATAATGAGCCCCGGGGCTTATAAAACCTTAATCCGACGCTGCTATTCTTGGTAATTTTATCAATTCAACCAATTTGTTGCTCACTTTTCTCTGCGCAGACCTCACCTCTACTAATTGCTAAGCAGTCACTTTCAAGTGTGGCAATAGTCAGGAAAAAAAGTTGGAAAGTAGTGAAAAATCCGTAGGATGCGTTCGATCGGGCAGTGTGTATTATGCTGTCGAGAGGTATTCACTGCTGGCAGGTTTTAAATACATCATTCATTTAAAAAGAAGCGACCGAACGAGCACGCGTGCTTTATAATGATTCGATGTAAATCACGAACCAATCTTGGAGTGATGAGTACTTGTGAAATCGCTATTAATCATTAGCCCACGTGTGCGTTGTGACACGTGCATTTCTATGTAACTACAATTCACGACTTTTCTGACCATTTTTTTTCTCTCCATACTTCCTTTTCCATCCGATTTTTTTTTTTTTCATGCTTCATACGCTTTAATATGAAAAATGTCGCGAGACACTCGCGTCCATAACTACTTCCATCAACAATACGCTCTTATTATATAATTGAATCATTTTTCTTATATGTGTACAGTCAAACCGTGTCATTTTATCATTTCCATGAAGCTCGAGAACCTTGAATATTTGGCTGTTGAAAAAAAAAAAAAAACACAAAACGTGCCACCGAATACACTTTCCAAGAAAACTGCCGGCAGAATGATGATATCACATGGAAGATTCAGTAAAGCTGTATTAAAAAAAAAAAAAAAATCAAAAAGTAAAAGTCTTTCTCTCACCTGCTTATGCGGTAAATAATTGGAATCGTTAACAAGATTGTCGGCTCGAATTCTTTTTCTTTGTTTTTTCTGAGATTTTTTTTTTATAATGCGATTATTTTCACTTTTTATTTTTTTAACGGTAACACCACGCAGAAAATGGTCCATCTGTGAGACAACATCCTTATAGTACCATAAAAGTGGATCAATAAATAGCGCTGCATCAGAAGGTTTTTTTTGGTGTTTATTTTATTGTTAGAAACGTTATCAAGAAGTATAAAACAAAAAAACACTGGCTCAAACTTCGTAATTAGGTACTATAATATATTTCTGCAACCAAATGATGGAACTTGCATTTATTTCAAATAATAATGATTTGCTTACGAATGTGTCTCAACTAGATAATTTAAAATCTTCTGAATGAACTGAAAAGTTCTTTCAAAGTTTAGTGTTTCATCAAGTTTTTGTTGTTTCTTATTTTTTATTAAGTCTCGATGCTTATTTTCTATTACAACAATCACTTCAGGATAGATTCCATTAGATCACACTGATCTGCTATTTTCAAGTTGAATAATTTAATGACTATGAAAGTTCAAATAAAAGAATTTCCTGGCTCTGAATTTATAACACATTTTCAAAACGGATGGTTCTGAAGAATGCAATGCAAAATTGATAATTATAGGTTCTAATGATTTAATTACATTCTTTCAGTATATCGTGTGATGTACGCGTGTTGTAGAAGACAGCCAAAGACTTGCGTGACAGGAAATAGCCAGTTAATATAACCATCTACATGAATTCTTGGTTGCTTCTGCTTGAACGCCTCCAATTACATTCTGATAACGTATTTAATTTTTCATGAAAAATAAACGTTTGGTTTTCTACGGAGAATAAAGTAGTGATTTTCAGGTTATAATTGAATGCACTCTTGGTACGAATATGAAGATATGTTTCATATTAAAATCAACATTTTAATGTTTTGCACCCTATAAAATGGTTCTACTTTATGAAAAAAACATCAATAAAAATTTCAGCTCCTCAAGTTGAAAAAAAGTGGTGCCTCGAAGGGGTTGAAAATCCGTACAGGCAAAAATTAATATTATTTTACTTCATAATCAGTATTGAGTGGAAATATGTATTTTCTACTTCTACTACCACAGCCCAGCAGTGAGGTTATTCAAAAGAAGGTCGGGGGGATTTGAGAGGGTTTGAACCTACACCCTTAAGATAACTACAAAAAATCACTATTTTTATTTGTTGTTTTAAAATATTATTTATTTATCATTATAAGTTGGATGTATAGTCTAATCAAAAAACGAATAATCTTTCAAACAAAGACTTTCCCTGCTCCAATCCCTCCCCTCATCATCAGTGAAAAAGTTTGAATTTTGCCATAATTTTCAATGGAACCACTTCGGAGGGGCGGGAGCGAGAATTATAAAAAAAATTTCACCTTTTATATAAGTAAGGACTTACCCTAATAATTTATCATAGAGAAAGATGAAACTTGCATAGGCCTTTTGACACCGTCATTTGTGGACAGTTTCAGTGACTTGGATCAAGTTATGCTTTTCACAAATTTAACAATGTTATACATCTAAAAATTATTATTGAAATATATTTGGTAGATTTGTTCAAGAGTAAATGTTATAACGTTTTATTTTTTTATTCTCATTCCACAAAGTAGATAAAGGTAACTTCTGTCTACTAACGCGAACATTTGTATTTTTCAAAAATTCTATTTCGCACTCGCCATTCGTTTTCATCGTGGTCAATTCTAATCTCTATGAAGTATAATATTATGCAGAATGAAAAGACGCCGACCGATTTACATGCGAATTAATTTAACTATATGCTCAAATTGTACACCCTGTGGTGTATTTACCTTGTTTCGTAAATGACGTGGTTTATTAATTATCTAATGTAGGCTACAAAGAGCATATTATTATTAAGTAAGAAGATCGATTAAGAAAAAAATGCTTCAGTAAAACGCAAATTAAGATATATATGTATACTATATAGCATAACCTATGTTGCGAAAAAATGTTCCGGAAAGTAAGAAGAAGCGGTTTTTAAATTGGAGTGGAAGGTGATGAAGGACATTCTCTGATTAGTCCTACATCAATATTATACTTATTATAGATCATATAATAATAGGTTAGCTAGGGTGTTCTGGAGGAATTGAGTTTGAAATTATTTTTGAGGATGTATAGGTATTTCAAAATAAGTTTAATTTTCAAATCAAGCGAAATTATGCCCATAATATATCACAATAAATGAAGAAAGGAAGCTATTTTATATATAGGCGGAAAATTATTGCCTGAGGCGAAAGCGCGAGCAGTAAATTTTTGCCTAAGTCTAAAATAGCATTGTAATGAGCCAGTCTTAATTATATTTTTTCATCAACACGTGCTTCATTAAA
Organism: Parthenolecanium corni; assembly: GCA_038050395.1. NCBI lineage: Eukaryota > Metazoa > Arthropoda > Insecta > Hemiptera > Coccidae > Parthenolecanium > Parthenolecanium corni. Next base: position 3,333,484 of record JBBCAQ010000038.1, on the reverse strand, counting down.
AAAACTTAAATTTTTCATTTATGAACAATGAAAAAGTAGGCCTAACATTCTATTACTAGAAAAAATAGGTGCGACTAATTTTCCCACTTTGGTGAGAAAAAATTAAAAAAAAAAAAAAAAATTGTCAGAAATAAGGGTGGGCCAACACCCAAAGTAACAAAGGTAAAAGAATGAATAAGAAAAGAAATAATAATAGGTGTAACCACTGCTCTAGGTAGCCATAAAAATTAAATTGAGAACTTTGAAACATTCTGAATGCCAAAAATTTTTCCTGAAATGAACAAAGAACCAGTAAAATAAGGAAGTTATAGGTATCTAAAAAGAACAAAAAACTAACTGCAGTATCAACTTTTTGGAGGTTCACATTTTCCAATGATTTTGCTCAGCCGTCTCTTGCTTCCCCTAAAAAAAGCTAGTTCTACTCCTTAATAAAAGAGGATAATCCAGAAGAGTGAGAGTGGATGATTTCCAACCACATAATCCATTGGACCACCCCCAACACATTCTAAGCATGAAACTTTTTGTACCAATTTTTTCCTATAATATCTTTCTGGTTTTCATGACTTATTTGCGGCAGCTATAAAGAAGTACTTAATATACATTATTATTATGTGTGGGTCTATATTCACATTATACAAAATTTATCGACGCCACCTTATCGCCACAGTTTCAACCTAAATAAATAAATTAAAAATAAAATACTTTTTGGCGTGTATAAATTTAATTTTCACATAATTTCTCGACTTCTGCGATAACTGCAGGTTTAAAAATTATGCCGACGGCTCTGTAGTCTAGTTTGTATGTTTTTTGTTGTTTTTTTTTTTTTCAAGTTTTTTTGTTTAGGTACCTATACGTATAGCAATCGGCCATCAGAAGCTAGTTGTCTAAATGATTATTGGCAGTTATATTATTTGCTTACATACAATTTACAACCCGAGGCTTTTGCATTCCGTTAGCATGTACAAAAATTTCACTGTTGCCCTGTTACAAAGTTGACTGACTGTTAGCTCATCAATCGAAAGTCTGAGGAATTTCTGTCTCCGTACAGTTGAAGAACAAAATAAAAGCTAACCTTTGACGCAGAAACGCCACCTTAAATTCTTTCGGGGCGTTCGAATGTTGCCGACAATGATTTGTGAAAATGTCGGTCAATTTACAAACTGCGATATTTCAACCGGTTGTTAAACGACGAAGCATCCAACCGGTTTCTTCGACGATATTGATAATACAAAGTGTTAGTAAAATTGAAAATAAATCGAAGCCCATTGAAAAAAGGTTAATGAAAATGAAATCGAAAAAAATTATACGATGGCAGTTGTTAAGTGAAGTTATTTAAACTAGAATTTAGTATAAATTATCATGAATTTTCAGTTTTTCTGAATGAGGCAAGGGGTGAACTCTTACGTAGATGAGTAACTTATGGATAATAAATTCAGATAATTTTGATGACAATGATATCTTATACACGTAGATGAGTGTCACATCAGCATTACGCAAATACTGTTTAATGTCTAATTCTGTAATGTATATCCTATCAATATAATAGAGATCAGTATAGGTGAAGAAATAGGAAAAGCTGGAGCACAAGGTAAATTAAGGAAGATGGAGGAGGAGATATGAATATGTCTCACGGTTGAAGGGTTAATTGACCAGGATTTGCATTTTACACGAATGTAAAATGTGATGTAAAATATAAAATTGATGTACAATGGGGGAAAAACCTCTCCTCAACATATCACCAATTCAGCTGATGCTCAGTGTAAAAGTAGCAGTTCCCAATTTCAAATTTTTAGTTTGAATGAATTCTAGAAATTTTCCGAGTACATAATTCTTAACTTATTTAATTATTTTATATTTTACATTTTACACGTACGTAAACAGAGAAATATTTTCTACATGTTATTTTATGTGTAAAATAGCATTTAAAATGGGAAATATATTTTATCAGTCAACTCCACTTAAAGATTCCACAGTTCAATTTCCTGAACAAATTTTCCCTGACATTACATCCACCCGACATGACATTTTACTGAAATTACTTTGCCCTGACACCATTTTCCTGACATTCTCTGAACGCTTGCCTAATATGACTGACTGTTTATTTTAATTTTTATTGATTAACATGTCTTATGACAGAACTATGGTGTGTGCTAATGTCGTCAGATACTCAATTTCCTCATCAGTCTCTAAGTATGTGTTAAAATCCAATAAAATAGACCCGATGCGAGTTATTACACCTGACATTTATGTATTAGGATTTTTACAAAATATTAACAGTGATCGGTTAGAGAAGGAAAAGTGGGATGAGGACGTTGAGTAGGAGAAGGAGAAGGAAGAAGATGGGGAGAGGGGGGATAAAGAAAGATGAAGTAGAAAAATGAGTCTTGTGGAAAGTCAGTTTTAGGTTAAGAAGGAAGATGAATAAGTATTCAAAGTCGATTGACAATACCATAAACACCTATAGGAAGTAACACAATATTGTAGACACATCTTTTTGTGCCTTTCAAAATCTGTATATTTATATAACTCGAACACACTAAATTGTAGTTCTAATCAAAGGGGCCTATAGGCACTCTCCAACTATATCTTCATAGAAAAACTAGAAGGCTAAATATTGTTCGCTGCTTATTTATACCTACAAAGAACTGGGTAGGAATAAAAAGTCCGATTTCATCGAAGTCATTAATTCATCGGCAGAATTGTTTGCAAATTGTTACTAATAATCTTCGAGTACATAAATACATAATCGAAGAATCCATCTCGTATAATGTAGTTCACCTTTTATGCAGTTTATCTTCACGGATACCGACGGTGTATGTTATACTGTAAATGAAAAATATAGATAGAGCAAGCAAAAAAAAAAACACAACTTATTCGCGTGGGTAGATTACTCCGTATTGTTCCCATCGGCAAACCCTTCTTTATAATAACGTTTGCATCTTTTGCATCAAAAACTACTTCTGCCATGAAGAACTCGTACACAGTTAGCTCCATATATTTTCATAAACTTCAGCGAAACACTTCTTTGTGCCAATCGTATCATGATTAACACTCCTGCGATGAAAACCTGGCTATATACGTGCTTCATGAATAACGTAGAGATGCTACTTGGCATCCATATGGTGCTGCATTTTTCACTCACCTCGCCTCAATGGATAAATGAAAAAATTTAATTAATTTGATACTGTACATATTTGCATGTCAAGTATGAGAGCACAGTGGCACACCTACGTTTCTCTGTAGTGATATATTCTATGCTTTAGATTGGAAACGCTTTCAACTGGGAGCCAATTTTTTTCAAATTTATAAAATCAGGACCACAAATTAATAATATGATTAGAAAAAATCACGGATCAGTGGTAAGTACTTATCTGCTGATGCAAATGACTATAGGTAGGTACATACGTTCTAAGATTCCACGTGTTGTAGGTTTCACACGAATTCTCATATTTAAATAGAAAAGTGTAGCTTACTTTTATTCGAATCCTAAAGTTGACTTTCAAATTGATCAAATCTTTTTTTCATTTCACTATTAGAGAATTTGAGAATTGATCTAATATCAATGAAGGGTGTATAGTTTTTGTTCCATCAAACTGAAACCTTACATATGTTGGTAAATTACCATTAAGCTATGAGGTGATAATAAAGTGATTTGAAAATTATACGTTCATGTTAACCCTCTAGAGAGGCTTGAAGTTAAAAATCTTCCCCCTAGCTCTAAAGGGTGCAATTTTGGTTCGATTGAATTAAGTAAAACTTGAGTTACAAATAGCAGGGGTGTAGCCAGAGAAGCCACCCTATAGGCAAAATATTTTGAAAACGGATCCGTTTTATTCCGGGTTATAATCCGTTTCTGAATTATAACCCGGAATTTTCCTGTTTTCCGGCTTCTAAAACGGATTTCGAACGGATTATGTAATCAGTCTTGCCGGAAATGAGTCCGGATTATTTTCCGTGAAGGCTGTTTCATGATATTTGTTGGCCCGGGTTATAATCCGTGAAACCGTTTTACAAACGGATTTAGAAAAATTGCTCAAAAATTATCACTGATTATAATCAGGAAATCCGTTTTACAAACGAATTTGGAAAAATAATCAAGATGACAAAAATATCTGCAAATTTTCAGATCCGATGGTCGAAAATAAAAACGGACTGACAACGGATAAAATTCTCATTTTCCGGATCATTTTCTCATTTTTTGCCCATCGGGCAGGGGAAGCTCTTGCTGCCATAATTGTTTGCCGTCCAAGTAAAATTCACCACCCTCCCCAATGGTTCATCCAAGATGGAGCCAGGAGAACCGAAGTCCTCTTTTGGCATCTACTTTCATAAAAATAAAAATATAAGACTAAATAAAATTTTTCTACGCTACACGTGGATTCTTCCCATAATTTTAATTTTCGGTGATAAATTTGAGATTCAGCCTATCTCTATATTTACGGATACGCCACTGCTTCTCTGTAATGAAAAATATATACCTAACTGAAAAGCAAATAGCAACCTAAAAACACCCTGGCTACATTTCTGACAAATAGATATTGTAGGGTATGTACGAGTATGTATATTTTTTTGAATATTGTAAAAAGGAATAAATCTTTAAGTTGATTTTTTATTGAATTTATTACGAGTTTTATTTTTGAAATTTTGCAGGCTCGAACTTATCAACCGTAAAAATTAAGAAACTTTCATAAATTAATTTTTTTTTTTTTACAGTAAGTTTTCAATTTTAAATAATTTTTGTATTCCCACAATTTTTTAAAACCAAAATCGAGCAAAAAGCACCTAGTTCGAACAAACTCCAAGGGACCAGTGAATTTTGTTCGTGTAACCAGAGTTTATCGTGAACAAAATCACTTATTACTTAGAGTAGATACTTATTAACCAATTTTTATTCACCTATGTCTAAAACTTGGATTATTGGGTCGACAATAACTTTATCTTCAAATCAGCTAATTCATCGAATTAATGTAAATTTTACAGTAAGTCCGTGCGTGCCTAATTAAGTAGGTACACAATATTTTTCGCATTTTTTACTAACGAATACAGCTATGAGGGATGGGAGACTTTAGTATGTTATTCAGGGTGACTCACATATCAATACTATATAAGGGATCAGAAGTCAAATATGCTAGTTTTTTTATTTTTCCCCCTTTGACTGGACTATTTCTTGCTTTGAAAACAATCTCCAACATGATAAATGAGGGCTCTGCACTTGAATACTTTTTCTCTGACTTGTTCACACCTTCGAAGCATTATTATTCGCTTTCTAGGATGTGTATACCAGAATAATTTGAGAATGCATTTTAAAATTGCAATCGTGTTTTGAAATTATTTAACGTATAAAAAATTTCGGTCTGCTCATCTAATCTACAATGAGTATTGAATATTCGTTCCATTATATTTATAAGCTTAATCAGATTCTCCTCACACTCAACTTCTCCACTCGCGGTAACAATAAATTAAGCTACGTTCGATAGAATTCGGGTTCGGCTAACCGGAATGTTTTATCAAAATAATCTATTTTCAAGTGTGTGTGATCCGAGTTAGAAACCAGCAATCATCGTGTGAAAGCATTCCGTAAGCAATATAGGCCTACCTAAATCATCGCACAATACACTTTCATCTTATAATGGTCAATCTGTAGAGTTCAGAAAATTGAAACCGCTCAGGTATTCTGCATTCGATAATTTATTCGACATTCATATAATCTGATACACCAACAAAAACTTTCAATTCTGTGGAGCCATAACGTGTTAGTACCAAATTTTCAACATCGATTGAATAATGTAAACTTTATAAATCAAGTCCATGAGTAAGTCTCCAAAAAACTGAACATTTCAATCAGTTGGATTTATTATCTAGATTAAATCATAGTATTTTTTGTACGCATACGTGACTACACTGTATTCCCGATGGGCAAAAAATGAGAAAATGATCCGCAAAATGAGAATTTTATCCGTTGTCAGTCCGTTTTTATTTTCGATCATCGGATCTAAAAATTTGCAGTTATTTTTGTCATCTTGATTAATTTTCCAAATCCGTTTGTAAAACGGATTTCCTGATTATAATCAGTGATAATTTTTGGGCAATTTTTCTAAATCCGCTTGTAAAACGGTTTCCCAGATTATAACCCGGGCCAACAAATATGATAAACAGCCTTCACGGAAAATAATCCGGACTCATTTCCGGCAAGACTGATTACAATCCGTTCGAAATCCGTTTTAGAAGCCGGAAAACAGGAAAATTCCGGGTTATAATCCAGAAACGGATTATAACCCGGAATAAAACGGATCCGTTTTCAAAATATTTTGCCCATAGGGTTAGTTGTAGACTAAGAACACAATTTACCCATCATAATATGATTCATCACAATTGGGAATGCCACAAACTACTCAGGAGAGCTAACACGAGACAGATAATTATTAATCTTTCGAAGGGATAATTTTTCTGAATAGATGTTTTTAACAGGTTTTCAGGTAAAAACCTGCTTATTAAGCTTCAGCTGGGGAGTAGCGTTCTGAAAGTACACTGAGAAAAATTTCAATGGTAATTTTTACAATTTGGATAGGAAAACTGAGACGATTCGAAATTTGTAGCAGAAATTACTTTAAAAAATAGTAAAATATGTCATCTAAGATAGTAAAAAGCACTATAAATATTAGAATATTTACAATAAATAGTAATTTTCACAAATGTGATGAGAAAAGTCACTATTCTGTAATTCTATAACTTATCTATTTCTCTCAATAGATACACTTTCCTCAATTCCAAGCACATTATGTACATTCTTATAATAAGTCAACATAAAATGGAGAGTAGGTTGGTCTACTTTTACGAAAATCAAAGTTCAAAATGTAGAGTTTAACATTATTTTCCCGGAAGAATACATAAAGGAAACTAATAAATGAAGAAGCGGACAAATTAATCTTCGTCTTACCAACCGGGCATTTTTCGCCTGTAGCAAAACATCAATTGAGATTTGCTGCAGAACTTTTTTTTTTTTTTTCACTATCGAATTACCACACGAGCTATCACTTCACGAAGCAAAATCACTTGAAGCGTGACATATCGAAAGTGATACTGCTTGATTTCTTTCCAGTCAGACTGAATCTCTTTTCGTCTCCACAGTCAAGAAGAAGAAAGAGAAGCAGAGACGGCGAAGATCAGAACCAGAATGGCAGAGGGAAAAGTCAACAAATATTAGCCAAAGGTAACCGTATCGATGGTACTTCGTTATTAAAGTTTGTATTAGCTTCTTCAGTTAACTAACGACTAGAGGACCGGTGCTGCTCTGCAGCATGAGTTGTTAATTGGAACTATTTTTTTCCCTTCTAAAATTATAACAGGTGAAATTGAATGTCCACTAACAAATTTTGACAGACTTAACCGATTTGAGTGGTCAAAAGCTCAAATGAAAGATCTTGATCCATTAAGTGTTCTTAGAGTAAAAGAAATATAATACAATAATTAGAACCTATAATATTGATGTTTGAGTGAAGAAAAATCTTGAAAATATCAAAGGTCAAGTTGAATGTCCACTCACAACTTTCCTCAGACTCAACCGATTTGAGTGGTCAAAAACTCAAATGAAAAGTCATGATCCATTGAGTGTTCTTAAAGCAAAACAAATTCCATACCTAAATTAGAACCTGAGATATTGATGTTTGAGTGGTGGAAAAGCTTGGAAAAAGCATGAATTTTGAGTATAACTTGAGTAAGGTTAGAGTTGAGTGAATTCCAATGCATGATGACATATCTACACACAAATACCTTTCATTTAAAAAAAAACTGAAGCAAATCGGCCGGATCGAACGGCCGGACAAACTTGTATTAGATTTTTTTAATATATAGATTGGATCAATTTTTTTTTTTTAATTGTGGAAGCAAAATTTTTACGTTGAGGGCTATCAGGCAATAAGCCCTGGGCCCATGAAACCTTAATCCGGCGCTGAGCTCTTTCATAATTGAAGGTAGGTACCTACCTAATTACTCTGTAGGTACTCAGATATACTTACCAATAATAGGCAGAATAGACAATTTTAGTAATCAAACGAATTAGGGTCTACCTCAACAAGAATTTTCATGATAATATTTGAGTGGGTATTTTGGGACGGCCATTTCAGTTTTTTTCCCCCTTGTAACTGTATATATTGAGTGTCAAGGCAAAAATTACCAATACATCTTTAGAAACAATGTAAAAGTCATCGAGACAATCAACAATTTATATAAAAGTTACATATCTCTTTTCCAATAATAGCTACACAGGGATGGGCGAATTGTAGAATTGAATTATTAAAATTCATTTTTAAAATTCATTTTTTCATTTGTGGAGTGAAATTTTTTTCATCATCTTTCAAATGAAAAAATTAACGTCTCTCGTTAGTAGTTAATACTTTCTTATTTTCGCTGAAAGTCTGAACAAAACCGATAATAGGTAGGCTGTCAAGCTAGAAAGTTTTTTCATTAAAAAAAATATTCAGTTCGACTCCAAAAATTAATGAACATTGATTTGGAGATGTTTAATTTCGACTAGTTATAGGTCTACTATTTATCAGTCTTTTGACAAGTTCATAAAATTCAAGAGATCGATGAAAATCTCATGAATATGTTACACGTCTATTACAAGATTTTTAATTAGCTCTATTCTGCTACTGATTTACTCACATTCTACCCAAAAAAAATTTTACAGGTCGTAAAATTTCAAACCTTGAATTTGATGTTTCCAAAACGAGCTAAGTTTTATTGACTATAATAAAAGAAGAAAAGAAGCATAGAAACCTTACGCAAGAGGTGAAGATGAAAAACTAATAACATCGTTTATGAATAGTCTATCATATATAAAAAGCTTTGAGAAACGTACCGACAACTTTCTTGAACAATTCGATCTAAACCTGCTTTTGTTTCGACTTCATTTACCTCTATTCTATAAATACAAGCTCCGTTTCGAATTAAGTTTATTATTTGGGGAAATATAATATTTTTCTATCTCATTCAGGGTATTATACGAGTAAAATTTGTCAAAACTGTTATGTTTCTCGTATTCTGGAAAATAGATTTTTCAAAATAATAAGCAAAAACGCTCGCGCAAAAAATCTTTGAGTAGCCTACCTTCTCACTTATTTTAAAGGAAATAACTAAAATTTTTATTTATTTGTCATTTATTCATATGAAGTAGGTATGAGGCTAATATTCAAACTTATTTTGAAAATTCTAACGAGATTTTTGAAGTTTTAGCAAAATTTTGTTTTTGTAGGTCACGAAGTCTTATTAGAATTTGTCAAGTTGAATGACCATCTTACAACTGAAAAGATATAAAGACAGCTCTTCAGGCAGTTATGAGTCAAATTGATATATTATAAGTAATTTTCAAATTATGAAAGTTATTGATGCTGACAAGCCAAAGAGCTCTTCATACTCTAGAAAATGGATTCTACTATCGACTCTAGATGGAAGTTATAATGGTGGAGAACAACGAATTGTTGGGAACACTTAGTACGTAATTATCAATAATAGACCATATTTCCCTGTAAAAGTTTATATGCAAAATAAAATTACACATGACGATTTGAGAATCTTGCCAACATCTATTCTTCCTATGCTCCAAAGATATATATAAAACACTAAAAAGAAAAATGATTCACATTATATCTGTATTATAAAGAATTTCCGTGGAATTTAAACTCATCACGCGTTCCTTTATGGCGATTCATATGCAGGTGGTCGTTGTCTACGCATAGCCTTTATGCTAGCTACATTCAATGTGCACATTTCAGACAAAACGAAATACTCGGTTTGTTATGAGACATTCAGCTCATATACATGTAGGTACAGTGTACAGTATGTGCACATACTATTTACTTTTCTTTCTTCTTCATTCGGTTTTTATTATTCCAAGGATGTATTGAACCAGTTATAATTTTTTTTTTTTTTCATCTTCGTTTCAGCGTGATGAATGTTATATAATCTGATGGACTGTTATTTTTGCGGAAATACTTTGAATTCGTATAATATAGTTTATCACGTTACGACATAAAGTAACGTGCAAGTGGATAAAAAAAAAGGCGCTAAAGGGGGTAAAATGGAGAAAAAAAAGAAAATCGATGGAAATTAAAATCGACTATCCACGCGGATTATAATATTTCGTGCAAAATGGAATAACGTGCGAAAAGACTGTCAAGTTCGACGATAAATATTTCGAAATTTACGCTGACCAGGTAGGTGTATATTATATAGGGCATCATTAAAGACGAAATTATCGTCGATTTGGAAATGATACGCAGTTTGTTCATTAGTTTCACACGCTTTTTGCATTGGCAACGTTCTCAGAAAGGAGAAATTTTCGAATTAGTAGGTATATGTGGGCCATTTCCGAAGAGATTTCCAATTTGCAAGTTATCGACTGATTCGACAGAAATAAAGTACCTTAAGCAGTCACTGGCACTCGTCGATTTATGAGTGAAGATGCATGCATTTTATGGCACCGTCATCTTTTGGCAGACTCGTTTTGGTATTCTGTTGGAATAATGGTGAGGTGCTCTTCTATAGTACTTCTGTATGTATAAGAATTGCGGGTCATTCTCCCGAATGGCTGTTTACCAAAATTGTTTTCCCCAAAATATTTTTAACCAAAAGGACAACTTCTATTAGTGATTTTTAAGAGGTGTACCTTATACAAGTGAAGGCGAAAGTATAGCTGAAGGAGGAGGGGAAAGTTATGAAGTTGTGATTAGACCTATGGTGGGCTCATACATAATGAGAAGAGAAAAGTAGAGGTACTATCAGGCTTAAGGTAGGATACGCTGAGTAACCTGTATGAAAAAAAAGGTGGTGGAAGAGGAGCTTATAGGGAAAATAACTCGTTATGTGGCAAAAAGAATTCATGAAAAATATTTGGAAATAGGGATTTAAGGGAAATTTTTCGGGAAAATGATCTGTTGAGAAAATGGGTTTGGGAAATGGTGCCAAAACCCGCCACTTCCAATACTAACCTAAGAATAGATATACGTTTCAAAGAATGGAAATGTAAAGAGCGTATGTATATTTGGAGTTCTGTTTAGATACTAATGCTGCGCGTACATCTTCTCTTCATAGTCTAAACTTTTATTAAAGAATGAAAAAAGCCTGGAAGTCAAAGTACGGCGTCTTTGATAATTATTTAACGCAAAACTATTATTTTATACAGCTTCAAGAAAGTTCAGTGGGTTATGAATTCACGCTTCTTATATTCCATCCAACGGTAGAGTATATATTTACAATATAGACAAAGCAAGTCACACCCACTATAGTGCGGCAGAATTCCAAAACTGGAACAAAAAAATTTAAGAAAAAAGAGAAACTGCTGCTGAGATTAGGATTGATTAAGATTAGGAAATGAAATAAAAATAGTCTAAATCATGTTTCTTCATAATACTGTCCTCTACATTTATAAGTGAAACCGAGATTGGTATTTTCCTTAGCAATTTACGTCAAGTTCACAACCACAATATCAAAGTGAACTACTCGTATGTGCATGTTCTTAGAAGCCAAAGTTTGCTAAATGATTAACTTTTTTTTTCCAAGTCCACGTTTTATTACAAAATGTTGAGACTAAAAAATTTTGTTTTAGGAATCTACGAGTATATGATGAATTATAGGAATAAGAAAGTTAGCATCAAAAACAACCTCTCAAGAATCAAGAGTTTGGGAGTATAGTAAGTACGTTTTTCTCGTTTTTTTTTTGAAACTTTATAATATTTGCCCTCAGAGAACATTGAAATTTGGTCCTGCAATAGTTATCCTACCTCTTTAATCAATCAAGGTCATATTTTGTTCCTTTCTCAATTTTGACGTAATGAGGAAATTATTTAAATCAGGTTTTAAGATTTCAGTCAAAAATGCCGTAAATATAATTGAACTTGGAGGGGAAGAATCTCATAATAGCTTTTTTTTCATGTTTAGTTTCGCATTTGCTCGAGTGGAAAATTCACTTTTTTCTTGTTACCCACTAATGTCTCAGCCTCTAGATACCTTCTCTTGATTGTTGCATTAATTGTCCGGAATCGTGGCGTACGCGTGAAAAATTCAAACGTAATCGGCTGTAGGTATGTTGAAAAATGACGTGATTTTCCAATACGGAATTTCACGCGTGATTTTTCCTCCATTTTGTTGAAATTTGGTAACGGTCGATCGGTCATTTGGCTGGTCGATGAGTGAAAAGAAGTGCGAATGATTGCAAAAAAAAAAAAAAAATTAGAGACAGAAGTGTTGTGATTTTTACGCAAATCCTATAACTTCTGTCCATTCTCAATGCTTGACCGACTTTTTTCCTTTCATTATTTTTATAAATTTTCATTAGATATCCGAGAGTATATAATCTATGCGACCAAATCTCAGAGTTTTTTAGTCGCTTGCAATATTCGCATATTTTGATTGTAAAATATTTGATACAGTCGTCGATGTAATTTGGTATTGCTGTTATACATGTAAGCATGCCAAAATTTGATATAAAATGTGTGTACGGTGCGTGTCGTCGGAAATCATTATCCATTTGATTGGATTCTTTGACAAAATGATGGTGAAAAAATAATTAAAAATGATAGAGCTGCTAGCTATACTCTATAGAATATCAGGTTTTCGTGGGTAATCCTTCAAACTGCGAATAGTACCTCCACAATGTTGCATCAATACAGAGATAATTATTCATCATTTATGTATATGAACAGTGATATGCAAGAAGTGGAAAAGTCAACTTGTTTCAAAAATTAAGTTCATCTATAGGTTCAATTGTTGTATACACCAATTATCATACTTACAATAAGAATATTATATCACAAAATGCAACCATCACTGAAAAAATAGACTTCAAGGTTGAGGTGCTTCGTAAAAAAGCTAGGTGATATACCTAATATTATTTTTTGTTCTGTAAAATTTAAAAAAGTCGAGTTAGGTATCCCTTCTTGCATAGGTCTATATAAACATCGCATTACATAAATTTTAACAAATGTGGCATTCTCATTCAAAAAGGTCCACAGCTAGTCAGTCAGATGAAAAATAAATTCAGCTTGTCATTTCAAAGTAGGTACATAACATATTCTGTCAAATATATACGGGCTATAAAGAGAAAAATTACTAAATCTAAACTTTTTTTAAAACCCAAAATGAGTCTTTTACATTATATTTTCCAAACACAAGCTGCATGATGGAGATTGTAATGGCAATTTAAAATGAGTTCTTTAATATGTTCTAAATATTTTTTAAGACTTGGTTCTTCACGTAAAATGTTCAATTTAAAAAAAAAATTAATACTAAAAAAATAATAATAATAAACGCAGACATGGGCCTTCTTGCTCTTTGCGTGGACTGATATTTCAAATAACACAGTTGAATAAGATAATTGTCAAATTATTGATGCTTACAGTAGTTTATAAAGAAAAATTGTGTTATGTATATTCTCATTTTAATTATAAGAAGTGCACTGAAAATATTGTTGATCGAAATTTTTACTATTTCTATGAGAAAACTGGAACTATTTGAGATTTATGGTAGAAATAACCACAAAAATAGTAAGATATCTAACATCTAAAATGTAAGAAATTGCACTAAAAATTCTAAGAATATTACAATGAATCTTGAATTGTCCCTATTTTCTAACAAAAAATTGTAAAAATTACTGTCCATTTTTCTCAGTATGAGAAGAGAAATGTTATCAGATGCATTACTTTGGTGCTGATGGGCCAACTATACTTTTGTCAACTTGGATACAAACTATATTATGTAATCAATTAGGTGGAAATCTCACGTTGATAATTACAGGAATATTATTTCCAAAGAAATGCATTTAATACTATTTCTCTTCTTACAACTAATAGGTAGTAGTTTTTTTAATGGACATAACACGTTTTTGCTTCAAAGTATCATTATTATCTCCAACAGATGAATTTTTAAAAATTGAAAATCAAATTCAAGGTAGTACGCTTAGTTACCTACGTATCACTCGCTTGAATAAATAATGTCAATGATGCATCAAAAGTTAAAAGATTTGATATTTCTATCTGAATGAGATAAAGGTTTTAGAAAGTAAGTGGGGAGCGTAATATAAGTAGACTAGTACTAAATTACTATAATCTACTGGAAAATGAAGTTGAAGTAAGCGTATCTTTGGAAGCTTTTCATACCCTGCCTCCAAACTCAATTTTGTTGAGTAGGCGTGTGATTAAAGTATGTATAAGAGGACTGAAATGAGTTTAATTTCTTAAATTTCTGATTTTCATACTTGTTTTCTATAATAATCATGATAATATCGTTCACATACTAATACTAATGAAAATTTTCTTCCTCTTTTACCCTGAAAAAGTTCTGGTTCTGGCTGTCATATCAATATTATTAATTTCTCAGATTTTAGTCACCACTGTGGATGGTTGTGGAGCAATAACAAGGAAATTCGAGAGTGAAGAATCTCTCGCTTTACGGTTTTTATTACTTGAAAAATGATAAATACGAGTAAGAATGAAAATGAGAGGAAAAAAATGCAAAAACATTGAACAACGGATTTGGATGATTCTTTTTACTTCATTTGTGAAGTCTTTCATGGATGTCATTTGTACTCATCATAATGGTTAATTACACATACAACCGCGGATTATGCTTATAAACACTTTCATTCTCTTTTTTTTTTTTTTGTATTTTTAATCGGAGGAAAGTGAAATTATCCGCATTAAATTTTCAACGCTCTTTCGAATTCGTTGATCAATTTTTGTGGCGTCGAAAGTGAAGAATTTAAACGACGGCTGTGATAAGATCGTCAATTGGATATTCGATTACCGAAAACGATAAAATGAAGATTAATTTTAGGAATCTTCGAAGAATCTTCGTCTAATTTAGTCTGTGTGACCAAATATTGACGAAAACGGATAAAAAACGTGGCTACACAGTGTTTTAAAATGGCTTTGAACGATTTTGATGATACCGACAAAACATAAATTGGCGCTTCTTGATTTTTTTCTAAAATTTAATTTCTTAAATTTACCTTTGTCGAAGGTTATTTTTATTTCTGATTATCAATTTGTTTGATGTATAATAGCTTTCTGTGGAAGAGGGGCCAGAAACGAGTTACTTATCTTATTTTCTGAGAGGGAATTTTTTTATGCTTTGGTGCTTATACATTAGTGAAGTGGGTTTGCAGCAGCTGATCTTCTTCAACTAAGAAGACGATTCCAATTAGGCGAAAAATTTTCCGAAATATTTTAATGCACATGTCTTTAAAAATCGAGTCACTAATTTCGGTGATAGTATTATCAGTCAATTGATACGATTTATCTAATTAGGTACCAAAGGTATAGGTAGATTTGTGAGAAAATTTCAGAAATACGAGATTTTTTCAGACATTAATGAAAATCGATCGTCTAAACTTTTTGGCATCCAATTTCATATAATAGGATTGTTAAAATGGAAGATTTTGTAAAGATTAATGAATGAATCTTTCAAATGAAATTCAGGGTGAATGATGTTCGAAAAGTACGTATATTTTATAGAATTAAAATTGTGACCAACTTCTCGAAGTATTAGAACACTAAAAAAAATTAGGTGATATTAGATATTTACAATTTGAATAGGAAAACAGGGACAGTTCCAAGATTTTTAGCAGACACTACTACAAAAATAGTGAAGTATATTATCGAAGATAATAAAAAGTGGGTACTTCAATAATAAATAAATTTAAAAAGTTTTTAGGTTAATGCCTCTATCTTCATGCGCACTTCAGGTTACTGTTTTTAAAGTTTAAAAAATCCAACTTTTTTCTTTTTCGCACTCAAGTTTGTTACATAGAGTCTACTTTCTGCTCCCTGTTGTAGTTAAATTGTAAAAGGATTTAAAAATTGAGAATCTTTAAAATCTACAATATGAATAATAATAATTTTCTCAGTTATAATGAGAAAAGTTACTATACCCCCTATGCCCTCTTTGCACTATTAATATTATTAATTTTTCTCAGCGAAGACTGGAATTTGGAAATAATGATATTATTTATCTGAAAGTCAATCAAGTTTTAGGATTAAAACCAATACAATATGAAATGAAAAGCAAGGAAAAATAATAAAAATTGGTGTAAAATATTATAAAGCGAAGGGACGAGGGAATATAATTATGTATTTAATTAGTTTATGGCAAGCTAAAATTTATTGTAGTCAGCCTATTTATTTTACATTAATTTTTCAGTAATTGTTGATAATTTGGTGCAGGAGACAAGGTTGTCAACTAATTCCAGCGAAAATCACTGACCTGCATTGAAAAAAATTTCGGTAGTACATTTTACAATTTTTATAAGGAAACTAGGACAATTCAAGATTTATAGAAGAAATTGTCACAAAAATAAGAAAATATACCATCTGCGAGATAGTGAAAAGCACTAGTAATCCATAAGAATAGCTACAATAAATCTTGAATATGTTCCTGTTTTCTTGAATAAAATAGTTGAAATTAATATCATTTTTTCTCAATGTCACTGACCTGACAAAAAACTGAAGTTTTTCTTTTCAGAAATTCTTTGTAAATAGGCACCTTGAAAATTGACTTTGCGAACTCATGTCGTTATCTGCCTGTACCTGTATAACTGGATATCTATTATATCTACCCTTATAACTGGAGGAATAATTTTTTGAAATAGTCAAGTAGATGTCCATTCTTTTAGTAGGTAGTTTAACTCACAAATTTCTGATTTCCGGGTCGAATTCTAAATATACCTATTAATGAATCAGTTCAAATATCTTCCAGAAAATTGAGGAAAAAAGTATGATACTGAAACATTTGCCGAAAAATTTCAACTCATTTTTCATGGAAAACCAAAATCTGATCGTGACCCAAAAATTATCTTCTTTTCTTTCGGAAGCAATGAAATATAAGTATTGATTTTAGAATAACTTAGATACAATATTGCTTACAAATAATTGAGAACATTTTCATCATTGACCACTTCAAATAAATTATTTTTCTGCATTTATTATTTCCCAACTTTCCTTCTACCTAGCAAATCACGAAATATTTATCGAGAGAATCGAAATATTTGTTCCGCTAAGTACGAGTATATCGAAAGAAAATATACTCGCATTGGAGACTTGAACGCGCGGATAAGAATCCTACCGACAGTTTTCTGAGAGAACTGAATGAACGAACAAGGATTAAGTCGAATTGATGTTTTCACTCGTTGAACTTTTCTAGATGAATGTTACCGATTTTTGAGGACTTTTGATGTTTTTCAATGTTATTTCAACTTTTCCGTTGAAAAATATAGAACGTACGGGTATTTACGATTCCCATTAGAAGTCCAGATTTTTAAATTAAACTTTTTAAATAGATAATATCATATCGATAGTTGAATATTATTATCTCTTAAATGCAATAAGCTTGATAATGAGTTAGATAAGTTGAAGTTTCTTGAATAGAAGTTTTAAAGGCTTTAAAAAACTTTGAAAATGAAGTGAATAGCGAGTTAAATGCGAGTAAATATTAAATACCTACTCAAGTTTTAATTCAAGCAATAAAATAATAGCTAAGCTACCTATAGGTGTCAACTTATACGTGAATAGAGATAGTTACAATATTGTTTTCGTTTTGTTTAATACACGAGAAAATAGTACAGTTCCTTGACCTCACTCGTACTTATCAATTTAAAAATTTCCATTATTTTATTATTTTTTTAGTGAATTTTTAGTGATTTTTTTCTAATGTACCTAGATAGCAGCACGCTATCAAAGATATAGACCTACTAATATTTCAAAAACACAACAACAAAACATTTTGTAATGAAATATAAAGTTGGGTTAAAAGTCTTCTTGATTCTTCGAGAATAATCTTTGAAGCATTACGTTTGATTCGGCTCATATTTATCAAGTTTTGCTTATTTTGATTAAAAAATGAGTGGAGAAAACTCCAGAGTCCAGAGCAAGATAAAAAAGCAAGTTTTTGGATAAGTGGAAAACAGTCGAGAAAAATATATGTTTTTGAACCTTTTAAAAAGATTTTCACAGGAACCAGAGGTGCAAAGCTGAATATTAAAATTTCAGCTTCTGCTTACGCTTATGACCTTCAAAAATAGAAATTCAACTTCGACTTTCAGCCTCAAGATTTCTAATTTTAGACTTTTCACTTTCAGCTTTTCGAAGTCTTGACTAAAATTCGATTTCTAGCTTTCGACTAACAACTATTGATTCAATATTTTTTGAAAAATCGAAAACAGAAAAGAAAAAAATGAAATAGCGAGAAAACTCAGAAATGAGCTGAAAAAACCCAAAACTTCAATTTTTGCTTTTCATTTATTGACTTTCCGCTTTTGAAGGCAAAACAGTGAAGATTCAGCTTTCACCTTTCGGCTTTCAGCTGATTTTGCAGCCCTGACGAATTCCAAAAGATATTATTTGAAATTTGTACAGTCTCTTCTCAATTCTTGTATTTCTACTCACGGAAAAAATCTCTGATCATAATTTTCATCATTATATGAAAGGGCTCTCTACCAAAACCCTGAAAAAAACGTTGGACTGTAACAGTTCTTGAGACAATCCCATGAATTTTCCAATCATTAAAATTTGTAATTCTACGTAGATACTTGAGGTTATAACATTCCCTGTCAGTGTTATCAAAATTATCAGGAGAATAAAATGTTGACAAATGAAAAAGTTTTATAAATATTTAAGCTAGTATCACAAAAGATGGATCTTACCTTCAAAATGAAATCCGGATGCTGGATGAATTATTGTCTGACAGGATCCACAATCATTGATGATAATATAAACTTGAGCACTCACTAAATCACCAAATCGTTTCGTTAATCTTCGTTTCGTTCACCAACAATATAATTTACAGATGAAAAATTATAAGAAATCTAACAAAATTCATGTTACCGACAAGAACAATAATTTCACTGAAAATCTCAACAAACTCGTGTTTAACGCGAACAAAACGCATTGGATCAACAACTAAACAAAAATTTATATGAAAATTATTAAAATAATAATTCCAAAACTCGATAGTTTACCAAACAAAAATTTAAAATAAAGAGAAAACTACGTAACAAAAAAAAATCGGAAAAATTAACAAAAAATTTTTGAAAAAAACTGCAAGTTCAGCAGCTCGATTCTGCTATACTAATCCAATTTCTTTCCAGCCCAACTTGACCAAACTCAACGGAGATCTCACAGACCACCTCCTCTACCAAAGAAGAATTACCGTTACAAGTTTTTTTTCCTCTTTTTTGCTTCTTCTAGGACCTCCCCAAAGGCCTTGAGCCTCTTCTCCCTCCACTCGGCACTTTCGCAGTCACTTCTCCTTTTTGTGTGGCTCGCGTTGACATATGGCACACGACTCATCGTTACCCTCTCAGATCTTGCTATGAAAATACTCTCTCTTTTTCTTTTTTTCTTCCGCTCTATTCCTTTGGCATCTGAACATGGAGAGGCGAGTGGACGGGTTATTCGTTTATGCGTAGTCTTAATATGTTTTCACCAAACAGAAAGAAAACCAGTTTGTTTTACATTTGTTTTGGTGTTGATTGAAAACGGTGCGAAAGATTCGGTTGATTAGGTTGAAATATAGTTGGCGTACTGTTTTAAATATTATGCCAAATTAATAAGAATTTATGATCACTTACAAGGTTGTTATCATTATTGAAATTTTCATTGTTATCCATGATTGAAGATTGAAGTTTTCAATTGTTTCAAAACAAAATGATGCGCATGCGCAACACAATGATGAATTGGGTTTATCAAAGGAATTTTATATTTAATTTAATTATTTTATTTCCTATTAAAAGGCGGAAAACTACCTACTTATAGAGAAAAAAAAATGCAATCAAATTCAAAGAACGACGTAAATTTTGGGTTGAAGAACGAGAATTCAGTTCAGGTGATTGCGAGTAAATATTATAGCTGAGTAACCTAAATATTATCAAATATTATGTATATAGTTACGTCGACGAAGAAAAGATAGACACTTAAAAGTCGGCAGCATTTGGTGGCTGCGTATTTTTCTTATATTGTCAGTGGTTTGTTAGTTATATATGCAGCATATTTTACAATATTAAACCCACAATCACTCGGTTATTACACTCTGTTCACTTTAAGATTGCAAAAAACTGATTGCAGTTTACAGGGCTCTGGGGAAAGGGAAAGGTATTCGTTCACATTCAGCTACAACAAATGGTTGTGCTTCCTATTTTACTTTCTTGTTTCTTATCACACATTCACGCTGATCGATAGTTACCTACATTGTTGATGAATGTGAATTTGACTTTCCGTTTTATGCAGTCTTAAAAATAATGAACTGATATAAAATAGTCGAGTCAAAAATGTCTATCGGACTATCAATATAGCTCGATAGCTCGATAGAATTTACAACAATCCACCCCCCCCCGCCGTACACCTCTACTAAATTCTTATGTAAATACATTATAAATATGTAGTTGCTTCACACTTGTAGCCGTTTCCAGAAAGTTATCTAGCAGGCTTTAATCTTATAATAATATATACCTACGTACAGAGATTGTAATATTTATGGCACAACTGATGAGAGCCAGCTTGATACTACGGTTGATGTGGATAATTTTTAAATAGTTACCTGGACAAAGTTTGTAGATGGCATTGAGATGAAATTAGCTTTATTTTAAATAGCTGAGTGTTCTACCTTTGTTTTAATAATTAAATTCGTTATCAACATAACAAAAAATTTCAGTTCAGCCGTAATGGAACCAGTTTTTTTTTAGGGGGGCCAGGGGTGGCCAAGAAAAATTATTCAAAAATTTCAACAATCAAAAAATTGATACTAGAGCTGATTTTTTATCCTTGTTCATTTATTTCTTATTCTATTTACTGGTTTTTAGTTCAGTTTGAAAAAGTCTTAGGTGAGCCAGAATTTTTTCTGTGGGGATGGCATGGGCTACCCTGGCCCGCCTTAGTTTCGCCACTGTAGTACAGAGAGGTATTCCATTCATATATTACCCAAATACATACAATTTTTTTTAATGATTTAAAACTGAAGAGTCCACAAATATCTAAGGTACCTAACAAATTTTTTTAAAAAAGATTTGATTAGGAGTTCTCTTTAAATAAATTTATTAATACCCAGAAGTACTGAATAAATTCGTTTACACCGACTTACATGTAGTTTCTCCTGGTTAAAAAGAGTAAGAATCAAAATGATTTGAAAATTTGAAAATATATTACAATAGCGATTAACGTATTTATTAATCAAAGTACATCTACATAATTTTTCTCCCACAACAACAGGATCTAGACACGCGCACGCGCTCCAGAACCTCTTACACGGAGCCCTTCCACATTCTGGTCAGCGGTTCTCCTGTGCCACCTCTCTGAAGCACTCTAGCGGATCGCTTGTATTTAGCCTCTAGTTGTGTATATTTTTCTACTATCACAGTGCCCTAGATACGTCATATACTTTCTCAGCATCTTTTTTTCTCTCCTTCTATTGCTCTTACGTCGTTCTTCACTCTGCGTGCAGAACGGAGGGTGACCAGGTACTTGTTTAAAAAGGTGGAGCGAAACAGAAAGTGTGGAAGGAGATAACGGGTTGATTTTCGCTAGTTATTCGATTATAACGCTGCCAAGGCCCCCCTTCCCGGCCACACCCACCTCCGCACAAATCTGCATCCAAGAAACGGTCTTCGTATGGAAAAACGTGGCTGTCGCATCGTCAGCGAATTTTCTTCAACTATGCGGACGAGGTGAAGGAAGTTACAGAATTTTTCTGTTGCCAGAGGTGTTAACTGTAACCGATAACAACCACTATTTTCCAGGCAAAAAATCGTATATTGATAATAACCACAACAATTAGTATTAATTACCTGAATAACCGATAACCAACAGTTTGAACACGAAAAACCGTGACCCTAACAGATAACAAATAAAATTTGTTTTCATCAATTACGTTTACGTTGCCAAAATGTTAAATTTTTTACCCTCTGTGCACTATGAAGTCAGCAGAGTGCATTTGAGGATCAAATCTTTGAAAATAGTGATGGGCTGATGGCAAATATTAGAAAATTCCTTTTCGATAACTATCGATAAAATTTTAGCACTTATCGATATAACTATCGATGAATATCGACAGTTTTTATTACGTTTTTATTGCCTTTTAGGTTCGTCATTCATGTCGCGTACTTTTTTTTTTTTTCATGATCTGGATGCGCCACTGGCTGTAAGCCTACAAGGCTAGATAATTGTGCAGTGTGAAAGTATGAGAAGTGCGTATTAGTCATACCCGCTCACGGTTCGTGAATTTATGGAATCACGCTGTTGAGACAACTGACCCGTTAGACAACTCGCCCCACTCTCCCCGATTCAAAAACTAATAAGTCTGACTTTCCCAACTTCAAATTCTCCTGTAGGCGGCGTGAGCGGGTATTTCAAAAATTCAAAAGTATGTACCCTGTAAAACAACATCTAGGAGAAGAGTTTAAGAAAAACAACAATTTTATTGGGCTAATATCTTAAGGGTTGCGTAAGGTTTTCTTGCTTTTTGAAAATTGGTTTTTGGAATTGACAGTTTTTGTGGCAGAACTCTTCACGTGGGATATATTATGGTCTTTACCACAACTTCAGAACTTATACTATAGAATGGTAGCATCACAATTCAATTGACAGTAATTTGTTTAAATTGTGAGACCATGAGAAGGGGAGAGAGAAGAGGGGATGAGAAACTCGTATGAGTCACTTCTTATAAATGTTTACTAGCCTTGAGTTTACCAAAATTTCAATCACATTTACTATCGTAGGTGGAAAACTTACGGAAGACGTTTTACAAATTCGCTATTAGATAGGTACAATATTTGAACAAAATGTTCGAGTGAGCACTTACCCCAAGAATGATCCGAAGTCACAGTATGGGGAAACGTAGACAACGGATGCTGGGGGTATAAATAAAACAGAGCTGATAGTGTGTAGAAGACATATCGCCAGCCTAATTCTAAAATTAGCTTTATGTCTCTAAAATATTATCATCTCTTTTGCGGCTGATTTAGAATTACCGGATCACTAACACGTGCTGTCAGTGTTGCCAGAAACGGAGGAACAAAATGCGTATGGCTACTTTTAGTATGACCCTTATAAAATAATAAAATATACGTAACTATCTGAAATGGTAGCTACCAAGAAAAAAGTGCTAAATTATGAGAATATGAATATCAACAATAACTCTTGAATTGTCCCTGTTTGCCAGTTTTTATCAGGTTTTTTTTCTATTCAAGATTTAGAGAAAATTACTAAAGTACCTGTACTCATTTCTCTCAGTATATCGAGAATAAATTTCAAAAAGGTAAGCACATTCTAAAAATTTTTGTATCAAGAACAATTGAATATTTTATTATTGATTAGCGCCTGACTTGGTTTATTTCCATTGTGTATCACTGAATCGAGAAAAAGAATAACCTACCCACATAGATAAATACGAGGGCAATCATATTCGACATAATTCAACGACTGTCAAAAAATACCACACCATAACATTTTTTATCATGTCCTTCCGCACTTTCAACATGGATAAAGGTCAGTAGAGAACTTCCGTTGATCGAGAATTCCAAAGATATCGATGTAAAACACGATTATTTATTAAAACCTTTCTACAAACCTTTTAAATTTGTATTGGTGTTATACTCTCTAGCGTCATAGACTACTGGCATGATATGTAAATTTTTTCCTATGTTTATGCAGCAGGTCGTTGACAGAATGGTTTCTAAATAATAAAATCGTTTGAAGTTTTACAGAAGAATTTATTGTAGTTGATTAGCCTTTCGAAGATCAAAATTAATTTTTATTTCATCGAAATTGATACTGAGAGTTACTTATGTAATTATGCTTTCTTATGGAGCGAATCGGGCATCTACAAACGAATTATTTTTAATGTTAATGCAGAAACTTTACATTATTGTGTTCAGTATTACTTTTTCAGTCTAAAGAGTTGAAGATACTGTTTCTTATTCTGATTCTCCATGGTATTTTAGAATTGAGGGTCATCTTCAATCCTATTTCTCATAAGTAATAATACCAGTGTTTAATTATAAAACAAACAACTAATTATACCGAGAAGTGCTGGGCTCATACGTGAGTTTTTTGTTTGATGAGTATAACAGGTGGGCTATGCCCTTCAGAACTTGAACCAACTCTCACCCTTCTTTTGAAATTTCTATCTTTGTAAGTAGAGTGCTCTCACGCATAAATGTGGATAAATTATAATTTATGTGGTGTACCTATTAAAAAAAATAAATTGTTCAACGTTCAATTACTACTATAGGTACATTCAGTTTTTAAATAAGTGACTTATTCATCATTTTTCAAAAAAGTTACCCCCATAAACAGTCACGTTCTGAAAAATTGACCTATGTAAGTAGTCACTTTTCAAATAGTGACTGTTAGACATTTTGACTGTTCCTATAGTAGAATAGGAACAGTTGACTTTTCTGACTGATTTTGACAGTTTTCTCTAAGATCAGTCTCAAAATGTGACTTTTCCTGGACCCAGGTGAGCAGGATTGGTCACATTCCTATCGCATTGCAAATCACTTCATGTACTTCCACCTCCAGAGTACGAATTTGAGTAATATATTCCCAATAGGACGGAGTTTCCGATCACCCATCCAGTGCCAAAAAGACTGATTTTATGATCGGTGAAATTGTATGCATGAAAAGTTAAACTGCCGAGTATCTTATCCCATAAAATTTAGCACTATATATCTCAATCGCGATCGATCAGTTTTTGGATTATTTAAATGGCCAACCTACTCTCGCATGCTTATATAACTGTACCGAAGAGAACAAAGATGCCAGACATGTAGGCCTTCGATTTTAAAACCTAAACTGAATGGACGAGACGACAATTAAAAAGAAAGCGCCACACTTTCCCACGTCGGACTGCCGAATGGCTGATCCGATTCACCGAGAAGAAAATAAATTAATACTTCATCTTTTCTTCTTTTTTTCGCCATCTTATTGCATTTTCTTAGCATGATATAAAAGGCAGATATGTTACACTTAAAAATGTTGCTCCTTTGTTCGTCCAGACGTTTTAATCGATTATTCCTATTAAATAAGACATCAGCAGTTGATCAGCTTGACGCTGGATTTTATTAATTCATGGCGATGAATATTGTTTATGTCATTTATTAATACAATTTCTGTCTAAGCAGTCGGCTCCTTATTCATTTCTCGGCCAACAATACGTTTAATAAACCGATTTCAATTTCTTCATTAATAATGGCGTAGCGTATAGAGTTCTGAAAAAATTTGCTTTTCTTGCTCGGTCATAGACATGTGTCAAAAATTAATATGACTCTCAGCCCATTATAATCTTATTATTTGGTCGGACGAAAATGATGAAATCCTTTTGCATCAACTTTGTTGATTTTAGACTCAAGATATTTATATGCATTTTATGAAAACTTTAATAACTTCGAAAAAAATGCATGCATCATGAAAGTGTCTAGGTGCCAAAAATTGGTAAGTATTCAGTAAGTACAATTTTTAATAGAAATAACCATTCAGATCCGAATCAAGGAAGGCAGGTCTAATGAATAGGAATATTTTTAGACAATCCTTTAGGCTGATTTGATGGGCAATTCGTCAGAAAAAGTTGAAAAATAAAAGTGTTCATACGTACTATGTAGATTTTAAAGAAAAGTGTTTATTTATTTTTGTACCCGAGGAGACCTTAGTTAATTCTAAATTTCTGCGAGGTAACTCGTTTTTAAGCATTTTTTAATTTTTGATCCATGTACGCCAAACTAGAAGAATAAACAAATTTTTTAAACATTCAACTTAGAAGACAAGCCCATTCTGAGTAAAGTAATGAGCTTATCAGTTGAAATTTTCTTTAAATTCTTAGCAAAATTACAAATATTAAAGAAAAACATTATATTCCGAATAAAAGTGCCGTGAATTTCAAAATAATTGATTTTTTTTTCATCAATTTCTATGTTTAAAATGGAACGCTGCCTAAAATTTTGATTGAGATGCGTCACCCAAAATTCGTCTATTGGTGTGAGGGGGAAGGTAATGTGAGAATATGCACAGTCAAAGTACTTTGTGTTGAGAGATTTAATTGGAACTAATCAAATTAAATTATTATAAGAATATGGACTTCGTTGAAGTATGGAGGCACCTATTTGCCACTTAAAAATTGTTAGTGCCTTTTTTTTTAGCGTGAACAGACTCTACAATACAAATTGTCATCATGGTTTCTCTTAATATTTGAGCATGGATCAGCCCAACATTGAATATATGAGCTCCTGTCCCTAGACCAGGGCTTCTGAAATCGTGAACCAAAAGATGTGGAGGTATGTCATTGACAACATGAATTCAATCTACTTTGAAGCGCATTGAATCGTATTCGTATTTAGTCTGAAAATGTATAAGGGTACAACATTTGCACAGTGTAAAAATCGTGTGCAGTAACCTGTGCGCAAAAAAAAAAATCGTGAGTTAAAGAATCCTCGTGTCCTGAGCACGTGCCTGGAATTACGTTCGCGAGCGAACACGTTCGAAGTACCCGGAACTACAAAAGAAAATGTCAATGATTTCGAGTACTCTTTTAAATTATTACCACAGTACGAGGCACTGGAGAATGCAATTGTGAAATTAAACTCTGATTGAAATGTTGGCGAAGCTCATAGGAGGCGATGGATTGCTTTACAATAAATGATACTGAGATGCAACCACGAACAAGTATATCTGTTTCTCTGTCTTCCTCTTCATTCGGTTTCAATCAAACCATTTTACTCAGCACACGAAGATCCATACTCTGTCTCGTACTTGACTTAGCTACGATTTCTGCCTCTCAGGCTTCGTGACTAAAATTAAATTTTTATTCGCTGAAATTGTTTCGCAGACACAGTCATGTACTTTTTTTATAAACTTATTTTTACAAGATTTTTTATATAGAATTTATAAGATTCATTTTTCATTCAAAGTGCATCAATCAGAATGGTCAATGTCAGATATTCATGAACTAATAATCAGTGGAAAGACTTGTGCAAAAGAGAGCAGTGCATTCGAAGTGATCAAA
The DNA here is from genome assembly GCA_038050395.1 of Parthenolecanium corni. Classification (NCBI taxonomy): domain Eukaryota; kingdom Metazoa; phylum Arthropoda; class Insecta; order Hemiptera; family Coccidae; genus Parthenolecanium; species Parthenolecanium corni. The sequence continues at coordinate 3,306,448 of JBBCAQ010000038.1, read as the reverse complement.
ATTCATATTTATTAGTCTGTTTCAAATTAGAAAGGAGCAGTGTCAAATGCACACAAATATAGCAGCGCATCTTTTTCAATTTCATTTACAGCTTATGAGGAAACGTGCTGAGGTCTCATTTTGGTTCCGCGCCACGAATATGGTGTTTTAAGAATTAATGAGGCACGAGAATAATAGATGAACGAATACTCAAAAACAAACATTTCAAAGAGAGAAAAAAAGTTCAAAAATGTATCAGATTACAGAAATTTTGATATAGTTTCAATAAAATGCATTTTTATAATGAAGTATAAAATTTCAAAAAGGTCAAATCGATGACATAAACTGAGATAATAACTATGTTTAGAAATCTTAGGTTCGTACGAATAGTTAGTATTTATTTTATTTTTCAAATTTCTCGGTCAAATTTTAGGTTACATTTTAGCTGAATATGTCAAGGTCATAGCACGATGCAATTATTATATAGATACAGTAATCAGACGACTATGTTAACAAATTGATACTCCGAATGAAGGGGCAAAAAATATATGATTCAAAGTTCTAAGATTGAACATGTGAAGTAAGGATTCAAAAAAGTGTATGAATCACCATGAAAGATAATTTTATACATATTTATGTCTTGTACGTATACATACACTTCATTTGCTTCTGATTCCAATATTGAGTTATTCAAAGATGACGTGTTTTTCCTTTCAGGTTTCATCAAAATAACTTGAGTAAAAAAAAAGTGGTGGGTAGAACGTAGAACTTTGTACAATTTTAAAAGAATTATATCTCTAATACTTGAATAGTGATATGCAAGAAGGGGATAAGTCCACTCTAAAATTTTAGAGAAGAGCGAAAATAACAATTTCATGTTATATTAGCTTTCTTCAACACAACTTTCAAGCCTAGTTTCTCAGTGATGGTTCGCATTTTGGGACATAATATTGTACTCATATATTATGAATTACGATGTATTGTAAGTAGAGCTTGTTATTTACGATGGAACCTCAAGAGCATGCAACTTTTGAAAAAAGTAGACTTATCGCCTTCTTGAATATCTCGGTTCACTTATACCCTCAAAAAATTCAGAAATTAAAACAAGGGCAATTCAAAATTTATTCTCAGTAGAAATTACAATAAAATTACTAAAATAATAAGTACTTTCTAAGAAAGTGATAAATACCACAATCATTAACAATATAATTATGTACCATGAATGTTAACTTTGTCCCTGTTTTCCTATCCAAAATAGTGGAAATTACTACTCATTTCTCTTAGTGTACTGACCTGCAAACTATACGGGTTTTTTATTGCTGGCTCTACATAATTTTTTTTATTTTCAATCAAAAATTTGTTTCGATAGACAAGAATGCACCATCCGTAACGTAGAGATAATGCGTACCTATTACGTCATCATAAAATATTCTTCAATTATCCAATTCATACACGGTTATACTATACTCAGCCGTAACCTGCAATGGCCACCAAAAATAATTTGCACCGGCTCGAATATTTACAGATCATTGACACTCCAGGCGAAGAAATAGTATTGTATTACCTTATTATGGATACAGATGAGTGGTCAGGATGTGTATACTCGTATTAGTGGTCATTTCTTGTATTAATTCTCATAACACTTCCCCTTCTTAATTAAAGATGAGGTCACTACATGTTCACTAATCAGAAATTTTTCTGCCAACTTCTTAATGATACATCATTATCAAATCAAAATTACTTTCATTTTGTATTCGTATGAAAAAGACATGATGTCATATTATGTCAAAGGACTGGGTCACATGTTTTTCTCTTTTCCTGTCTCTCTCTTTTTTTTCTGCTTAACATAAATCGAACAACGTCAATGCACTAATAAAATGAAATGACGAAACTAAAAATAATGGTTGAAGAATGAAAAAAATAGTGTTGAACCACCTGTAATAAGTACTCGGATGTTATTTAGTTCCACTTACGACATTATACGAATACTTTGGATATTCTTATAAATAATAATAAAAAAAAAATAGTCAGCTGAAGGCGAATCTTATTCTAAATTGGCGGTACTAGGCTACAAGAAAAGAATGGCTGAATTTTTACAATCAGTGAAGGTTACACAAAAAAAAAAAAAAAAATCGAAGCATAATTCTTCACTTCTAGCGAATTCACACTTTACCTACTGTGAAATTGATCGTTATGATATTTTTTCTGGAGACGTATTCCAGAAATAATTCGAATAATGTGTTAAATGTGTGAAACTGTAACAGCTCACGTTCAAAATCGTGATATACTTACGTTCTAATAATACGTTACCCAGGGTAAATTAAAAGACCATTTAGTGAAACAATAAATAAAAATTATGTTCTGATGGTATACCTTACTCATTACATTGTTATCTTTTTGTCTTGGTACCGAGTGCCTTTTTTATGACCAGAGGTATTTTTGAATGATAATCATTATTATAGAGCATGGAGAATGCGCACATAGCTGCATACATGTATGAAAGAAGAAACAAAGAGAAAGAAAAAAATTTCATAATTTCACCAAGGTTAAGATTATGAGTCAAATTCAGAGAGTAACAGTAAATTTTTTGTGGAATAATTATTAAAATATTTTAAATTTTCGCTAAATTAAAATTACTGTTCGACAAAAATCTATGACAATTGTAATAAATAGGTATAAGTTTCTGAATGTTTTTGTTCAGTTCTAAGTATTGGTACAAGGGATTTGGAGGGCCAAGTGAAAGAGATTGGAGGGCTGAGCAAATTGAGAGCCTCAGTGAGGCGAAGTCCATAGTATCAAATAAATAAATAAAATAAAATAAAATAAATAAATCACCTTGGTATGTCAGATGATCTAGACTCTATAGTGCCAACTTGAACCTTCCAGCCACCTATATTTGATTTCCACATGAAATAGTAGAACAATCCATCTCGAATCGTTTTCAAAAACAATTACCTTATCGTCGTCTCACAACAAAATTATTACTGTTTTTCCTGGCTGATTTTCAAGAAGTAGAAAAAAATGTACGTGGAAAAAAAGCTCTAAGGCTATAAGGTGACGCTAGGTAACAAGGTGATTAATTTGTATATTAACGTCCTGTGGCTAATAACAACAAAAACGGTGATAAATTAAATGAAATCTAATACGGCAACTGAGTTTTATACACTTCATGTGGTTATATATTTCGTTTAATTAGTAATAAGAGAGAATGTATGGACCATATAGTTAGAGGGGACCGTCAGTAGGGGTCATCTCACCTTTTTTTTTCTTTTGGAAAAAAAAAGTCGTGCGGAATGTAACAGTGTGTCCACAAGTACGACACAATGATACAGCAAAGTCCAAGATACGAGTTGGACAGAGACAAAGGTTTAGTGAAAAAAAAAAGGCAGCACCACGCCGCCAACTGATCTATGCATAAGAGGCGCGTGCTCAATGCTAAATGGCTATGCTTCATCATTGCTTGTTATATCATTTGGAAAAAAAAATCTCAAATACGAAACACTTTACACGCGCTCCTTCCAGCTGTCACGAATAGCACTCGCCTCATTCTCTTTATACTTTACTACAAATCTAATCCTTTAAAACTTTACCCCAGTATTTTATCATGATATTTAACAGTAAAATAAAAGAGAAAATAAAAAAGAAGTTAGAAGAAAAGGAGCAAAATATATACTACAACTTCTTAAACGTTAGGAGTGAAAAAAAAAAAATCATACAGTATCATCATCGTGTTGTTCTATTTTTTAATGAGACGTAAAGGCTGAGATTAAGAGGCGGTTAATGACTTCTACAGAACAGAATTGCGTTTGATCGTTTATCACAAAGCGTTAAAATGCTTCAAGCTACCTTTACTTTCTTTCATAGAAACTTTTCTCTGTCTCTCACTTTTCTTCCGTTCACTGCTACGGGTCAAATTCGTGAATGATTGTAGAGCCCCCACCCCTTTGGACTTTCATGTATGATGGAAATGGTAATGAAATGAAAAAAATTTGATCGAGGCCTGCATATTTACATATTTGTTATATTTTGATGAACCATACCTATGTCAGCAACATCGTCTGAAATATCGACCAACAAGAAATTCATCTAATTCCTCATTGTCACATTTTGATTTACAAGTAGGTACGAGTATAAAGATCTTAATAATATTCAATTTCGATTCTCTCCATCGATTTAGCATTATTTAAAATTTTCTAAATTCATCGGTTTTTAGCCTCTCTTTTGCTAATATCTAGAGAACCGTAAAACTGATCGTCATGAAATTCAGTAAAATGACTTTTCTCCATAAATGATAAACCCTCAAGACTTCAGTTAATGTTCACTTAAAATTTCATCTGGATCTGATTAATAGAACTTTACTGTAATTAGCTTTGAAAGTGAAAATTTACAGTTTCTTCAAAGCACCCCCCCCCCCACACACACACACAAATAGAGAAATAAAATAAAAATAAAAATGCAAGATGGGTGTTTTTGGAATCCTGAGATCATGAAACAAATAACTGTGTGGGTTCCATGCCTATTTTTATGACAGTCAGACCAAAATGAATAGAAGGTTTCTGTTGAAAACCTGCTATAGAAATCCATTTAATATCATTTCTTATTCCCATAGGTATCTCGTAAATTCGTTAAAATGGACATAGCCCTTTTTTGGCATATACATACAGGTATCGATTGGCAGACAGACCATCACACTTTTACCTGTTTCACAACATAAGAAGCACTGCAAGAATAGCTGCACCCCGGAATCATACTTCCATCTTTTTCAGTAAAATAAATTTTGGATCAGTTTCCTCCTCTGGTCATTTGACTGCGACCGTGTAGCATCACAGGATAGATTTTGAGCATTTCACGTTCAAGACTTTTTTTCTTCGTTGGTAAAACCTTTCACAGCCCTACATAGAGCGTAGTTGTCTTAGTCTCACGTTTATATCCTTTCATCGGTGATACGGTAACCTTCATTACAACTATTTCTGTTATTTTTACGAGCAATCATGATCCCGACGGCGCGTCATGCAGTCGATACCATCGTCATTTCTCCGCACGCACGCCAACGAGGAAGCGTTACACCAGTCACATTAATTTCTTTACATTTCATGTTCGTATTTACATGAAATCGGAATTCCGCAAAAAAAAAAAGAAAAAAAGTATCTAACTGAGAAGAAAATGATAAAAAGAGATCTTTTTACAAAGTTTTCGTGCTGTCATCCGATTTTGCCTACGTTTTGGTTTTTTTATGCAAAAACGCGATTCAATCTATTTTCTGTTTGACTTCCATTCCCAAGTTGACAAATACGTAAAAATTGAGCTCAATAAATGAACAGTGATGTGCAAGAAGCGGATAAATCCTTTTTTTTTCAAATTTCATAGGAAAGCAAAAAAAGATGTTAATTTCTCTGCCCTAGCTTCTAATGAATCACCTCAACTTTGAAGTCTATTTTCTCAATGATGGTTCCATTTAGTACTTTTACAGCTAGTATGACCAGATGTATATGCTAGCAGACTGTAGAAAAACTCAATTTCCAAAAACAAAAGTGGACTTACTCCATTCTTGCAAATCATTGTTCCAATATTTTTCAAACTTTATTTGAAAATGGATATCGAAAAAAGGGCCTAAGTCGACCTTAGGCTCTTTTTTGAGGTCCATCAATTTCATAATCTGTGGTGGTCTTTCTTCTTGCTATAGAGCCATCATTTAGCTCGTATCTCAAAAATTTGTTAAATTACAGCATTTTTGTACACTGAAAAAAATGAATTGTTATTAAAGATGAATTCTTTTTGCTATATAGACGTTTAGTCGAAATTTTGTGTGTTCGTGTGCGTCCAATGTTATCGTGTGATGACGTCATCATATATGAACTTAATGACGTCATCATACATAAGTCTAATGAAACTTTTAGTCAATTTTGTGCGTTTCCTTGTGTGCCCCATGTTATCATAATGATGACGTCAGTCCGAACGAGGCTGTTTTTGCTCCCAAATCGAGCTTGCAAATTGAACTACATATAGAGCTTACAAATTTAGCTTACAAATTGAGCCTCACAAATTAAGCCACAAATTGAGCTCACAAATTGAGCATACAAATTGAGCATACAAAACTGAGCTTACAAATTGAATTCAGTATTTTATGTAAGACATGAAAAGTTGAATGCTTCAAGTTCGATTTGGAATGTTTTTCTCGAGAAACGTTGATAAACTTATTTTGTATACTGGCACAATTGATGTAAATAAGAAGAGAATTCATCTTCGCCTTCACGACCGTTCGTGAAAGCTACAGTTATTTTTACTATTTTTTATAGGCAAACAGCGAAAATTCAGTATTTATTGTAGGTACCTACTTGTAGATATTCTTAACATTTGTAGAACGTTTTACCTTCTTTGATAGTAGGTACCTACATTCTAATTTTTGATGGTATATTCCATTATTTTTGTTTTTATTTCAACTACAAATTTTGAATTATCCCAACTTTCTCATAAGAATAGTAAAATTTGCTACGAAAATTTGTTTCATTGTAATTGCTCGATGAGCTCTTTTCCTTTATTTTCTCAATTCACATTATGTAAAAAAAAAAATGGAGTTACGTGTTAGAGAAGTAACACGAATTTGTGAAAAAGGCTATAAAGGTAAAAAAATTGTCAAGCTATGCACGGAACAAGGTGTCCCAGTTACGTAATGCAAAGGTAGCTGAAGTTAGCCCCAGTTTCGCAACGACATGGCTAGCCGATTAAATGACATGCTTCAACGACGAATTGCTATACAGATGTTGGTGACAGGGGTACCGTAGTAAGGTGGCGTACTGGTAGTAGAATGCGGTGACGCGGTCTTTTCCTCTATTGTTTTGGAGGAAGTCATCAATGAATAATATTCTCACGCCAAACTCGACTTGTTATTTGGTCATTGACACGATCTCTGCGTGTACGAATAAATTTCGTTCCGATCCGAAACAATACTTATGTAGGTATTTCCTTCATTCTATCTTAGGAGATTTTTAACTGCATAATCTGAAAGGGAAAATACAGGTTGGAAGTCCTAAATTAGGGGACTGATGCGGTAAAATGCTTCCTGAAAAGTGAAACGTTTGATTAGGTAGGTACTGCGAGGGTTAGAAGGGCAAAATGAATCTTCTGGTGAAAAAAATTGACTTCCTCATCCCTCCAACCACTGTTCACGAGGGGAATTTTTCTTTGAGGAGTAAATAACTTTATACGTGAGAGGGTACTTTCTCCTTAGCCCCCACTTTGCTACGGCCCTGCTGTATATTCTCATACAGCACCTTCACAACTATAATATAGGGGTAGAACTGAATAATTCATTAAGTGTTTTTCCATTTTAAAAAAGTGAGATTTTCGAAATTTTTTTGAAGTAAAATGTTTCCGCTAAACAGACTATAATAATAATAAATTACTTAATCTAAAACTCGACGTGAAAAGTTCCAAACAACCCCTATTGTGTTCGTTTAATTCGAGTTCTTATTGCAAGATGAATTTTCTTTTCATGTTTTGAGACCATTTCTGCAATCTTCATCAGTGATCTAGACACAAGAATTTTTTATACTGTATCAATTTCATCCGTTTGTAGCAGATTTTTGATAATTTTTGATAAATTTTCGGTACCAAACGAACCGGTTCTTTTTTCTGTATATCTGAAAGAACCCACATAAAGAGATCAAAATTTTTAAATGAGGTTTTGTGACGTTGTTTTTCTTCCACTTTCCTCCACCATCGCCATCTTTATCTGTCTCTTTATTATTATTTATTATTCTTATATCGTATTTTTTTCAACTTGATATTGTCGCAAAGCTCTGAAAATATCATATTGCAGTCGAAAAAGAAAAACGAGTAAAACTGGTACAGTATGGTTCATAACGACATCATCTAAGCTCAAATTTCCCTGCGAAGGTCATCGGCTCTGTAACTTCCTTAATTATTGCATTAAATGGGCTCATTGGTTAAAGCTTTTTAATACCTGTTTTAATAGACTTTAAAAGTTAAGCACTAATAATAAGCGTAAAAACACGTACAAATATCATTGACAATAACCTTCAATATCGAGCTGAATAATGAAAAAAAAAGGACGAGGAGAGACACCATACACATCCATGGGCAACTAAAAAACTAATTGTTCCTCAATAATGAAAAACCGGCTGAGCTGGTATTCACTTAAAATACTCGTTTTACAAAAAATATCAAGCCATGAAAAATCCACTAAAATTTCCTTAGATCTCTTTAACGCGTTCATTTTAATCACCATAATTTCGTAAAGCTTTTGATGACGTGAACTACAGTTTGAATTTTGAATAAGGAGAATAAATCAATCAATCGTGGGTCGAAAAACTTTTTGATTGACTGAATTGAAGACCTAGTGGGAACAATTTAAATGGTGATGAAAATTGAAAAGCATTGGTTCAAATTCTAAACATATTCCATAATCTGAAATGTGTATATTAGAAAAGAACATAACGTCGCTTGAGCTTTTACTCTCTCTCTTTCTCTCTCTCTCTCTCTCTCTCGCTTTTTCTGAATTGAAAATTTGGAGGAAGGGAGAAGAAAGTAGTTGCGAAACACCTCCAAAAGTATAATATGGTATTGATAAAAATAGATTATACAGAATACATAATATGCTACTGCCACAGGCAAGTTTAGGAAAACGAGGTTTATATTTTTAAAAGTAATTTATTTGCCACCAATACTAATTATTCAAACGTGAGAGCAGATATTTAGTATGCCTACTAATATAAATCTGCATTACACACAAGAACTACCTTTATATGAATAAATACAAGTAAGTATTATTTATATTTTCCAAATGAGCCCTTCAGCTTGGGTATATAGATCCAATAACCCCAAGCATAACAGAATCACTCCTGGTGTTAAAATTGCTTAGAATTTTGAGAAATTAACTTTTTCAATTTTTAAACGAACTTTTTTCAAGTTCTTCTTTTGCACAATGAACCAATTAGAAAGAACATTAGGGCCTACACCCACTCGTGATTATACTTACCCAGCGATAATCAATATTCGGAGAACAACATTTCGGACCAATTTAAATGGTCCATCAATATGTGTCAGAATTTTGACGCAATAACCCATTTTGGGTGTTAAATCTCGCAGAAGTTCACGAGTAGGCTGTCTTAGAGGCAGCGTAATAACAGCAGAAGGAGAGAAATAAAACGGTAGCAATAATGCGTTTAACATTTGACCGGAAAAATTACATAATCGATAGTTATTGCGAGCGTGCCTTTATTATGTGATGAAAATGCTCAAGTATCTATCAGTTTTTTCTTTTACCAAAGGAACCAGAACGTTCTCTTTTACCATTTTCCTCATCATTATAAATTGCGAAAATGAACTTGGTTGGTATAGGTATATATAATATTAACTAACTGGCGTTAATAATTGAACTGGGTATTTAATTTTATCAAGAAGCAAGTGTATTATATATTACCTAATAATATTGAATTTTCTTTAATCTGTTGGAGACAGTTTAAAAAATATATCTTGATCAACTATTTGGCACTAAAATGAGCTGGAATTTTTTACTACTTAAATAATGACCAAAATAATAGGTATTATATGTTATGGCTCTGAATATCATGTAGATATAAGAATTATATGTATATCAAATAATTAATCATGTGAAAGTAGTGGTCTCTTGGTCGAAGAGTCTAGTGATACAATAATATGCTAAACTTTATTCGGACAGAATCAAATTTTGAAGAGTCAACAAAACCCTTAGCTCATTCTATTATAAGGACAAGGTAGTGACTCTACAGGAATGAATTAAAAATTTGTCATTTACGCCTATGACATGTCACATAGTATTACAAGCATTTTACATCATACGACCATAAATCATACACAGTGGCAAAAAATGGAAAAAAATGGAATTATTTGATCCATTTTCACTTATCAACTTGAATAATCATCGTTAAGATTTTATTTTGGTTATGGCTGGCAAGTTTGCAAGTCGAGGGTGCAAGGGTGCCCGTACACCAACTGAATTTTTTTCATTTTATTTTAACTTGATGGGGGGGAAATACCAATTACCAAATTTAAAAGCTAGCCTACTAATAAAATTTATTCTGGGGCACTGGGGTTTTGGGGCTGATTTTTAATATTTAAAAAATATTACTGGAAGATCCTAGCCTTGGGAGGAGGGGTAGGAGCTTCCTGTTTGGTTTTTGAAAAATCGTTCGAAATTTTCTTATTGTTTTGCACTATGCACCAGCTGAGAAAATCAAGTTCCTGCCGCTCATGATTTTTGTTCCAGTATCTCCAAGCTTCCTTTTTTGTTGCTGGTCACATTAACTATGTTTAAGTAAATCGATTGGGTAATAAATATATGCATAATATAATATTATATTCTTCAACACAAGAGTATAATTATGTGTCACAAGCGATACCCTTAATTTTCCTATTTTTTGACTCAGTTTTGTTGGAATTCAACATGCATACAATAACAGAATGAACCAATTTCTTCACTCTTTTTTCAACTCAAGTCACTGGATCTAGGTAGGAAGTGATTTATTCGGTTCAATTAAGACAATCTGAATTTTGTTTCCTTCTTTGAGATTGCCATCTTTTTATTCTAAACTAGTAAGTGTATCTACCTATTCTGTTTCTCTGTTACCTTCAATCACGTTCTAACATGATATAATATCTACGAAAAATATCATCGATAGATCTGAAATACGCACCATTTAACCATATTAACCCGTGAAAACTATCTGTTTCGGATGATGGATACAATTTTTGCGCCAGATGTGCCAATAAAATGGACTACTGTCGTACATAGATGTCTTGCGCATGTTACGTTGTCTGTTCGAATGCTCTCAATATACCATCCACACAATAGCCTTATTGTTTTTTTTTTTTGTGCAATGAAGGGAAAGTGATGATGACATGACAAGTGTTCGATTTTCTTGCTTAATTTCTTTTTTCGGCCATTATTTAACACTATTAAACCAAAATATTTTTTTTATTTCACGTCAAAATAGTAACAATAAACTATTATTTTGTATTACGCGTGCAAAAATTTTTTTTTGACATTTTAATTGCGCAATACGTGATAATTTGGAGGAGTATAGGTAAATAGTAGGATGATGTCCACAATCGATCCTTTGAAGTATTCTGTTGCAGAAAAAAACAGCAGCTATTTACTCGAGCAGCCTGTTCATAATATTTTGCTCCGTAAACAGTGAGCACATTGTAGACAAAAATTGACAATTGAACAGTTTTGGTGCACAACGTAACAAACACCGTTGAAAATATGTTAGAAAATCAATAAAAACTGTGCCAAAATAAAAATGCAGTAGCTCCATTTTACGTAAATACATGACTCGATTTCTTCCTTAGAGTTGACATTAACCAATATTTCAGTATACCAGTATTACCCTCCACTGGTAGTCATTTGTGGAGGTTGACAACTATCCTTTGGGTCAGAAGAATAAGATGGAGGGGTAGAGAGAGAGGAGAGTGAATGCTCTCAGTGAGTCCTTCCTAAGAGGAGTGTACATTGGTTGAAAAGCATTCACAAACATGTGATAAGAAATTAGGGACTCCAATCCCAAGCTCCCAGAAGAATTTCATTCGCAACAAGAACCTCGAGATCGGAAGCCACAGATTTACGGAACAAATTCGTGAATAAGTGACCAAATGAACATTTTTCTGATCACATCTTCATGAACAAAAATTAACCCATGGCAAACACATAATGGCCACTCCTCTACGAGCGCAGCTAAATAAACTCCTCATTTTCTTATACGTGACCGTGCCCCAAGAAAGAGACCTTATGGCTAAAAAAAACGATTCAAGAAAAACGGCTTCGAACGGCCGAGAGCTCGCCCGTTTGGCCGCCACCAAAAATACCGACGATGCGAAAATTTAGCCATACGGTCCCTTCTTTGGGGCACGGTCACATATATTATTTAATACTAGTAGAAAAGATGAAAAGTTACTTACACTACAAAGTCTTTGAAATGAATTATAGAATATGTAGCCTGTCATGTTGCCTTACTCATTTTCATTGAACTTGGAAAATTCTGTGCTCATCCTGCAATTCGTCATATTTGGTTCTTATTCTACACTGCAGATATGCTATTCTATATAAATAACTATACTTCATAGTGCATGTATAAAAGGCTTTGTACGTCTACATACTGAAAAGAATTTGGATGGTCATTTTTACAATCTGCGCAAGAAAACTGGTATTTATTCAAGAGTTGTGGTGCAGAACTACAACAAAAATAGTAAAATATATTATTCAAGATCGTAAAAAAATACTATAAACATTAAGAATGTCTACAACAAATAATAATATTTTCTCTAGCATGATGAGAAAAGTTACTATCCTGTTTGTAATTAATTCTATATATTCGTTACTCTCAAAGTACTTGAACTAAACAGCGGCTAGCTTACTTGGTCAGAACCACCAATTCTCACTACCAATACTATTATTGTTTCAATTTTATTCATTCTTGATCTACATATGAAGGATATTGGTCAAAACTGTCAAACAAAATGAATCTCTAATACGCGTCTACCTAATAGAATTATTCTACCATCACAATGTTCCTCTAAGCAATACGGATTTGTGGACTAAATCAATCGTGGGTATTGTTACCTCAAATGACAAATATGCCCACGAATCAGCCTTAGGACACTTTAACAGATGGTACATCTACAGAATTATGCTCGTTTTGTTGATCATTATACCTACGTGAATGAAATAAAAAAAGTCAAGGTGTTGATTTTTTTTTTTTTGTCAAGATGAACGGATTAGTTTCCTCTACTTTAGAAATGTGCACTAGATCATGCAAAAAAAAACAGCTTCTTTTAGAAAAGTACCGCTCAACACTTCCTTTCCCTCCAACTTCCAACTTATTTATAATTTCTTCTCCCTTTCTGGCTTCCCCTCCGAGCCTAGCCGTTATCCTTTTTTATTCGTCCACATTTCTGAAATCAAGGAAACACGAGCGCGATAGTCGGCAATTTATGAACATATTATAATGTTGCTTATGGCGTTAATAAAGTAGGTAGAAGAATATCAAAAAGGATGGAATTACAGTGCACCAGTACTGTACTATTGATTACTTTCTGCATAATCGTATCGCATTCAGGTGTGTAAAGTGCAATCATATAGTAGGCGAATGAGATGAACGTAGGATGAAACTACTATATTCCTTATTTTCTACGATATCACAATACGTTTATATGCTTTAAATTGTAACATATGTTATTTTTATCAGATAAAACGAAGGTAGTAATAAATAAAATAGACGGGTCGCGAATAAGAATCATTTGAATTTTGTTTCAAGTGTTTGCAAAAGATGGTAAAGGATCATCGATGTCATAAGAGGAGGGAGGGAAGGGTCAGGGAATTTTTAACTTTCGATAAGAAGTCCTACGTATATCACTAGATACGACGCCAGTCGTAATTTTAAGACGAACTACTCAAAGGGCTAATGGCGTCATATCCAACACCATTTTCATGAAGTACCAAAATGAGTATAATTTTTCATTCCATAAAAGTCAACCCTGATATTCGGGATTCAAAAAGCTCCACCAAATAGTCCTAGGGGGATAAGTGTTGCATTCTGACCATTTTTTAATCTCATTTGATTATAGAAAATTGTGCTCCCTCTAACTTTTGAAATTACTACAATCATTCAAGCAACTTTAATTTATGTCATATATGACGCCATCCGGGTCTTTTGAGATATATTTTATAAAATGGCGTCATACGAGTATATTATGACGCCACCTCCCGATGGGCAAAAAATGAGAAAATGATCCGGAAAGTGAGAATTTTATCCGTTGTCAGTCCGTTTTTATTTTCGATCATCGGATCTGAAAATTTGCAGTTATTTTTGTCATCTTGATTAATTTTCCAAATCCGTTTGTAAAACGGATTTCCTGATTATAATGAGTGATAATTTTTGGGCAATTTTTCTAAATCCGCTTGTAAAACGGTTTCACGGATTATAACCCGGGCCAACAAATATCATAAAACAGCCTTCACGGAAAATAATCCGGACTCATTTCCGGCAAGACTAATTACAATCCGTTCGAAATCCGTTTTAGAAACCGGAAAACAGGAAAATTCCGGGTTATAATCCAGAAACGGATTATAACCCGGAATAAAACGGATCCGTTTTCGAAATATTTTGCCCATAGGGCTGGTCTATTCAGTAGTCGAGTAAAAGAAAAATTTTTTTTTTCGTATTAAATAATGAAATAATCAGATAACATTTTCACTTGAGGTACCGGGTATCGTATAGTGGAGGTCTTGGAAAAATTCACTGTCTCACATGCCCATGCTGAAAAAATTTTCCACTCTAAATTTCAATTTTCAACTCTAACTGGAGTAACATTGTGGTGAAGTATTTCAAAAAGGAGTTGAACTTAGGTAATCAAAACAGATGCAAAAACTTTCCACTTATTCCAGTTGATAATAGAGAGCTCGAAGAGCAACTTCAAAGACTACCATTTCTCCAGCCCCCTTAGAAAACTTTCTCTAATAACTAGAAAAGTGGAAAGTACAACCGCAAGAGAATTAAATATTGAGCGAGAAAAATTTTGATTTTGAGTTAATGAAAGTATATCCGATTTTTAGGGATGTATTAGTTAAAAAGAATCGAGCAATTTTTTCAATATGCCAATTTCTGTGTAAAAGTGGAAGATAAGGGTGGAAATCAAATAGTATATAAAAATATCTCAATAAACGCTTACAAGAACTGATATATAAGTCTTTTCGCTCTCAATTGGTTCACTCACTAAAATAGTGGCAAAAAAACAACCTTTGTTTGATATTTTGGATTTTTGGCAACATCACTGAAAAATTTCAAATTTATGCTTACATTTATTTAGTATTTTTCCGAGTTTTTTTTTTTTTTTTCCAAGGGGTAGGCCTAAAAGCTGAAAATGAGCATACTTATTCCAGTTATGTGTTGAACGTGCTGAAGTATAGGCCATTGGATTTAGAATATTGTTTTCACGAACTGAACCTACTTCTTTTTGAAATATTTTCTCATTATTCAACAGCTTGATATCATTAAGAAATTATAGCGCCGTTTAATGCTTTCTTTCCTCCTTTCTTTTTAATTTTTCTTCTATTTTATATACCGATATATATTTCGGATTCTCTATTTTTGTCAAAGAAAATGCCGCCGATCGGGACAGAATCGGATTAGATTTATAAAAGCCGAGAAGTCTTGAACTATTTTTTACAATGAACCATTGTAAGCAAGTCACGTGTACGAGTCACTGTTGTTACACCGAACCGTGCATGCAAACTATTGGCATGTATACTGTCCCCTGATAATAACAATGGTAGCCATAAGATAACTAGGTGTAATGGAACTGCACTCTGCCCTGTGACGATAATTAAGGCAAAACACTCAGGCGGTCATCCGCACTACTTTTACAGTTTAAACACATTCTGTCTTTGTTTTCTTAGTTGGTACCAACTCCTGCATTCCATTGTTTCCGATGAGTATCCTAGCAATGAATTTTTTTAATTGCTACCATACTTAGAATGGTCTGCCTACACTTGGTCAGATCATCATAATTTATTCTATATAAAGGTGCTAGTGAATATTTGATGACATTTACCCAAACTAGTCCTGCGCCAATGAAAAGATGAAAGCTTGAAGCCCAATATTTATTTCGTCATTTTATTCGAAACCTCCCTCCATGGTCAAAATTACGTAATAATTCAACAAGTTATTTATACATATGTGTAGACATACCTGAAGACCATTTGAAGCCCAAAAATATGCATAGAGTAACTATAGCTAAAGCCAGATGGTACAATAGGAAGTCAACTTCTGGGCTTCCTGTGTGCACCACTGCACTATTTTTTATTCTAAAATCAATTATCAAAGCTGATACGTTGCCCACTGCTTCATATTAAGGCAGTCCATCTTTTCTTTATCTCGGTTTTTCTCTAATAAGTGAACAGTGATATGCAAGAGGGGGATAAGTCCAATTTTTTTCAAAAATTTTGAGTTTTTCGCAGGTTCGATTGTAAATAACAAGCTTTTTTAAACTAAAAATATTACGAGTAGGTAAGTAAGTTCCAAAATGTAACCACTAACCATGGTAACTCCATGTCGTCAGCACCCCCAACCCCCAAAATTGGTCCAAAATATGCTAGGAATTTTGTACTCATTTTTTACCGTTTTGTACCGAAAAAAAAATTTATACTGGCATCCACAAAGAGTCATTCAAAGAACTTTATGGGGTGCTGAAGACAAGGAGCTCATATATTTCATAAAATACTGAATTCAATTTGTAAGCTCAATTTGGCATCAAAAAGAAAGCTTTGTCTGAACAGACGTCATGATAATATTGTTGACGCAAAATCTCGCAGAGTGGACTTGTAAACAGGTAGCTCAATATTAAGGGAAGAAAAAATCAAAAATATCGAATAAATAAAACAACAGGAAACTTATTATTTCTTTTCCAGTCAAAGTATTTTTTTGTATTTTACAAATTTTCTTCAGTCTCTTTAAATGTCTCAAATAAGTTTGTCTCGTCTCAGATCAGGTCACATATATAACTGTGAGATAGTTGATCCACCTTCTGCCAAATATTCATATCCTTTTCTGTCAGTTTATTAGAGTAGACAACAAACATTTGGTGCAATTTTTATTTTAAATTTTGTTATTTACCTGTTAATTTCTCAATTGGTACCAACCTATCTTTTCTGCATTCGCTATAATATGACACGGTGCCTACGGCTAATTCAAGCCGAATCATGTCTTGTTTGAGAACCGCCTCCATAGTAAAACTAAAAATTCAATTTTTGAGCCTTTTTATTTTCTTTCGTAGAAATAATCTTTTTATTTCCTGGTTTTTATGAATACCTCACCTTCTCTATTTTATTTTAATTAATAATAATATATATGTACATAACTATACTCGTATAATATTCGTACACCCTTGATATGTCGACTGACAATCACATGATTATGCTTTTTAAAATGATCCTCCCAATTAAATTCATCGATATTTTTACCGTTTCCTTTTCGTTCACATCATTCGGTGGGTAATACGAGACATACAAACGAGTGTAAATGCGTGAAACCGTCAATGATTATTCTCCTTTTTGATCTTTTTCGCCCACTTATTTGATTAATTAATATCGGATGGTTCATGATATTGACCTATATATTCTTTAACGACGAAAACGTTTAATACTGAATTAAGTTATACTCGATGAGGAAAGCAGATTTCTTTGGAAAAAAGAAAAATAACCAAGGTCAAATCGGTAATATATTTTGATAAATTTTTATTGAAGTGCTTTTTCAACACAGAATAGGCTACTTTAATTATTTTTCTAGATTCAAGGATTTTTTTCTACAGGAAATTTACTGGACGTAGTTAGAGAAACAATTTTAAGTTTGTTTTCAATCCTGAAATTCAGCATATTATTCTATGAATCTTACATTCTTAGTGGACAGACGTGGATTCACTTTCGAAGAATTATACCCACAGATTCGTAGCAAAAATATAAAAAATGGATTATTTGCCAAAAAACACTTAAATTATAGAGTCAAGGTAAGTGTAAGAATCAAGAATGAACAATCAATGTTGGAAATATAATATGCGAAAAGAAAAATTCAAAATATGGCAACGTCCGGTTGACGTAAGAGCATTTTTAATAAATTCACCAACATTTTTATAAGAAAAAATTTGCATTCTACCTGCATATTGCCAGAATATATTCTGGTAAGATGAACAAATTATGTAAATTTCAATAAAAAAATTAATTAAATCATATAAAATTTTTTCAATGGTCAATGTGAAACTATCAAGGTTAATCCAAGATCGTTGCTTTAAATAAGCACATTCGAACAGTAGATTTTATTTGTATGTCTCCAAAAAATTATCTGAAGACAATTAAAAATGAGTATAAAAACAAGCTTATTCATTAGTAATCTTATTGATTTTCTTAGTGGAATAATTTTTACGAGCTTGTTTACTCGAATTTTTGAAAAAAACCGCGGGTGCTTTACTTTACTTGATTATGAGATCAGTTGCGGGAAAAAACTCGCTAATTGCTTCCATTGTCTGAATGAATATTGGTGACACGGTAATCGAGTTGAAGCCTTCAATCTTATTAATTACACAATGTCTGAGAAGACTATTTAAAATAATGGCTTATACTTGAAGAATTTCAATTTTTTACATTCTTACACCTTCATAATATGCTTCTCTCTCTGCATTTCGAAATTTGAATTTGGGATTCTACAATGGACGGGTATCTTAGCACATAGATTGGCATGGTAATTGTTTGATTCGTTAATTTAATTTTTCTGTTCTGGTACGTAACTGGACCATTTAGCTTTTCTGAAACCCCTTTCTAAATAGCCCGAGCAAAATTAAATGAAAAATAGAATCGAAAATACTCGTTATGCACTTTAATGCTGTATTACTTCACCACAACGATTTATAGGAAATGACGACATCAAATATTTGATGGTCAGTTACGGTTTAAACAGCACATTGCTTTGATACTCAAACCGAATAACCGTATAATTATATAAGAAAAGAAAATAAAAGTGATGGAGTGAAAAACAAAACAAAACAAAAAAAAAACGATAGAGAGCAGAACTATAGGTAGCCTTCGCAGCCATTCTTACACTTTTGCTGAGGTTAGAATGGAGTAATCACAAGTTTACGCCAACAATGGCATAATTTGTCTTAAAGTCGCCGATGACATCCGAATTTCTTGTTGATTAGGTTTAGTTCATTTCTTTTATCCATTTTATGCCTCTCTTTAAGCTGTGTTGAAATCATCTCGCAAAATGGATTGTCTGACGTTTTAAAGGAATGGATTTACTTAAGACTGCTTTGATTGGAGTAGGAAATTTTTTTAAATGAAAAGTTTGAGAGCCATAACCGTATTATTTTTACTTTGACGAGGGAGAAATTTTCTTTGACAAACAATGAACAATAGTAGCTATATAGAAGGCCACTTCGTTTAGCACCTATATTTAGCAGACTTTTACTTTCGTGGCCCTTCCTGAAAGCCATCTTATCTATTAGATCTGGGTAAATGTTTTGTTAATAATCAGGCGTATTATTTTTCTAACAATCCTCGTATATTTTTCTCTTGGTAAATATAACTGTTACCTTTTCATCATAATAATTATATCAGTCCCAGATACAGACTCTTAAAAACTGAAAAGCAGTTGCACTTGATGAAAGAACTGTCGGCAGCCATTTAGTTCCGGAATTCACCACCAGAGTTTCAAACTTACTCAAATTTTCACTTTTTAAAAGAAGTAAAGGCTTTAGATTTTTGGTTCCAGCTTTTATTTTCCTAATACCCCTTATTGAGAATGAATTAGCTATAGTTTATAAAAAATTTTCAGTAAAATGAGTTACATTTGTTAGAACATTTTTCCCACTTTTGACCTATTAGAGCACTACAGAGCACTTTTCAGATTTTTAAAGCATTTTACAAAGATTTTCCAAACATTTTTCCCTTACATTCAGCCATCTTTAGTAAATTTTGTAGAAAAAATGAAAACAAAAAAAAAAAAAAAAAAACGATTTCTCACCGATTTGGCTTAAATTGTAATGTTTTGTTATACAGTCGCCAACGATTAAGCTAACATTATCATACATGTACTTTTTAAATGCAGCTAAATTTTCCCTATAAAATATGTATAGTGTATTATACCTGATCCTGGCTCACATTTTATTTTATCGGTTCTTCAACCGAATTAACTTTAGTTTTATCTTTTCAACAACCGGATATTTGGGAGCTAAACCATGGCAAACAAAAATATTACGTTCATTACAAATATCTTGGCAGCGAAGAGACTTGTTAGTTTCTACGGGTCTATTGTGCCAGAGTTGGTTGAATATTCCCATACTACCTGCTATATAATTCTGCTACCTTGCTGAACAATTACCTCTACTGAAACCACAAATCGGTTTCAGCTGCATCACTACTACAAAGAATCAATCTCCATCCAGCAGAAATGGTTCAAACATCCAGTAATGCACTGCGAGTGACTTTGAATAATTAGCCACATTTGCCACAAGCAGTAAACGATAAAAGCATAATAGCTCCTATTGAATAGAGACGATTTCAGGAGCTTATTCGTTTAAAATGCAGTCTCGGTATATGCTGTATTTGCAACTGGTTACACATTTGTCTGCGCACACTTTGTATTCGTTTTGTACTGCGAATTGTAGAAGCAACAGTGGTGGCTGCGGTAGCACTGGATGGTATTAATAACTCGATATATGTCTGCGATTATTGCTCAAGTCAGCAGTGGCTTTCCAAGAAAGCATCGTTAAAATTTAGTCCACCTATAATATGTGTTTCAGAGATGGCGTTTATATCTATCGGATATGTGGTACATGCATTAAGCCAGCAGCAAAAATGACATCAAGTGGAAACTATACCCATAGACAAGGACTGCATACTACAGTAGGTACCTACTACAATTTATACGGAGAGCCTCGTCGGATGATTGACCGCAATTTCTATAGATTAAGATAGCAGCTGAGTGCTGCTGCTGCTGCTGCTGCTGACGCTCAGCCCCCCTGCCCCTACCATAGGTTACGTTATTGTCATTTCATGGCGCAAACCGCACAATAAAAACTCATTTTCTACGATGTAGCCCCGTGATTTATATCTCGCCGAGTAAGTATTTAGTCGTGCCTGCTGTCGTGGGAGGAATAACATATCAGAAGAAGATATGTAGCAGACGATTGGACTGGCGGTGTACTCGTTGTGCATGATAAATAGGTATTCCCTGGTACTGTCGAGATCATATAGGTTTTTTTTTGCCCCTTTTTTTTTACTCTACCTGTACTCTTTTTTTTTCTACTACGATTTCTCCGCAACCGAACAAGGATAACCCTATTTGGCATCTGGTCGCTGCTCCAAAGCCGTCAATAATGACAGGTCGAATGATTCCATCGAATGGTAAAAAGAACGTTTGTTAAAATTTCAAAAAGCTAAGCTACACTCGGATCTCGATGACTTTGTGAGCAGTGTTGAAAGATGCTCGTCTGCGATCAGCATCGATATGCTAAAGCTGCAGATCGTACATTGATTAAGATACATCGCGATCGACATTTGACGACGTTGAAAAGCAGGCATTTGCGGATATATGCGGACAAGTTTAGTGGCCGCAATATGCAGCTCCGAGGGTAGTTAGTCGATGAAAAAGACCTACATGTCATTCTGTCTGCATATTTCATCGGTGAAATTCGCCACCGGAATATATAACGTTTGCAGAGAAATGTAAATTGTGGGAAACTAATGGCAGATTCCGCCAAATACAACAGTATGGAGGAATACAAATCAGCGAATAAGAGGTATTTCTGTAGAGATGAATGAAAGTGGGAATGAAGACATTTGCAGACAGGTTGAGAGGAGTACTGGCGCTACCAGATTTTACTTTAGATAGAAGCATTTCCTTCTCAAACCTAGTTATCACAAATGTACGTATGGTATATGAGTTGAAAAACTAAGCCAACTGCAATGAATTAAGTTGACATGAGAGTGTTATGGAAAAAATGACACCATTTTGGGGAAATTTTGTGACTTTGTGGTGCATAAAATTTTCATTAGTTCATCACAAATATTTTGTACATTTACCTACTTATACATATTATATGTATCATTATGTTACATATTACATACATGTGACGTAAGTGACATGTCACAAATTTATCATATTCAGTTGTTCAAATGAGTCTAAACTCTAAACTGTTACTTGTGCTGGATTATGCGGCAATTTTTCTAATTTGTGCTGTAGTCCACTCCTCACCATAACAAATTATAAGAGCAGCATCAATAGAAAAATTTGGACACCGCAACAGGCACCAACCCAGCACAAAGAGATAGATTGGTTCAAAATTTGACAACTATTTGATGTGCTAACATGTTTGTCTACACATTTCGTGACACGGGAGTAAATTTGGAAATTTAACACGAAGTTAAAAATCGATAGTCGATATCGAGAATGCAGGGCAAAACATGAATGATGCACGCGCAGTTGTCAGTTTTCATCAAAAAGAATTCTTATAGCAATAATATCTTGAATTAATCGTTCTCAATTTTCTAATCTTCATTACTGACGTACTATTGTAGTTAAATATTTTTTATGCATTAGATACTCGTATTTCGTGAAAAATGTCAACACATTAAAGATGTAACAGTGATTAAGGGAACCTTGCATTTTGTTTTTATTGATTTCTTATTAAACGCAGGTAATCGACCCATGCAGTTCCCTCTTTTTTCGATTTTTCATTGCCTCCTTTTTAGAGAATGATGCAAAAACAAATGGCTTACTTGGAGTTTCCATAGCTTTATGTGGGGAAAAGCATGATGCTAAAACCATACTGAAACCTTGAAAATATGTTTCTGAAATTACTTTTCAAGGGTACTGCCACAAACGATGAAAATTACAGCACAAACGTAGCACAAATAGACCTATACATACTCGTAGTAATATGATAAAATCTGAGAAAAAACTAAAATTTTCAGTACCTATAGAGCCAAAAACAAGTTGGAAGGTCAAAATTGATGAATTTTAGAATTTGATAGAAACTTGTTCCTTATACCCTGAATAACATTTATCTTCTCAAGTGCTTTATCTTGCCACAATAGTAGACTATGAGGTTTGAAGTGAAAAATTCATTATATTCTTCAGAGCTTAATAGTGACCAGCATTCACTATCAAAATAAAAATGTGAAGTTCATGAACCTATGCATAAGGAGGAGGTCTTATAAGACTGAGATTCATAGAAGAATTATAGAAAGAAGACAGTTGTTTAAAGAAAGAGCTTATAGCTATTTCATTTTTCAAGCAAGTAAACAGAAACTTGGCTGTATATTTTATTATTATTATTATATTATTCTTTTTTTTTTGTTTGAGAAGATGGATATTTACCACACAGATACGGAATTCAAATTTTCGCCCAGAATGTCGGAAAATAAATAAATAACCTGCACAGAAAGTAGAAAATTGGAGCAGCATGCAAAATACGTTTTTCTAGCGTCTGGAGACGACTGCATAGGCCATACACAATCGTGCAAAGCGGCCCCCAAAAAACCTTTCGCATAATAAAATTTATGATTTATACTATAAATAAATTTAATTATAAGGTATGCGAGCACATATAATTAATCACTTTGGATTTCCTCGAAAACAACAAAGCTCGTCTACAAAATTTCTTATTCCACAACACTAAAGACGACTTTTCTTCTTTCTCTTTTTTTTTTATTTTTTTTGGAAGGAAGAAGGAAACTGGAGTACTTTATGAAAGAGTCTGTGTTAATGGAGAAAGGTTAGAATGAAATGCTAAATAGTTTACGTGTCCAGCCAGACTATACGTTTTAACCCTAGAGGAATTTACGCCAACACCAATAAATTTAATTAGCCTAAACAAAGAACGTTTCCGAAAGATGATTATAATAGGAACATCTACGTTTTAAAAACATTAGAAATTCTAATAAGAAAGATTACATCTATGAAATTCTCATTTTTCATAGGTTTATAAACAACTGATTAATTTTGTTGCAATTTCAGAAAATAAGTACCTACTCGTAGGTAGGAATTAGATTTTTACAAACGGGACAGGAAAAAAATAAATAACACACTTGAAATGCTACCATCTAACAGTGTTACCAATTTTGTAAAATACTCGTACTTTTATGAAAAGTTATCAAAGTGGTTCCTTTTACCCAGTGGTTTCTTTTGCCCAACCTTCCCCTCCTCAGTACATTATCTCCCAATTATTTTCTTTATACTCACAACTTAATATTATCTATCAATATGAAACTATAACCAAGGTAGTTCCATTTGAATAGACTATACCGAATAGGATGGACCTTATTTTCAAAGTTTGGAATTTTTAACCTCCCACTAGTTCCACTTGATGAAAAAAAAAAAATCCATAAAAGACTTAGTACCCTAGATTGAAACTATGTGGAGTCTTGAAAGATTTGAAAATTTAGGTGTGCGAATACCTATTGGCATTATTTCACATTATCATTAGTACCTGTGAGGACAATGCTAATTAGCATATAAAATGTTCGAGAGCATATCAGCTGATTGTCCGCCACTAGGCAGGATTGCTGCGTCACAGTCGTGAACCAAACGGTTCTGCAAACTCACTGATAAACGCAGTGCGTTTATTCAATGTATTCTGCAAACACGAATTACTGTGATGATTGTACTTGACACCCACAGATGACCAAGGTCACCTGGGTGTTTATCTGCTGCACCTTGGTGGCAGATAAACCAGAGCTGTTGAGATATACAGCCTATGTAGTCTAGTTGAGAACACAAACGGACAACTTCCAATTAAGTATCCTTATAAATATAAGTTTACCTGAAGTACCTATTACATAGAAATAGACAGAGACATATATTTTCTTCTTCAACTTATTTTTAAAATTCAGCGCGATGCTTAGAATATAGATCTGAAGGTGTGAGAGGGTTTGGACCTATACTTAAGATAACTAGAATATCACAATAATTTTTTTTTCGGTCAAAAATAACTTTTTTCTTATTGTGAATGGCAGAAATGAAAATACGAGCAATCTTGATAAGAAAGACTTCCTCTGTCCCCAACAACCCCCTCGCCGACTCATCTGTTGGACGTCCCAATATTATACAGTTTTAAAAACTACCCTTCATGAGATAACACACTATTATGCAGTAAATAACTGCATAAAATCAATATTCATTAGTTAAAAATGTGCATATTATTCTTTTCTAATTCACCATTATTGCATCGTGTGCGTTCAAAATATCAACAGTTTAGCCAAAGCAGGAAAAACGAAAAGTAAATTACCTATTTAATATGTACACTATCTACTCATGAGGGGTAGTTTTGAGAACTGTATAATTTTGGGACGTCAACAGATAGGTTAGATAATTGGGGCAGGAGAAGTCGTTCTTATCAAGATTGTTCATATATATATTTTTATTTCTGCCACTCAGAATAAGAAGAAAAATATTTTACGTAGAAAACATGTATAGTGATTTTTTGGTCATCTTAAGGGTGGGTTCAAACCCTCTTAGACCTTCAGATCTATTTTGTCAGTATCACTCTGAATGTTAGTAATAAGTTTTAGGAGAAAATACACATTTCCGCATGTTTACTGACGATAATGTGAAATAATGACAATATTGGTACAAATGAAATTTCAAATCCCTTGAAGGACCACTTGATTTCAACCTAGAGGGCTAAAAATTTCGTGGAATTTTTAACAGTTATTTTTTTTCCATGAAGTGAAACCACTTTGGAGATCAGGATATCCTCAAATCTCAGTATCCTTGTATGCTCGCTCTTTACTTTATCCATCGAAATTTGTTCTTCTGGTGGAGACCTGAATTTTCCTTCAAACTGATTTTTACGGATTTGAAAGAAAAAAAAATCGCAACTCGATTCTGTAGGCTAGATTATAGATTACGGTAAACAATAACGATAATTATCTAGTTTACAATCGAATCACAGACCTCATATTAGCAGCAATAACGTTGGAGAACTAGAGGGCAAAAGTAAAAATAGCTTCTGGGCTATTGAAGACACGATTCCAATAACTGCTGTTCGCTTTTCTGCAATTTTTTTGTAACATTTCATTAAGGTTATGTAACATTTATCGACAATGACCTAATATATAGATGGTTAACATCGGAAGGCATTGATAAAAAAAAAAATAAACACAAAGTAGAATAGATCAAAAAGGGTTATTGTAGTTGCAGAATATACAGACAGCCGGCCATTTTATAGGCTTTTCTCATCGAACGCCCCAGCGTCATGTGGGCAATAGAATCGTGACGATTGGCGATTTAATTTTTACGCTGGGCACGCTTGGCCAGCTTGTGCCTGGTGTTCTATATATCAGTAGGTCTGTATAGAGCTATTAGATTGCATATTGTGAAAAATGTGTCCGAACAAATAACGTGATTTTCAAATTTTCTCAATTTTTTCTCCTCTTTATCTCGCAACATTGCCCACAGGTCCACTAATTTCACTTTCAGCATCATGGTTGCCGGTAGCCTGGGGGTACATTTTACTTCGACTATATGCTCTGATAAATTACTTTCCTCTTGAATATCCGTGATTTATGGGCTCCCGCGTGGCTGGGGCGGCTTACTTGAACCACAAAATGTAATCCTTTTGAAACTAATCAAAAATGTTGGCCTTCTGTTATACCCGTATTTATGTCAAATGCTATATGGATACTATTTTAATTAGTTGTTTGATATAATATAATAAAGCTTTGGTGTCCTTCACATTCCGCAGTCAACTGAGCAACTTGAATAATTTCTTATGGCTTCTATAAGATTGTGAATTTGGCCCAAAATTTAAAAATATTATCGGTGGCCGGCTAAATAATTCCTATGTGTTTAAAATTTTGAAAATTATGTTTTTGGGTTTGTAGAATTTCTCTGCTCAAGACAATTCCAATGAGCCCAAACGCATAATTTTTTTAATTTTCATTTCATAGGAGGTATTTAGCAAGCCACCGACGATTATAAGTATTGCCACAATACTCAAGTATCGTTGATTTTTTTTACTTTTTTATACAGAATACCTATAGCAGTTTAATGAGATTAAGTTGAATGAAAGGTATAATTAAATGACGAATACTCAAAAGTGAAGTCTACCTTTGCTACGAAGTCAATATCAACGCATAACGTCTAAAAACTGCTCGAAAATGTTGATTATAGGCAAAATATAGGCAATTTCTTTGACACGTGTGTTGCGGATTTGCGTTTTTGCAGCCAAATTAACGATTTAGTCAAGTTCTTAGCTTAAAAGTACCCTTACCATTTACCATACGGTCAACTGAGTTTGGCTCCAAATGTACTGAAATTTTGATATGTTATCCTTGAACCTATTACTTTCTATGCCCGGAAAAAGCTATTATTTTCAATTCCATTTTTTGTCAGATTTTTGCAAAGCTCATTTGATGCAAAATTCGGAGAAAAAAACGGTAAATCATGAATCACTCAAACAAAAAAAGGAGCAAACGAGCGACAAAAGTAGATTCCCATTGTAAACCAAGCTTTAAAAATTCAAATACCTTTTTCTGAAAATAGAGCTATATGAAATGGTTTTATAACACTTCATTCAAATATTTATTTCATCCTAAGTTTCTCGATTTGTATTTCCATTCCTCCAGAAATTAAGTTTGGTAAAAACAATACACTCTTAAGTGGATGATGCACGTCATTATATGATAATTTCTTCGCATTAATTTAATTCGATTTGACTACAACATTCCTTTATTAAGTTGGTCAAATATTCAAGACTCATATCACGGGTAGAATCCTTCAAGGCTACCCTCGAGCAAAAATTCTACTTCCGACAAATTTTTACTCAGCAGCACGCATGACGTATTGTACTCGTGCCTCGCATTACCACCAACGATAGGAAACTTAGAGTAAAAGTGAAAAAAAAAAGATACTGATTCAAAAATATCAGGAAAAAAAGAAAAAAAAAAGGCGGAAACGATAGACGGAAACAGAAAATACCACACTGAAAATGGACGCACGCTAGACGCTCTTGGCGGTCATACGTCCACCATAGAAAGAGTTAGTATTAAAAGACAGTGAAAAAATTGAAGAAAAAAAGTATCGATAGTATTTAACGAGAGCGGTTTATACTATAAGATTTTCAAACACGATTTTATCTTTTCATTTTAATAACGGTTACCAACCAGTTGCCTACAATTCTTGCACAGCTCTACTGTCCGGTGCACTTTATTCGTGAATTTCGCGCCCACTTTTCCTCCTTTCCTCCTATTTATACACCTCCAAATATATTTTTAACGCTTTCAGATGCATCTTTCATCTTCAAGTCTTGATTACAATGTATATACAACCATACACAGCTTCTATCAATAGTTTACATTAAAAACGTTACGTATAAATAATCGTTTGCTTGCTATGTAGGAAGATGTTCAAATTCAGTTCTTGCCCTGAGTGAACTACAAAGTGACTTAGAAATTGATAAAACTGTTGTGATAGTTTTTGATACTCTCATTTAGGTGTTTTTTTTTTTTGTTTTTTTTTTTGCAATTTCTACTCTTAAACCCGCCCTCAAAAAAGTTCCCTTTCATTAAAAACATGTCTAAATTCATTATTCAAGTTTGACCCATCTCACTAAAAGAAGAATGGTCCGTCAAAGCTCCCTTTTTCGAGAATTTTGAACTGGTAATAGTGGAGGGATAGGAGAAGGGAAATATTTCTTCAAAAGATGATTCATTTTTTCATAACTTCTACTCATAATGATAAATAAATAATTTTTTTTATTCAACGAACAGATTATAGTGATTTTATAATTACCTTAGAGGTAAGTATGTCTAAAGGTCCAAACTCTCTTAAATCCCTTCCACCTGTTTTTTTATCTCCTCACAGCTGGGTTGTAATAGTAAGTTTAAGGTAAAAATCCATATTTCTGTGCAATCTTGATAATATATTAAAATAATATGCTAATACAGTAGGTATTTTAATGTACGGATTTTCAACCCTCTTAGTGGTACCACTTTTTCTCAACTTGTGGGGCCGAAATTTTCATGGCATTGTTTTTTCATGAAAAGGAACGGTAAAGAATTAAAGATTTGAAAATAAAGGACCACTCTAGGTCACAGCATTATGCGTCCAGTTTGTTCGGGTGCCGAAAACAGCGATGGTTCAGTGACATTTAAAATTCTGATAGCAGCAATCCGAGAATTTTTTAGGGAGGGCTGAATTCTAAATGTATGACTAAAAGATAGAATTATGTGGAAAATTCGCGCGAAGTGCGAAAAAAATGTAATCTTTTTAATGAAATTTGATGACTGAAGACAGGTCAGCCTCACTATAGCCTCCCTTGAGTGCGCCACTGAATTTTGTCGATAAAGAAATCATTAAAAATTGAGTGGTAAAAAGCAAGAATGGGATTTCCAACAAAATCTACTTTTGCAAAAAATACATTTTAAATTTGCATATTGTAGCATTACTGATGTGAAAATCATTATGAATCAAATGAGATTTGCAATTGGGACCATCATGAACTCTTTGTATGCTGAAGGAGAATTGTATACCTATGCAGTGCGTAGAATAGAAAGCTATTTAATATAAACTTATCTCAAATCATTTTTTTTTTTAGGTTACTGGATTTACTCTTCTATATGCAGCTGAATGTTAGTTAAAAAAGTTATGATAAATTTTCAAACTGTTTTGATAAAACTGCAACAAATATGTAACATTAGTAAAATGATAGAAAGTAGGTACCCAGCTGTAATCTTATGAAATCAAAATTTGACCAGAGGAACTTGATCAAATATCTTGATGTGAATAAAATTGGTAAAACATTTTTTCGTTAAAATATTACAAATTTTTTCAGATCCTGGGCTTCTTACTGCAGGGGTGGCATTTTTTTTCGCTGTGTAAATCCAGGATAAATATTTCCACGTTTAACTTAACAAATTCCCGTTATTGGCCCAGTCCTGTGTTCAACAGTCAGGTTTCAAACAACATTGCATAGCCGAGGTTGAATAAAATAAATTCTTCATCAGAATTCTTGCTTCTTACATTGCTTTAATCTGAAAATTTTCCGAAGACAATGTTAAAATCATATAACGCTTTGAATTAATATAATTTTCATTTTCATAAAGTCATTAACTTACTTAGCCAAGAACAACTGTAATAATTGTCGAATGAAAAAAAACGAGAAAAATCCAAATTTCCAGGAATTACCAATTGTTCCTCCATTTGCGGCATGATTTTCGTCCATTTACAGTCAAAAAAGTATGTAAAATCATTACGTAAAAATGTTACAAATTTTCAAGAGTGTACTGTTAGCACTCGTTTTGTTCAATTGGTCATTGTGTCAAATGCAATCTACGCACTAAAGTATGGTGAGCTAAATGAAAACTGCCTTAATTCCGTACAATGGGTAAAATCGAGAATAATGACCGAGACAGAATGAAGAAATGTAATCGTATAGACGACGAGGAAAATGAAATCGATTCGATGATGGCTGAGGATACCCAGTCTATGGCCAGCTAAGACCTAGGCGAATAGACCTTCGATTTTGAAATTCAAACCTGCATTCGTGAAAATTGTATCAACTATTTGTTGTTTTATTTTATTTTTTTTTACTTATTGCAACATCATGTCGCATTTAGGCATTGCGTATATTGTTGGTCCAGTTGTGGACCATACACCATTATGATCTGTGGCGAATTATTTGCTCATATAGATATTCGAACACGATGCCATAGGTACCACCATTTTCAAATATAAATCACAAACACGCGCCTTCAGAAGCTTCGAGGTTCCATTCATTTTCATTGTTATGTAATGCAAACCTTTTCAAAAACAGAAAAAAAAAAAACACTGACACCTTTCATTCTAAAATATTTACAAAATTATCTTCATCTTACTTTCGATTGAAGTGGCAGCTGGAACGAGAAATAAATGAACGAAATATTTGACCATTCAAGGTTAGAGAGAGACAGAAAAAAGGCTTTTGACGAGTTCTTTGATGTCTGCAGGCGGGCGGTTTTCTTTTTGCTTTCATATTTGCTGACCAATCATCTTCAGTTAAGATGAAAACGTAGAGAAATATATTTTTGGCAGCGGAGTGAATGAAAGTAATTCTATATCTTTCCCTTTAATAATACACATGTAAAATCTGATAGATAACCCAAAAAATTTTCTTCCTCTGCATCCTAACATTAATTTGTATAATACGTGAGAATAAAGGCGTTGAGGTGAATACACATGAACATATTTTTTTCTCCATTTAAAATTTATAGAAGTTGTTTATGATACATGCAAGGTAATAATCAGTATAAAGCAATGGCCAATCCCATGTAAAAGTTATAATGATATCAACTTCACTGTAGTCTTAATTTGCCCGACATGATATTTCTGCCCAGATAAAATTTTTCCATTTACTGTAGTAATTTTTGCTAAATAGTGTTTTATATAAAATTCGCACCTCCAATTATAGGTTCTATTATTAGTTTGTTTATTTTTTTCAAAACAAATACGGTCCATCTGTTAGTATGGGACACCCCCGTTCATTAGTAATAAACTCCAATAACTCAAAATCCATTGTATCTAACATACAATAATTGTTGAAAATAAATTTAAAAAAAAAAAATGTTATGATAAAATGCATACGAGTATCTAGACATGCAAAAACTGAAAAATTTTATGTAAATGTATGTAATATGGACGACCAAATTAAAATATAAACCTGCTGAAAATCATTTTGTAAGATTTCTTCATACGTTCATAATATAAGACCAGTTTCGTCAAAAAAATACTAAGATAAATAGAAATGTCTCTATAATTAAAAGTAATTACGAGTATCAACTTTGTACCACCCAAGTATCAGCATGTGTATATCAAAAAATTAACTCACTTCATGCGCTCGACTAATTTCTTGGATTCATTTTTATGATTCTCTTTCAAGAATACGAGTATGTTCATTTGATAAACGATTATTTTCGAGGTAAGTGGAACCAATGTCATTGCTTTTTACTGAAAACAATTCTAAAATAGCGAATAAAGTTGACGTTTTTCCTTCATTTTTTTTTCTGTTTAAATAAAATTCCTGTTTTTCGTACGTAAGTACAATAATTAATTTTGTCGGTGAATTTTCGCGGACAAATCAAAACCAGTTTACTCTTTTCGTCATTTTGATGATTATGATCGACGGGTTGGATAATGATTGTTATTGGAAATTGTGATTTAAAACGTGTTTTAATAATTTTTAAACACTGCGACAGGTAATTAAACAAATAATTATTCATCAAGTCATATTCACTCAATCATGAGTTGATATTTTGGATTTACTTGGTGCTTTGACACTCATGTAGCTCGCATTAATTCGAAGCAACTGAACCTTAACCTTGAATTTTCGGTTGCACTTGCTACAGCGTGGATGCCAAGCGTGGATTTAGATCGACTCACAAAATATTCAGAATACTTTAAAAAGCTACCTAAAAACTTCTCATATCTTAGTTGCGTGGGTATCTTCGTATTTATATTATGGGTACTCGTACATCGAATAAAATTGATTTGGTGAAAAACTGACTTTGGTACTTTTCCATCATCTGTGCTGGCGGGGGTAATACCTCTCGTTTCACACTAAGAATTTAAAAGTAAAATTTCATCTGAGAAGTCACATCTACTCATGTTTCAATTATAGTCGATTTATATTTAATTCGCCTTTCAACGGTTTAATGCCCACTATTGGGGAAAAGGAGAAGTTTGCCTTATTCAATATTTGAACTGCAGTGATATGCAAGAGGGGGTAGATAAAATTTTTTTTTAAACTGAGTTCTTCTAACGTTCAATTGTAAACACCAAACCATACTTACAGTAAAAGTATTATGTGCCAAAATGCAACTACCGCTAAGAAAATAGACAATAAATTTGAGGTGCTACATAAGAAGGCTGTGTACAAGGGTTTTTTTGCTTTCCTATAAAATTTTAAAAAGTGGACTTATCCATTTTTTTCATAACACCATTCTTTTCATCCACCAATTACTAACATTTCAGAAAAATATGCGTAGTGTTGATTCTATCTCATTGGAGTAAACCAGAGGTACATCCCGAACTTCAGTCCAGGGCTGCAACCAGGAAGGCTGGGGAGCAATTCCCCTTCAAGCAAACTCCATTTGCCCAAGAAAAATTTTTCCTTTGGAACTGTTAGCAAAAAGGGTCCATTTTGCCCCACCCTCAGAATTCGATTTGTCTCCTTCTAGAATCCAATTCGCCCCCTCCTAAGTATTTTGCTGTAACTACGGCCCTGCTTCAGTCAATATGACATCTTCGTACATAAATATGTCCATGCAGCCTAAATTTTAGTTCTACGTGCGTCATCCTTACTTTTCATAACTTTCATTTAACAAAAATTATACGGTAGGTATCAATAAAACAACAAAGAACGAGAACTATTCTACAATTATGGAATAAGAAAATAAATATAAATGGTATTAGAGAATGGAAATATCTGTGGTGTATAAGTCGGTAAATACGAATGAGCATATAAATAATGTAACAACCTCACGGAGCATCGTAGCCGGAAGCTATGCGTGGGCAGTAAAATAGTCCGACGTATGTCCACTATATCGTCCAATGTCTCGGAAAGAGAAAGAAAAAAAAAACACAACTAAATGAGTGATGCAGCTCCTGGGTCTTGTACTGAGTTTACTATAATACTTTTTCCGGTATTTTCCAGTAAACCAGTCACAAATGGTTATTGCAAGAAATTTAATTTACTCATAGCAAATAAAAAAAGAGAAATAATAAATCCATCAAGTTGAAAGTCTAGATTTAAAATAAACTTTTTTATGTTGATTCAACATAAATATTGATAAATTCCTAATCAGAAAAAAAAATTGTTACAATTAGTTAATAGATAATAATAGAAAATTAATGAAAATCAGTTCTCACAGATTAATTAAAAATCATTTTACAACCTTCTCTTAGGGTTGGTATAATTTTGTACCTACTCACTCATGTTTTTCAGAAGTGATGTTAAAATGTATATTATTGTGTATTTTTATACATAATATACTTTTTTGTGTACCGTCATTTTGATTCAAATGAGTCGAATATATTATTGTGCGAATATTTTACGAATACGTCATACTTTGGAAACAAATAGGTAAGTCAATTTCCTGCTTTTTAAAATTTACCACGAAGGCACTTTCGGTACCTGAGCTAATTTTCATCTAATCTACTTATCAATATTTTACTTGTTAGTTTCAAATGACACATGAAAAAAGTATTTATAAAGGCTGCAAAAGACCTGTATTTTATTAGGTCTACTGGAATTATAATAAAAGTGGTAAGATTGTGACAACAGTCAGATGCTTGGCTCTTCGATCAAACGGTCGAGTATTTGAAAGTAATGCTGATTCTAGTTCATTATAAATTAACACATACATGTATTCAAAAAATTCCTAAATCATCTATAAACATGAATAATCTACCAAGCACTGAATACACTATCTAATATCTAATCATTATTTTCTTAATACTCTTTCACTTGATTTATTTTCTGCATAATAAGTATTCAAAAACAAAAATGTGTGAAAATACATTAATGAAATGATTGAAAATCAGACACCTCAAAAACTAATAAGTATGCTACTTTTGAAACGATAAAAAATTTATACAACCAAAATCTACGTTGCTCGTTCCAATGTCCTTCAATTTTTATTCACAAGTAGAGATAATTCAATTCGTACCCACAATTTTCCCACTGATTTATATGGAATTTTCTTTTTCAGGGAGGAAGAATTTCCTCCATCTAAATCAGAATCTTCGTCTTCGTGAGAAAAAAAAAAAGGAGAAAAGTGTAACTTAAATTTTCAATTTCTTTGGAACCTCCTCGACACGACCTCACGTAGACTATAATAATTACATATTTTTTATTTACGGCGTACCGTATAGGCAAATTTTCGTACACCAAAATATCCATCCATTATTCCGCAAAACTAGGTACGCGGTGTTGTATTTTTGAATTTTGAATTTCATTTTCCAGTTTTCTAAAATATACGTTTGGTCATTCGATTTGAAAAATTGAAGTTTTCAATCTTAATGGAAAATTTAAATAAAAAATATCATCATAATAAACTTATTTTATTATGGCGATTAGTAACAAAAAAAATTTCTGGTTTTCAATCTAAAAAGGTATTGAACAAACAACTTCTTAATAAATTTGTAACGTATAATAAAGATATTTGATTCGGTAGGTAATGCTCCATTAAATCACCACAATAAACACTTTCTTCTTCGAAAAAATTCTATAAATCACGCATAAATGCTGGTGCATTGCCTACTCGAAAAACTGGTTACTTTAACGATGTGTCTCTTATTTTGGTGAATACTCTATTAAACGAAAGAAACCCACTAACTAACTAGTCCTACAGTAAGAGAGATGTAAGTCTTGAATACAAGTACATCGTTCAAAAATATATTCGGTTATACGGAACAAAAATGTGTAATGTATGATTACCTATCTTTTCAAGTTTATTCTTATTTACCTGAAGATATTAGCTAAATATAAAATTTAAAAATGAATGTTTATAGGAGCACGAAGTGTAAACGTTATCAACAAAAATTGACCAATCAGAAAGTCGTTTGATAAAGAACTGAATCTTGACGAAGGTTATGACTTATTTTTATTAATTACCTCTTCTTATGATTGAAATTATTGAAATTATTATTTTCAAACGCTGCTCTTCAAGTTTTGATTAAAAAACAAAAACTTCTTTCTCTTATTAAATGAATGATTTCAGTTTGAAATAACTAATATTTAGATCCGTATTCAAGCTAAACTATTCGTATATGATTGTTTGAATCCAGTTTGTCTCTTATCCCAAATTATCAATGTCGTTTTAATACGAATGACGTCACGCTTCGTGCTTTTATTGCCCTGCAAATAAATTTTTGGTCGCGTTCACACAAATACGGGAAATGGTTTTTGTAGGGTTTAATCAATCATTAAATTCATTCGTATCTAATCCTTGTTCTCGCTTTGTTTAACAAATTCATTTTTACTAAAGTTTTATATTACTTATTATGTTCTCTACCCAGTTAAATTTGAAAGATAGGTAGGAATGTAGGATGTAGCTGGATATTATTATTTCATAAAATTCTTTGAGTAAATAAATCAATCATCTTCTTATGCTATCTAATACTCAGTTTCATATATTATTTAGCATAGAACACAATCTAATTTTTCAAACGGAAAACGAATGGTATGCTGAAAAAACGATGATGACCTACTTTAGTGAATCAAAGGGCCCCTAAAGCATTTTATAATCATAGAACTCTCAAATTTTAATAATATTATTTTCAAGTGTAACAATCCGCATCATTTTTTATACATTTTTTTAAAGCTGACAAGTTGACTTGTTTTTATTTAGCTTCTTTTTTTTTTATCGCAAACCAGTGTATACCTACAATCATGCAACAAAATCAGGGAAAAAAATGGTTACACCTTACTGAATTAATTTTCGAAGAAATTAAAATATCAAGGAGTTGTTGAAGTTCTCGATAATGCTAAAAGATATCTTTTTCATAATGAAGACAGTCAATTTGTTAACAATGACGTGGAACCGGGTTCAAATTTTTTTAGATTTTTCCCCTCAGGTAGCAGACAGTTTTAATCAGTAAATTATAAAAAAAGAAAAGAATAGAGGATCTTTTTTATACTGACAAAAAAGAAAGGAAAAAAAAACTGTAATTCACTATCGATGAACAGTTCCTCATAATTCTTTAGGTAGGTATACCAAATTAAAACGAAATTAAAGTATGAAAAAAATGAAGAAGAAATTAATTTTTTCTTTTGCATTGTCAAAATTTAGCAATTGAACAAAAGTACCTGTATGAAATGATCAAACATATTTCACTGAAGGAGTCATAAATTATTGTGAATGACTGGAGGGTATTTTTCTGTTATAAAAGTATAAGTTGAATTTATATTTTCAAAGCAGATACTATAGAGTACACTCAGACGATGTACTGTTAGGTTTGGGCTATTTACATTTTCTTTGTTTTATAAAATCAAATTATTAGCCACCCGAAGCTTTCTTTGCAAAAATGAAATTTCTCTCATTTATTTCCTTATGTCTATCTTAAGACAGTGAATTATTAAAATTCGACAATTCGAACTACTGAGAAAATTGAATCCATGTAACTGAAAAATGATATTCAATCAAGTTATAATTAGTTCGATGGAAACAATTATGTGCTAACAAAAATAACTGATAAATCGAGCAAACCAGTCTGTATGATAGTGAAGTCCAATTAATTTTATCTATATTGATAGAAATGTTGAACAAGAAATTAGTTTTGTCTTGTAAACAAATAAGCAATTCTCTCTTTGAACCCTGTAATTTACATTAATCAATTATTTTAAGTACGACGAATTTTTAGTAGGATTTCATCTTGAAAACTTGCTTATTTCTACTCGCTATAGACTGCATACCTATTTGAATTTTTATTCATTATATTTAACAGGCTTTCTTATTCTAAATCTAGTGATGAAACTAAGTTACATTGTACTATATAGAGTAGACAAAACATAATTTTTAAATTTTGTCGCTCAATCTTATTGAAATTGAAATAAAAGGAGTTATATAATAAAATAAAAACCAGAAGAACTCAGTATCTTACTCGTAGATGCTCATTCTCTTGTCCACATGTACAGTCTTTAGAAAATAAATGTAGGTATTGTTAAAAATTGTATGGGAGAGTGCGAAAATTGACCATCTCCATACACCTCACAATACCTTCCTTCTGACAGTTTCTCAATGGTCATATGCTACATACTTGAGAAACCTTATTC
This sequence comes from Parthenolecanium corni, assembly GCA_038050395.1. Taxonomy (NCBI): domain Eukaryota; kingdom Metazoa; phylum Arthropoda; class Insecta; order Hemiptera; family Coccidae; genus Parthenolecanium; species Parthenolecanium corni. The sequence continues at coordinate 3,269,110 of JBBCAQ010000038.1, read as the reverse complement.
ATAAAATTAATATTGCTCTAACTCCATAATGGAATTATTAAAATTTCGGTTGACTACTCCGATGACGTTAAGTGGATGACCGCCTATGTTTGAAAAAATAATGAAATTTGTCATTGACGGGTAAGAAAAATCAACAAACAAAATTTCTTCCTCCTACGTGTTAACCCAGAGGTAAGTAATTCAATTACTGATCGTTTTTATGGGTTAACTGTTTATACAATGGCAGCATTTGTTATAATAAACGCAAACAAATTATTAGACTAATCTTCGGATCATACGCACAATACGATAGCCATAAAGATGTCAAGTAAATTAATAATTTCGTAATATATTTACGTTGAGCGTTTTTATGGAATATAAGTCCTGTATTCGAGGATGTTTATTATAATGTTTCGAAGATATCTTAACGACCTAAATACGATAATAAAAACTCGTAGGGTAAATATGGAGTACCTTCGTAAGTAAGTTATTAAAAGGGGGCGGCGAGGGGGGCAGCATTGTGCCGAGTCGTAAATAATGCATAGAGTAGCACGCAATTTATGGTGCTGATCTGAGCTCCTACAATCACGACTGCAAAAGATAAGAACGTTATTAAAATTTTTAAGCTGTGCATGCTGAGAGGAATAGATGTACCGCGAGAATTGTTTCCAACGAGACTAACAGTTACCAATTCTAGAAGATGTGGCTATTGTATACGAAGGAAGCCAGAGGGGCAGGGGTGAAGGAAAAAATGAATTATGTTCGAAGAAATACTAGTATTGCGGAAAAAAGACAGCAACGGTGCAGTCCGTTGAAATACTTGATTTATGCTCGATATAGCATACGAGTATAGAGGGAATCGACTCTTCTGGATTGGTTCACTTTTACCAATAAAAATTTTAATCTTAAAATCGGATATAAGGTCACACATTAACTTAATCTTCAATTATAGCCAAGAGATCGGGATGGGGTTAGATTAATATAGAAAGCATGACTGTGAGTAGGCGTTGAAGAATATCTAATACTGTAGCATTATCAGCTGTGGTTTAATGCTACTATTTAGATGATTCCATCAAACTAGTGACACATTATTAAACTGATGATGAATTACCTAAAAAGTACAGTTTAAGATAATCTCATCTCTCAACCGATTCCTCAGCCGCGTCCATCTTCATGTTTAGTTTGCTCTTTGCTAACAAATGCGAACATTAGGATGCGCCTTATTCACATAAAGTGAAAATTTTTTTGTAATTCCCTCTGCCACCCCCCAAAAGTGGTACCTTTCCATGAAAAAAATTCTACTTAAATTTCACCTCCCACACTAAAAGGGGAGTGGTACTTCAAAGGCCCGCCTTTATTAATAATTATAGAAAAATTTAAATTTTGATGGTGAGGGGAGGAGTTAGAGCAAAGGAAATTCTTTCTATAAAAAATCATTAATATTTTTTATTACATCTACTCAAATTCAAAACTTGAAAATAAGGATCAAGGACCACCCAAGTGGATAGGGATCAGTGTTGTCAGATGTACAGACAAAATTGTAAAAGTAGGAATACTTAGAAGAATTTCCTATTAATACTGAAACTTGCACAGATTTTCCAGCAAATACAGGGGTTTTCAGTAGAAGCAGGAATTTTTTTTATTTTTAGGCTTTTTTTGTTTTTTCTTAGATCCGACCAACAGGATTTTCAAAACTTGTGTTGTCAAAAATAAGCTCGTAAGAGAAGTAGTTTTCAACTTGAGGTCATCAATATAGTCAGAGTGAAGAAAAAAAACTGGTTCTCACTGCGCAAACCGGCTAAAAAAATTCTTACAGTTTTTGAGTCATTCTGCATTATTTATGGATGTTATTAGAGTAAAAAAAAAAAAACCTCTAGCTCAACTTACCAAATTTACCACGAGTAAATATAGCTATTTTTCACTAATACAAAAATTTTACATTCGGTTAAACCAGCAGAATTTTTCGAAATCATCATCCGGCAGACCTGACGTTTGGTAAATATTATATTTTACTTATGCCTCTATTATTTATATTCCGTTCAACTTAAGACTGCAAAAAACGGATTGCAGTTTGCCGGGCTCCGGGGAGAGGAAAAGGTACTCGTTCACGCATTCAGCAACTATGGTTGTGTTTCCGATTTTAATTTCTTGTTTGTTATCAAACTGATCGATAATTACATTGTTGATGAATGTGAATTTGACATTCCGTTTTTTTGCAGTCTCAAGTTGAACGGAGTATAAATCCAGTAGCAATGAAATTTCAAGAAGTTAATCTTATCAGTTTTATTCGTCAACTTTAGTATTCTATATTATCATGATTTAATAAAATATTAAAATTTTGCAATCATTATTATAAAAACATAATATATAATATTTTCTGCTTTAGCATTTCTCCGTTTCGATGCTACAGTAATTTACTCCCGCTGTGCGATGCTTCTTATAGTTTCAATTTGATTCATTTATTCACGTTATAAATATTACCACGTCACATTCAAGGTCCCATCAATTTTCACAATCTTCCAGTTTCACCCAATTCCACAGTCATAAGTTATAAGTGTAGGTTTTTTTTCTCGAGAAAACAACACTTTAAAACCTATTATCTTACCGACATACTAGTATACCTATGGTCTATTTTATTCGTGTTTGGAAAATATTGCTACCAAAATATTTAGTTCTGCCTAATTTGGGATCGCCTTGAGGTGGTCTCCTTTATTCTGGTTGTTTGCTACACTCCCAGATGTCGTGTTCAAACTGGCCAGTCCATCTCATCTGTTGCATGCAACAATTTAAATGAAGATTAATAATGCGATACGCACTTCATGCAACCAATGAAAAAAAAAAAAAAACGAACGCATAAAAACTAAAATCCATTTCACAAATTCGATCTCTTTAATAATTTAAAAGTGAGAAAAAAGAAGAAGGTCTATTTATGAACCTCAAAAATGACGGATTCGGTTTTGTACATACCTTTTCCTTTAATTACTTTCAAATCTCGTAAATTCTGTATTTAGGAAGTAACCGGTCATTATATTTACCGGTTTGAAAGAAGAGAGAGATAAAAAACCAAACACCAAAAACAAAAGCAGAAAGAGCTAATTGTTATTCAAAAAAGTAACTATACCCCCGGGTCGTCTTAATGTCTGTGCAAATGTTCTGTGTTATAACTGAATGGAAAAAATTTGGTGCATAGATGAAATTAATTAGGAGGCTGCCAGTATGTGTGTATCCGCCTATGCATTATTCATTCGGATCTTAATTCAATTTAATTTCATTTTTAATCGAATATGCCCCACCTCCTGATGAAAAATTTCTCCTGCGGGATAAAGTAGTTGCATATTCTCGTTAGAAACTGCAGATCTGATAAGAGTACTTAGTTGGTTTTTGACTCCTTAAATTGAAAGTAATTACTTTTTTAGTCTGTACTTGAAGTCTTCGCTTGTTTTTATAATGTCGAAGCAAAGACTAACGTCATTATACCCATTAAAACGGCATTGATAATTTGTGATAAAAGACAAACTGGATCTAAACAATTATACAAGTGCGGACCAGTATTTCAAACTGAAACTATTTATTTAGTGACAGAAAGAAGTTTTTGTATTTTTATTGGACTTGCAAAGCAGCGTTTAAGAAGAATAATTTTCAATAATAAGAAGAGGTAATAGAAAAAAAAGTTATGTTACTTGTCGTTTATAGTAAGGATTCTCGTTCTTTATTGGGATCCAGTTCTTTATCAAACTGCTCTCTGATTAGTCAACTTTTTCAAACATTTAAGAATTCTTTGCTGATGATACTTACCCGTAATCCTTTTATTCAACCTAAACACTAACAAGCAAAAGATATCTTATTTTTAGGAACAAGAAACCATACTTCACATACTTCTGACAGTTATTAGCATTTTTTTGTTGTCCAAAATTTGCTAATTTCGTTTTATTGGCGACAACTAGCAAGGGGCACCACCTACGTACACATAGCATCCATCAATATTTCGACAAAACATTACTGCCAAACTGATGCTGTATTATGTATTTATGATCTTGCACCTGTATGGTCTAAGGCATTATATTTTACACTACATAATATAAGGTAATATTACCCAAAATATTTTTTCAGTTTGATTTTATGCCCTATAACAGTGTATCTGCTGATGTATAAGTGTTAAATTATTGGACTCTGACCCTGCAGATAAAACAATTAATAATAAAAATAGGTTAATGCATACTAAAAAAAAACAAAATACAATTAGGTCTATAAGAAACGCATTGTAGGCATGAGTGGGTTAGAGCAAGTATTATCTCACCTGCAGCGAGTCTTGAATTCTTCAAGTATAAATCTAAATTTTATGTTAAAACTTCTCTTGAAGAACGTATCAAAGATTTCGATACCTGTGTGTTGCAATCGGCTGAGCTCAATAAAATTAGCCATCTGATGACAGAAGCCTGAGAGGAAATTCTATTTCCCCTAGGGATGATATCATTTGCTAGCCCAGATACAAATTATTGGCACGATTATGGTGCCGAATTTTTCATTCGAATGTCGATTACTTACTCGTATCAAATTTTTTAAACTTGATTTTCTGTTTTATCGAGAGGTACCTATATAGTTGTTATTAATCACGAAATATTTTGATATAATCGTAATACCTATGAACCTATACTGTTGGATACTTACGTAATCGAAAAGAATGCACATTTAAAGGCGAATGTATAAGTTGATGAAAAATTTTTTTTTCATTACTGTTGTGAGAGGCCTCATACTGTGTCCATAATTCATGTATTATAATTAATGAAGCCGTTTTTTGAAAAACATAATATCATGTCGATGATAGCATTTGTTGAAAGTGCGATACTGCCGTGCAATAATCGTTTTAAATTGAATATTTTGATTTTCATTCATAATTCAACTATTCGCCAGCTAATCCATTATGAATAATATTGTCACATATAGATTTAAGCTTAAGTCTTCTAATAATTATTAAGACACTTCTATAAGAAAATTCACATCATTGGGCGTTACAATTTTTCTTTTCCAGAATACAGGAAAAAGTGGAAGTCATAATTAATCGGTGAGTGGAGTTGAAGAATAATTAATTGTTTGTTTTTTGAAGTGTCTTTCAGCAAGTCTAAGTATAACCCACACGAACTCGAGAACTTGAATTAATATAAATCTTAGCATGGTCGGGAAAATTAAAGGAGGGTTGGTAGAAATCATATTTCCAGGTGAGCGGGAAACAGCCCTCCTATACCCCACCATTCCAGGGCGTGAAATTTTTCTTGTGGGCTAATAGATTAGCTGGTGAAGTAATGCATCGCAGCGGCTCTTTTCATCAGTCAAACCAAAAGGGATTAGTGATGGGTCAAATTATCGATAATGGCCATTATCAAAATTATTGATATTAATTTTGATTTATCGATATTATCGAATGTGTGAGAAAATGAAAAAATGTAGGCCTAACCAAAAACATAACAACTCAAAACATGGTAATACTAAAAAATAAAAAAGTCCAAAGGTCTTTCATGCCCATTTTACATGATAATTCCATGAAAAAATTTATCGGCAATAATCAATACTATCGATTGTGAGAGGCCATTTTTATCAGTATTATTGATGTAGTGTTTGAGAAATAACAAAAACCAAAATTCTCAAAATTAATACATGTAAGAAAATTCAAGAAAAGTAACCGAATCAGAAATAATAAAAGAAGATGGTGGAACCCAAGGTATGCAATAATTACGTAATCACCTTTATGACTTCTTCAAATTAAATTATTGAATAATGAAGAATAATTTAATCAACACTGCAGCCTCCATTTCATCGCTTTATCTTCACCCCATTGTTATAATCTTAACAACACATCTCAAAGTAAAACAAATGTAAAGCGCTAGTAAAATTATTCAAGAGATGCATTGAAAAACTATGAGAAAGAAATTAAATATGAAGAATAAACTTCAGCGCTAATCCCTTATTTGGCTTTTGTAACTGGAATAAGAATACTTCAGCAAAGCACGAATCAGCCCTTCGAAAGGAAAATTAAATATTCAAGACGAGAAAAATAAAATTTCAAGCGAAAAATAATTTTTAAATGACAAAAATTGTGTTAAATAAAATCTATCTCAACAAGAAGAGATAGAGAAGAATGACGAGAGAAAATTATCAAGAAGAAGAAGGAAGGAAAAGAAAAATGTTTTAACAAACTAAAATAGCACTCGACTTTTGGTGGCCAAATATTCTTATAAATACGTTGGAAAACTTCAATAGTGTGGTTTGCACATTATATTGATACTGAAAATTTTGAATTTGACCCATCATTAAAATTTATAGAAAGCTTCTAATTTGAAAGATTCTACAGCATTAAGAAGGTATGCAGTGTAAGCAGGCAATCTACTACTTGCGGAGTTCACATGATTGTGTGGTCCCAGCTTTAGGAAGTAATATTGATAGTTTAATAAGCATCTAAAACTATATTTACAGTGGAAATATTCACCCGATACTATGCATAACTCAACTCCAAAATCCTAATGTTTTATTCTTCTATCTATTATAATAATTTAGAGCCAAGACTCTACATTAGGCTATTTATTCATCTATTTTATATGATACCATTAAGTAATATACTACAGTCTTCCTACTGGAGTTTCAATTTCACGTGCGTTAACTATATTTTTATGCATGTTACATGTTAAATTCTTACAATCACTTACTCTACCAGAAAGAATGATAGTGTAAAAATTTTTCAGAGTATACTTATAGCTACTGTTTAGATGATGGATTTGAAAGAGAAAGAGCAAAAAAACTTGCAGCAAAGTATAATTCTGCATATTGCGAATGTTGACACCAGTTTGTTGCATCACCCTTTTTTATTTTCTCTCTCACTTTTTCTCTCCTTGGTGTTGTTTATGTTGAATGCAGCTAGCAACCAAACATTTAATATAAATTTGTAAAAAGCGGGCGGAACGTTTTAATAATAGGGATTCGTGCGTGTCTTCTGAAACAAATCAATGGTCGCTTTGGGTTAGGAAATACAGACGTGTGCGCTGTAAATGCGCCAACGTGGAATAAACTAGTTAACCGGTTGTTTACAAATTAACGGCGATTCGTGAAATAAATGCTGCGTGCACTATTTGTGCAACATAACTAGACTACAGAGTCGAGAAGAGGATCACGTTCCGTACAATTATTCTTTGAGTTTGGTTCCAAATTGTGTATCTATAGTTTGATGACTGTACGAAATCATTAAAAAATAGCGCCTCTGTAGGCCTATTTTAGAATGGCTTCAAGTACAAATATATTGGTTTAAGTTCACATTCGAAAACTCAACGTATTAATGAAGTTTGAAAGTACACTTAGCAGGTTTTGAACTTAAGTTGGAGGTATTTGGCTGAGAGAACTTACTAGACAGCATTGTGTTGCTTTAATTTACAATTCGTGGCTCAGATATAAGAAAATTATTATGGATAGCAATGTTCCTTTATTATAAACCAATACAAATTTATCAAGCACAAATATAAGACTTAAGGATGATGTAACATGTGATGTTCTCTTAGATTACTATGGAGCAATGTGTTCTTAATTTCCAACTTACATTTATTTCATTTATTAGAAAGATCAGGTGACGTCGTGTATGACGCCATTTGAAGCTTTGAGATAGCATAAAGTACCCTGTAAAAGCTTGGAGTTGATTTTTATATTCAAAATGTAGCTGGGAATAGTCAGGATGAGAGACATTTTAACCATTTAGGATGAATTTTACCCTTATAAGTCTCGATTCGGAATACTTCTAATTGCGCATGAATCAAGTAGAACCAGTTTCTGGGTGGTAAGATTTAAGACTGAACCAAAATATCAATGTTCTTGTAGAATCACACAGATTATGTCTGCTATGCTGGATGCCACTTGTGTCCCAATCAGAGGAAGGAACTTTTGAATTGGGTTAGTGTGTCCAAAAAATAATTCCAACATGGTAAACCAATATTAATTACAATTTGTTTTTTAATTTGTCAAATAAAATCCTTTGAAAAGTCCCCTCTATCGGGTGCCAATTGCATCCCAGTTGTTAGATACAATTCGTACATGTCACGTATTACAGCGGGACCCAATTAACTCATCTCAGTTTGACCTTAGGGATGCAATTCACCTCTTTTTCGATTTTTAGGACGCAACTGGCAAAGTACTATAAATTATAACCTTGGTTCGAACGTAGAGCTCGTATTTACGATGTGTAAGTAATATTTTTAAGAATACAAGAAAATATTTTATTCATTTATTTTTCTGTTTTCAAATTTCTACCTACTATAGTTTACACGCCAGCAAAATTGGCGTTTTAAAAACTTTTTAGTTAATACTATAACAAAATGAATAGAAACTAGTCCTGACCATCGATTACTGATGATAAAGACGTCATTTGAACGAAGAAATAATTAGACTTCTATGCCTCCATTCCAATATTATGATGGTATATCCCGGTAGAAGCAGACAGTTAAAAATCGTGAATTTCCTTTCGGTAGCCTACTTTTTCCAAAAAAAAAAAAAAAATTAATAAGAAATCTACACTCCACAGGATGTACGGGCTATAGATGTTTTCATAAACTCGATCAGCAACCGGTTCGATATATCACCCTGATAAGGCCAGTCCATCGTCCTAAGGTTACGATAACACTCTCAACTATTACCAAATAGCGAACGGGTCAAATCAATATAAAAGATAAAAGACCACCTACAATAATAAACATATACTATATACGTTACGAAGTAATACCAATAACCAATATCTAAATTAAAACGCGCCATCAGTGTTTTGCCCTATCTTATTACTTTTTCTGCTTCAACTTTTTTTCTAATCTATATATTGCAGCAGATAGCACACGATGTCAGCATGTGGCCCCTGTGCAATGTATAACAGCGTTAGCCATATAATGACATTGCATTTATAATAACTCTGGGCTTATTCGTGATCCGATCTGCCACGGCCAAACTACTCACGGAATTTTGAAGACTACTTTTGCCCTCTACACGTAAAAACCTAAAGGAATCGTATACATACAAAAAAATAAACTAGCTTTTATTCTAATCTTGATACTGTGGTCAACAATTATTAGCTTCGGGCTTATTTCATCATATGAAGAGCGAACAATAAATGAACCGCGGGCAAATATTCCGGTTACCGTTTGCTCGTATCCCTTATCCGTAAGCGGCTGTTCGTGCTGATAACTGGGTGACTTTGTGTGCTTCTGCTGCTGCTGCTCACTCCTACTCACCTTCTCCTCCTCATTCGAAATAGCTCTCGTTTAGCCTCCTGTAATTCTATATAATGGTTAAATTGTTGCGGGAGGAATTATCGTTTGTTGTTAATTTTTTTTTTTTTTTTCAAAACAAAGTTGATCAGCGTGCGGCAATCATGTGCCTGCAGGGTGAAGGGGGTGGAGGCGCTATACAAAAGAATCGTGCCATTTTTGGGCCGCAGGCGTCGAAGAAATGCGAGCCAACGCTTGGTTAACGTTTGTGGTGATCCGCAAGTAGCATTCTTTGGTATGTAGGCGCACGTTTATTTGGACTGCCTGTGATGTTAGTAAGTCCAATGCAATTCTACGAAAAAATGTAATATTTCTTGCAAAAAACAGTTTTCCGCAGAAACGCGTCAAGATCCATCTCCAGAATCATCCCCTAAAAGTCGCCTAAAATCCACCAGCCGCAAACTCGCCGTAGGGGCTCATAAATATCCAGATTTTTAGTTTTTTCGCAATTACTCTGGTAAACGATATGCTTTTTGGAAAAATGTTTCAAGCAAAAAATACTCTTTATCAAATTATCCACAACTTTTGTTACTATCACTTTTTTTTGTACTTGCCAAAGGAACAGATCCCTATGGGCAAAATATTTTGAAAACGAATCCGTTTTATTCCGGGTTATAATCCGTTTCTGGATTATAACCCGGAATTTTCCTGTTTTCCGGCTTCTAAAACGGATTTCGAACGGATTGTAATCAGTCTTGCCGGAAATGAGTCCGGATTATTTTCCGTGAAGGCTGTTTTATCATATTTGTTGGCCCGGGTTATAATCCGTGAAACCGTTTTACAAGCGGATTTAGAAAAATTGCCCAAAAATTATCACTGATTATAATCAGGAAATCCGTTTTACAAACGGATTTGGAAAATTAATCAAGATGACAAAAATAACTGCAAATTTTCAGATCCGATGATCGAAAATAAAAACGGACTGACAACGGATAAAATTCTCATTTTCCGGATCATTTTCTCATTTTTTGCCCATCGGGATATGAGTGCGCTTAAGTTGAGTAATTTTTTTTAATGAAAAATTTTCTCACTTTATGTAGGTACACGAAGTTGAACAGAACTATTTATTTTGGCTATTACTTCTTTGTCAACTTTTAAACACTTCTAAATTGTATTAGTTCCATCTGGTCTAGATTAGGTATTTTAGAAGTTTTTAACTCACTTTTTTTGTATATATTTTTTTTTTTGAAAAATAGATTTTTTGTAATTTAGGTCACTCTTCGGAAAAGAGCTCTTTAACCGATCTGCCTAATCTAACTTTAAAAAAATGAACTTGATTAAAAAATGATTTTTTTTAAGCATTCAGGATAATATATTATGTTTATCATTATTTTGAAGGATACGGAACTTACATTTGCGTCCATTCATAAATATGTACCTGCACCTAGCCCATATCAAACGAAAAAAAAAAAAAGAAGTTCAACACGGATGTGTTTATATACCGATACGTATTTAGATATATAGATTCCAGGCGTTGTAGATGCATAGAGAAAAGAATTTTAAGTGAATTTCTAAATAGAAAAGCTTTACAACGTAACCTTGTAGTGCAGAATAAATGCGGTTTATGTAATTTTGATATTGATAGTGATTTAAACCGTAACGTTTTTATGCATCGGATAAAATAGTTTGAATTCCAATTCAAGAACTCGTACGCGATATTTACTTGCGGGGGCGATTTCATTACATGAAAGTCGAATACACGAATATTCCTTTCAAAGAAAGATTTGAAAAAAAAAAATAAATAAAAAAGGATAGTACACGTGTAAAAACTAATCCAGATTTCTTTTTAACCATCACTTCAAAAAACAAACTTTCGTCCAAATGATTTTGAATGCAGATACTTAGTTTATTTTGCTATAAGGCTTCAATGTAAGAATGCGTGGTCGCATTCAGTGAAGGAATTTAATCCAAAGAATTTTACGCAATTTCTAAATAAAAAATGTTGCCTACTGATTTCAAGTATGGCGCCTCATAATCGTAACACTAGAGGGTAAATTTAAATTATTGTACAGCCTACACCTACGACAAACCATCTAATATAAACTTTCAACTCATCACACTTTTTATATAAATAATGATAAGCAGCATTGCTGGAGGATAGGTACATAGTTATATTTATTTCAAATGCCAAGTTGCTGTGATTATATTATTTTGTGAACGATACTTCAAAGTTGATTAGGTACTTCAGATGACAAAATATGGCCAAGTAAAAAAATCAAAATATAAAAAGTATAGTTTCTAAAAAAATAGTTTATTTTTCATAATAAAAACTAGAAGACCGGTGCTGCTCCGCAGCATTATAGTTGTTAATTGGAACTATTTTTTTCCCTTCTAAAATTATAACAGGTGAAGTAAAATGTTCACTTACAAATTTCCACAGACTTGACCGATTTGAGTGATCAAAAGCTCAAATGAAAGGTCTTCATCCACTGGAGTGTTTTTAGATTAGAGCAAAAACAAATCCTTACCTCAATTAGAACCTGAGATATAGATCTTTGAGTGAAGAAAAATCTTGAAAATATCAAAAATCAAGTTGAATGTCCACTCACAACTTTCCTCAGACTCAACCGATTTGAGTGGTTAAAAACTCAAATGAAAGGTCTTGATCCACTGAGTGTTTTTAGAGCAAAACAAATTCCTTACTTTAATTAGAACCTGAGATATTGATGTTTGAGTGGTGGAAAAGCTTGGAAAAAGCATAAATTTTGAGTATAACTTGAGTAAGGTCAGAGTTAAGTGAATTCCAATGCGTGATGACATATCTACCCATAAATACCTTTCATTTAAAAACAAAATGAAGCAAATCAACTGGATAGAACTGCCGACGAACTTGTATTAGATTCTTTTAATATATAGATTTCATGAATATATGTTTCATAATACTACATTACCTATATTTTTCAAAGTTTCTTCATTTTCAATACAAACCGGAAAAAATGAAACTGCATACGTATAGCTAAGCTTTCAGCTGCACTATCCTTCCATGACTGTATTCTCTACCCCTCATATTTTTTACTTGCAAATTTTAGCTGGATATGTTCCTAGTTTTTGGAGTATTAATTTTATTGGATTATTATCAATAATTTTGTTTCTTCATTTCACTGGAAATTAATTTAACCTCTGTTGAGGGGATAAGAAGTTCAGAAAAATATTTTCTAAGGAGAAAAGATTATGAATTTTTATTGACCGTTATAATCAACTAAATATAAGTCTCCTTTACGTTATGGACGAGAGAAGCTTCTGTATTGGTGGCTGTTATTAGCAAATACCAACCAGTAGGTACTTGAAAAAAAAAAGATAGAAATAAAAAAGAGTTCAGTTTAAAATGTTTTAACCGTTCATTTCAGAATTATAGTTGAAACTTGTTAGTTTGGATCTCCATCATAGAATAGTTTTAAATGAAGTTATTATCGTCGAGCAGATTTTTTAAGAACGTTAATTATCGCATACCTATGCCGAATATACACAACGCAGTGAGCATTAAATAATAATAATTTAACATGTTTAAATTCACAAATAAGTGAAACTGGAATTGGATGTTTGAAATTCGACATTACCCACTCGATTTTTTTCTGCATTTTTCGTTGTTCTAAGCTTGCAAAACTGAATTGTATGAACATTCATCAGGATGAAGCCCAAAGGTGTATTGTATGGTAGTACACTTAAATCATTTTTTCAATAGATATAATAACATAGCTATCATCGATCTATTATTTAATTAAGAATTTTGCACAAGTAGTTACCGCAGCATTTCTTCTTTTATTTTTTCCTTCTCCGACTAGTATTGGTAAATATATACCGGTACTTCAAACTGTAATTTTGGGTCTAAAAATCGCCTGCTTATTTTGTAAAGTTGATTTTTGTAAACTGGTTTTCTTTCGAGTACTAATTTACGAACCTACGAATTTTGTCTACAGTATATTTTTATCGAAAAAATTACCAATCAATTGGTAGGTAAGTTAGTAAGTATCCAAGTATGCATCTATAGTATTTGACGTAAGAAACATGAATAGATGGAGGATTTAGTTTACATTCCTAAATTTGATAAAAGCTAAATCTAAACCATCACACCATACGAGGCGCGCTCAGGGAAACCGTATATACTAAGTCGTTAAAACATTTTTAGTTTTTTAGTGGAGGTTGTAGAGCACATCAAGAGCTTTCATGCAAAAAAAATTAAGCCGATCCGATCAAAATTCGCTGTTCTAGAACGATTTAAATATTGAAAAATGAGAAACTTTGAAAATCACGAAAACTAGCTCATTGGAAAGAGCGGGAAAAATACATAGAAAAAATGAAAAGAAAAAAAATAGTTTTTCATTTTTTTTGCTTTTTCTCAACTTTTTATTACGCGACTCAGTACATAATATGGTTTCCCTGAGTGCGCCTCATATGTCATTCAAATAAGCAGAGTGGTCCTTATTTTGAAATTTTGAACTTTTCAGCTCTCAAGCTCTGACTCTGTTGAATGGTTCTACTTCATAACAAACAAAAAAAATTTCATAAAAATTTCAGTTCTCAGGTAGAAAAAAGTGGAGCCTCAAGGAAGTTGAAAATTTATTTCACGCAAAAATTAAAATTCAAAAAAATATCAGCACTGCATTTTCTCCTTTAACTTACTAATACAAGCCAGTGATGTGATAAGAAAATAAGTTAGAGGGGGGATCTGAAAGGGTTTGGGGGAACTACCCTTCAAGTAACTAATCACAATTTTTATTTGTTGAATAAAAAAATGATTTATTCATCATTATGAGTGGATTAATCCAAAATTGAATTATCATTTGAAGAGAGATTCATCTGCTCTAACCCTTCCCCTCGCCATTCAAATTGAAAAATTTCAATTTTGCTATAATTTTCAATAAATAGGGGCCTTTGAGACATCACTCTCCTCTCAGTAAGGGATATAAAATTTGAGTGAAATTATTTCTCATGAAAAAGAACGACTTTTAGGGTTGGCAGCGGGAATAAAAAAATTTTCACCGTGTATAAATAAGGACCAACCTCAGACAAAGTATCCATAAAGGTTGAAAATTCTTTACTCTTATAGACTGAATTTAAAAGTAAAGTTGACTATTCGAGCATTTTACAACGGATAGTGTGAAAAATATAAAAACATAATGAAATGGTTATCTCATGTGCTCATACATGGGTATTAGGTATTACGTCGTATACTTTTCAACACTAGAAAAACCAGGTTTTACTCGATTACTCAAAGGACCAGGTTGCGTCGTACGACATAAGTCTGGGTTTCTCAAAATATTGGTCCTTTGAGTAGTCCGTCTTAAAATTTTGAGTGGCGTCGTATATGACGCCATCTAGTACTTCTAGTGTTAATGTAACTTATTAATGACAAAAAACACAGCTGAAGTAGGTGGCCGAAGAAAATATATTGAAAAAGTTGCAGGGGTCTGCAGTAAAGGAATTTGCCTCTACCTAGGCATAAACGTATTTTAAATAATTTTTTCTAGTTTGATAGATTCCAGGTTTTGGAGAAATATGAAAAGGTAAGGAGTAAGTTCAGTCTGATAATTTTTTTAATAATGCATTTCCAAATGCCACTGACCATTTTTGGCCTTGTAGGTATGGTGACTTTTCGCATTAAACTGCAACGTTTGTTTTTGGTTCGCCCTGAAGTCTCTATACTGTGCGATGCGCGTGTAACGATCAGAACAATTTTTTGTAATTAATTTCGTTCGATCATAAATCTATTCACTCTGAAACCGGTAACGAAACTTATAAGTTTTTTTGAAAAATGATTTTAATTAAGACGCGAAAGAGATATTATCGTATTTCTGCGCAAAACAGTATAAAAAGCGAACGAACGAGCAAGAAAATGTTGGGGAAAAAATACAGAGGTAAGTACATTCTGTCGGCTACTTTTGACTTCTGTGATGCTGATGCGAAGTGTAGGTTGGTCGAGTGGATGTAAATCAGCCCACATTCAACTTAATTTCCATAACTCATAAAGTCGGCATTTTACATAACTTGTTAGTAATTAATCTTGCTTCGTAGACTCATATTACCCATTGAAATAGATGCGCATAAGTATAAAATGTGGAAAAAAATCAACTTCGATGCGAACAGATTAGAAAGATACACGTATACACGTTATTGATTTCTTCAGTTCATCAATGGTTCATAAATACATTATAATTAGTTATTCATTTTAAAAACAATTTGACTTTAAGCCTGTATAGTTGGCTGAAGTACCCACCTAAAATGATTTATTATTTTAAATCAATTAACAAATACCAGGAGTACTCGTCTGCGATAGTTTGGATTTCAGCTTTTTACGTGAAAAATACTTCCCAAAAAATTTGAAATTTGTTATACGAAACCACAAGACCGCAGCTGGCTAAATGGAAAATCTGACTTTTCAATTAACTCATATAATTAAAAGATGAGGATCTGCTCACCTTCATAAGGCTGACTTATAATGAAAATATTACTTTTGCCTTTTACCTAATTCTTTGGGAAGCAACCAATCAGCATAGAGAGAAAGTAAACAAAATACAATTGCTTTCAAGCTAATTAGTCGATCACAAAACTACAGAATTAAACTCAAGATAAAAACATATACATAACAGGTAGTTTATGAAGACAATTCCACTATTAATCAGGAAAAGTTGCTAAAAGAAAGACGGTTGAAATCGAATTTTTCTTAATCATTGGTAAAATAATTAACAAACCTTTAGCTCAACTCACCCAAGTTAGTTTGGTTATGTATATAACTTCCCATATCCCAAACCAAAAAGTTTTTAAAGATGTTATAAATTAATGTGAAGTTTTTTACCAGTCTAGGAATTTTGATTTACATCTCCGCCCCTTCTACTAATCATCTCACCGGATTCAGAAACTATAATCTATAATCAACTGAAACGCAGATGAAAATATTGTAACATGAAATTAGAAAGCATCTGTTCTACTAAGCAGTTAAATCGATTCGCTGAAAATTAACAACAAAATTTTTTTTTTCAACACACGAATAATCGATCATTGTACCGGCGGTGACTGCTGCTTACAAATGTATTTCTCATCGTAACTAGTTCACGTAGGTCTGTTCGATTTTCATCATATTTGACGTACGCGGTTTACACCATCAAGGTAAAGAGAAAAGTGTGAAAACAATTAACTTTTTGCGACAGTAAATGATCTTCTTACAAGCTGCTACCATTTAAGGAAACTTTTGCTTCACTCTCAATAAGCTCGCTCTTTGACCATCGCCGAATGCATTTAGTCGGCAAATCGGTCATTCGACCTCGTTATGCTACCAGCACCCAAGTAGAAGCAAAAAGAGTAGGGAAAAAAAAACACTTTTTTACCAGGTAGCGGCACTTTTTATCTGGCTGCTAATGATGGCGCGATGTGATTAACAGAGCTCCGTAATTGAACGGCATTTCTGACCGCAGGGCTTGAACAGTATCATCCTCGGTTATTTTGTAGTCAGTGAAACTGATTTATTAGGGGCAAAAAATAATAATGTCTATGGATTCCGTTGCAAATGAGGAAGTAAGATAACGTACTGCTTTGTGTGCTGCAAAACAGTGGCTAATCCACAATAATTTTAAGAAATGATCAGAAATAGTATGATTACATCGCACACCCTCTACAAAACTGATACAACTCACAAAGATTGAGTTTTGAGTTAGCAGTGAAAAAAGAGTCTATAAGGGTCCTACTTTAATCCCCCATATTCACCTTGGTGAAATTCCACCCCCAGACCCCTCCAGGAGAGTTGTATCAGTTTACAATTTTAGAAATGTGTAGTAGCTATTCAATGGACAAAACTGATACAACTCAACTTTTCCATATAAAATGACTAAGTTTGGCAATCTACAAAACCAATACAACTCAATATTTCTCTACAAAACTGATAAATCTCACTTAAAATTAACACACAAAACATTGAAAAGTGTCATTGCTGCCTGTACAAAAGTGATACAACTTGCCGGGGGGCTATTGGTGGATTATTTATGGGGAAAAGACCAGCACATTCAAAAACTACACTATACATGGAGTCATTTGGGTTTTGAATGAACAAAATCCGTTAAAAATTGATTGAATATTGACAGTTTTAAAATTGAAAATTTCGAATAGCTCTCCTGAAAAAACGGTTTTTTCGAGTTGTATCAGTTTTGTAGAGGGTGTGCGACATAGTCTACTCAGGTCCGTATAGCCAGGCGAGGCTACGGGGCTAAGCCCCTTTTGACCATTGAGTCCTAATTTCTGATCTTCTCTCGTTCTTCTAGTGTTTTTTTATTTAAAAAAAAATCTGATTCAAGCATGAATTTTTACAAAAAAATCACCCGAAATAGCAAGAAAACGTTTAAGAAAATTATTCATTTTGTGTTTGAATTTTGCACTGAATTTTGTCTGGTTTTATCTGCGTTTTTTTTTTTTTTGTATGTTTTTTTATATAATTTTTCAATTTTTTTGTTTTTTTTTTGTTTTTTTTCGACATGGCAATCCTAGCGACCACAGTGAGCCCTCACTGAGTTTCTTAACAAAATATTCTGGTTATGAACCAGTAGATAGTGAAGATCAAAAGTGAGTTGGTAATTGCAATAATCTGTAGTTCAGTACAGAATTTACAAAAGAATATATCATATCGTCAGAATATTTTTAGCAATTAAATAGGTGGATTAAAATTAAGATAAGCCTAGTAGAAATTAAAATATAAATAGATATATGCGGTTATCCCCCCACCCCAGCGGTAATTAATCATCCCCTACTGTACTTTCCCATCAGCTATATTTCATCGAAGTATTCATCTCTTGATAACCCATGATTTTATTTTTTTACAGAAAATATTATATTGGGGGATTGATTTTATTTCACTGGGGAGGTGATTAAAGATTTTTTGGCCCAGAAAGTCTATATTATTTTTTTGAAAAATTTAAACAAAAACAAAAGCAAATTGATAGAGAACGGAAGCTTTTGAGTCAAAATTTTTAACCGTAATAATCTTTTTGATTATAAATTGATGAATTAATAATAAATATTATTGCATTGAGATCAACAGCAGAAAATGGACTTGAATTACTCCAGTTCTCAAGCCCAAACTTGGTATAACTATTTCATAATCTATTATTTCATACGACAATCACTGCAGTCTCTTACCGTGATATCATATCAATTCTTTTTCCCACTCTTTCAAGTTCCTCTTAGTTTTTCCATGGTAATTGTTCTATTCTATAAGTTATTGCAGTTAAGTGATATAACTGGCCATCTCAATATTGTATGAACAAATATGTTTATACATTTTTTAAATCAGCAATGAGACATAGAAGGTACGTCGGAGTTTGTATGAGTGCCAGGGCTGTAGCCAGGGGGGCATTGCTCCCGTCAGCCAAATCGTTTGCCTCCAAAAGAAAAATATTTCCGTTGAAAATAACCCTCCCCCTACACTGCCCCAAATTTTTTGACTTCGAACACCTACAAAAAATGTTGAATTTGCACAATTATTCACGCTGGATAAGGTATTTTTTTCTCTTTATGAATCAAAAGGTAAGAATAGAAAGAAAAAGCAGCGTATTGAGATATTTGTTCTGCATGTGTAAACTAAAGATGATATTAATTACCTTGCAATTTGCTTGTATTTAGAATCCGTGTAGCAGCTAAACTGTGAACAACGCCTCCGCTTTAGGCATGATTTCGTTTCGTATATTATAGACCTATGTTAGAGAAAAAAATATTTCATTCCTGAAAGAACACTGGCTATTTCAAACACATCCTAAAAGAATTTAGAATTTTTTTTTCAGACAGTAATGCCTCAAAGGTTGAAAAAAAAAAACGTTAATGCGTTAAAGGACGTTACCTAATAGCGAAGGTGTATTAAGTGAATTATAAGGAAGTGAATTCATTTTTATGTCCATAATCTTGAGCACTTTTATCGGATACACTGAATGATGGATTCGCAGGATCGAGAACAAGTATAGTTCAACGACGCAATTAATTTCAAGTATAGATAGACAAACTTTCTTAAAAGTAATTATTTTATCCAGTTCTAATGCATTAGTATACGCTAGTATTACTTTAATTTGTGTAAGCTAGCTCTTGAATGTCAGGGCCATGCACACTGGCAAAATAAAAATAATTGGCTGATATTATGAAGAGTCTCAATGACAAAACTAAAAGCTTCCTTATGTTCACCGTTAGTCAGGTCAAACTATAAGATTCTATATGAATGCTTTCAAAGGATGCATTATAATGCAGCTTCAAGCTACTGCATTTGAAATAAAAACTTTTGTAAAAAGCTTAGTTTTTCATCATTCAAATTTGTGTAGGTGTGTGCATTCCCGATCTGCAAACTGTGACACAAATGTGAAGGAGAAATGTGATGCAGATATGTACACAAATTCAACCAATCTGGAAGCAGTCGCACTGTTGTGACACTGATGTGACCCATTGGAAAAATTATAGGTCACATCAGTGTCACAAAAGCCACATTTCTCCTCAAAATGTGCGTCACATTGCAGATCGTTGCAGATCGGATTATTATTATTACAGTATTAGAGAGGTCGAGGTATTTTAATTCTCATCATCTGCGGGGTGAAAAAGTATGCTGGTTTCCTATTTAAATAATAAGACATAAGTACATAGGTAATACAAGAAATTTTTTAATGAAAATCTGAACATGAGAATTAGAAGAATCCAAGTCCAAATTTTCGGTAGTTCAAGTTTTCAAATTACTATCATTTTCCTCGTGTTTTGTACTTACAGCTTTCATTCTATGGATTAAGAATGGTTATTTTGAAAACTGTATTCTTAGGATGAAAATTACATTGTAAATTACCAAACCACTTTCGTCTATTTTTCTAAATTCAGTTTTAGGGAGGAAAATCGAAAAATACAAATTTGAAAATCCCCAAGTTTACATACGGACCTCAAACAGCTGATTTGAATTATAAATATATAACCTCACAATCTTAGTAAATACGAGTTTTCCAAATTAAATAATCAACCTTCTGAGAATATTGAATTAAAAATCAAATTAAAACTCGTAAATCAGACAAACCAAACCAAAACAATATTTAAAAACCTTTTCAAGGCGTTTTTTTAAATCCCTAAACACATCAGTATACCTGGTGAAAGTAGAAATCACTCTACGTAATGCTTATCTGATTATCATTCGCATAACTATGATCATCCTCATGCTACTTATTTCATCAGAAAAATTAAAAAAATTTTTATTGCTCAGCCGTTGATGCCTAAAGTTATCAATTAGTAACTGAAGTCACTTACTAATTCAGAAAATTTTTAAAAACTTGAATTTCTCATGACTGTTATCAATATTTTTAGAATAATTATCACGACGCTTTTCGAATCATTCTCACCAAATGAGTGATCGATAGATTCAAGAAATCGCCTTTCATTTTATTTTAGGCAACATATTCGACATTAGTGCTTATGAATATTACAAGAAAGATACGCTAGGCGTTATTCTCATGCTACAAAGTGTTGACTTCAATAACTTACTGATCTGAGAAAACTCATTTTGATAGATTGTATTTACATGAATATGTTTATGTGAGTGTATTTTTTTCTACTGAGGTAAACATTTCAATAAGTGGCTTGATTTGCAAACAATTTTAGTAAGTTGGGAAAATGTGTATAAAAATTCAAATAACCTCTGCAGCTCTTCGCAGTGTCAATTTACCTGTTGTACTTTTTTTTTCGCTCTTCGATGTACCATGATTGTCTAACATGGAAGCAACTGATGTTTGAGGTCTTCAATTTTTTATTGAATTTTAATTTTGTCGCTTCAATTAGAAGCTCTCTTCTCTCCAAAGTGAAACCAATTAAGTATATTTTGACGATAATATGATGAGAAATATATTGAAGAATACAAATTCAAAATCCTTGTGAATCTACAGATGAATCCAGTGCCTTTACTGATATGAAGAGCTTTGAAAATTGAAACATAAATACGATACAAATATTATGCCCTTCAACGAACACATAAATCGAAGAAAATTCTGAATTTTTTAAACTAAAAAATCACCCTAAAGAAAGTTTGAATTTCTAAATCCTTCTAAATTAGGAAACCAAAACCAAATCAATATTGAAAAATCTTATGAGTCCATTTTTTTTTTTTTCCAATGATATAAATCGTGTGAAAGCGAAAAATTTCAAAATAAACTCATTTTGCGTATGGGTGGTAATGAAGGTGGTGCTGGATAATTTTTAATTGAATTGAAAATAATAAGTTCTTCGATAAAAAAAAAAATCAATTAACAGCAACAACAAATTTATTACAGAAAATCACATGAAAATCAACGGCAAAATGGATTAACAATGAAAACAGTATTGAATAATCGTTATTAAAAATGTTAATCTGATCTACAAAAAAAGGGAGAAAATTCTAAAAAATGATAAATAAAAGTCATTGAACGTACAATTTGTACAAAAAATTAAACAGCCAGCTGCTTGAATACAATAGTATTCACTAATAATATTCGTAATTCCAAAAATGATCTTACAAAACTGAATGGAATTTTAAAAGCGAAAACTTAATTTATTTTCATTCGAGTTCAATTATTTTGAGTAACTTTTTATGACACCCTTAATACCAGAGTGTGTTCCAAATATCATGGCGAGGACACCAAAGAATATTAAGAAAATCGTTTTCACTAATTTCCAATAACAATAACCAAATCCATCGTCCCAAAAAACTAATAATTCGATTACAGCTGGAAATACGATTCCAAGTGCAGAAAAGAAAAGAGCTCCAATGATAGTCAAGAATGGAGAAATTTCTGGAACTGCGATTGCTACGATCACTGAAAATACAAAAAATAACAGTTTAGGTGAATATCTTTATCAAAACAGAGAAAAATCTAAGAATTAATATTCAACAGTTGTTTATCATAAGACTGCATCATTATTCTTATTCTATTATTTTATTTTATTTTTTCAATTAATTAATTGATATCAAGTAGGTATAATTAGGTAAAACACTTAGTTGACTTCATGAGAAAAATAATTTAATCTTATAAATTACCAACAATAAGTTTTTATTTTCATTATTTTCACTCATTTATAATGCGAACTTTTTAAATAAGGCGAAATGAGGGACAAAATGAAAAGAAATAAATAAAAAATAATGTACTTAATTCAAACAACCTATAGATATCCACCTAGATTCCTGAAATATTATCGAATATTTTAACGCGATGGCAACTTCAGTTTCTCATACTTAATATGTAAGTACATATAAATATTTTTTTTTTTTTTAATAATTTGTCTTTAATTTCATTAGCCTTTAAAATATATTTATGAAAATTCGTTTAAATATAAATAATTTTTCTTTCTTTTGGAAGTCTAAAATTCACGGAAATTGTTTCATTTTAGTCTAAATATTTGTAGTATTTTTGTAAGTTGAATGAAAAATATTGGAAGTTCTTAAAATCAATGCAGAAATAGTTAATTTACACTTCCTAAAACTAGCGAAGTCTACAGAATAGTTTTTCCATTTACGAGTATTTACCTGATAGTATAACGAGGATTGTTCTCAACAAATAATTGTACATTTTGGAATTTTTCGTAATTCTATCTTTAACAGCAATCCATATTATATCCAGGCATACGTAAAATTGTAAACCATATGTAAAGAACACAGCAAAAGCTACGAAGACTTTAGCACATTGTGATCCTCTGAAAAATTAAAGTAAAGTATGTTTGGTTATGACTTAATTTATTATAGGATGAATTAAATTTTTGAGTTTTTGAAAGAAATATTCGAGTTATGAATAAGTTACATCTTAGTTCCTACTTTCTACAATCGAACGATCAACAAATGAGAGCTATATTTAAAAATTTATTCCACAGATGCAGTGTCTATTAAAAACGAGTTTTTCAATGTTTTTAATATTAATTTCCAGATTTTTGATTCTTCACAAAATTTTTCATTTTGAAATATAGGCTTGACAAAGATTTTTCTTTCATTCTTTGTGGTATCTACTTACCTACCTAAATTAAAAAATATTTGTAATTATATTGTGATAGATCGAAATATTTTTTTTTTCGATTTTCAACTTGTTATTTTAATACTTGAAAGATGTATTACTATAGATGTTTTTTCTTATAGTTTCAAATTTTTCGAATTAAAATTTTGTAGCTTTTTAAAGATACCGTTTTGAAAATACGGGTAAATAAATATTTCAACAAACAACAACAATTATCAACTTTTTTAGTCAGTCTTTTTTAAATTCAACTTTCATGTTTTTCTAAGGGGCTTCATCCACTCAGCTTTTTTTTTTTAGCGGACAGCAATTATTCAAAGCAGCAAAAAAATTGTTAGAGGAATATTTTATTCTTCGAAGCGGGAATTTTTCTCTCCATTTTTCTCAATCAGCTTTTTTGATGATGCGCTTTGAAAATAGTCTTGTTAGCATTCCATTATAATTAGGCAATGATTACAGAACTGCGATAAAATTATAGAAAACGATCAAACAAACTTACATTTCTTCAACTGGAAGATTGAGTGTTATCACTTCTTCGATTTTGTCGCCGTATTTCAAATACCCAATAAAACCCAAGATAAAGTAAATTAACGTCACAGTTGACATTCCTTTATTCATAACACCACATTTACCCAAGATATGTTTGGGCTTTTCCATATTATTTTCAAGAGGCATAATCTGAAAATAAAAAAAAAATTTTAAAATTCATGCACCCTTACCTACTTGAATAATATATAATATAAAGGATTAATAAGTTATTCCTTTTTTTTTTATTATTAAATGAAAATTTTTACACAAATAAAGGTATGAAAATGCAGTTCTCTACACTGAAAATATAATTATGAGCTCCACACTATTTGAAGGACAACTGAAAGACATTTTGATGAAATCAAAAGCCCATTTTCACTGACTCGGATATTTTGGCTGATGAATCTGCCAGAACCATGCTAAAGGATCCGAGCAAGTTTTATATTTGAGACTATACTCTATAGCTGTGGTAATACCCCACTCAGCAATTTAAAATGCTCAGAGTAATTGAAGCAAAGTTAGAAGAAACTATTCTTTAAATGCTTTCAGATACTCCTGGATACTCATAATTTATTGTTTTCGCCTTCATTTTTGTCTTTATCTAAAAAATTGGCTCTGGCTATAAACTTTAAGCTCTTGGGTTCTCAAAAAATGTTCTCATTCAATCATCGCTTTCATGGCTCTTGCTCCAGGTCTTGATGGAGTGTGTAAATATCAATTTTATGATAAATAAAATTGTTTGGCAATGATATCAATAAATATTACAAATGAAAGATCAACTTTTTCAAATGTACCTAAGTAACTTATATAATATTATTTAGAACATTTATGACAAAAATCTTACCACACCAATACACTCCATAGCAAATATCACAATACTGAAAAACTCTGGTAAGTTTTCAATAGGTGCTATGGTTGGTAACTCTGCAGGACTCTTCAGCGGTGTTCCAGTGAAGATATAATACAAAGAGATACCAATTGTAGAACCCATGAGAACATTGGCAATTTGCGAACAAATAGCCAAACTTTTCAAGTTTGGAACGTAACTCAGCAGAATAAGTGGTAATAAAAGTGCTAGAATGAACCAACGTTTGTTCACATCTTTGAAATAATGGTAATGTTTGATTACCTATCAAACAAAATGACATAAATTCATTAATATTTTAGACCTGATTAACTTATAGGCAAGTTGAAACACTGGCGGAAATAGACCCGGGATTTTGGGGGGGCTGTAGCCCCGATGAAGATTAGTCCTTTGTACGTATGTTTGTTTGTAAAAAATTTTCACACGGTCCTACCTCCCCTCTCCCTGAATAAATCTAAAAAAATCGTAAATAAAATTTTTTTCAAAACTTTTTTGGGGGGCTAATTTTAATTTTGGGGGGGCTTAGCCCCCCTAAGCCCCCCTATTTCCGCCAGTGGTTGAAAGCGAACAAAGTTATTTGATTTTTTTATAGGCCCGGTATTAAAATTTGCAAAATATTATTAGGTACTGTTTAAGCAATCAGAAAAGTGAGCGAGTGATGGAGACAAGTGTAAAATTTGTAATATGTAATTGGATTGTATTATACACATATTATATGTGGGAATCACACGTGTTGAAGATTCCATTCCAAAAGCAGGTAGGTATACCTAAAATAATGAGTACTTTAATGGCTCTATAACCCAAACTTCAAGATTTCATTATACCGACTTCTGATTGATCCAAGCTACTCAATGACAGACAGACATGACCACCAAATAAGGTGACTTTACACATCAATTTTGTAAATAGAAATGTCAGGCCAAAACAATAGCTCTGTTCATATGCCTCGGTGTGAAAAAAAAAAAAGTTGTAATTCAAAAAATACCTGCTCTAAATTTCCAGCGATGATTACATTGTAGGCACAACATGTTCCAAAATATGTGAGAAATAATCCAACGACTATACAAAGCCTGCAGAAGAAAAATAATAATAATAGGACAAGAAATTGTCGTTAATTAACACGTGGTTTAGTACTGTACGTTAAAAATCATATCAATATTAAAAATCAAATCTGAAATACTGCAACATAATTAGACTGGAATCTGGTAAGGTATGTATAATTTGTTTTTTTTTTTTTTACCAATCTAGATGATTTTAAAAAAAAGAAAAAAAGAAATCAAATGAATGGTTTCAGTAGTAAGAAGTTATACTCAAGAACAATTGATTTTTATTGAATATATGAAAAACATTCGAACGTACCTTGCTGGTTGGGCAAACTTTTTAAAAAAGTTAGGCCCATGCTTAAAAGTTGCCTCACCAATTTCAGCATATGTCAAGGCAGGAGCTCTTATTCTATAGTAAATTGCATGAGCACTTTTAACCTGTGTAAAATCAACAAAGAAAACCATTAATAAAATATTCAAACTTACATAGTTCTATGGTAGAGTCCAACAAGAATTATTTCATCAGTTATGGAAAAGAAAATATTATAAATTTTATTTATGTACATTGTAGCCACAGGAGGACAGAATATTATCATGGCTTAAGATTCAGTGAGGAGCAAAAAAAAAAAAATGTTTATGACTTTATATTATAAGGATTTTGTAAAAGATTCTTCGAATAAACAAGAGCATGCTTTCATTACTTACTAATATATAAGCACAATGAGCACAAATTATTCCTATAATTATTGTTACAACGGCGCCGAATAATATACCGCCATTTTTAAATGCATATGGCATTGCTAGAATACCACTTCCAAGACATGCCTTCAATAAATGTGTCAACGTTTCTCCATCTCTGTAATAGAACACAAAATTACTAGAGTGAATATTAGCACAGGTTCCTAGCATCTGAATTCAGGATGTTAAAAACCAAGGGGCATAAGTGACATACTTAGAAAAAGAAAGAAATATATTTTGATGGAAAGTTGACAATAGTAAGTACCAATTTTTATACATATTTACGGATATTTTTTTAAATGTCACTTACACTCTTTGGCTCCTATAGGTGCTTCAATCATAAACATACGTACTAAGAGACATTTTTCGAAATTTAAGGTGTATACTCACGTCGTTGGATTATCCACTTGTCTAAGTTTGAAAGGATCACTAGTTGATAAGTCACTATGACCATTTAAATAATCTTTTTCTTTACTTTTTGCAGGTATCACAGTAACTTTTGTCCTGTAAAATAATATAGGTATAAAATTCGGAACACAGAAAATGATATTTTAAAAAAACAGTGTAGGTAGTTGTATGACTAAATAATTATTAACTTACGAGTGGTTTAGAAGATCCTCTCTGGCTTCTTCTCCTTTTGGTAAGAATGTTTGCAACTCATTCGGTTGCTCACTTTCAGTATCCTAAAACAATATTGAAATCATTTTTAATAATTGCTATAGGATAGGTAATTTATCTAATTTTCAACCTGAAATACTCGTATTTCAAATTTTTAACATTTTGAACTGGACTTAAAGGTATTACATTCGCGAATTTACTGAACTACCTACCCATTATACTTATTGTAGACTTCTGTCTTAGCAAACTTGCATTAGCTGTGTTAGGTCTAAGGCGAAGAATTCCAAGGAATCCGTTCCTTCAGAAACCCATCAAGTCATCGGTTTTTGGCTACATTTTTACTAATATCCAGAGAACTGCAGAACCGATCATCATGAAATTTCTTTCAGACTTCAATCTTATCAAGATTGATCTCTGGTGCCAATTTCAGCTTTATATTATTAGTTCAGTATATGGGTGGTTCTTCCTATCTTATGTTCCAAAGAAAATCTACGTTTTTCAACATTTAAAATGATTTTTCTACAAAAATAATGAACGGACTGACTTGAAATTTGGATGGTTAACTTTTAAAACTTCAGTTCGATCCGTCCAGTACTTTTGCTGTAATTAGCCCCAGGGGTGACAAGTTTTCATTTTCCCGCGTGTAGCATGGTGAAAAACAAATTTTTTCAACAATTGACGAAGAAACTCCTACCCCCCCGCAGGAAATTTTCTTCACATTTTAAAAATGAGCCCCCTATCCCACAGAAAGGCTTATAACTCTATTTATCGTAATAAAAAACATTTGAAACATCAAACAACAAATTAATTATAATTTTCCTGAAAAGTATCTATGGAGCAAAATTGAAATTTTCTCGAGAATTTTCCCGATTGCAGCTAAATTTTTTTCCAATTTTCCCGAGGGTAGCGAAACTGTTACCGCGAGTAGCACGTTCACGCCTGCTACAGTGCTACACCCAACTTACCACCACTGATTAGCCCTCAAAGTCGAGATTTGCAATTTCTATACACCTCCTTCCAATAAATAAATAATTAATTAAATAAATAAATAAAATAAATAAATAAATAAAATGAATAAATAAAACATGAAAGTGTGAGATGGGTATTTTTAGAATCCTGAGATCATTAAACGAAAAACCATATGTAGGTACCGTGCCTATATTTATAAAAGTGAGACCAAAATTAATAAGTTTTCTATCGAGAACCTGCTAAAAGTAAGAACAGATTTATAATTTTCATAAGCAAGTCTAAAAAATATGAGATGCGAAGCGTAATTCAACTCCAGAAATTACAAAAAGTATTGAATCGAAAAGTAGGTCGGAAAAACGTCATTAAACCAGACACTAAAACATTTTTCACCATTGTTTTTTTTTTTTTATCTTTTCTCAATCCATCTGTTTTGGCTTATACATCATTCGAATGCGATTAAGTACACAGTAGGCCGACACAGACAAGATAAACGATGGGAAAGACCAAAATTAGGTCAATCTTAGTTACTTTTGAGCGATTTCTTCTAGACTCGTTGCGGATAGTGGAAAACCATAGACATGGGTATATAATGAATTAAAAAGAGACAATTCTAGTGTACTTACCATTGTGCAGCTTTTTTAAACTCAATCAATACCAGATATAATTGTATTCGGCTTTAGGTAACGTCAATATATGCTTTCCATAAGATACAAATTCATGAATCTGCAAAACACAAAATAGACTAATTTTATTTCAGTTGTGTGTAATTAATTACTTCCTCAAAACGTTCATGATTACAAAGATGGCTTTGACTGTAATGCAAGTTGAAAAGTGCAGACAAACGTCGCTAAATTGTATTGTAGGTACAATTAGTAGACAATTGGTAAGTACCATGCAAAAGAAGTACACACAATGAGAATAATTTGAGATGAATAAGTTATATTCTTATGCATCGGAAGTAAATACCATTGTGCCTTATTAGACAACAATAAGGAGACTAATAGCCAGACATTATAATTTGTTTCATAAATAAAATACAGCTGGCTGCTCTCCCAGTAACCTATTCCATTAAATGGTGAAGTGTGTAGTAAGTTACATTTGAGCATAATATTGAGAATTTTAGCAGCATGCAATTTTTCACT
Organism: Parthenolecanium corni; assembly: GCA_038050395.1. Lineage (NCBI taxonomy): Eukaryota > Metazoa > Arthropoda > Insecta > Hemiptera > Coccidae > Parthenolecanium > Parthenolecanium corni. The sequence continues at coordinate 3,239,977 of JBBCAQ010000038.1, read as the reverse complement.
CATGTTACAAGAGTAAGAGGGAGTGAAGGAGGATGGATGTACATTATTAGTATGAACTTGGCCTGATGAACTTCAAGAAGTTTGTGGAGAACGAGGATGGAGGTGGAGGAGGAGGTAGGATATTATGTTTCGAATAAAGGTATAATCGTGACCCTCACTAAATGACCTTCACCTGCTAAAGATTTTTTCTTTACAGAAGGTGCAGGGTTTTTTTTTTTTTGAAATTAATTATTTTCTTTGAACTAAAGGGGCTAATTTCAGCTCTGAGAGGGCTCAACCCCTCTGTTACCCCGAAAATTTGCCTATACGTCGTTTCAGACTATTCAAATTTTCAGAACTAATTCAATTCACTTTAAAACAAGTTTTCTGAGAAGTTTCAGATACCTTCATTTCCTGTAAAATTTCTGAATGAAAAAGTACCGGTCGAGTATTTTTAGCTATGAACCAGAGAAGAGTATACGTAATAAGAGCGCAACGAAATCAGCATTGATAACAAGAAACATGTGTAAATTAAAAAATCAAATTACGATATTTGCATTAGAGGAGCGCGAAGAAAGAAATAGATCGAGTTCTTACGTTATACTTTACGAAAATAATAACAACATGAAAAATAGATTAAGAAAAGGGGTCAATGTTCCACAGTTTTTGTCTCCTCTCCAACTTTCGACCCGAAATAATGCGAACATAAATTTCTGAATTATTTTTCGATTGTTTTTATCACACAGATGCCATAGTACGAATATTTTCATGTCAAAAATCATTTGGTTATTCGGATTTTAGCTTATACTTCACACGGAAATACGACCATCTGTTTTCAAATTGCAAGATGTCTGAGTTTGGGTACATACAGATTTTGAGGGAGTTCTAGCAGCAGGAACTCATACTGTGCAGTCTCGTAATGTAAACCGGTTGCATGTGATTTTGAAAGGACTTCAGTTTTACCGTTTTTGAATGGAATTTCGAATTTTAAACAGTTTCCTACTGATACTTCTCTAATTCACAGGTGGTCGACTTCAAATCCTTTCCACGTAGTCTACTATAGTGAAGATGCAGAATTCGGGATTTAGTATTCTTCTCTCTGTATAAAAACCAACATTTCACTGAATGATAATACAATGATGTTTTTTGACTCCATGTAGATTCGGTCTTCCGTGAGTAAAAATCGAGGTAAAAGATTCAAATCTTCGATTAGCCGCATTTTGAGGGTATAAAATGGAAATCAGTGACAATTTTTGGGCGAGTAAAAAGAATTAATACAATACCTAAGTAATTATAAAGTAATTCCAGCTGATGACGTAAAGTACACTTCACGTGTTGGAGATGATATATTTGAAGCACTCTTTTACATTACATTTATTTACAAAAAAATTTAATTTTTTCTCCGAATTATTTACTGTGTTAGGATGCCAAAATAAAATTTCAACAGAAGCATATTTTCGAACCACTCAAAGGTACGGATTCAGACTGACTATACATTATACATGTATAACTATACTTGTGGAAGAAACCAGCCGAGGGCAACTTTAATGTAACAGACACACCCAAGGTACGACAGACTACGGCGATCAGTTTTTTTTTTAAATGAAATTAATAACAATTATGTAAACATTATTGTAAGTATTAATCGATAAATGGATATTAACACTGACCTTGAATTTTCAAACTAGATTTTTTTTTAAAGATGCGAATCAGTAAAAGCTAGAGTTTTTTACATTTTTGTAAAACACCTGCAAAATTGAAATTTTTTACTTGTACATGTGAAGTAGCTTATAATATATAAATCCATGACACTGAAAGTGAAAACTGTTATCTGTATTCTAGATAACAGATATTAACATATGAAAGTGGATATCAAAGAATAGGACCTTGGCGTAAGTCAATTAGGGCCAGCTCTTCTTTGAAATTCCTCAGTTCAATTATCTGTGGCTTTTCTTCTTGCTACAGATTCATCATGAGACTATTGCATTTTTTAATAGCTGGGTCAGCTCTTTCCTTTTAATTTTTAATATTTTTTCAAAATTATAATTACGAGAAAATTATTTATCATGCTTTTAAAGGACTATGATGATATTTCTTCCAGTTATCAGTTTTTTTATATAATTTACTGAATTTTCAATGTTTTTTAGTAATTAGCTGAAATACAATTTTGATAGTTTCATCATTTATATTTTTTCACTTGACCATATAACTTCAAGTTGTTAGTTTTTAATGATTTAAGAATATTTTGCTCTAATTTATAAAAACTGAATAATATAATACATGATATAATATTGTGGTCCTGTTTATGGTTTTTCATCGTAAGAAATTTGAAACAACTGTTGAGATTTTTCTAAACCGGTTCAAAATCATTCAACTTGAATGGATATGCAAAAAATGACCTTTGTAGAATTTTAGCTGAATTGCTATAAATTCAATTCTACGGATATCAAATTTGCAACACATAGCTCAGTGAATACATATAGTCAATAGACTACGCCAAAATACTAATACCCTTTTATAGCTCAATCTCACACCTATATCATCTTGTAACTAAACAAAAACTTCAACCGTTAATATATCACAACACGTCTTATTTTATCAATACCAACTCAAGATTAGTAGACTAAGTTTTAATTTTTCTTTTGTTAACAAACCAACAGTTCTATATTTGCAACTAGAAGATAACGACAAAAAACTGCAATCTTCATGTGAAAAATTACACCACAAAATGCATCCACGTGGATTATATTAATTTTTAAGAACACTAAAAAATTAATTTAGAATAGTAGATTAAAAAACCAATATCTACTTTTAACGTTATTTAGCAGGTAGGTAGATTATAATATTTCAAGTGTTTCGTCAGTAAATCTCAGAGGCCATCAATATGACAAACACTTAAAAAATATGGGTTTCTATTTTTAAATTTTCACCTTTACCAAATTCTGCGTCGTTAAACTACTGCTTGTCATGAAACAAATTGAACATATTTTTCTATAATTCTTAACATTATAATCAGATCCTTAATTCGGGTGAAAAAAAAATTGAAATGAATGTACTCGTATAAAAGGTACCAATTGTTTATAATTTTCATTTTATTTTTTTTAAATCACTTCAAAACTCAATCCATTTTATTTTTCTTAGAATTGTATTAAGTCAACTCAAGAAACACAAAGCTGGCTATAGACGTCGTAATAATAAAGAATACTCCAAATTAATATCAAACAAATTTACTCATTCGCTGCCAGCGATTTTTGAAGTAGGATTGGTATTTCTATTTAAAATCAAGTTAATTTATATTCAATAATATGTTCTATATAAAATAAGGAGAAACTATGCACACCAATTAATCAAAACTGCTAAGTGGTTTAAAAATTCATTGATTAGAAGGTGTGGTACAAATAGGCTAAATAATATTCGCGTCTCCTTGAGACAAACTAATTTTATTCAAAATCGATAAAAATAAATTTCACGTGGCACGTGCACGAATGCTAGATTTTTGATCGCAGCTTTATGCCAAATTTTTAAGGAAAAAAATTATAACAGCCTACCTACAATAATATATACGAAGCAGATGGGGAATAATAAAGTGAATTGATAAGAATGCCTTTCAATCAATCTTCAAACATAGATTAAGGCTGTGATACACTTTTCAAGCGAAGTTCGTATAATTTCGTTAACAAGTCGAAAAAGTTTCCTAATCAGAGAAAAAGAATAATGATTTTATGTACATAAAGTACCTTGAAATGAAACAGAATGAGCAAAACTGGGAGAAAAGGTTTCAGATGCAGCTACTTCAATTTTATCATAAAACTGATAACTGACCTGATCTTATACTGACAGAGCCAAAAAATAGCACAACCGACAGTTTCATAATGATAAAATAAAATAATATGAGTAAAGTTCATTTTTTTTTTTCTTCAAAATTTCAAGGTGAAAGCTATATGCACAAAAAATGATTTTAAAGTTGTACCTGATAGTATATTTCCCAAGTAAGTAAAGTAAGCTATTTCATACAAATGCAAAAATTGTTACAGGAGTCGAAGGTAATTGCAGCAAATATTTGCACAAGTGCGCAATAGCTTGCTAAACGAGCCAGTAAGAGAATAATGAGATGCATGCAGAAAGTAACTATATTTTTATCATTCAAGAAGATCCATAGATACTCCAGTCAACTGCTGGCAGGATCACGCGTCCTACCAGTCAAACCATTTACACATGCTCACACTGGCGGAAATAGGGGGGCTGGGGGGCTAAGCCCCCCAAAAATTAAAATTAGCCCCCTAAATATTTTTGAAAAAAATTTTATTTACGATTTTTTTAGATTTATTCGGGGAGGGGGGGAGGTAGGACCGTGTGAAAATTTTTTACAAACAAACATACCAAACGACTAATCTTCATCGGGGCTACAGCCCCCCCCCCAAAAAAAAAAAAATTAAAAAAATCCCGGGTCTATTTCCGCCAGTGAAGCTCATTTATACAAGCTACTTTGATCACTTTCTATCCTTATCTGGTAGGACTGGACTAATAATACTAATATTTTGAAATATGCAATGTCCGAATGAACGCACTGCTTTTTTTAGCAGAATTGTTTTCATCATTCAGTAGCTTAGAGACAGATAATTCGATAATTTACTGATATATTTCAATTGAACCAAAATTTATCTTAACATTATGTTCAAAAACTTTGCATTTCCTGATTTCTGTTCCGGGAATAAATTTGTATGTTGAGCACTGGTATGGGGGTTTTCGAGGTCGCTGAACACGAATCTGGAAGCCGTTTTTGACGGCGGTTCTCACTAAGCTCATATTGCCAAAAAAAGTGAAAATTGCTCGTAACGATATTGTTTTATAATACGAGTATGATGAATCAATTAATTTTTATGCAAAAGTAAATCATTCCAAACATTTTTAACCATTTTTTCAAACATTTGAAATTATGTTGACTCAAGGTAACAACCAGCCAAGTTTTCAATTTTTAAAAGCTTTATTTCTTTTCATTTTTGAATTGTCTTTCATTGATGCGACACATTAAGAAAAAAAAAAAACTACTAAGAAAATTATACTTGAAAATAAATTGATTTAGGTAGATTAAAACAAAATTTTGTTAATACTCGGTCTGTTGAGACTTGAGAGTGAATTTGGCACAACATTTTATACAAGTCGAAGTTGATGGTGTTGAAAACCGATATCTACTGCAAGGAAGGCTGCCAAAAGCTACTACACTACGAATCTGAACTGCATGAAAAAATTATCATTCGCATTTTAGAATCAGACACGTGACCGATAAACTTATTTTACGTACATGTACACACCTTCCACGAATATAGCTGACTGTGATAATGCATGCAGGCACTACTGTATCGTAGAATTTTTTTCTATTTACAAGCTGGCGTATTAAGAGAGGAATTTGCGCACAAACCGAGGCATGTGCTAGTATAGGTGGGTAGAAAATAAAATTATACGATGCTTCCCTACAGATGAACATCAAGATTAATAACAGAGAATTTTTTTTTTTTCTCGGATCTTTTCCTCAAAGGAAAAGACGACAGGAAAATAATATCGATTTCTCATGTACCATTTCGGACTGTGTGGGTTTACGGTGATGAGAAAAAAAATGAAAAAAAAAATGAAAAATAAATCTATATCTTGACAGGGACAGGGATGGCATTTTATATATTACCTTCTTCCAATAATTCGTATGGAAATTTTCTTTTTTTCATTCATGCGGGCTGATAGAGGGTTTGAAGTAGGTACTTATATAAAAAATTTTCCAAATGTTCTAATTCACCATTATTATTGTATGTACAATAGCTTTGGAACAAAAACAGGCCCATTGCCACATTAAGAGAAAACTGCACATCAAAATTTTAATGTCTGCTGCATACCAACTTTAAGACAATTTCACTCTTATATGAAAAATTAATATACATAAATTAGGAATTAGTAAAAAAATATTAAAAATTCTGTAAAATGCGACTAGCGCTTCTATAAAACAGCGCTACTTTCATTTTCTTTTCTTTATTTTTTTATTTTTTTACGTAGGTAATTATTTTCATTTTTCTTTTCTATTACTATGAATTTCCTTCTAGAATGTTCTTTATTTTCTTTCACTCTTTAATTTTTCCATAATTTTCATAATTTGTTGGCCACCTGAAAATTTGCACTCTTCGGATTAGCTGTAGTTAAGTTTTCATTTTCCTTTTCACTTAAACCTTTGCTGAGTCTTTTGACCTCCGATTATTCCGATTTTTACAGCTGTCGAAGTCACATTAAAATAATTTTCTCTCGCTAATTTTTTGAGAATTTATTTTTCTTTAATTTTTCAATTATGAATTTGATGCGGATTCTCTGGAATTTTCGTTGCTGATGTTCCTAAAGCTATGAGTATTCAAAGCGATAGCGATATTCATTTTTGTACCCCAAATAATTTAATTTTCGTCATGAATTTCAAGTCATCAAATATTTCTTACAGCGCTTTATTTGTTCTCTATTTTATGATGGCTAGCTAAGTTGTGCCTTTTATGGGGTGCAAAATTTTAGCAAGTTTGGGAATATGGGGGGCTGCATAGCAAATTATTATTATTATTTTTTTCATAATTTAATAAATTTTTATGAAGAGTCAAGATGGCAATTACGTGATTATTGCACCCCTTGCGGGTCCCTCAATCTTTCTGAAGATTTCTAATTTGGCTAATTTTCTCGATATGTTTGCGTGTATTAGTTTTGGAAATTTTGTTTCATTATTTCTCAAACACTAGGTACATCTTTTTGAAAAAATCACATTAGGCAGAAATAGCAGACTATAGAACTTGAACTTTTCTCTTTCTTGATAGACGAAAACGAGTCATCCTAATTTAGTGCCTATTTTTGGAAAACAAAAAAATTCTTCATTTCTATGTTTTTTGTTTCCTTGCCAATTTACTGACAATGAACCATATGAGCTATATTTCCTCCTTTATATATAGACTACTAATCTACTTATTCGTCAAGAATCCAGATTTTAAATAAAATAATTTCAAATTAATCGGAAGAAGCGACGTCCCTAAAAATTTTAATTCTCATAAAGTGCAGAAGAACTCAGTGGGCAAGTATTTGATTTCGTGTTGTTCTCGTTACCAATCAATTGTCTCTTCCAAAAGAAAACAATAAAATAAACAAGCTAATACACTTTGAATAGAAGGTATAAACTTCTTATACCTTCTTAACAAACCACAACCTTCAGAATGACAATTGAAGTATTGTTAAAATGATGGAACAATATCTGTCAAACACACATAATGTAACTAGCTCAAATTTTCATTCCTTAAACGGCCCCTACATTTTGTATCAGACCTACCCTCTCATTTGAAAATCGATAAATTGCCTTGTCGTGCTGACTAAACTTTTACGCCATTATATTCTCACCCTACTGCTCATACCTTTTGTTCATATTTTATTTTGTACGATATTTTTATGATTAAGTTTATTGACTTCTCAAAATTATATCTAGAAAATAATTTGAGGTTTTATGACAGCTGATTTCCAATGGAACCAAATTATCAGACCCATGGTCAAGATATTTTTCAATGGGGAGCGCCTCACTGAGAGTTCATCCAGTTCTCTTCCCTTCCTCATTTTCTTATTTTCCTTACCTGAAGGGGTCTCAGCCCACACAGCTCTCTGGATACGGGCCTGAAAATTATTATTCAATATTTCAAATTATTTTTAGATCGTTAGGTACGTTATCAATAAATGCAATACAGAAGCTGCATATCATTTTGATTTACTTCCTTGGTTTTTAAATCACTGAAAAATTAAATTGCCAAAATATGATAGTAAAGTTATGGACGAATAAGACTCAGAAAGATTCCCGAGTTTCTAAGCAAGTGAAAAAATTTCAGTAACTTAACCTTTTCTCATAGAGCCCGGTCAAGTTATCTTTTTTTTTTTTACTATGGTTTATTTAAAGACCTATTATGACATCACAGGTCTTTCACGTCTTTGGCGGATGGTTGGGGTTTGAAACTGTAGGTTTGGTAGGTGAGGTGGAACTCTCGGTAGGGGATGGTGCGGGGGTGATCGGAGAGTCTCAGACGCACAACTTCTCAGTCATGCGCAGAGCACTCAAGTCGGTCCCTTGCCAGATCTTAGTAAGTGGGTCAGGTTGTGTCGGTGATGAGTCTCGAATACAGTTGGTCTCGAACCTAGGACTTTACAATCGCAAGGCTAAGCACTCTACCACTACGCCACACAGACCTCCAAGTTATCTTTGAAAATTGGGGAAAAAATAAAAAAAATTGGTGCAAAGGGTTAGCCTTAAAATGCCAGAATGAAAGTTATTCTCATTTAATTTTGAACGTATTAAGAAACCAATTACCCTTTCATCTCATGTACAAAGGCTTCAGGAGCAGTTTAAACTTGAGACAATATCTATAATCTGTACATATTTTTTTTTTAAATGGATCAATGCAAATCATCATCTTCTTCAAGTGCTGTGGAGTCTTTTAAACAGGAGCAAATTATAAATCCCAATCTTTGTAAATATTTCATAAAATTAGCTACAAAAGATTCATAGTCAAAGATCTAAATATGTATAAAGAAATTTACTGTCTATATGTCTACGTAGAATTTCTGTCAAGATTATTTTCCTTGTTTCGAGGAGAAAATTGTAATAGACTTTGGTGTCAAATAAGATAAATATGTACTTACAAGATAAGTTACAAATATTATACGGTATAGGTACCATGTTTTTACGACGTTCATTGCTATGGCACTAGTGATTTCAAGTCATTGTCAAGGTTAATCGTGTCTACGATTATGGGACATAACGTAATCTTCGACTAGTTGCATGACTTATGAAAGTCAATTCAAATGAACATAAGTAAACGTTAAAATAAATAACGTATAAATAGTTGACGTGAATTTTAGTGCCAATATAGACAAAATATTACCAACAAGGCCAAATGAAAGAATCACCACAAAGTGCAATTAGCATGAGAATAACTCAGCAAATGGTGTACAAAAAAATAAAAAGACTATAAATTAGGCAAGTATTTGTACAAACATAAAATTTAATAAGTAGATAAGATACACTCAACTTGTAACGTTGGCAAAAATTGTTAACGCATATGTACACGATATGTATATTAGGTATAGGTACCCAATATAATGACAAATTTCAACACTCATCAAAGAAGCAGGAGTTGATAATCTCAATAATCAGTTGTACTCGATGTAGGTATATTTAAGGATGAATAGGTTACTAAAGATAGTGAGAGCACCGAGAGTGCGCCAAGTGTAAGAACATAAAATTTATTAAAAATGAGAAAAACGGGCAGCCTTTAACCTGTGATTCTTGAAGGGTTGGTTTCAATGCAGTTATTTTATTCAACGATTCCTTACAGATTTGCAAAATAAAATTTTTTAATCTCCACATTTAGTGGAAAAAATTGGACTTTGGAGAAGAAAAAAAATTGATCACTTAGTTCACTTTGAAATTTGGGTTTATGTCGTTGTTTCCTCACTTGGGAATAGAAGATGGTTCACTAAGAGCATTTTAGCACAGATGTGAGTCTCACAGAATACACCAAACTCTGATTCACTTTTCGCACTTACTCGTATTAGAAACAACTAAAAGATTTGCTTTGGCTAAGGCCAGAATAGTACTTGTAGATGCGGGGACTGCTTTTTGGAAAAGTTGAGCATAATGCAGTAGTCGATGGGGGACACCTTCTGCCACCAGATCGTAGCATTATCTCAAAATTCGTTTTTTTTTTTTTTTTGCACCAATTATCAGCACATTTTGGAATCCGGTTCTTCAATTATAACCATAATTTACTCAATTAATTAATCAAAATAAAGAAACAGAAACTATATTTTTTACTGTTGAAATGCAAAAACGTGATATACCCGATTACATTAAAAAATTCAATACTTATCCCACCAAAATGCTTATCAAATTGCTATCAATAGTGCAAAGCTCTTTTCATAAAAAATTGTATTTTTTTGAAGTTATAATTAGTACCTATACATTTGAATACAGGTACTGTTATTGCTTTAAGAAGGCAGTGAAAAACGAATCCACCCATAAAATAAACATCTCTAATCAATGGGCGAATTCGATTTTATGATCTGCGATAGGGACAGCAGAATAAAAAGCATTCATAAAACTTTTAGTAACTTAAAAGACGTTAACACGATAAAAATACAGACTTTTATCTCTCATTTCTTCTTTAGTCTTTACGCGTGAAATAACAAAAGCGATATGAAAAGTTAAACGAACCGGTGCTTATTTTCTTCACAAAATCATTTCAAAGGTATTCAAAATGGCGAAATAAGACCACAGCAGGTATAAAGTCTAAAAATATATATAATTACCTGGCTTATTGAGGCAATGAATGAAAATCGAGGGAGAAAAAACACAGACACAGACAACATTCAAAGGCTAGAATAACAACAACAAAAAACGCAACTTAAAACAACATTTCACGTGGGTCACCACACCACAAGTTAATTCCGAATACATTCGACAAAATTCTCACTACAATGAAAGAGGTTATCGATCACCAAACTATTCGCTGTCCTCGTTTTTCCATCGTTTCTCTTTATCTTTAATTTTCCTCGTTCACCTCTTTTCTTTCTATGAACTTCATAAAATACAACGTCGTCGTTTTCATTCATAAAAAAAAAAAAAAAGGCAGCGTTTTACTACGAAATGATGAAATAGAAGACTAAAGGATAAACATCGCATGGAGACGTACCTATTTAGCACATTTTTAGGGCAACATGAAACATTGTTGAGGCAATGTTGGGGGACTTTATTTTCGGAATTTCTGACGCAATAGTGACGCATTTTTACGAACCATGTTGTAGTGCGCCAAGAACAAGAGAAGAGCAAAAGTCTCGTGACGAAAAATTACGAACATCAATATTGACATTGGAGCATTATGTATGCTTTTAATTGTTTGCAGAGAGAAAAGCAGATAAGCACTCAAACACGTGGGCTTTCACAGATGAATTAGGCTTTAAAAAGTGCTAACTCAAAATAGAAAAGTAAAGGACAACGAGTGAAGGGAAAAATGTCGAAATGGCACGTGATGCGAGTACTTTTCATAATGATATAATATAGCGTTTTCATTCGAAAAGAACCACTCGGTCAGCAGTTTTCTGGAGGAAATTGGGTTTTCGAATGGAACTACAGGGGTTTCAGCATGAACCATTAAAATTCTATGTTTAAAATTGGGTAAAAAATTAATTTCTGTTCGAAACACACCCACAGCTGGACGGAAATTTTAGTATTGAAAGTACATATCTCTTTAAAGGTGAATATTGTTACCAATGGAATTTCATACCCTATCATCAAGTATTCTTCTCGAACTGTCACCAATTCCTAATGCTAGAGAGGATTGAAACTCCTTCTCATCTTACCTACTTCAAAACTCAAGTGAAAAACTAACATTACCATCTAAGAAAGAAATAAATAAAAAAATTGTTTGTTTTGATATACAGATACTATGAGCCTCGAACAGCAATTAAACTGCAGAACTTTGTCACGGTTGAAATAGACCAAGCTGACGAAAACACAACAAGGCAACACTAGTTTAGCAAACACAGATAAGATATAGTGTTAATCATTTAGTCAATAAACAAAATTTCTCACAAATCGTTCAAAAATAAATCTATAAAATAGAAGTTTCAAAAGGGTTGCAACTAAGAGCAAGTTGTATAAGCGGTTTTTCATCGTGTAAAACCTGCAAGAAACCAACGGGAGCAGGGGCGAGTTGAATAGTTAACTGGAAGAAGAATGAAATGAAATTGGTCGCTTAGGTACCTCCTCACATTGTCTGCATGCTAGTACAAACCTTCACATCCATTGGTGTAACTAGCTTTCTTCTAAGGGGAGATGAAAATGAATTGTAACTGAATTCAAACTCCAAAAAGTCAATTTTCAAGTTTATGTAAAATCGTTTGGCTCATTTATATCGGTAACATAATATATTATCCGACTGACCATATGATCTAATGGTTAACCCCGTAATATTTTCAATACTTCATTGAAAAACTTGTATTGAGAAGGGGGTTCAACTATTTTCAGAGAAGCGCGAAATGTCTGGATTTACATTATTATTCATATCACATATCTTGGCACATGAAGGTTTCCTCTGGCATATACCACCATGTACACATGTAAAGCTTTTTATCTTGTTGGCGTCATCATCCTACTAGGGATTTGAACAAGTAATAGTAGGTTAAATGCATTGATGGACTTAGGGGGTAATATGGGGCCCTTGTCCACCCGAGAGCTGAATTTAGCCCCCCTCGCCATATCTCAAAGAGAAACATTGAATAGTAGAAAATTACCGGCTCTAGCCACTTTTCATCAAATTACAGTATTACATAATCTGCATTCGATTTTTTCTTTAGAACCAAAACTACAGTCAATTTTTAAATAATTAATTCAATTGGAATGGTACAGACTCATTGAAAATCTTTACCTGGTATTAGTAATTTCAAGTATGCGGGTATAATTTATCTATACCACTTGGCGCGTCGATGGAAAAAAGAAAACTTCGATTTTATTCATCGTTTCAGGATCCAAAATACGAACTCGCAGCACACGACCAACACGAACCAAATTTCGATAACGAAACTGTGGCAAAGTGGCGACTGTCTACCGCCTCGACTGAACTTGGCTAGACATCCCCATTCGGGATTATGAATACCATTCCCTCCTACTATAGCAGTTAGAATGAAGTTTTGAAAAAGTCGTTCAGTTAGAAAAAAGTAGGTAATAAAAAATTGCACGAGTGTGGAAAAAAATAGTATGCATTATTGTGAATAGTTTTTCCACGCACTCATAACATATTACTCGTATTATGGAAAATTGTAAGAAATCGATTTAATATTTTGCTGAAACGATTCCCAGACACTTTCTCTGATCCGTTCCCTTAAAATATGATACTCCCCAATAGATATTTTCCTTAAGGGTGTAGTCTATACCTTTGCTTTTTTCATGTGGTTCGCGATTTACTAGTTTTTTCGCTGAGTTTTACAACGAATTGACTCGAATTTGGATTTATTACTGTAGAACATAATATTCTCTATGCCCGGATGAAGCCCTTTTTTAAATTTTCTAAATTTCAAGGCATTTTTTGAAGGTCTCAAAAAACGTATTTCTTGGGTCTTTGAAAAAAGGTTGAAGAAACAAACGAAAAAAAAGGCTTCGTCCGGGCGTACAAAATATTTTTAAGGATAACATATCCAAATATGAGCAAATTTTGTGTAAACCTAGGCAAAAAAAAAAAAAAAAGTAAATTTCAAGTGTACTATTAAAATGAAGAAAAAAAAAACGTGAAAATTGTCATTCTGGCAGTCAAAACGCAATTTTAATCAATTACTGGCATTGTATTCTCTTTTCTAGTACATACCTAGCCTAACAAAAAGTACAATAGTTACTTTTTCATCAAGTCAGCCGGTTGAGTTGCATTATTTTTGTCGTAGGAAGGTTATAAAATAAAAGTATCAAAAATAATAAATGTTGGAACTAGACGTCCAGAATACGAGCAGAATGCGAGAGTCAATATGCGTTGTGGTAACACTGGTTGAGGGTGTGGCATACTTGACAATGTAGTTTATGTTGGCAACTGTGTGTACGCCTACATAAGCTACTAAAAGCTATTTTGGGCATCTAGTAGACCAAAACATGACCATATAAGGAGATGTTGGAGTTGTTGTGAACTCTAAGAAGTAAACAAAGTCGTAAAGTGTGGACATAACGACTTTGTTTACATCTCCAAGTGGTAAAAAAAGTCATAAAGTGTGGATATAATGACTTTGTTTACCAGAAACCTTTGACAACCAACGTTGTCTTCATGAGGAAGCCAGGAGGGCTTCGTCAGTCTTTTCTATGCTCTCTTAGAAGTAACATCTTGTGGGTTCAAACATGCTGTGTGTGCATATGTCTTTAATAAAGGTCATTTTCAGTCTTAAATGCATTTTATTGACTTGTGCCTCTGATATTACCTGAATTATTTAGTGAGATAATAATCAGTATTAAATAACCACAAACTTGGAATAGGGTTACCAACAGTGAGTACGGGCCCAAGGTACGCCCTATTCCAACAATAAAGAATTTTTTTCTTCTAGTCATACTTTACTAGATGCCAGAACTCCACAATTTGGCTTTACGAATATCTCATAGGAGGAACTTCTGTAGATGAAATATGGAAAAATATGAATCAAACTTCTCAATTAGCCCAACCAATACGAAATTTAAGATTTTTATTATCAAACTGTCCGATCAAACGATAATTATTTTGAATAATATTTTTTTTGAATGGAGGAATTTTCCCGACTATTTTCTGGCTGATTGTTTATCTAAGAGATACGATTATTGAACATTTTGAAGTTATATGATGAACTTGAGGATGTAAATAGAGTCAGATTTTTATTTGAAATTAAATAACAGCTTCTATGGACACGCAAAGTTGATGTAAATTTGTTAGCTAATTTTAGCTATTAGCATAAAATGTAAATTGAAAATTTAACTCTATGCCATTCAAAAATCGTATCTTCAAGTTGAAAACTCGAGCAGAAATAAGTTGGGGAAATTTCTCTGTTTTTTACATTTTTTTCACGTGGTAAAGCATAACCTTGATCATTTTTATTTTAGTTTGTTAAATTCGTCGTAATTCAAACATTTATTTTCAACAATTTTTGTATTTTATCCTTGCAATATTGCTTTGAAAAAATTGAATTTTGCTGGTGACATTTTTGCAAATTACAAAAGGATACGTTTTCCAATTTTCAGATCACCATCTTCCTAATATCTGTAATCTACACAATTTTCCTAAGCCCAGTCTGGACTAATGATTGCCTTGAGATCTTTTCAAAGCATTTCCCTTTAGCCCGGTTTCGCAGGATGTCGGAGTATATCGGCCGACTTTTTATCGGGTGAAATATTATCGGGTGAACTTCTCTTCACACGTAGCCGATTTCACCCGATTTTTGTCGGACGAATATATTATGATACCCAAAAATAGGTATCGAATTTGATCAGTCTGTTTGAAGTTTGAAAAATGTAGGCTGATTGATTATCGGCCAATAATTGGCTGTCGTATGAAGGAAACAATAAAAATACATAGCCCTTCATCTCTTTGGCTGACAATTTATCGGACTGATATCGGTGGTTATCGTAGGGGAAGCCCGACAGCAAAGCAACTAGCACTGATATTGGATTGGATCGTTCACGT
This sequence comes from Parthenolecanium corni, assembly GCA_038050395.1. Taxonomy (NCBI): domain Eukaryota; kingdom Metazoa; phylum Arthropoda; class Insecta; order Hemiptera; family Coccidae; genus Parthenolecanium; species Parthenolecanium corni. The sequence goes on along the minus strand of JBBCAQ010000038.1, from coordinate 3,224,768 downwards.
GTGAAAGTGTCCATCTATTCTGATGTCCCAATTTTTCAGTCGGCCGATATTACCCGATATCCGACACCGTGTGAAAGAGGACTTATAGTACACCTTGATTCTGATTATGGAGACTGATAAGAAAATGAAAAATTGCAGAAAAAGTGAGGAAACTCGGAATCGTTTTGTTCAATTGCTACTTCACTAGAGGTACGAACTATGCAACTTGGTAAATACTAATATCTTAATGGTAGCAATTCTGATGATAAAATATGGAAAAATATGAATCTAACTACTTAATTAACCAGAGAAAATAGAACCTGCTACTAAAAAAAAAAAACTGCAAAAGTTTTTAGGGGAATGAAGTATAGATTCTGGACAATATACGGGGTGTTCCGCTTAGAATTCACCACAGAGGAACTGCAGGTAGTAACTATCGCGGGGGGAGAGGGGAGTATGCTCCCCGCTCTCTCCCCACCCGCGACCTATTGCGCACCTAGTGTCGCGCACTATGGGAGGGCAAACATAATACATTTTACATTTGCCAGCTAACTGTGAAACAGTTAGTGTTGACCTAACAACTCAACGATATAGTCCCATGGACGTTGAATGAACTTATTCTTAAGATTATATTATAAGCTTAACCCTACCACCACAGTAACATAAGTAACGTTCATGTATGTACAATAGTTTGCCTACTCTCCGGTCAATAGGCGTATAATATAGACGTATGTTCCTGTCAAAAATTTTGACATGAACTATGTGTCAAGAATTTTGACACCAACACTTATATTATTATATAATTCGTGTCAAAAATTTATATTACATAATTTGTGTCAAAATTTTCACACGAACATACTTCAGTACTATATTAATGTATGTAGTTCTGCTGTGTTTTCTCTTTCGCTTTCCACATCTAATTATCATCTATCAAAATATTCGTGCAAACACTTGAAAACAAAATGTTTCAATAGTTCCTACGATCAGGAGAATACAGTTTAATTTACAATTCTGATGAACAAGTGGCTTCACTTATGTTAAGAATTTACATTTGTATTCATATTAGTAAGTAATAAACGTTATTTGAAAGCTATTTGATACAATGAAAGTTACTTTCATCGCTGAACAAAATTGTTATTCGGAATACTGAAAATGAAATAGGTACAAAAGTCTACAATTTATGGCCCATACCCACTAGTACTGTTTTAAATAATATTTTATTTCAGTTGTTTGGAATGTTCAGACAAAAACATAAACGAATGAGTTCTTACATTGCTTCAAGTAACTTTTATAATACCTCTCTACATATTTTCTAATTCTAACTGAAAGAATATTTCTAAATCATATAAAGACATGTTTGCAAGAGAATTTCACTTTGGATTTTTTTTTTTTCATACATGTATTTCTCATCCAGTAAGTTATAATCATACAACAAACCTTCTACTAACAGAGTTCAGCATTCATCAGTTCGATGAGTAGAAACATACGAGTAGATAACTGAATTCATCTATGATGGAAAAAAAACAACAAAAAACGTCAAGGCAAAAAAGAATTTGGCTCCCGTTCAATTTTTATCAACATATGCATGTGCATGTTAGAAAGTAAGATGCCTGCAGAAATTAATTAGGAAGATGTTATAAAAATTTTATTTCTTACCTTGATCTTGAACTTTTGTTAGTCTGCTTTCTGAAATTCACTGGCATTAGGCACCATAGTAGGTAGGTATTTGACCTGCTGCTCTCTGTTCAAATATTGTCAGTTTTACTTTCTTTTCACAGGTTGTTAACTAAACCATGAATTTTAGCGATTTGAAGAATAAATTTCTCTTTTATTAAATTTAATAAATTTTCAGGATTTAATTTAACGTTTTTTTGTCAGTAGATTAGTATTTCTGGACTTGGTTAATATAGATTAAAAAAGTTATAGGAAATATTAACGTTTGAAAATGTCTGCCTGCCAACGCTAATGAAAAATTATGAGAATTATGGTCATTGGTCCGTAAAATCAAACAAACATTTTTTTCTCATAAATTATCCTCGTATTTATTGAAGAATTGATATAAAGCTAAAAAGGGGGCTGTATTTTAGCTCGCTGTTAAATATTTTGGAGTATTTCTATAAGTTCACTTTTAACTCTAAAATCTATTTTTTTCATTTATAAAGTACATAAATTACTACAGATTACATGTAATTATTGATCTTTAGATTTTACCATTTTTACACTTCTTTTCCTCCCAGGTAAATGTTAATATTAATGAAATACAAAATGAACTTGAAACAATCAGGATGCTCAAATTTTTATGAAAATGGAGAGAATTTTAGTTCATGTACGAGTACGTATGACTTTGTACGATTACCATAATTACGAGTATGTAGTCCTCTTTCTGTTACATGTATAAAACTGAATATACCGTCGAAGAAATGAACAAAAAGTGGCAATCATTTAAATTGTTTTATGAATGAAATTTCGGACAAGTTTTAACTAAAACCGACTTTTTAAAAAAAGTGTAAAACACAAAGATAAATATATTTAGAAAATTTAAATAATTCAAATAATTTAACTTAAATCTATTTGAAGTACCAAAAACTATCAAATTATCACGTATCATTAACACAGCAGCCACATTTAGCATTTTGTACAAATTAACTTTGATGAAGTAACTTTTCCAGTTTAGATGGCCTCTTTGGCGATAGCTCTAACCGCAGCAAAAGCTTCTTTGCCAGAGGTTTTGATATATGAGGCTGGCAAAATGAATCCATATCTGCCATTATCTCGCAATTCGATTGTGTATGAATATTTTATTTTTGCTGCACCCTTAGCCCAGTCATCAGCACCTCCTGTAAATTAATTTTGTACAGATTTTATTAATAGCTAAACTAGATAGATAATTCAAGTTTTCTTGTGATGAAAGCAAGTAAATGTTTCTTCTTTTTTTCTTTTTTTTTTTCTAAAAACGAATCCTTGGTACGTCGCTTCATCAGTGGTGGAACTAAGAGGAGGCTATGGGAAGCGATGACCAGCCCAGGAAAATTTTTGACCCGTCCACCTCCCAAAAATTTTTTTAAATAAACTAAAAACCAGTAAAAATCGAAGATTATCGAGAAAAAAAAGAAGAAAAAATTAACGTCTTCAATATCATTTCTTTTGATGTCAATATTTTTTCCAATTTTTCTGGGCATCCCCTAAAAAAAAAAGTTGGTTCCACCAATGAGCTTTAAATCAGCTCTGTATTTATGACTACTGAACTTGACTGAACCACATCAGTAAGTTTCAAGTGTAAGACTGTGTATTGTCTAGAGATGCCAAAATCCTCGAAATTGAACATACTGAAAAATTTAGTCTTTAAAATGAGGAGCATTCTCCAAATGAAAAAGTCTCTTTTAAAGCTTATTTTTGCAACAATAATGAAACTAAATTTTTATTTATGGTTTTGCAATTCTGTTTTTCTGATCACAGCAATTGCATATTCTCACAAATATTTCATAGACACAGAACAATTTCATATATCGTTACAGAATAAAGTCATTAATCAAAGTAATCTGCGATCCTATCACGTAACTGTCTACATTCACAATATTTATTTGATCTTGAAAATGTTATTCTTGTTAATCATTATAAATTTCATTGACAATTGCAAGCATACCTATACCCATGTTAGGTAATTGTTACAGCAAGGATTTATTATACTGGAGTGTTCAAATCCGTTGAATAAGTCCTGCACCAAACAACGAATTAATATCGTCTGTTCTCGAATGGCAAAAAGTTGGCTAATAAGTACTTTCCAGTAATGCTCTTTTGACACGAAGGTAAATTTTAAATGGTCGATATGCACGTAAATAACTATTCTCTAGATGGAAATTATGTGTTTGCAGTACGTGGGGCATTGGTGGTGGTCACTAATTTTTATTAGGCTTTGCATGGTTTTTAGTTTTACTCGTATAATTCTGAAACCAACCAATTACTAACCAAAGTGCTGCATTTAAGGTAACTCATTCACAGATTACTTTTATTTAAGATAAGTAACTTTAAGTGAAGCAATTTAAAAGATATTTTAAGTGTAAGAAAATGATGAGCCAATGTACGAGTCAATATTAATCCGAGAATTGCAGTAGATATTCTAAAAAATTTTGAATGAGACTTGAAGATACGAGTAAATAGGTTTCGAATCGGATAGAAATGAAGGACTGTTATAATTTTTTAGTTAGGTTTTGACGTATCTGAATATAAAAATTTATGAGCAGTATTTCTCACGCGTATGACTTTTTGGCAGGGTTTCCTTATTAGCAGATTTTCTATTTGAAACCTGCTTATTTTCCCTTCGTTTTGGCATTCTTCATTTCTATATCATTTTAAAACTACGAGTATTTGAACCCACTTTTGATTCTTGCGAACATATTCATTCAACTTTTGATTGATTTAATGTAGTAATTTGTTGTCTACTCAAAACAAATAAGTTTGCCCTAACAGGGAACACACATCTGATTAATAACTGATCAGAGTGGGGCCTCAGTTCTCAAGGCCATATTTATTTTATCTGGATATTGTCTTATCTTCATTCAACCCAGTGTTTCCATGAATGAAAATATCAACTAAAATTTAAATAACTGGACAAAAATTTTCTTTCCATTTGAGGGTTTAGTGAAATCTGTTGAGCATTATAGGTACAGCAGTTTCATAATGCAATTGATACAAATGTTGATGTTGCAATATAAGATAGTAGTAAAAATATATTCCTATTGATAAAAATAAGACAGTTAAATGAGGCGGGGGAATAGTTTTCTTAAACGTTTCTTAAATCAACATTCTTCTGATTTATTCATAGTAACTGAATTACATACCCGAGGCAGCGTACAGTAAAGCTGCACTATTTCCAACAGAATACGATGCACCTCCACTTTGTTTCATGGCTGCAGCAGCAATGCGTCCGACACGATCCATATCCTCAGCATCAGCTGGTTGACGTTTAGCATATCCCCAAGGGTACAGAATGTATTGACCATAACTGTGGAATGTGACGAAGCCCTGTCAACAAGAAAATAATTTTTACAATTGAATAAATAGTCAGCAGTTTCCATCGCGGATGTACCGAGCATATGAAGATTCAAAAATAATACAATCTTACCTTGAATTTATTAGCTCTCTGTAAAATAAAATCAGCTACAGCTCTGGTCTCTGGCTCGGATAAAGGACCAGAACCACCATAGGTCTCCTGGCATGGGTACTTTCCAGAACCTTGGCCACCCCATTCGTATCCCCAGTTTCTGTTTAAATCCGTCCCGACACAGTAGGCACCAAAGTTTCGTCGACGATTCTTTCTCCAAAGACGTTCCTGCTCGTGCGAATATTCGTATCCGTCTGGATTCATGATGGGTACGATATAGAAATCAATAGCTTGCAGTTCTCGATCCAAACTGTCGCGATTTTCGATCAGTTCATTGATAATATAGGAGACAGTGGCTACGGTTATCCATTCTCGAGCGTGGGTACCTAATGCAAGAATTTTTAAGAAAAAAACATTTTTACAACATTGAGAAATTTTAAATGTTTTTCATCTGGCTGTGCTTTTTTTTTTTTGTTGAAATATTCACAAAATATTCTATGGGCAGAATTTTGTACAGCTTTTAGTAAAATTTGGATATGCCCAGACTCGAATGCACTCAATAAGCTCGGACGATTTTATTTTTTATTCTCAAGTTTTGGGCTTTCTTCGAGGGTCTCAAAATATTTTTTTTCTTGCTGCTTTGCAGGGACGGATAGGCAAATTTTTTTTTGCCGGGCAAATCATTTTTAGGGCGCCAAAATGTACTGACCCCGCCCTCCCCCCCCCCAAAAAAAAAGGGCAAAAGGCGCACCGGGATTCGCCCGGTTGCCCGCCGGTCCTGTTCGTCACTGATGCTGCTTTGGAAGAAAAAGTTTTGAAAAAAAAATTCAACATCTGAGAATAATGATTTGGATCTCATCACTTACCTCCATCAATCCAAAATGCGGAAGCATTTGGATATCCTGAAGATATTTTGATTAGTTTGATTGGTCTACCTTCAACCGACTGACCAATGGTATGTACTGACACAAAATCAGATTTGATGCTAGCAAAATAATCCAAAAATCCGTGTACGTCGGCCATTCGGTGGTAATGATCAAAAGTCAATCTATGTCCTGGAGGTCAAGAAAATGAAATCAAAGACGGACTTAGTGTGAAATATTCGTGAAATGGGGCTAAAACTTTTACTGTTGTCACAAAAAAAGTTCGATTACTAAGATAAGAAGGTAGAAATATTTCTGGTCAGAGCGGGAGAAGGTCGAATAATGTTCAACTGAATACGGGTCCATCATTTTTTTTTTTTATAATAATAATTGTATCAGTAAAAAGGAGAACAAATTACGAGAGTTTGGTTATATCTGTGAATAAATTAAAATTTTCACTGTTTTCTTTAAAACTGAGAGTCGTTTACCCATGAATTATTAATATATTTTACGACATTTCTTGGGGTAATAAATACCTACTTAATTGTTATGGACTATTAGCAAAATACCAATAAATAATTTGATGAACGCTAATTTATTCTATTTTCTTTAATATTTATTAAAGGGCAACCTACAAATCTTCACATATTTTATTTGAAAAAAAAAAAAAACTTCGAGACTTTTGGGTGATATCGGCCTCTCTCATTAAGGTACCTTCCCACTAGAATGGGTTAGAGGACTGAGCAAAGTGGGAGGGAGGCAAAGCACCTAGTATTTTATAGGAATTTGTTTTGCTCTAATTTTTTCCCCCATGATGGTGTTATCTCCTTCAACTGAAAATCAAGGTATTAGCAAAACAGTCCGAAATGTCACACGACAGGCACATTTATAATTCTTCCTTTCGAACATGGAAGCTTTATTTAAAAAACCAACAGAGGTAATACAAATTTATGGATCCTACATTTAAAATAAACTTACAAATGAGTACTATTCTCTCATGCCACATAAGATGCATTGGAAATCCACCGTAAGAAAGTGTATGAAAACAACATGAAACACTTAGTCCACTTTTTAACTTATTTTTGAAACCAACAAAATTATAGTCTATGTACGATCTTCAAAAGAAACGTGTGCTCTATGCAGGACACACCTTGACCATAAAACAAAGTTACAAACTGACAGGTTTGTTTGTAGTTCTCCGAAAATCAATTAGAATCTCGTTTACGAACCTTTTTAAATCGATGGACGCTACTTTTTCTTTACATATAGCTTCACATGAGACATTGTTATATTTTCTTTGGACAAATGACATGAATTTTAATTTTATTTGTTGCCACGAGTGCGTTCACATTAAAACTAAAAAGTTCCTACTCGCGGTACTAGATTTTGTTTCAGGGGTGTCTTGGGCAAGTCAAGAAAAACTAGCGAAAAAATGCAACTGTCCAATGCGATTGATATTGAAGTGATACCCAAAAAACAGTGGCGCCCACGGTGGGGTCCAAGTGGGGCAGCCGCCTCACTTGATTTAGGGTGGGTGGTCTGAAAGGAGTGAAGTAGGTTGGGAAAAATTTAGGAAAAATAGAATTTTTTCAAAAATAAAAATCGTCTTGCATCGTAGGTGAAATAAGCTATTGATTTTAGGCTTGTAAGTTAAAATTGGGTGGTTAATTTGAGGTTTTGCTCCACTTTATTTAAAATACGTGGGCGCCACTGCCAAAAAAAACAATTCATTAAAATTTTCTTAGTATGAACACTAATTGTTTATTATAATTCTCTTTTGTCAAACGAGCGAAAGTCAGAATTTTTTTTTAAGTAATCGGGGCCACTCCCAGACCTCATTTAATTCCGCCACTGTTTTCGACAAACCATCTTCGAATTTGGTCAGAGGCAAAATTTAGAAAAAAATGTCGTCTTTCTTTTTTTTGTGAATCTGTCCAGAACTCCAGACCTGATAACCTCTTTTTTCATAAATGAAAGCTTAAATTATTCACCACGGAAACCCAGACTGAACAAATGTTGTAAAACTAGTCTGAAATAAATTTCCACAAAATCTTGTTTAGTAGGTCCACGAGACCACATGTTATATATCTAATCACGAAAAAAATTTTTAAAAACTTTTCTCAGTCGTGAATAAACGGATGTTCACGTTTGACTTTTTCTTTCTATACCTTTGCATGAATTGACAAAAACAGAACAATTTTTTTTTTTAATTTAAACAAATTTTTTCAGATTGTTTAGTGTACCTATTGAAAGAAATGAATAATCATTTTGACTACTTTTTATAGAACAAAAGCGACTATTCAACATTTATTGCAGATATTCTCAGTACTCGTATTTGTAGAAATAGCATATTATATTTATATTTACTATTTTTGTGGTAATTATTACTATAAAATTTGAATCGTTCCTGTTTTCTCACACAAACGGTAAAAAATACAAAAATGATTATCGAAACTTTTTTCAGTGTGCAAAGTCGCATCACATACGTTTTGCTTGAGAGAAAAAAATTGGCAGAACCTATATCGATAAAAATGGAACTTAACCCATATGCAGTTTAAGGCTTCATTTCTCTTCATAGATAAAGTGATAAATGGAGTTTGATAATTTTCAACTTTAGCTACATAAATTATAATAACTCTGCTAATAGAACGTGATGGAGTTTGAGTTGAACATCTGGTACGTATAACATATTCATGCTAAAATTTCTACCAAATAAAAGAATCTAAAATATGTAGTAACATGTATATGTAAACACACACATACAAATGAAGACACCAGAAATCAATAATATAAATAAGTAATTATTACCTTTTCTTGAAGTAAATTCGTTCAACTCTTCAGAAGTTATTGGAGGATTTTCGTCGTCGACAGCTTGTTGTACGTCATCGATTAGCACTCGAAAGTCCATTGACGCCTTTTCCAGCGCACCTTTCACTTCTTCTACTTTTTCCTTTTTCACGTATAAATCTACAGATGTTGTGTTGCTGCCCCATCGCTGCCCCTCTGTGTGAAGATGAACATGGATTAGATGAAAATTTTTGGAGTAAATACATGAACAGTCTTTCGTATCAAACCATTTTTCCTCAAGTAGGTACATGTATATCTATATACGTGTAGTTCATGACACAATTGAGTGTTATTCCAGAAATATGTACCTCTATTGACGCACACAAACAAATTACTGAAATGGCGGAGGAGCAAAGCCTACCAAAGTGCAATTGACTCCTCAGAAAAAATTTCAGTTCCTGCAGGGTGAGGAGGAGTATATGAAGAAGTTCGTTGAATGGACCAAAACATCTTCTGTCAATATATACAGGGTGAGGCAAAATGACCGTCTACATTAGTTTTTTCAATATTATATACATAAAAAAAAGAATAGAGCCATTCGGTTGATTTTAAATTAAAATTCATTTCTCAAGGTTATACATGAAATACGATTCCACTCAAATGGTGACCATTTTGCCGAACGCATTCTTAAGAGCATAAAACCCAATTTTTACAGACTTTTCGAAGCTGGTTTTATTATTCTGCACTTCCTCTGTAGGAAATTATTGACAGAGGAGGAGGAACTATGCCTTTGTGATGTTTACTTCCCCTATTGAACAGAGGAAGAAATTGCTAAAATAATAAATGAATTGCGTTTTTAGGACCTAGTAAATTTCTATATGGTAGCAGAGCATAGTTTCCTTGCTTAGATAATTGTAGGTAAGTCTTGAAAAATTGAATTTTACACCTTCGAAAATGTGCTAGTGCTAGTCAGTATGGTAAACGTTTGAGTTTAATAATATTGTTCCTCAATTCAAACAATAACCTTGAAGAAAAAATTTCAATTCGAAACTAACTGCGTGTTTCTATTTTTTTTTTTCCCATGCAATTGAAAAAAGAAATGAAGCCAGTTATTGTACCACATCGTGTATTTTGCCCTACACAGAAGACAGTAAAACTATGGAGATGCATTAAAAAAAAAAAAAAAAAAAATCAGAGGTTTTCAAATATGTTTTAATTCAATTTTAAGCTCCCTTTTAATTGATGTGTTATATGTATGTATTGTGACGTGAAAATCAAAAAAGTTATGGAAGAAAAAATGGTCAAACACAGGGATGGAAAACGTTACGTTATAACGTTATTAATAACGTTATGGTAGCGGTACCGAAACCATTTTCTATAACGTTATTGTAACGGTACCGCCCTTCACAATAACGTAACGAAAAACGGAAAACGGGTACTTATCTGTAAAATAACGTTACAAACTTTGATTTACTCGACTCCTTCAGCTTAGACATTTTTACCAACGATGAAATGACAAATTAAAGAACACAAAAGAAAAACAAGAAGGACAAAAAACGAATTCACTCTCTCCCTCCCTCACTCTCTCTCTTTCTCCATCTCAGTCCATCTAGCCGCCGGCGCCGCAACAAATAACAGCGAAGAGAAGGGACTAGAGAGTTGGTCCTATTTCCTACAAGCGTGAGCTTCGTTTTGTTTCGTCAGCTATGCTATTTTTTCTTGGAATGGAATGGAAGCAAATCAAATATCAATGAAGATACTTTTGATTATTAATTTAAGTTTCTTTTCTAATAAAGTAATAAAAAGTAATAAACAATGCTTCTTGCTACACATACTACTACACTACTGCTACACTGCTACTTTCCACCACTAAAAAAAAAAAAAAAAAAAAAAAAAAGACAAAAACGATATCCATAACGGTACCATAACGATAACGAAACGGTATTATAACGTTATACATTTATAACGGTACCGCATCGACGGGTACATTATAACGGTACCGTAACGAAACATATTTGATGTTTTCCATCCCTGGTCAAACATGATAATAATTTTTTACCTTTGTTTTTATGCGAAACCCGTTTTTTGTAGGAACTTGAATTACAACCTCAGTTTTGGTCCTACAGATTTAAATTTTTTTAGATATTATTCTTAAAGAATTAGGTATAATTTTTTTTTTTTGATTTTTCTTTTGATGATTCGGTTTTTTCAAATTGAAATGAGAAAATTTTAAAATTATTTTTTACTGTTTAAATTTTTATGCAATTTTACAAGAAAGATAGAAAAGACAAAGTCATAAGCATATCCTACCTTACAAATTAGTAGGGAAAAATTTCAATTAGGAAAAATAAAACCCTGCGAGTGTTTGAGTAATTTTCCTACTTGCTTTTTATAATTAATTCTTATGAAAATTGAAAATAAGGAGAAATGACTGAAAAATAAATAAATACGAGTATAACTCTGTATTGAAAATCTTTTGATTATACTTTTAATTTTCACTTTATTCTGTATTCTCTCCAATAAATTTCTATTATCTTTGTTTTTTTTTTCTGTCTGATTTAAATTTTGCATCTTTCTATTTATTTCTTCTTGTATGACTCCATACAATTTAATAACCCTGTTTTCGTTTGGGGAAAAATGATATTGATGAAAATAAACTACAGGTACGTCTTTTATTACTTACATCTTCATTATTTAAAAAAAAAAAAAATCATCTAAAAAAGTATCGGTATTTTCTCATGACAATCTTTTTTATTTTACTAGGACAAGCGAAAAAGTATTCAAGACTTACTTCCATCACGTTCGATCTCCTTGACTTTCTTCCGATGCTTAGAATTGACAGTAAAAACCCTCAGCACTTGGTCTCCATCATAGGTTGATTTCTTCTTGATTGGTCCTGCTGCTATTTTAGTTATATTCTCACTACTCTCCGCATTCAGTATCGGTACAAAGGTGGTTATCCGATTAACCAAAGGTTCAGCTTTTTTGGTGACAATTGTCTCGTAAGTGGTAGTAGCTGGAATTGAAGTGCTAGTTGCTGGACTAGAGGATGCTGTTGTAGTAGATACCACAACAGGATCAGCAGAAGTTGCAGAAGTTTCAGCGATTGTATCAGTTGTAGCTGCTACTGGCTGCGATGATTGGGTCTCTGCCTCCACAGCTGCAGCATTTGCTGCACCGATGCACAAAAGTGCAATACAAATGACATTTATGGCACGCATTTTCAAACTTATCGCAACAAATTTGATTTATTTAATTTAAAAAAGAAAATCTTACTCGAGTAAAAAAAAAAGTGGAAAAAATCACTTCCACTAAATTTGATTATTTTCCCTTTGAGCTCTGAGGCTCAATGATTTGACGCGAAAACAACCGATTCACTTGAATTTGTGTGTGTCACAGAGCTTATACGAGCCAAGAGGTAAAAAAAAATGGAAGGCAAAAAAGTGGGAAATGAAGCATTACCGTTATGCAAATCCGGAATGATTAATTTAACTGACACACTGCAGGTTAGTATCGACCACCATTATCATTACCTATGATACGTGCATACAGGAGAATTGTAGATTTCCGATCAGAAAGATGCTTGTGTGCACAACAGAACGTTGTCGATTGTAAACTGTCTGGACAAGATCGGCCTGGTAGAAGTACACGAAAAATAAAACTGTAGGTAAGTAATCCTGTAGTGTGCACGGTGGAGAAGGTGGTGACACATGCATCAATGTCCAATATCACGTTTCTGCTGGCATACCAGTTTCAACAGGTCATCTCTGTTTAGTTCTTTTTCACTCTAAACTTGAGTATCATTCAGTTTAACCGTTTATTCGAACATTCTAGCTAATAAAACGTACGGTCCAAGTCTGGCCAGTAAAGTATTTAAGAAAGGAAATAGGGGTGGATTATTTCGATAATATAATATGTCTCTAAAAAAAATTTTATAATTGAATTTTTCTCCCTGAATGTAAGATGTTCAATTCTTTAAAAATATGTACTTGCTGAGGTATCATACAAAAATGTTATTGGTGCAGAGCGAGGATGTGTTGTCTGCATTTTTTGGAAACCATAAGAAAAAAATTTCACAATTCATCATAATTATAAAATGCATATTTCAAACGCTTTCATTTTAAGTAATTATAATTGATACAGTACACGAATCTCTATGTCTTATACGAGTAGACGGATTATTTTCAAATAGTTATGTAGTATAAAGTCAGTCTCATTACAAAGAGTTATTTTAAAGAGAATAAATTTATTACAACCTATCAATACAAGACGCATTCAATATGTCATTGCCCGTATTTTGAAGAAAAAAAAAATTTGTCGGATGATTATTAAATAATTGCAAAATAAGAGCTAAGTTAATACCATATTTTAAACTAGGTTTGGATTGAAATTAGTGAAGCGTTTATAGAAGTGAGACAACATTTATGCAGGCACATATTGAAAGTTAAGTAAGTTACCTCTCTTTGATATTTTTAACTTCTATTTCAGATTAAATTTTGTATGGGTAAAGACTTCGGAGATTAGAAAAACGTTTCTTTTTATCTTCGAACTTAGTAGCCGAGATTCTACAATACGATGGCAACTCGAATAATTAGCAGAGAAAATTGGAAATAGGTCTACAAGGTCCTCCGCGGATCACTGAACGTAAATCACGTCTTATTGTTTTGAGGAAAAGTAACCTCAAATACTTACATAAAATTATAGTTAATATACAAAATTTCAACTTATTTGGTTCGTTTCCATGATAATTGCAATGGTCTATCTACTCGTACTACTTTTCAGGCTCTCGAACATACGCATATAATATTATTCAATTTTATACCTAGATTGAGGTGGTCCTTATTTTCCAGTTTTGAATTTTTCAGCTCCCACTTTTCAAAACAGTTCCACTTCATGAGAAAAATCCATAAAAATTTGGGCCCTCAAGGCTAAAAAAAGTGGAGCATCAAAGAGGGTGGGCGACAGTAAAAAGAGCGAAAAATTCCAAAAGAGGGTCGAGTATGATGTAAAAAGAGCGAAGACCTTGGGGAACATGGGTCGGGTATGATGTAAAAAGAGCAAACACTTTACACTTAGTAATTTGAGAGGTATGTAAAAAGAGCAAACACTTTACACTTAATAATTTGAGAGGTATGTAAAAAGAGCAAACAAAATTTGTAGAAATTAGTTATTTTGTTCTAAAAAGTTAAAATTGTCAATGCAAGTATAACGTTTACATGGCATAATATAAGAAAGAGTAAAAAGCAATATAATTAACAGGTATGACTGTAATAGTTTTGATTAAATTCTTCCCTTGCTGCCCAAGCATTACTCTGACACCATTTATACTCGTAGAACTCATCTCATTCACATTTGACATTGTATAAAAAGGTTGGCAAATTTAAGATGAGAAGTATTAAAAAGAAAATTGATTCTAGGCATAAAACTTAGTTGAAAAAGTATTTAACTTCTCTCTAAGACAAACATCAAAATACTGACAGATGAGGGTACAAAATGAGAAATTCGAAGACAAATCATGAGTGCAGGTTTTTATACAGCAATACAAAGATAAGACCACAAACTGGCAAACTTGAAATTGAGGGAAAAAAGCAGGTTCGCTCTATTTACATATCAAAATTTAGGATAAAAAAAGTAGGTTCGCTCTTTTTACATATCCTGTGCAAACTGGCTTACTTTTCATTTGCTGTTTTTACATCGATGGGAACCCCTAATCTTGCGGATGTCTCTCGGAGGGTCATTAAATTCGCTCTTTTTACAATCGCCCAAGAGGGTTGAAAATCCGTTCATGCAAAATTAATATTATTTTACATTATCATACCATTGCGTAGAAAAATGTATTTTATACTTCAACTTACTACTATAACCCAATGAGGTGATAAGAAAATTGTCCAGAGAGATTTGAGAGGGTTTAGACCTACCTTCAAGGTAACTAAAAAATCACAGTTTTTGTTTGTTACGAGTAAATTAAAAAATAATTCATTTATTATTATGAAAAGATGTAATCGAAAAATGAATGATATTTTAAAGAAAGACTTCCATACTCCATCCCTCCACCTTCAGTTTAAAAATTCCAATTCTCCATAAGTTTCAATAAAGGGGCTTTGAGGCGCCACTCCTTTTTTTTTTTTTCATGAAATGGAACCACCTGGGGGGATGAGAGTGGCAATTATGGATTTAAAAAAAAATCACCATAATTATAAACACCAGCCACCTTAACCTGAATAATAATGCAACATTTGAGTCTGTATTCCAAATTCAGTTAGCAATTCAAAATTGATACCTACATGGTTCTATGAGAAAAATCGGACAATAAAATTAGCGATTCATACATATGCTGTCTTATATATGGCTTTTTGCCCAAACTGCCTTTGCACAACTTGCCATCAAAAATTCATGGCCAAAGATTAACTTGTAAAATAGGTGTCAATGCAACGACAACGTAACGATGACACATGAAAAGAATGAACTCCGAAATGGGTGCATTTCCTGTGCGCATATGGACACTATCAATTAAAGATGGCCCGAATTTCACTGTGGCCGCATCGACTTCTTCGGAGCCATGCAGGAACCACCTCATTCTTTTTTCTACTACTCGATAATAGCATTCGAACACGTCGTCAGTCGTTAAAAAGTTGCTCTCTCTCACTCTTTCTTTTCCAGGTTCAAATTAAATATTAGCATACCTTTCGCCTTCGGAATATTAATATAGCTAATTTTTCCTCCATATTCAGCATATAAATTGATTTAAATAAAATGAAAGGTGAATAACATTTGAGAAACGTAAATATTTCAAACTGGCTAAACCTGTTCTGCGGATATTCATTAAGGTATTGGAGAAGAAGACGGTTTTCTTAACACAGCTGATCGGTTGAGACGTTTTAAAACTATGAAAATGATACTTTTTTTTATTAGCTTTGCAGTAGATACTGATAGAGGAAGTGGTTATTGTTGCAGTTAAATTCTTTCAGTGGAGATACAACAAAGAGATGATAATGAAAAAAACTTTTTGGGAAGAGAAATAAAAAAAAAAGGTACTTAAGGAATGTACACCAACATTATTTTTGAAGATAATTCTTGATAAGTATAAGAAATGCGCACAGTGTCTCAACTTATTAGAACAAATTTATTTTTCAAATTTTTCTGCAAATAATAATAATTGAATTTTCATATTAATATTGCAGTTACTTCGGAAGTACATACTGAATCAAATTATCATAAATATTTAATGGGGATGAGTCATATACACATAATTATCAGCAATATAATATACAAAATTTCTCATTCATTCAAATGTTAAAGGTCATTCAGGAAAACATTCTCAATTTTTCATTCTAGGAAACATTTTTTGCAATGGAGGCAAATTTTTATCTCATTATTTTTTATCATAAATATTGGTTTCATAAATGTGTTTCATAAGAATCAGTAATAAACTTTTTTTTTTTATTGTAGAAGGGAGTAAGGGAAATTGGTAGATAATAGAGTTCGCCCATTCCTTAAATAAATATTGTCGCATGCCTATATTTTTTTGAAGGGGAAGCTGAAATTTTCTTCTTTTTATTCAATAGTTGATTCATATTTCATATAAAGGTTTGATTTTATTCCTCAGGTTTTTTCTGTAAAAGTTGTCAAAATGGCTGTTCTATGGGAAAAAGTGTAGACTGGAGACAAGTTTTTTTTTATTAAGGCGTTCTTTTTGCCAGATCAAAAGTTGAAAAGACTTCAAGTTCTCAAATAGATTTAAACTTTGAAAACGCACTGTAGCTGAAGTAAGTTTAAAGGTTCATACAAATATTCTGAATGCAGGTACCCATTTATTTGTGTGTCGGATTAAAACAATGGAAGTAGCTTTGAAGGGTTGAATAATCAGCTACTGATCTAACCAGACCTTAATTCTGACTAAAATTGTGATTTATTTTTATTCTCAATTAGGATTGCATGATTAAAACCATATGGGTTCGTCAATCAGATTTATCTTGAATTTCTCATTTTAATTTGGACCACGAATAGACCACTCATCCTGATTTTAGTCTTTAAATGCACTTTTCCTAAAGTTTTTGCCCATCCTTTTTCATCCTCGTACTCGCCATATTTCTAAAGAACAAGCTAACAAAAGCTCTACAGCTCATTTATTCTAGGAAATATTTCTACATAATCATGATATTACTGCATAATATTTTGTCATGTCTGAAAAAATGACACAGCTTCTTTTCCGCCATCTCAGTTTCTCATTGATAATTTTTTTGTCCTTGCATCGAGCATCAATTAAATTAATTACCACCTTGACGTAAGTCTAGGCATACTTTGTTTAGTTTCCTTTTCAATTCAACTTGTCGCTATTCATTCGGATGAATTACGAGTGCAATTATACCTCATAAATTACCATAACTGATAACTTTTACTCTCCACTATTTCAATTAAATGAATTAACTCGTCAGGTGTGCAAACATAGAGAAAAATTTGCATGGTGACGATACAAAGTCGAATGAAAGTACTGGCGTACCTATTCTCTCTCAGTGTGTTTTTTTTTTAACGCGTAACCTCCTTTCTATAGAATGTTAATTTATTATTATTCTCCCCGCTAATTTTTTGAAAGTAAAAGTAATAAATACATACAATCTGAACGTATTGAAAAATGCTGGTACAGAGGGTTCTTATCTTTTGGAAATTGAAATGATAATTTTAATACGATTATAATTTTTAAAACTAATGGTGACAAAGCTAGAAAGAAATCATATGGTACTCTGGTAATTTCATTTTTTGTCATGTCAGCATCATCCGGTGATAAAAGTAATCCAAAAGTTGATGCGTATGGCCTGCTTAAATTAATATATTTAATTTTTCATAAAAATCTGAGCAACAAGATTGTGTTCTAATCAAATTGGGCTTGCAAGCAGGGCTGGAAAACCCAAACACAAACCAAAACCCAAAACTCTCAAAAACCTGTATTTTTAACTATTTGAAACCCTATTAAAACCCATTACCGCAACCAAAATACCTTCACTATTGAAAACCAAAATCGACACATTAATACCTGAATTTTTTGATTTTTTTCACTATATAAACCGAAACCACAATCAAAACCTTTTCAAATATTTTGATTCCGGTATAGAATCAAAACCTTTATTTTTATGATACCAAACCGATGTGGTACCCATATTTATAAAAATAAATGGCTACGATATCTCAATTCAAATTTTACTTGAGCTCCATGTCGTCAGCACCCCCAACCCCCTCCCTAAAATCGGTCCAAAATATGTCGGGAATTTTGTACTCATTTTGTACCCTTTTGTACCACAAAAAAAATTTTGTGCCTGCATCCACAAAGAATTATTCAAAGAAACGTTATGGGGTGCTGGGGACATACTAGCACCTCGACTTCAACCGATCAATTTGAATCTAGTCTCATTATTTTGTACTCATTTTGTACTGTTTTGTAACGCTAATAGAAAATTTTGTACCACCCCCAATTCAAGTTATTTAAAATATTGATGAGGGGTGTCGGAGACATGCTAGCACCCCCACTTCAACCAATCAAATCCAAACTGATCTCATTATTTTGTACTCATTTTGTACCGTTTTGTACTGGCAAAATAACATTTTTTACTGCTCGCCTACCTATGCTCAGATACTTACCTCTTTTTTAAATGGCTGTCTCAAAATCTGATGAGCATAAACACGCTCCCCTTTCTGAAAATTACCATTTCAAAATTAGATTAGCATATTATTCGCTTCCTTTTTTGATGAACTTATACGCACCTCTTTTTTGATAATGGTCATTTTACAAACTAATAAACGTTTGCATACTCGTATTATAATCAGTTTGGAAGCCGTAAGATATGGCTTTAGCTTTCGGCTTTTAGCTTCTGACCTTGAAAATAAAACTTTCGCTTTCAGCTTTCGGCTTTTATGATAAAGCTTTCAGCTTTCGGCTTACCAGTTTTTCCTTAAAAAATGGATGGCTTTTGGCTTTTAGCTTTCGGCTTTTGGCTAGCTTCCAAACTCTGCACTTTACACTTTACTTTTGTGATTTCATTTCACTGATTTGCTGATTTGTGATTTTTTTTTTGTAAAAACCTAAAAAGCCGAATGAAACCCATAAAAATACGGCTTTTGCTTTCAGCTTTTGGGTTTTTTGATAAAGCTTTCGGCTTTATGCTTACCATTTTCTTCTTCAAAAATCAATGGCTATTGGCTTTTAGCTTTCGGCTTTCGGCTAGCTTCCGAACTCTGATTATAATAGAAGTACATAATTAGTAATGCGATCTATAGTGCCAACATCGAAGCTCATTTGAACTAGTGTAAAAACAGAAATTCCATCTATAAAATATCCAGTATCGGTCTCTCCGAGCGATACTTCAGAGGGTTCATCTATTGATTTTCAACTCTGATTTTTGTTTGAAAAACAAATTTAAAAACAAATTGTAGTTTCTCATATAAGTACATATTATACATGAATAGATGTCTGTTTACAATTAATTTTTCTCCATCGAACACTTCCACGCTGCATAAATAGGCATATATACAGGCTTTAAAATCTACAAAACCATCGAAGCGACTCTGGCCATTATTCAAGACTATACATCTATAAAATGACACTTTCTCAAAAAACACTCCCATTTATTAAATCGCTTGCTCGTTCCTGAGTTATTGTACGGTGGCACTTTTTCATTGAATTTGCTTGTCCGCATTATTATTATCACGAAGGTGATATTTATTTGAACTGGGCGTTTGCCAACTATGATGGATCACTCGAACCTGAATAACTATTCGTTACCATACACCGAATTGATTGTAATTCATATAAGGGTACTACTACCCTTTACAGGTGACGTTATACAAATCACTTTTCCTGACAAAAGCAAACACTGGTCAATATAATTATTTTTTTTTGTACGCCTACGACATTTTTGATTGAGAACTCCTCGACACAAATTGAAAAAAATTCCACGCGTTCAGTTGCTGTTTGGTCCTTTGGCATTCAACTTGTTTTAGAATGTTTCGTGCATAGCTATTCGGACCCAAGAAATACGTAAAGTCTCTTGAGGTTTGCACAGGACTGAGAGATGAGATATTTTTTGGTAGCCTATGTTTGGAGTAGTTGAAGTAATTTTTATGAATTGGAACCTGGAGAATGTAGAAATCTTTTCATGCCATAGAAGAATACTTATAGGTACATATATAATTGTAGAGTGAGCTTGGAAACTAAATTAATTCTTTACAGAATTGATTGGGTAACTCTTATAGTCATAAAGCAGCTCATACTTTCGCAAATTTTACAAGTGTTGGAAAAAACTTATTTTTGTCATCTTAGTTGGTTTTTCGCACTTTCTGAAACTGGTAAAAACATGTGACTTACCGGTATTTCCTTTTTTCAAAAGACTTCATATGTTTATGATACATGAAAAATTATAATTTACATATTAATGTACTAGCGTGGCTCAAAGGGGCTAGCCCCCTCTTGCCTCACTAGTCGCTCAATTGCGCTCGGCTTCACTCAAACTTTGCTCAAATTCAAATCAATTTCGTTCAATTCCGCTCAAATTTTGCTGAAATTCAACTCAATTTTGCTCGAATTTCGCTAAATTCCACTCAAACTTTGCTCAAATTTTATTCGAATTCCACTCAGTTCCTCTTAAACTTTTCTCCACTCAAACGATAACCAGGATAATAGAACTTGAGTTATCAGTAAATGACAACCCCTGAAAAGTATTTTGACTTCATTCAGCAAAGCCAAACATTTTGTTTCTAGCGATTCTGACACAAAATTTTATACTTACCAATTTGATCGATAAAAACCATCTTACTCTGTCTACCAGATGGTCAAAATTGAAGCTCAAAGAGTGATGATAACGAGAAAATCTAAAATACGAGTACAAAGACGAACCAATTTAGTTCGTAGGCAAAATATAGGCAATTTCTTTGACACATATGTTACGGATTTGCGTTTTGGCAGCCAAAATATCAGTTTTTCCCCCGTTTTTAGCGCAACAGTACGCCTTATCATTTACTTCTTTTTCACTAAATTTCGCACCTTTACTGAAATTTTGATAAGTTATTCTTGAAAATATTTTCCATGTTCCGACGAAGATGTTTTTTCAATTTCACTTTTTGTCATGTTTTTTTCAAAGCCCCAAAAATGATTTTTTGAGACCCTCAAAAATGTCCTAAAATTTTGAAAATCAAGAAAAACACTTGGTCCAGCCATAGAGAACATTTTCAAGAGTAACATAACTATCCTAAAAATATGAGTCAATTCGGTGCAAAACTCAGCGGGAAAAATTATAAATCGTGAACTAGGTACTAGAAAAAACCGAAGGTACACTACACCATTAGCAGATGAATTTACCTACTCGACAATAAAATAGGAAATTTTGAGGTAAAAATGAAATTAAAAAAATTCAACTCAAATTTTTCTCAACTTTTACTCACAAGAACCTGGAGCTATTTAAAATTCACTTCGCACTTCGGTAAGTTAAAAAAAAATTATATGACAAACCTACGTTTCAGCTCCGATATATCCTTGGAACATGAATAGCACATTTTACAATTTTTTGGAGAAAATGAACATAACGCTCCACTCTAGCATACTTCGGACATAGGAAGAATTTTGAAATGGGAGCACTCTAAAGCCAGTATTGAAGGATTATGGAGCAAATTACTCTCCACTTACACTGAAAGAAATTTAAGTTGACTCGTAGTTTGTACAATTCAAATAGGAAAATGGAAAAAAGTAGAAATAATTTAAGACTTGTAGCAGAAACCTAAGATACTGTAGTAAAAATAATATTATGTAGATATCTCTCGGTGTACAAAGGCTACAGAATTTCTAAAAACGAATAAATGAGTTACTTTTTTGAAAATTTTTTGGGAGCATTCTGAGCGATACACTTCGGTCAACTCGCTTCTAGATTCTTATAAATATATCGCTGTCACATAATATTCACATCAATATAAAAATAAGCTGTGGCTTTGACTTTAAGTTTCAGCAGGAGAAAGTAAATTGCACACAAAAACGTGTAATTTGCACACCTATGTAATCTGCACACAATAAGAAAAGGAGTAAGTTGCACACGTATGTTATTAGCACGCAAATAATGCAGATGTAAATTGCACACACATTAAGAAATAAAAGAACAAAATGGGCTCATGTAAATTGCACACACGTAAAAAAAATAAAGGAACAAAATTGCACTACAAAAAAGTGTACTCGTATAATTAATTTCCGCCGGTAACATTTGGTTGGCTGTCGTGCCTCCTTTTGCTACATCGGGGCATAAATAGTAAATAGTAACCAGTTCTTTTGATAAACTGTAGTCTCGTAATATCATTACATTCATATTGCTGAATTAAACCATCAATATAAATCTATTTCCTAGCATAAGCTGATCTGACAGTGTTCTGAATATGCATACTTTGAATTTCAACATGTATCCAACATCCGTAAGAAAAGACCGACTGAAACATCGAAGTGGAACATATTAAGTATAAATATAGATTTGAAAGATGATAGGTCTACGTTTCTACCAAATAAAAAGTTTTTCAAGAAAAAAATAGTCGAGGTGTTTATCAGTGTAAGAGATAATCATGACGAGACATGAACAATTTGATTGTTCATATGAACTGTGTGCACAATACATACGTGTGCAAATTACTCTTTTTCTTATTGTGTGCAGATTACATAGGTGTGCAAATTACACGTTCTGATTTGCATCGTGTGTGCAATTTACGTGCGCCGTTTCAGCTTCTCAAAAAATGAACCTCATCTGTGGAGCTGTCTCACAATGCCGGGTTCTAGTCCAGATCCTCCCTTCATAGATAATAATCATAATTTCCTCAGATATTCCGCCATTCCAAAATGCAAGTAAACGGTTGATAATATTATTATTAGCAATATGAGACAAGCGAAAATGCAGCAGAATTGTTGATTTTCCCATGAGTATGAAAAAAGTCCAAGTCCACTGCTGGATGAAGTAGATGTACGTACAAGTTAAACGAAAGACTCCGCCTATAAATGCATTATACCAATGGTGATCGGCTAATTGTATAAATCGTAGATCTGTGGGTTAGTTAGAATAGAAATAAGGAGTGGTTTATGTACGAATAAGAGGGTCTTTGAATAGGGAATATCTTTAGAGCAGACATCAAGGGGATCTAGGATTAGTTTTAGTGAAGATTTTCGATGGTTACGAGTGACTTAAATGCGCGATTGGAAATCGTTCGATTTTTCGAGTTTCACCAAAAAATTATACCTAATTCATGTTAATTCTGCACGCGATAGAAAGCGGTTAGCAGTTAATATATTTTTTGGTTGGTAAAATTCATATGATTCGATTTTTTTCTTTCTAAAATTTGAAGTGAAAGTGAATTTGCAATCGTGGATCCCATGGCTGTATCTACGTTGAACATGCCTCCTTACTTTGCCACTGGATACCCTTTCCAAGGTAAGTCAGCAATGTTGAATAAATTGCGACATTTTTATCTTTGATACCACGTTTTTACTAAATATTTTCAGTTAATTGCCAATTCATAATTTTACGCAATAGGTATTGTGAATAGTTTTCTGTGTTCTGTTTGTCCGAGACTCAGCATACTAGCTCTTTTTATATACTTACGTGAAATTCACATCAAATGTTCAATATATCTGTTGCCATGACTATCCTCGGCCATATTATCAATGCTAGGTACTCTGAACTAGCAATGTCAGTATAATGCGTGTAGGTGCTCTTTATTTATATGTGGTGAATTTTATTTTTGCATTTCCCACTGCCACCCTCAGAGTGGTTTCCTTTCAAGAAAAAAATTATTTTCAAGTTTCATCTCCCTCACTGAAAGGGGAAAGGCCTCCTTTTATCGAAAAATATGACAAAATTTGAATTTTTAAACTGGGTAGGATGAGGAATTGAAGCAGAGGAAGTCCTTCTTTAAAAGATGATTCATTTTTTGATAACATTCACTCGCCATGATAAATAATTTCTTAATTCAACAAATGAAAATAGTTATTCTTTAAATTACGTTAAGGGTAAGTCCAATCTTTCTAAAATCCCTAAACATGTTGTTTTCCCATCACCTCACTAGGTTTTAGTAGTAATTTGAAGGGGAAAATAAATATATCTGTATGCAATATTGATTATAAAGTAAAATAATGATACTCGTATCTTAGCATGAACGGATTTTCAACCTTCTTGAAACACCACTTTTTTTCAACCTAGGAGGCTGAAAATATGGATTTCTTTTACGAAGTGGAACCAATCTGCAGGGTGAGAGGTTAAAAAAAATTCAAAACTACAAACTAAGGACCACTCTCAGACATATAATTTGAGATGCTTCAGGGAACACATTTATTGAAAATGACTTCACTTTTTTATGATAGTGTTGTAGCCATCTTTAAAAATCATACCACTATTTTCCATCCTTGGCTATGTCTAATTTTCAACCAGCCAAAAAGCAGTGCTATGATGATACTAAAACTTGGAAAAATGGTAGAGATTATGTGTCATTGTCCCATTTATACATATGGTCAAATTGCAATATTTTAATTGTTACTATTTTGAAGGACTAAATACATAATTGTGATTAAAAACGACCAAATGTCACTAAAGTATCCCTCGTAGTGCCCATAGTAAAAGCCCCTGAACAGCCTATAAATCAAAAGAAAAGGCAAATGCTATTACTCAAACCAGTAACCTAATTCGATATTAATTTATTGATAACCTATAATGTGTCTCATATTCGTTATCCTTTTGACATGATCGAAATTGTGGGGCATAAAAATGAGAAATATTTTTCTCAGTCCGTCATAATCATCTCATGTTGATACCTCGCAGCGGTAGAACACTATGGCAGTTTATGAAGAAAAATTACGTCGACTGTTTGGAAAAAGAAAAACTTTTCACTAATTTCAAAGTTATACTTGGAATTTTTTTCACTCGTATATTGACTTTGCTGTTGGTATATTGGAAAAGTTTCGAAACAAAATTAAGCTCTGAAAAATTAGAAAAGAGCGATTCGTTTATCGTTTGCACGCGTGTTCAGTGGAATGCGCATAAAGTGATTAAATTGTTCTCCATATACCTTTGGAATATTTGCCATCTTTAAGTTCTCTCTGACTCGAAAACTTTGTATCCTTTGTCTTTTATTTTCAGAGATAAGAATATCAAATATTGTACTTTTATTAGCTTGGGGCATTCTGGTAAAGTAAGAGTATAATATTTATTATATACTTACCTACTAAGTTGAAAAAAATGATTTTCCTACAAAAAGAATTAAGAAGTGAACTTTGCGATAGACTTCGATCTAATATTTCGTTGAAGAAAACTATTAGAAAATTATTAAATTTTTGGATTTTTGAAAACACAGTGCCTGGGGTGCTTTGTGCATTAATTTTCTTGTAGCCGCACTGCTAAACACATAATTATAGTAGCTCAGCTTCAGCTGGTAAAGTCTATCTTTGATACGATGTCAACATCAATATCTAAAATTTGCATGAAAATGTTACTTGTGGACAAAATATAGGCAATTTCTTTGATACGTGTGTTCCAGTTTTGCGTTTGGGCAGCCAAAATAACGATTATCTTGAGCTTTTAGCTCAAAAGTACACTTACTATTAACTACGAGTATTTTTTTTCACCGAGTTGCGCAACTACTAAAATTTGGATCTGTTATCTATCCTTGAACATATTTTCTATGCTCTGACGAAGCTGTCCTTTACTGGACGTCTTGAAGGGTTATAAAAATTACTTCGGTTTGGGTGATTAAAATTTTCTTATTAAAATTTTGATCAATATACTAAAGCCTTACCCAAACCGAGGTAGAATTATTTCATATTTTTGATGTGAAACTTTTTTCCCCGGTTTTAAGAACCATTTTGAGCAATTTTGAAGATGTCATTTTAAAGTACGTATTAAAAAATTATATTTTCAGTTTTATTCTTACTTATCTGTGCTATTCATCAGAGACGTACTTTTTACTTCCATTTCGAAATTATCTACTTTACCTCGGTGAAAGTTGCAGAGTGTATTTGAAGGGAAGTTTCTAATAAAAAGTTGGAAAGTTTGGTGCTCTTGGTGTCTCAATTTAACAGAAAAACTTTTTTTTCGGTATCAAAAGTTATTCTTAATTCAGTAGGTATTCTTCCATTTTCGAATTTTCTTGTTCAGAATGGAATAACGTTTTTAATTGATATCGGGTCCTGAAGTACTTCTTCCTTCATTATTTTTGTGACGAATGTTTATGGTTAGTTTGCCGGAGAATTAAAACAACGAGGTTATATGTAGTTAGGTGGAAATAATAAGGACATTTTATCATTAACATCTTCATTTTTAGAAAAAAGTTTCTTTCACCTAAAGAGAGGAAGAAATTATGCTAATCCAAATGAACGTCCTACTTGAAATATATTCTTTATTTGAATTTACGATGACGTATAAGTAAAAATTTGACTCGGCTACTGCCAATTCAAGAGCACTTATACCTGCAGGTTAATCTTTATTAATTTGATGAATTTTAGATTGTTTGGGTGGGCTTAATCAATGAACGTTACACGTGAAAAATTAGATACATTGAGTCGACGATAGAAAAAAACTAAGGAATAATGAGAAGCTGCGACGGATAATAAAGAATTGGAGTTGTAATTAATTTTTTGACGAACAATTTTGGGTTATAGACTATTGCGAAATTTCCTTTTTTACAAAAGGATATGGAATGATGAAAAGTTAAGCTAATCCTATTTTATATTTCAAGAAATCAAGTTGTACGGTATAATTGTATAGTGTCTGATAGTTATAAAGATGCAAAATATACAAAATCAGGGAAAATTATTGACAATATTTTTCCTCGAATAAAATTCAATGGTAAATCGATTGTTAAAGATCAATTTTCAAAAATCATGTATTTAATATTAAGTACTTACATCAAAACGCAATGAATAGGTACAAGTATGTTTAAACTGAAAAACTCTAAAAATCATACCTACATAAAGGGATTGATGCAGGGGTGTGGCCATGGGGCTCAGCCCCCTTGGCATCTTCGTTCGCCCCTCCTTGAAAAATTTGCCCCACCCCCCTCTTCCTCCAAAACTTCGAGAAAAAAAAAGTTAAATAGGGGGCTTAAAAATTAACTTCCCCCCCAAGAATCTTATTTGCCCCCCCTATCGGGATGCTCTGGCTACATCCCTGGATTGATGGTACTACACTTGTAAAGTGGAATTGACGCACGGTAGCAAAACCAGTCATTATAGCGCATTGATAGGAATAACTGTTAACCAAAATATAATTCTCAGGATAGAATATTCTAAATGCTTATTGATGAGACGAGAAAAATTCACCCTATAGAAAATTAAAAACCTCTCTCACTTTTCACTTTCTTCTCGGATAAAATAATTGATTTAATTTCGATGTTCGTTAGGTTATGGAGGGCCTTTTTTCTCTCATCCCTTATTTTCAACAATTACACAACTCGAGAAAGTTTTCTCGACCACCTGTTGAACTGTAAAAAAGGTTTTAGCAAGTTGAAAGTTGTTAACTGGTGAATGAGATCGATTTTTTGTTGTTGTCAAAAGTCAAAATATAGTCTGCCGAAAAATTCGTTTTAACTATCTGAAAGCTTTTGGCCGGACACCGTTACTTTTGGATTGAAGAAACTCAGTTCTAACTTCTACGTTGAATTAAATGAAAAATTCATTTTCGAGAAAGCTTCAAGTAATAAAGTATGAGGAAAAATGGATAAGAGGATTATAGTCTCAACTCAACTCTCAGTCCGAAAACGTTTGAATATGATTATAATATTTATTAACATCTTTGTTTTTGATATTTGTTACATGGGAGTATAATTCTAATCGATAGTCGATATCGATAATGTATCCCATTACATAATGATGCGCACGCCATTGTCGACAGTTCTCATTCAACGCTTCTTATCGATAGTCTCTTGATTAAATTTCTGGGTGGTTCGTTAAACGTTTTCAATTTTCCAATTTTTATTACTGTAAGTATTAATGGAATTTGTTGTTATTTTTTATGCAGTAGGTATATCATGGACGATGTTAACACATTAAGGATGCCGATTTTTTCTCCAAATTAAATGTGATGTCCACATTTATTCATAAAAAGTAGTAAAAATTAAACTCATATTTTTTCATTTTACCTTTCCTCTTTCAACGCAAACTATATAAGGGATTTAAGTGAGAAAAGGCTACATAGTTGAATACTCTCCTCCACATTTATGAAATGGGTTGAATATTGCATAACACGATTTACTTCTCTAAAAACTGATCATTGTTATATCGAGTGCAGTGCCTTAAGCTATACTTGGTCTGATCTTTTAAATTTGTCCCACAATTTCAGGTCAGGGTCGAGTGAATCAGTTGGGTGGCGTGTTCATCAATGGTCGACCTCTTCCGAACCATATTCGTCGCCAAATTGTGGAAATGGCTGGCCAAGGTATCAAGCCGTGTATGATTTCACGACGTCTCCGAGTATCTCATGGATGTGTTTCGAAAATTCTAAATCGATATCAAGAAACAGGCAGCATTCGGCCTGGAGTGATTGGTGGCAGCAAACCAAGAGTTTCGACACCCGACGTTGAGCGACGAATCGACGGCTACCGAAAAGAGAATCCCACCATATACACCTGGGAAATACGAGATCGATTGGTAAAAGTAAGCTTTTTTTTTTTAGTTATAAATATCGAAAACAATAAAATTACCGTCAGATTTAGAACCATAGGGGGAAAAAGTGTAAAATGAGAGTAAAAGAAATACAGGAACACCGGTCACCGGGAGGTGGGGAGTGAGGAAGATATATTTTGGTTTAAAAAAAAAAAACCAAATATTTTGATTACAGTGGAAATCACTTATAACAAAATCAGATAATGCAAAAAATTGGTTTTAACAAATAAATTCAGAAGTCCCAGCTGAATTCCCAGTAACCCTATGTTTAAAAAAACTGGATATTACAAATACTTTTATAGCAAAATACCTGATATTACAAACACTTTTTCCCCAGTTATAACGAATGAAATTATATTTTTGAATGAGATAAGATAATTTTCCATGAAATTTTTCTAAAATAAGGACTATAATATCATTTAGTGGAGTGAAACTTTATCAAAATCTTGCCAAAGGAATAAATAAAAAGAAAACATGAAAATTCGATCTCATCATTTTTTTGATCTGCCAATCAATTTTTGCTTATTTCTGAAAAAGTTGTTGGAGGGTACCTTTTCATAGATCCTAGCACGTTTGCATTTTTTTACTTTTGGCTACCTATCTAGAATATAAAATAGACTTAACTTAGTAATGTTACAATCTTATTGGCAATGATTGATGCAATTTAAGCTAAAATAATCGGTTATTACGAGAAGTTTGTTTTATCCGATACTTCGGATAAAGCGATCAACCGCTTATAACAACAAAAAAACCTTGAGTCCTTTCATTTTCGTTATAAGCGGTTTTCAATTCTTTGCCCCACAAAATTATGTAATAATTTGTCATTGATTTTGTTTTTTAGTACCATCTTAAAATTGTGATTCCGGGTCAAAATCCCAAATCAGATTTCCCAAATGGATTTTTTACCAAATACCTTTTTCCCAATTATTTTTTTCCAAATGTACCAATGATAGCTGATGGGGCCCCCTCTTTCTTACACACCACCACAAATCATTTTACCCGACCTACCCTCCCCCCACCATCACCACACTTTCCACCATTGATGTGGAATCAGCACGCCGAAGCCATGGCTGATAGCCACAAAACAAATGATATACTTAAGTAAAGTATGGCACAACCGGTTTCGACTATCAAAAGTGGGTTCCCAAATTCAAGATTTCGTCCATTCGGGGTAAAGGTATTTGAGAAAAAGGTTTAAGGAAAAAATTATTCAAACTGGTTCTTATTAATAAGCTTACACTTTAAGGTTGCAGTTCTTTTAATTCGTACTTCTTATACACTTATGTTCCTTTTTCTGAGGAATGACTGCTACAATTCTGTTGATTTTTTCGTTGTTCTCACAGTTATAAGTTTACTTTACAAATAGACACAAGCTTTTTTACTCAACTGGTTTCGGAGGCGTTGAGAGATTTTTTTATCTTTCGAAAAAGTGTTTTTAATAAGCTATTTTCTTTTAGTACACACTTGAAAAATTTTCTGGCTAATTTCTTTTAAAAACTAGCCTATGCTTTTCTGACTCATGGATATTTTCAAGTCGAGAGGCGACAATAATTCTTCTTGTTTAAAAAATTTATACCAGGTCTGCCATTGTTTTTTGATTTGAAATTTCTCTTTCAAAGCACATAATACCTTTATTTTATTTTTTTTTGTTCGCACTTTTCAAATCTATCCTTTTATGGAGTTTCCAAAAGGAAAAAATACCTACCTACTTCACATTAGTATGTTTTTATAGTGTTCGTGCTCTGTCGGATTTATAGTACGTAGTACGTCTACGTACTTATTCGGGATACGGAATCGATTTAGGATAAAAGGGATTTCTATTTCCATCTCATCTCTTTGTACGATTACGATATGAAATGTGTCCAGTTTAGCCTTTTGAACTGTCTTTATAAGCAACATTAAAGTGTTACTCGTATTTGACAACCTAACAGAAGTGAATAAAAAGAGGAAATACAGCCACGTGATAAAATGATGATGCTTAGTTTGCGGAAAAGCTGTCTGTGTGTTAGAGTATATCTGAAGAAAAAATGTTTCAACGCCGAAGTAATTTCCCGACTGAACCCTTATTTTTCATGACCAAAAAGAAAAAATCAAACAGTAGGTAGGAGCAAAAACATAAAGAGTATTCTGTGGCAAAACGGAATTAATGAGCGATAAGAGAAATTAATCAGTAACATTCACCTAAGTATATAAGAGCCCGTTATTGTTAATATTTTCAACATTTGTAATTATTGTTGTGTTTACTATCATTAAATACTCGAACTGTAATACATTTTAGTACTCGTATGTACAAGAGGGTGGTCCTTATTTATATATACGAGTAATATGGTGGAAATTTTTTTGTAATTCTCGATAGCACTCCCTAAAGTGTAAGATGGTTCTTTCATGAAAATAAAAAATTCTACTTAAGTCTCATCCCCCTAATTAAAAGGCGAGTGAGGCCTCAAAGGGCCCCTTCATTGAAAATTATGGCCAAATTGAAATTTTAAAATTGTTTTTGTTTCAATTTTTATTTTCTTGAAAATTATCATTTCCATTGTTCTAAATGTTCAATAATTTTTGCTGCACATATTTTGTTGCTAATTTTGAAATCCACGATCCTCTCTGTTTCAAAATAAAACAATAAATTAATTTAAAAAGCCAATTTACCTTCATTGATACGTTATGTTTCATTCTGGTATTCGGATATGCATATAAGTTACTCGTATATACTTTCGAACTCGATTTGAGAATGATTTTCCTGACTAAAATATTGTTTTAATTAAAGTTTTCACAACTTTTTCAATGAAGTTATCCACAGGAAAGCCTACAGCATCGATACTTTTGCGAAGGAAATTTATATTTTCATTTTTTTTTTTTGCTCTCATTTAGGTAACCACAAAAAATTTTAACGTGGAAACTAAATCGTAACTTTTTCCTATAAACACCCGAAGGAGTCCTTCAAAAGTCGTGTTTCATGTTTCATGTTTCATTTTTTTTTTCACATTAGGTATTTGTTTTCCGTTATTTGATCGTTTTCTATAGTTTTCTACAGTTTCTTGCGGGGGTGGTAAAAATATAAGTACGTTTATTCTATTTAGTAACTTTTTCCACCCGTCCTTCAGAATTTTATTTTTATTTTTCTCCGTACACTGACGAAAGTTGGCGGTTAAATGTCAATATCCGACATACTAGTATTTACTCATACAGCTGAAAATAAGAAAAACGAATATCTCGATGTTGATTAGACATGTAAAAGACTCGAGAATCCAATTTTACAACCGTTTTATTACCCTGTTGCGATTCTTATCGAATCCTTCGATCAGAATTTTAGACAAATATTAATGTCTTCAATTTTTTTACACAATAAATACTCGTACCTAGTTACTGGAAAATTTGTTGAGAATTCATCTGAATCAGATATAATAACTACCAACAAAAATCAAAAAAGAGAAAAATTGGAACTAACTATAGGTATGTACTTATAATGATATTATAGTGTGCGAACCACCCTATTTCAAGTTTTATATCGTTAAATTATAATATCTGGCCACCAAGTGCCGATGTAAATTTATACAGTCAAACCAATTTTTTTTCTTTTTACTTATCTGTTGTTCCGTTCATTCTTTCTCTTAACTTTTCTCTCCTCATCTGTATTTTTGAAGATGAAATAAAAATATTATTTTAATGAAATTTTATCTTTAATTTGGAATCAATGCGATTTTTCAGTATATTTTGTTACGGAGATTCAATGAAGCAGTTACATGCAGAATATGATTACTTCGTTGGGTTTGCATAATATGTATTTTTCATCTGAAATTATCATGAATTATTTCGTAATTTCTGAAGTTAATGTATTTGCGCAATATTTTCTTCTATTTAATAATGTGTGAATAATTGAATTTATATAATGGGTTGAAGAGTAAGAAATGTAAATCTAGGGTTGAATTGCACAATGGTTTAGATATTTTCTTGGAAAATGGAAATTAAATTATCATATTTCTTATTTTCCTTGATCATGAGAGATAGGGCTGAAGTCCTTCAATATTCCTTTGTATTTCTTGTATTTTATCTCTTTGACATATATGACCCGCCAAGCAGAAAGGGACCACCAGTCGGAAAACAAAATTTTACGCTAGATGCAAAAATGTGAGATCAGGTCAAAATTAACCAAAATTTTTTTATGGCGGTTTCTGGTGGTGAAACATATAACCTTGCCTGTTCCAAAGGTAAGTCGAACTTGGCTCGGAAGTGGGGTAAAACTGCCTTGAAACAGCTGGAAAATGTTTTTAATTTTCTCGATTCTCCAACTGTTTCATGGGGGGAAGGGTGTGTTGTCATAATGATGGACCCCCCCTGAGGTCAATCTAGATACGCCCCTGTACCCACGAGCTTATTGGGTTCAATAAAGATATAAATTATACTTCTGCAATAAAAGGATATTTTAAGTGATATACAAAGTGACTATTATGTGATTAATTTATAATTGTATAGTGTTGGTGTGCAAGTTTCTTAATCCTGACATAAACCGGTGTGCTTATGTCCCATAACTCCTTCACCAAGTACGCAAATACATCTCTCTTCAAATCTGGCGGAATCCATAATACTTGTCAAGTACATGAAAGTCATAATGGTAGCCAAGTCAATATTTATATATTTATACTAAAAATTTAATATTCAGTTTTCTCTCAGTGAAATGTAAAACTGAATAACATTTACCAAACTGAATCCAAAACTAATTGAATTTCCTAACACAAAGAAAATATGAAGTGCATTCTTCAAACTTCGAAAACGCACAGCAATTGTACGAGTATGAGTGAAAATTCGTGAGTTTGAATCCTTCTAGTTTTGAGTTCCACATTACTCTTATGCAAAACATTCGGTGATGATATTAAAAATTTAATAAAAATTAATTAGAAACCCAAAAAATTTCGAGATTACCTGATAAGATTTTAAAATGTTTTTATTACAGGTATACGTTACCAGCAAGTGAATGAAAGACTGAGAGACAGCGAGTGAAGAAAAATAACAGATTGAGAGAGTGTAATTATCAGTTGACACCTTTCAATTACATTATTTAAATATTTTTAATTTTTTATACAAAATGTGATAAGAAAAACTTTTTCATCTCAGACCTCCACCATTCAACGCTGGTGTTTTTTTCCCTCATAAATAATAAACTGATTTTTTGTTGATTTAATACGAGTAACAACATTTTTGCGTAGATATAATTTTCTCCAGGGTGGTCACTACTTCCGAATTGTTGTAATATATTTTGTTATGTTTCTTTTTCAGGATGGAATTTGTGATAAGTCGAATGCGCCGTCTGTCAGCTCCATTGGTCGTTTATTACGAGGCAGTCGAGACTGTAAAAAGCACTCCATTGATGGTATTTTAGGTAAGGTGAGTGTTCATCAAATACAGTTATATTTTTTATTGATCGCAAAAGCCTTTAAAAAAATTACAAATTTCGATGAAAATGGAGACCAATGAAGGAAAAATTATCTAGGAATGTGAAAAATTTTCAATACTGATAATAGATAATATTTTTTAAATAAAATGAAAAGCTTAGTCTAAATAGGAGGTGTAACAGCAGGATATCACATCGGCATATAGACTGTCAAATAAAGGTGGTTTTTATGACCCACTTTATGAAACCGCCAAAGTGAATAGGGCGATTTTTATTACTCAGGTTTAAATTCGTTACGAAAGGGAAGAAAAAAACACTAAGATTTACTTGTGCCAATACATCAACAGATATATATGCACGTCATGTAGGTAGGTGAGTAATCTAAAAACTTCGGAAAAATTGAAAAAAAGAAAGAAAAAAAAAGTAAAAATCCACAATTGACTGATTCATTTTTCTTAATGATCATTTCCATATATCTATTAGACTTATACTAACCTAATAGGTATCT
Organism: Parthenolecanium corni; assembly: GCA_038050395.1. NCBI lineage: Eukaryota > Metazoa > Arthropoda > Insecta > Hemiptera > Coccidae > Parthenolecanium > Parthenolecanium corni. The sequence goes on along the minus strand of JBBCAQ010000038.1, from coordinate 3,190,481 downwards.
GTTTTTTTTTTTTTGTTGATTACTAAAAAAGAAAAAAAAAAGAAAAAGTAACAAAAAAAAGGGAACAAATAATAATAATTGCATTAGGATATTTACTAGTAAGATTGTTTAATGTGTAAAAACACGAAATTTCTTGAATTACCGAAAATACCAGCAAAATAACTTATACCCATACATCCCTGCAAAACTTTTATCTAACTACCAATGAATATTCAATGTTCTTCTCCTTTAAAAAGAATAAGTATACGACTGTCAGTTTACATATTTTTTCAGAATTTCAAGGAAAATCTTTTCCTGTTTTTAGCAGGTTTTCCTGGAAAACCAGCTCTTTGCAGCCTATCTGATTGTCAGAGGTGGGGTCGGGGGTGTGGTCATTTTTCATTTCATGACCCAAAAATATGTTTCCCTCAAAAATTAGCGATTCGTATAACTTTATATATATATAGATGTATATATATATATATATATATATGTATGTATAAGATTTTTCTGGGGCTAATATTAGGAAAACTATTGAACCGATTGTTACCAAATTTCAACCATATATTTTACATGATAAGACCTACCTTTCATTAAAATTTCAGCCCTATTTGTCAATTCGTTCTCAAGTTATGCGCAGTTAAAGGTTTTTTCTTGTACACACGGTTTCTCACAAACTACTGGACCAATAGGGTTGAAATTTTGATGGAGGGTAGATCTTATAGTGAAGATGTGCTGAAAGAAATTTGGTGGTGATCGGTTCAGTATTCGTTGAGTAATCGCCTATTTTGTATAGAGAGAAATTGGGCGAATTGCGCAAGTAGTGTTAATTGCCTAATGCTACGTTTTAAAGGCGAAAAAAATGATACTTTTTCTTTTTTTTGGATCTCTCAATCTATTACAAGGTTTTTAAAATATTATTCTTTCAAGTTAGTAGGTATTATGTTAGTTACTCTGGGAGACACTTTCAACTCTGTGAATAATTTTTGTTTTTTACCAATTTTTTGCTTTGGAAGTAAGATGCCAAATATTATAATTTGATTATTCGACAATGTACAGTACTTCTTATTGTTCACTGACACTTGTGATTTTGGGATGTTCATTAATACTTTTCAAGTGATGACTTCTTCTTCCATATTTTTTATCCTTCAGTTTTAATCCTTTTTAAAAACTTATAATCTTTCTTTCCTGAGAGAGAGTGCAGTCTATCGAGTTGAGAAATAATTTTTTCAAAATATGGCCTTCAATAATATTGTTAAAAGTTACTTATTATAAGCAATTAGTCAGGTAATTTAGATTAATAAAACTTAATAATAAAAAATTGATAGAACTAATGAAAAATAAAAGAGCAGGTTTTCTAGGAAAACCTACTTATAAAAAATACATAAATAAATAAATTTGAATGAATAGGAACAAATGAATGAATGAGTGAATGAGTAATTGAGTGATTGAGTGATTGAGTGATTGAGTGATTGAGTGATTGAGTGAATTAGTGAGTGAGTGAGTCAGTGATTCAGTGAGTCAGTGAATGAGTGAGTCAATGAGTCAGTGATTCAATGAGTGAGTAATTAATTTAATAAGAAATTAATAAAAAAATTGATAAAAGTAATGAAAAATAAAAGAGAAGGTTTTCTAGGAAAACCTGCTAGTAAAAAATAAATAAATAAATAAATTTGAATGAATAGGAATGAATGAATGAATGAGTGAATGAGTAATTGAGTGATTGAGTGAATGAGTGATTGAGTGAATTAGTGAGTGAGTGAGTCAGTGAATGAGTGAGTCAATGAGTCAGTGATTCGATGAGTGAGTAATTAATTTAATAAAAAATTAATAAAAAAATTGATAAAAGTAATGAAAAATAAAAGAGAAGGTTTTCTAGGAAAACCTGCTAGTAAAAAATAAATAAATAAATAAATAAATAAATAAATAAATAAATAAATAAATTTGAATGAATAGGAATAAATGAATGAATGAATGAATGAGTGAATGAGTGAATGAGTGAATGAGTGAGTGAGTGAATGAGTGAGTGAGTGAGTGAGTGAGTGAGGCAGGTTTTCTAGGAAAACCTGCTAATAAAAAATAAATGAATAAATAAATTTGAATGAATAGGAATAAATGAATGAATCAGTGAATGAGTAATTGAGTGATTGAGTGAATGAGTGATTGAGTGAGTCAGTGATTCAGTGAGTCAGTGATTTGATGGGTGAGTAATTAATTTAATAAAAAATTAATTACAAAATTGAAGAATTAAAATTTAATGAGAAATAAAAAATTAAATTAATAAAACATAATAACAAAAAAATGAAATACCTTATGAAAAATAAATAAATAAATAAATTTGAATGAATAGGAATAAATGAATGAATGAGTGAATAAGGTAATTAATTAACGTAATTCCCTAATAAAATAAATAAATGAAATAAAAAAAAATTACAAATAAATAAATAAATAAATAGTAAATAAATATGTAAATAAATGGGAATGAATGAATGAATGAAAAATAAATGACTCAAATAAATAAATTAATATATAAATGTGAGTGAGTGAGTGAGTGAGTGAGTGAGTGAGTGAGTGAGTGAATGAGTGAATGAGTGAATGAGTGAATGAGTGAGTGAGTGAGTGAGTGAGTGAGTAGATAAATGAATATGATAATGCGAGTTTGGTATTTTTGGAATCTGGAGATCATGAAATGATTAAGTATGATGGTCTCGTGTCTATTTGTGAAAGTCATTATAAATTTAATTGAAAATATTTTCTGTCAAAAATCTGCTAAAAATGAGGAAAAACAAAATTGGAAAAAATTGGAAAATATAAGAAAAGATGAAAAAATATGCAAAAATGGGAAAAAATAGAAAAAGAAAAATGGAAAATATTGAAAAAATTGAACAAATTGCAGAATTATATAAAATGAAAATGAAAACCTGCTTTTCTAGCGCAGGTTACTGCGGTAGAGTTTTTTTTTTTTTTTTTTTTTTTTTTTACATTTGATACTTCTTTTTTAACTCAACTCGTTTTCTTGTTTTGCAAATCTATGTTTTCTCAGAGCAACGTTATTTTTTATAGTTTTGCTTTTTTTTTTTGAAAAATAAAACGTGGGGTATTTTCACGAAGACCAAGCTTAAAATCCCTTGACCGTAATTACGAACGTTTATGCTTTTTTCCCTTCTCTCCCAACACTTCTTCATCTTTGCATACTATGAATCGGTATAGTGAAGAATACACCGAGGATTCTCAAACATTCGACAGTGACTTCTTTTTATTCTTCTCCATTATTTTTTTTCTCTCTGGGGAATGCTACGATTTGAGAGTATTGTATTTCATTAACTGAGAACAATACGACTAAAAATGAGGCTTGTTTGTTAATATTCAAAGCTACCGCCTGAAAACTGATTACGAATGATAATTATTGTTTTGAAAAATCTTTATCTCAAAAAAAATAATGTGCACATTAGATGCTGGCTCGTTTCTACTTGTATAACTGCAAAACTATAGAATTAGCCCTATGTAAGTAGGTCAATTAAGTATTTTATCATTTTTTCATTGGTTATTAAAAAATTTGCATCGATATATTCAGCGATAGTATAGTTAGAGAAAAGTAAAAAATATCTCATTCCAAAAAATAGTGGGTACTTGAAAATGTACTGATGCGTAATTTTTAGTAAAAATCGATGTTTCAAATTAAGGGAAAAAAAAAAGGGTTGTAACCTTCAATCTACCATCTTCACTCATTTGCTCATGTACTAACTGACAGAACTTTGAAGCGGCAAATTAAAAAACATTCCATATTCGAAAATGATATAATTTTCCATAAAATAAATATACCTACCTATCTAAAATTTCATCAGTTTTATTTTATTCATTTTTTATATTTTTTTCTTCCTAATAGGTAGTCATGATACTTTGGCGAATTATACATACCCATTATAAAAAATCCTTCTATAAGTTACAATGTCACAACATAACATTATGATCCCCAAAAATTTTATAATCATCTATTCCTGAAACCTGCACCATCTTGATAAAAAATAGGTAGGTAAATAAAACGCAAGATTTTGTCAATAAAATTAAATATTCAGTAATCAAATATTTAAAACAGCTTTTTAAAGTGCACTATAACTCGATGGTTTAACGATATTTAACTTCTGAATTGATCGAATTAATATCACGCTGTGTAAAATAATATTCTTCAAATAGTAAAAAAAATTCTACTTTTTCATATTTTCAGGCAGAACTGATTCCAGGAAAACATTTAGTAGGTAACTCGTCAACTATTTCCATTCAGTTCAGATAAATACATTCGATTACGATGAATTTCAAAAAGAAATTCTGCCCAGAAAATATAAAAATATATTTTTTGCAAAAAACAAATTAATTATTTTATTGGTGTGTTTTTCTCTCTGTCATGGTGCTTCCTATATTTTATATGTGAGTTACGATACGATGAATACACGCATGAGTTGCACATTTTATATCTTCACGAAAACCTTATTTCGTACTCGCTATGTAAGATAATTTACGTTTAATCAATTTCATTGAAATTTTGTAACTAAGATCCTTTTCTATGTTCTTACATTCAGAATAAAAAATCATAAATCTGTATGTATTTCCATGAAGCTGTTTCAATTCCATTCTTAGATGAAGAAGAGATAATGCTTCAAAATACAAAAATTAAATTCTCGTTTTCATGCTCAAATCCCAACATTTGAAGGCTTTAATTGCACCCCTTTTTCTCATCTCTTAACACACAAATTATATCATTTCATTCGGAACTAAAACACTATTTTTATACAATACATAATATGATGAGCCGTTGACTCTTCTTATCAGTCACAATATACAATCTCATGGAAAAATAACATTAAAAAACAGATTTCATCAAATTATAAAATAAATGCGTCAAAAAAAAAATTTCAACTTCCTTTGCTGTACGAAATCAACATCGACGCACAAACAACAGTAAAACGATGTTGAATACAGACAAAATAATTATAGGCAATTTCTTTGACACATGCGTGGCGGATTTGCGTTTTAGCGGCCAAAATGACAATTTTCATGTCGAGTAGGTACTCGAGTTTACAGCTCAAAAGTACACCTCCCATTTACTATAAATAAATTTCCTCACCATGAAAAATGTTACTTCACTGCACTTCCGCATTCGTGATTTTTTCATCCTGGTTAATATAAAATTCATACTTGCTTTTTTTTTTCAACACTTTTAGTGCCCGAAACACAAAAAGGAGGTATTAATTTTCTTATTCTCAAATTATTGCGATTAAAGAATAAATATAAAGTTTTATTGCATGTGACTATACGGACGACACAAATCAATAGTAAAAACAAAAATTGTAATTTTCATCGTCTTCGAAGATACACTTTTTTCGTGTTTTCCATTGTGTGTCATTTTGTGATACTAAAATTTGTCGCTGCTTAACTACAAAATTCTTGTTCTAGTTTTTCAGCTGAGAATATTTTCTCTCTTTTTTTACTCGTTACACCCATTTTCAGCTTGCAAGATTCGTCCTCTAATTCCTCTATTTTCAAATACACGTACATTTCACAGGATTTGAAAGTTTATTTTTATAACCGTTGTCTCGTCGTCTCAACGATATAAAATGAGATGGCAAAAATTCTGAAATAGTATCTGGCTGAACGCTTGTATTTGAGCTGTTCTAAGCATCCTATTTTTTCATCAGTGGTTCGTATCAAAAAGGTAAAGCTGGAAAAGCTGAATGACGATTGTGGTTTCACTTTTTGGGTTTTCCCTTTTATAATCCGACAGTATTTGTTTTCGACTCGGTCACGTGCTTCTACTCAGACTACAACCTCAAGAAAAAGCCAAAAGCTAATATTTATTTTATGAAAAGACTGACTCTAACAACGAGGTAGCGTATTAAATACGGCTGCGTCTACTCAAAGAAATGAAAAATAAACCTACGATCGACTTGAAAGAATCAATCCTTAAAGCGAAGACCCACAGCTTGATTACGAACTTAAAAAATATCAAGTGTATATAAAAACCGTCTGTAAAACCTCGCTTTTCCAAGTAGCTAACTTCCTCCTACCTCCATGCTCTATTTACAGCTCAACTACCCATAATTACATATTCGGGTTTGGAAAAAGACAGAAATGAGAAATTTTCAACTCGACTAAGGGCTTAGCCACTGGCCACTTCGTAGCCCAGCCATCGTTGCGTAAAGTTGAAAAAGAAGTACAAAGAAGAACTGTTTTTTCATCACATCAAGATCTCCCCTCCACTTTTAGTCACATCTACATATGAAATGACTTTTGTAAATATAGATTAGTGTCCTCACATTTGTTCATTTCTAGGTTTCCATGTGTTCTCGCAATTACATACAAAAGCACATGAGTAGATTTGATCCTGTTGTCTCCAACTATCCACTCTATATATTATTGTACTGTGATCTTAAACTATCCTCTTGACTATCTGCGATTCATCTTCTATCTAACAAACGCAATCTGCTATCTAGCCAGTACAATATACCATCTAGATATTTGCTATCTGGATAGGCAAAAAAGTTTGGGAAGGATGGTTCAAGACATATGTTTACAAAATTTGTACATGTACATGTATAACAGCAGTTCAATAAGTTTGCTAATCAAACCATTATGATTATTGTACCGTACCAAAAAGATTATATAAGGAGGCTATACAGATTAATGCATGAAAGTAATGTAGGTAGCACAAAACAAAAATTAAATCCCGCGAAATTTTCACTCTCTCAAAAGTTTTACAAACGAAACCACGAAGTTTTTTTCCATTTTCATTTTTAAAGCATTCATTATTTTCGCCGTCTTCAAATTTGCATAATTTTCTCAACCGAATTCGCGAATCTACCTAATATAATGTCGTAGTTGCCGTATTGTTTTTCCAGTAGTGGAATTAAAAATACATTTTTTTCTTCCACTTTAAAGTATACCTACGTAGAGTCGACGAATACATTAAAACTTGACTTCAGTCCTACTATCAATTTAAGCATTTTAAAAACGCAGAAGAGACGAAATGACGTTTTTACAAAAAAAAAAAAATCAGTTTGACCCTAAAAAAACAAAAGGAATACCAGAAAAGATAGTCGTACTTAACGTAGAAGATATTCTCTTTTCTTTTCTTTTCAAGAAATTAATAGAAAATGTCAGTGAAATGTTTCTCTTCATTAAATTATATTTTCGGGGAAAATTAAAATCCTGCAATAGTTTCTTATGAATAATAAATGAAAAATTCCGGGTAAATTAACTTGAATGCATTTAGGTCTATATTTTATCTAGTTGTCAACTACTGGCATGACTGCGTGGTTCGCAAATTTTCAACATCTGGTCTACTTTAAAATTAATTATGGACAAAATTTTGGCGAGTGAAAGTTGCAATTTTAATTCTTTTCTTTTGGTTGCTACCAGTCATCTCATCACTGCAAATTTCGAATTTTCTGGTCAACTTCTAAATAAATTATCATTCTGATAGGCAAAGAAATGAATAGAAGAACCAGTCGGTGAAAGACGTACATAAGAACTGCACAGGAGGAATGGAATGAAATATTTCGTATTTCAAATCATAGAGGCAAATTTGGACAAATGAACGATACAGTTTAGGTTTATTTTCAAGTTAGTTACCAGTTTAAATGGCAGACACTTATTTAGCTTGAGGATAGATTTATGTGTGGCCCATGAAAACGTCTTCTCGTTTTCATATCAATCATGATCATGGAAAAAAGAAATATGGAGAAAAAATTCATTGCCCCAGACGATTTTGCCCACACAAACTTTAAAGGGTCGTATTTAAATGAATTCGAAATGAGAATAATATTGATTTTTGTGGACTGAATATAGCTTCCTGAATAATTTTTTTTTTTTTTGGTCAACCAAGAATGCATAAACGCTGAAACGACCTTATTCTTATATTATATCGAACTATTTTTTCTCCAGTCAAAAATGTATGTGTGAAAAACTGAAAATAACAGACGAATTGTGAAAAGGTGTTTTCGATTTCTTGATTTGCATATACTTGCAAAAACGTTAAGTAACTTGTGAGGTCCAAAGGGGAAAGGCGCCTTAAGATGAAAAGAAAAAGAAACTTTTTTTTTAGCTTTTTCAGTATAGAATATTGAATGTAGAACAATAATCTATTCTCAGATTTGCCAACTATTGCGAAAACAATTTGCCTTGAGCTGTGTAAGTTGAAACTATAGGACTAACTATGGGAAAAAAGTAAATACTTAAGTTTAAATTACTAAAAAATAAATACCTAAATGATGATGTTTATAACATATTATACCATATTATTATACTATATGATTCGTGTCAAATTGTGACACGGATACTATAATATGTACTGTTATTTTACATCACATGTGAGACCCAAGATGAAGTATGACACTTGCGAGACCCCCCTTATAAAAACTCATAAATGGAACCTTCGTCTTCACATGGCTTGGTGGCTATCTGTAGATGCCTTAGGCTATGTAGTGAAGCCCACAGCTATTGGTTAGGTGTACAGTACAATTTATAGGGAGTAAAATGAAATGAGTGAACACAAGAGTACATACATTAGATATTTGGGGCACTTGCGAGTCCCAAACAAAAAATTCAGATTTGGGGTCTGCGGAGTGGGGGAAGTAAGAAAAACTATACATACACCTCATAGACATGCGAGACCCGCAAAAGGGTCTCACATTGTCAAGAAAGGTCTCGCAAGTGTTATGATTCATCTGTTTTGGGTCTCACAAGTGACAAAAACATATCTATTATATGATGTTGTATAATGTACATATGTATATACTCGTAATATATGTATTTGTTCCATTCGTTATATGACTCCTCGAATTTTATTAAGATGAGTATAAGAATATGCTTTACTTTTATGGCTACCCTCACCTATTTCCAGCATTTTCTTCTCAGACACCATCACTCCCTTTTACCCAGAATTTATTTGAATTCTATCTCCCTCCGGATTTATTTACGTGGGTAATTTTTTTTACCCCCATCAACTCAGGTAGTCAGTACATGTGACAGATATCTTTAAAACATGTTTACCAACAATGAGATACTCGATAATTTTACATTATTCTTTATGGAGGTACAGTCCCAACACATCTCCGTCTGAAACAAATTAACCAAGTTGGAAAAATAATTTATTCGCTCAACTATTTTATCATTCCAAAAAGATGGACTACCGTACACCGTACATGGTAACCACATGTAACTGAAATTTCGGTGGTCTTGACTTTTGCTACCGCATAATGCGCATCAGCAATTAATTACGAACACACGTTACCCAACTCTCGCATTAATCTTTACAGGAGGCAGTAGTGAAGATTCAGATTCCGAATCAGAACCAGGCATACAGCTGAAACGAAAACAACGAAGAAGTCGAACCACCTTTACTGGAGAGCAACTGGATGAATTGGAAAAGGCATTTCAAAGATCACAATACCCTGACGTATATACCAGAGAGGAATTAGCTCAAATGTAAGAATCCCAATATTTCAACTCAACTCCAGATGAAGAATTAATGACAGATACTTGAAAAAAAATTATAAAAGAATGTCTCGCTAAAACTCTTCGGTAGAATATTTTTAAAAAGGGGGAAAAAATGAAATTGATAGCTTCTAATTCATTTTGTTGTTATTGCCTGCAGCACCAAACTTACAGAAGCCAGAGTTCAGGTATGGTTTAGCAATAGACGAGCTAGATTAAGGAAGCAACAGACCACTCAGAACTTGAGTGCATTCAATCCCATGTCATTACAATGTGCCTTCGGCCCATCTCCATATCACTCACCAGCGTCCACTCATCCAGAGGTTACCACCAGTTTCTCTTCACAAAGTAAGTAAATTATTCAACCATTTTTTTTTTTTTTTTCAAAGTAAGTAGCCTACCTACCTAACAACCCTGAGAAAAATGAATAGGCATTTTTACTATTTTTCATAGGAAAATAGGGTCAATACACGAGTTATTGTAAAGATTCTTAGTGTTTGTAGCATTTTTTGCTACCTTAGATGGTACATTTTACCATTTTTATGGTAATTTTTACCACAAATCTTGAATTGTCCCAGTTTTCTCTTACAAACAGTGAAAATTATTACTTCTTTCAGTGAATATTGAATGCGAGTATAATTACCTCAGTACATGAAATTTGAGAAATTAGTTATTTCACTTAGCTAGCATTGATTAACAACCATGCAGGGCCCAAGCCAGGGGTGCTGGGGCAATACCCTCAAGCAAAATCGTTCGCCGTCCAGGAGAATTTTTGAAAGCAGTTCATTTTGCCCGGCCTGAACATCTGATCTGCCCCTTCACCCAGGTATTTTGCTCTGGATATACCCCTGCTAATAACTTCAAAAGTATAAGACGATAGTACGGCCGTCTTCTTAATTTGAAATGTTGAATTTTTTACCTTCCAACCTGCAGAATGGTTCCACTTTATGAAAAAATCACATAAAAATTCAAGCCCCCTAGGCTGAAAAAAAGTAGTGTCTCGAGAGGGTTGAAAATCCGTTTATGCGATAGTTAGTTTTATTTCACTTCATAAACAGTATTGCATAGAAATACGTATTTTCTCCTTTACCTTACAACTAAAATCCAGTGAGGTGATTATAAAATGAGATTGTTTAAACCAACCCTTAAGACAATTAAAAAATCACTAGTTCTACATTTCTTGAATTAAAAAATGGTTTATTATTATGAGTGGGCGTGATCAAAAAATATATTATCTTTTAAATGAAGATTTCTCCTGCTCCAACTCTCCCCTCAACATCAGTATAAAAATTTAAATTTTGCCACACAGTGAGGGTGGCAAAACTTGAGTAGAATTTTTTTCATGAAATGGAATCACTTTGAGGGGTGACAGCAGGAATGACAATTTTTCACCACCAACCTGGTATAGTCAATCTTATTTTCTACCCTAGCATTGAAATACGTAAGAAATACGTATAAATTATATAAGTGGTAAACAAATTTAATCACATCAAGAACAAGAGATATAAATCTTCTGCCAAACGAAGCATTAGAGCGCTGATTTTTTGATACTTTTGTTAATTCTGTTGTGTAAATAAACAATGAGACCTATGACCGCCATTTTTTTCTTCACCAACAGCTCCTCTTTTTTTTTATCCCCCCTCACACAAGGGTAGATTAACGAAGGATAACACAATGAATTTATTATTAATGTTAATGGTTGGAAAGTTTTGATGATTTATACCCTTATTTGTACGTTTCATCAGTGATAACCAATCACAGAACGAGGTCGCACATCCCTTCAGGACTGCCATATTATTTTTGGATTATTAATTATCGCGAACTTCCTATTGTAACGTGGATATACTTTTCTTAACCCTCTGTATTCTATTCTATGGGCTTGTATCGTCAACGAAGGGTAGCGGGTAAAATGTATTCAATCGTATAAATTAAGGGTATGTTCTGTATTCGTCTCCAGTCAACATACCCGAATTGCTGCATAGACTTTCCAGCACTTACTTGCTAAACTAAAATAATTTTTGGTTTGGCAATGGCTGATTTCACAAATAAGTCTGCATATTTTTTCAAAAGGAAAAGACGTGTAAAGAAAAAAAATGGAAAAGAAAAGAAATAAAAGGAAACATACGCACATTGAATGGAAAGCTTGGGAATTATAACAACTATAAAATAGACGAAGCTATCGTATAATTTACAGAAGCTAGGTGATTTATTCTAAAAAGTCGAATATTTTCCACAAGCACGAGTCTTTATTTATAAGAAGACAATAAATATTGGGCAGCTCTGATTTAGTAACCTTTATTCTTCAGCACTTACTTTGTCCAGTAAAAACAAGAGCTTTGGTATCTTACTCGTATAAATGTCTTTTGTCGATTAATTTGTGGTGCAAATTTTTTGATTTACTTGAGTTATAGAAATATGTAAGTAGGTAAAACATTTCATTGTATGTTGACACTGGCTAAATTATGAGGTAGGAGGGTCTTAATCTTGAAATTATACTGAAAAGGGCTCTCCAAGACTTCCAGAACTCTCGCAACTAATGTTATACTGTGGACATAAAATGCATTACTAATACTAATGGGGTGTTTTTTGTTTCTATTTTTTACACATAAGTATGTTATAAAAGAAGAGAATATTAGTTTTTTGTGAAACAATATTTACATCATAACAGGAAATACCAGTCCAAGTCAACAATGATCTTTTTTGAACGAGGTTTTTCAAGGTTAGAGAAATGGTGCTGTTTGTATTGTTGATGGTATTTTGAAATTATTTACAGAGTTTCATAAGCGTTCTAATCTTTGACTTTTGAAGTATCAAAAGCTGTCAAATCGCATAATTTTTTCATTATATTATACAACCCCCTTCTGAAAAATTTTGATTTTTAACCTATACTATTACTCCATAGTACGCTAGATGTTTTTCAGAACAAACATTTGAAAAATTGACTTTTTTAAACCATTTTGAGCATAAAAAGCGATTCAGTTCTGAATTACTAATAATACTGAGGAAATAATTGATAAACTGTGTGAATCAATTGTAAATATCGCTATTCATCAACATATTTTTCAATCAAACATTTTCAATAGATATATATGGTACTGCATTTCAATAATTTATCAAATTAAAATTGACTTCATATGTTCAGTTAGTGTACTGGATACATCGTGATCGTGTGTAGTATCCGGTTATCAATAATATGATAAATCCATCGAGCATGTTGAGTGGGGCGTAGATTACAGAGCCACTTATTACCTCAAGAATTAGAGAGAAAGAGTCAAAGAGAGCTATCATTATATACTACACCCAGTGGCTATCATTCATTTTCTACATAAAGTTGCCCAGTCATTTACAATATGGCTTGGGTTGACTTAATAAAACGACCATTTAAAGTATCCAATGCATTTTCACCCTGATTTTACATTTTAAGTATAATTTGAAAGAGCAAAAGTTCTACCAGAATGAAAATATTCGCAGAAATATCTGCATGTACTGTACATAAATCAATAAATTTAATGAAGAATCTATTCAAACTTAATGGATTGTGTTTTCGTTCATTACAGATGCTACACCGACGTGGAGTTCTCAACCTATTTCATATCCTACACCATCCACTTCTTTAGGACCTTATAACTCATCGATGTACCCCAGTACAATACCAACGGCAACCAACGAATCAATATCCCAGTTTTCTAGTTACGGAGCTCAACCCAATCCTTGTTCAGCTTGGTCAAGACACTCAAGCACCGGTAAACCACTAGAGGTATCGTCGCCTTGGTCAGACAATTATAGGTAAGAAGAAGCAACAAAACGTCTCCTAGGATCATAGCCGGCGATATATGTGGTGCACTGTACAAAATGCACCACACCAGATTTCAAAAGAATCCCCCCAAAAAAATGAAAGGTTGAGCGTGAAAAATAAATATTTCAGAGATTCTTTATTTTCCACACGTCAACCTCACTCTCGTTTCTCTCTAATAAATTCCCCCCCCCAAATTTTTTTTTTTGGGGGGGTCGAGAAATCTACACCACACCGGGAAAATTTGCGTCGCTGGCCCTGCCTAGGATAAAGAATTCATATCTTTTGAAAAAATCAATTTTGATCTCTTTCACCTTTACGGAACCAACGTCTTCTCACATTTTTCAACCTATTATGTGTACTTTCTTTTTGAAACGAGCGTAATTTCCATTTTAATTATATTCGTGTTTATAAATTGGTTGGAGGGATTTTTGTTTTTAGAAAAACATAATATTCGGATTGAAGGATGTATAAATTGGTTTCAAAAACTTTTCCCTGAATAAATAGCCATTTAGATTAAGAACGCTGTCCAGATACGCTGCGGCGACCATTGTATTAGATTTAATATAATTTTTCCAAAGACATTTTCCTACTCGTAATATATTCACTGGTTTTCTTTTTGTTTGATTACAGCAGCCTTTTCACATCTAGCGGATCGATGTACAATTCTAGTTCAAATATAGCACCTCACTCACCCTCAGAGGCTAAATCTGGTTACCCATACTTCGGTCAGCTAAGCAGCGTTGATGCAGGTCTTGTTTGTGGACGAACTCTATGAAGACAGTTACAATTTAGTGTGGTAACTAAAAGGCCACAGATGAAACATGTATAGTGTTTACCCAAAACCGAATCAAGTTTTAGCCAAAGAAAAAATCTAAAAGAGAAATTGTGTACTATTGTATCAATTTAAATTTATGTTTAATTCTACTGATGACGGGCACAGTGCACTGAATTCGTGGGTAATATCGATTAAATAATATTTAAATGTTAATATTTCTATGTGACCATATAGCCAATTGTTTGTAATTCAGTAAATAATTTATAATAAAGCACAATGATATAATAAAAACTGACTGTAAATTTACTCTTTAGTGAAACAAATAAAAAGATTTACATTTACATAAGTCTATCGGTCAATTTGAAGATTAGTATCTGACGCTGTTTCTTATCCTGAGATAGATATTAATGAAAATATAATGCTTCAGGTAAGAAAAATCTTCAAATTTTCATTATTTTGAAAACTGAATTAAAATCATTGAAACCGTTTTTTTTCTTCCAAAAAGAGTCAACTCCTGTATCGTAACTCATAAGTCATAAGAGAATTTTAAGGAGAAACCTAATTACCTCATAAAAAATATCAATTCTCAGGCATTTTTCTAAAAAATTGATAAAATTGAAAAAATCAGAATAACTTATTTTTTAAAAAGAAAATCAACTTTCTTTGAGAAATTATTTTTGTTATATGATACAACAGTTGTTTTTTCTTTTTCAAAAATTAAAAATTGAAGATGAGTACCTATTTTTTACCTCAAATTTTTTACATTTTCATCCGTCACCCTTCTCTACTTGCTTTGTTTGCTCTGATTTTTGAAACCAAAAAACTACATCATATCCGCTAAATAATGGCACAAACCGGAGTTTCCTATCATAGAAATACATTTATAAATTTTCAAAAATGATTTTCACAATCGGTCTGTGAGAAAATGATTCTAACACTGTATAGCTCCTGTCAACCGGAGAGTATGCAAACTATCATACATTAATGTAACTCCTGTTTCTCAATCTGCAGTCACATGGCGGTGAACTCGAGGCGGAACACCCTGTATTTAGATGACTGAAATAACATATTATTATAATAATGATGAAAAGAAAGAGGATGATAAGAAGAGTAAGCAACAAAACCGATTACCTCGGTTGGAGAGGCGAGGGTCGAAAAATGAAATGAAAAACTGATAGACATCGGGAGAAAAAACGAAGAAAGAAACATTGATACTCGTATTTTTTAGTACTCCACACAGGTAACCTATTAGGAAATGAAATAATATATGCATTAAGTTCGAGCTAATGCAAATTTTCACGCGGACGTGATACATGCAGCGATACGGTAATAAAACCATTTTTAATACCTTTGTCTAGAGCCGACAATAATTTGAGTAACTGTTGATAGGGCATACGACAGGTTGAACCTTACTTTTTCTATTCTAAAGAAAAGATATTGTACAAGAACCTTTACTTCGTCTACTTATAACTTTGAGAAACGTCTATCCATGAATGTTGATTTTAGGCAACTTTTTATTTTATTCATTTTTTTCATTCTGTTTTTATTCTTCGATGCCCATCAGAGAATCAAGTAAATTCTTCTATGAACTATGGACCTAAGAAATTTCAGGTCACTGGTAACTAGTCGAAAAATCAAATAGCCTAAATGTGAAAATCCTCTTTTGAAAAAATTGGTAATTCTTCCTTCTATAAAAAAAATTTTGCAAGTAAAAAAAATGCTACGATGAAAAAAACTTGGTAATAGTCATTTTTACAATTCAAATAGGAAATCTGAGACAGTTCACGACTGGTAGCAGAAATTACAACAAAAATAGCAAATAATACATCATCTGAGATTGTGAAATATCTTTATTACAATCATGCAGTCCTATCTAATCTTGTTGCAGTATCTGATATTTTATGGAAAACTTTTGCAAGTGAGTACAAGTACAAGTAAGTTACCAAGGATTTTAATAGATACAGAAAAATGTATTAGAATTGTCGAGTAAGCAAGAAAAAAAGTCTCAAGTTTTACTTTAGCACAAATCCTTGATAAACGTTTTTTTTTTTTTTTTTTCAAGATTCAAGTGTCATAAATGTTGATTTGTTTGACAGATTTATGAGGGCTTCAACAACTATTTTGACCGCTCTAAAGAGGTTGATTTGACAGATGTACAACGAATACGGCTTATTTGGGATCGAAATTAATCTTCTTTCAACACCTCATCGAAAAATGGTAAGACGATGAAGAAAGCCATAAGATAGAAAAAAGGGGGAGGATCAATTAAGCTATTTAGTACCTAATTTAGTTTCAGGTTGTGTGAGGTTCTCTAAGATATTATAGAGTGGATATAAGCGTGCGTCAGGTATGCGCGAATGGTCGTTGATTTATGTAACTTCTACCCTCATAAATTCATCATTTTCAAGAAAATACCTACATTCTAGGAACCTATTCTCATTCAGTCATCTGTGGCATCAGTGACAGAGTATATATATATATACGATATTTTAAAATTAGGACCTAAAATGAATACAGAGGAGTGAAGAATTTAAAATTCTTCACATTTCTCTCTTTTCATTATACTCGCACAGCTATATCTATAATATTTAACAATATGTGTAGGTATTTGTCTAGATTGAAAAAAACAAAAATTATCTTCAACTTGATTTTCTCCACATAATCTCTACACTCTCTACTACTAGCAATGTGTACCAATCATGACTTACCTAATTGTAATACGAGTAGCAGGAGTTTAATTCGTTCAGATAAAAATACCAGTACTTGAGTAATAAAAAAAAAATTACTTATTACCCATAAACAGACCACACTAATAAAAATTTCAAGGTAATTTTTACAATTTGGATAGTAAAACAGGAAAAATGCGAGATTTGTAACAGAAATTATTTTTAAAAAAATAGTAATATGCGTATTATGTAAGATATCAAAAAGTACTAAAAATATTAGATTATTATCTACAGTAAATAGTAATTTCCAGTTTCCACAGCTCTGATGAGAAAAGTTACTATTCTGTTTATAATTAATACTAATCATTTCTTTCAATCGTAATGTGATTATAGAGCTTGGAAGTAGACCCATTAAGTGAATCAAAACTGGTGCTGAAAAT
The DNA here is from genome assembly GCA_038050395.1 of Parthenolecanium corni. Taxonomy (NCBI): domain Eukaryota; kingdom Metazoa; phylum Arthropoda; class Insecta; order Hemiptera; family Coccidae; genus Parthenolecanium; species Parthenolecanium corni. Next base: position 3,173,336 of record JBBCAQ010000038.1, on the reverse strand, counting down.
CAAAAAACTATTCTTTTGGGGGAAAAAATAATCCACGTGGTTTGCGTTGCACACTTAAGAAGTACCTGTTTCAACCGCCCCCACCCCAAGTTAATTCATATGCTTTTTCAGCATCGACTAGCTAATTCAGTATCGATGATAATATTATTATATTTTTTGTAGTCATCTACTTATTGAAGATACTCACGAATCATTCACAAATCATTACTCTCTAATGCTTAAGAGCTATCAAGACGTAGTGACGCTGAAATTTACGTTGATTGAGTCATAAAAATCACGTTATATTTTTACTACCTTTCACTAAAGGCACAGGCTGCATACGCTATTTGAAGTCCAATAAATCGCAAACATAATAGAATCGCAAAAAATTGTTTCGTCATTTTATGACAGGGAAAACATACTAAAACACTGCGAATGCTTGAAATATACAAATCATGTACAAGCTTAGATGTTAGTTTATCTGGACTGGTTTCTGAGAGAAAACAAAACTAAAATGACATTAGTTAATGGGTTATGAAGCTTAAATATAGCTTTTATATTTCTTTCAGACTCACGAAGAATACTGAGAAAATTCAATTCTGCATGTAGTAGGTAGATAAAGATTTAAAATTTACGATTCAAACAATGAATAATTTCATTTACCTGTTGTCAGTCAAATACTTTTTCTATTATCTATTGGTCGAGTATTCGAGGAATAGTTCATATATTCATACTAAGTTTTCTCGACAAATTATTTTTCTTAGTCAAGGCCAGGTTTTAATATTTTTTTAACGGAACGATTCAAGCGGAAGACCAACCGAAATCATCAGAGACAGTAGCAGGGGTGCGCTCTAACTACCCATATATTTCTGACAAGTGACTCGTCGATGGCAATTTAGGAGGGAAGGAGAAAAAATATTTTTTCGAAAAAATATAAGTGATTTCATCTATGAAAAAAATACCTTAAGACAGCCAACAACTTTTTGAGAAACAAAGCAAAGAACGATAATCAGGTAAAAAATAGAAAAACATAATGTTTTCTTTTTTTTTTTTTTTTTCATACACGAGTATAATGTTCCTTTTAGCTTAATATTTCGGCGAAGTTTCACGCCACCTGCAAATTATATTTATAGTCTTATTTTGAGCGAATTTTGCAGAAAAATTGACCTACCTACCTATTTTCTCTACTTTTTTTTTCGTTTTTTAATAACCTTTTAACTGTTGTAATACAAAAACTACCGATTTAATTTAGTCAAAATTTTGCAGGATACATTTAGGGTCGTGTGTATAACATATGAAAATTTCATTTAAACCGTTTCAGAAGTTTTTGAGAAGAAACACTCTATTTCTGAATATTATGAAACCTCAAACTTGATTTTATCGAAAGTATAGGATTTTTAAATTCTAAATAATTCAAAATATTTTTCAATCGATTGAGATGATCTTTTCTGCAAAATGCTCACAAAAACCTTCCTCTATCAAAAGCAATCGACATCAGCTCAAAATTGAAATTTTCGACCTAAGGTACTTCTCATAAATCACTAAGAAACTGACTAATTTTTTTTCTTCATGGGAGACTCGTCAGTGAGTGAAGGGCATCAGAGAAACTCTGATCAATAGCCTACCTATATTTTAAAAATATTACCTCTTGGAGAGGTAAAAGTTTCAAAATCAAATAATAATATTTTTCTTTCCTGAATTTGATAACCCGCTTCATGTTACTATTGAATACTTGTATTAATTTTCAGGAATTTATCTTCCGCAGTTTTATAGGAAAAGTTGGATCCTTGGTTAGGAAAATTAATGTATATTTTTCCTTTACTGCTTCTCTTTTTCTTTTAAAAATAAACGTCTCAGAACGATATACGAGTATATTCCTTTTTTGTTAGCATTCTCATTCAATTTTCACAAATGTCGAAAAAAAAAAAGAAGACAGACGGAAGTGTTCAAGTTTAAAAATGGCTTTACGTCGATACTATAGTAAAGAAAGAGTAGATAAATAATATTTTCGGTTGAATTGATTCACGACAAAACAATGCACTACAAAAAGAATGAAAAAAAGGGTCACTCTTATATTCCATTGCTTTTTCAGCCTTTGTCCCATGTCTATATCTCTTCATTTCGAGTGACGTAGATAAAGGCTAAATCCGGCAGTTTACAGCAGTAGGCTTCATCTTTTCGTTCGAAAAAAATATTCACTTTTGGCATTCAACTGGTGGTTGGAATTTTTTCCTTGTGGCAAGTGTCAATACTATGACAAGTCAATTTTAGAATTCATTATCCACATGACACCCCACGATGCCTCCATTTAACGTGGACAGTTGCGTTTGCTTTTTTGCGATTCTTTATCTTTTTTTCAAAAAATCAACTTTTTAGAGACATCATTGTTCAGTTATAAGCTTTAGTTGAAATATAATTTCAATCTTTTCTTTGGTTTTTGTGAGGCCATATATGATGATTATTTCACGTGGTTATAGTGTCTAGGTAAATGAAAGTGAAGAAGAGTTATACAGGTAGTGAGACATAATGTAATATTAAATCAATTTTTTTATTCGCGAAAGGCCACCCGTGTATTCGGTTACCACTCTTGTGGTCAGAGGAGCTACTTTAATGATCATTTAATTATCGTCAATCCTCGAAGAGATGGGTCAAGTGTTGTTATTTCGGACAGACAACATGCTGGCATATCCAACAGTGATATGTTTGTGAAATGTAGCGATGTGCAGTACTGTAACAGATTTTGGTTCTCGTACATTATTTCTCTTTCCTTCTCTACACGAAATTTCAAAGAATTATTCAAGTGGAAGACTCAAGACCAAGAATGTAGGTTAGGAAGCTGGTGACTTGATGTAACGAAGTTAATGCCCTGGAGATTATCTACTAAACCATCTTGGGCAAAATGATTACCTATTCTTCTTAATTTTATAATGCTAATTTGTTGAAAAAAAGGAGATATACTCATCGTAAAGTTCAATGTTGGCGAATTTTTCCAAAATGAAAAAAAAAAAACTTTGCGTGACACCTTTTTGCAGATTTTCACTTTCTACTTATTTTGGTGTCGAATACGTTTCAAGGGCCAGTATCACCAAACATTGGTTACTTGACAGACCGTGGTGACAGAAAATCCAGGGTATTTTTTGTTATAGTGGTCAGTTACAAATCAATAACCAAAGTTCGTAATACCGGCCCTAAAACTGGTGAAAAAAATTTAACTAATCCTTGGTTCACAAAAAAGTGCTCAAATAGTACTCACGCTTCTATTTAATTCGTACTACATTTTCATAGCACCACTTTTCATTTTCATTGTTTTATATTGGCATATTAGAATGCTGAAGATAATGAAAGTATGATTTCATATTTATTTACAGCCTTGGCCCTTAAAATATTTGTTTCGATTCCCCAATTTCTCACGATCAAGTATTTTGATCCAATGGTTCTGAATTCTTATTGTCTAAATCTTATTTCATGACAAGTTATGAGATTTTCCTTTTCCATATTTTGATTACGAGTAACGAAAGTTGAATTTTTTCAGATAACAATACTAAAGGACTATTTAATAATAAATAATCTTACAATACAAACGAGTATAATCAGAGCTTGCGAGTGGACCTAATTTAGATCAATTGAAGTGAAAAAGGAAAAAATCTAAACATCATACGCTTTTTTGAAAAAAATTTCTTTTTAAATATGCAATCTGAATTACAAGCCAAACCAGTGAGGTGTTATAGTTTACGGGTGTTCATTTTATTAAATATTTGAATAATTTTTTTTGATCCTATTTACACTGAAAAATTCTACGCCTCGACTTCGATTTAATTCTGTATTCTTTAGGTTGCGGATAGTAGCTTTCAAATCCACATCGGTCACCAATGCCACTATCAGACTGCATATAAAAGCTTATGAAAAAAAAATTGGGGTTTTTTCAACCAACATACGGCAACAAGACTGAAATGATTTTGTGCAGATTTCACGATTTCCAAATTTATGTAAATTTCCAATCAAAAGCATATTCAATGGTCCGTAAATATTGCCCCTTGCCGCAAATTCTAAAAAAAAAAAAGAAGATTTCAAAGTCGAAATGCTCAGTTAGTACCCCGTCTGAAACTGGAAAAAATACGAAATAATTTCTCAAGAGAACGCGAAGGAATCACATTTGCAAAGGGTATACCTTTGCTTACTGAATTGGAAAACGGTTTTCATAGAGTGAAAAATTTACTCAGTAATAAAACTACGATTTCGTGAGGAGGTTAAGCCTTTCTAAAGAAAAAAAGGACTGGTATAGAGACACAGTAAAATCCAAGTAGGTACTTACATTTGTGCAAAAAAAAAAAAAAAAGGAAGCAGGGCACGAATTCGGAACTTAATCTATTTAGTCGAGCTTTTAAAGTCGCATGTTGAGAGATGAAAAAAAAAAGTTTAAAGATGGTAGCTATAGCCTTTTATAATGACCTTGTTAGCTTTTTTTTTCACTCATATTTTTTATTCGCTGGTTAAGGGCTTATTCAATCAACGATATTGGAATCTTTTCCAGCTGAGCTAGTTTATTATTGACAATACTTTTTCGATTACCTTGAGAAAATCTACCTGTCCATATAGAGCTAAATTATAACAAACTAATAATATTCCTACAAATGACCCAGTTTTTTATGATCCTATCAGAATTAATGAAGATATTTCTTCCTAATTACGGTCTATTCAGAGGCTATTTGAGGAATTTAAAATTACCATTTTTCCTCATGTTGGATACAGTGGTATAAATACATTTTTGACAAAAATAATGCGCAATTCGAGAAGTGGAGCGTATTTAAAATAAAAGAGATTAGATGGACCTAAATAAACTTTTTTTTAGTAGTCTAGCATTTTATTACCATATCACTGTTAGGTATAATAATCAGGATAATTCAAACATTGAGGTAGGTAGGTACCCACTTTAGCATCGATTCCTTAGTTATATCACTATTTTCTACTGTTCTTGAGCGATGATAATTTTTAGTACTCAGCAAATAAATAAATAAATAAATATAAAACCGTCCAATATTAATTTTAATTTTCAAAAAAAAAATTAGGTGTTCTCTTCATTTTCCACATAAATGTAGACGTTGTCTATTTCGTGTTATGAAGTCTCCATAATATTACAAAATCCAACAGTACCGCCTACATACTCCTTATTTCGGTACAAATAAAGCAATAAAAATTACATCTATATATAAGATACGTCCACCTGGTCCTTCGATCCTGAACAAAAAGAAATATGACATTCGTATTCCACACTATATTATGACTATTCTGGTAGAAAGTACCTATCTGCTGAAAGGAGGGGTTTTCAGCAAGTGTTTCATTTTAAATCTGCTTGTCAGCGACCGAGCATCATTAAATTACAAATTGACATTATAACCGCAAAAGGTGCTAAGAACCGTCATTTTGGTAGTCAAATGACAAAAAATACTCGTAAGTCGTAAAAAACGCTGTCTGTCAATCTCTTATGAGAATAACAACGTAATTGCTAGGGGTATGCGTTTTGATGCAAAACGCTCTTCTTTTCGGGTCATTTCTCTTGTTCAGCTCTCTTGATACCATTTCGATTTGAAATGCAGGCATCAGTACAGCCACGAGTTTATGGAGCTGGGTGAATCGTCGAATTTCTGGTGATAATTTTGACAGCAGGTAATCAACAACAACATGATGAATGAGAGGCGAGAAGCACTGTGATTAACACAACTGTCAAGGAAAGGTAGGAAATGAGCTTCCAAGTTAACCTCCAGGGAATTTAGATCGAAAACCATTTCTCAACGCTGTATTAAAGACGGTTAAATCGAGATTTAAGGCGAATTATTTCGTTAAGACAGAATTCGATAAAGGTGACAATATATATTAAGATCGCGTTTTTTCGCCGTTTTGTTTTTCTTTCTCAAAATGTAGGTCTAGTTAACTTTCCCAATTTGACGCTAGACTAATTACGTCGAAAATTTTATTTGAAATTTTTCCAATGAATCTGTATCAAGGAACGGTTGGGATTAGGTTAGTTCATATTTTCAGTATTCTTCACATCAATGGGTCGTAAAATTATAGACCAAAGTTAAGTAAGCCACCAACTTATCCTTGTAATCGTCACTCAATATTCTATATGGAAAAACAAGAATTCTTTAGGCAGCAGAAAAAATTAACGAATTGGTTCTAAACTTGCTGATAGTAAACTTGTTACTGGTCTTTGTAACGTAAGAAAAACTGGATCGTGATATTAAAATAATTAAATGAAATTCAAGCAAGTAGGTATAGGTACCTACACCTATCTCAATGTTATACATGCAGTGTTTTTGAGCTCCTAACACCTTATCGATATACCTTAATGCCAAATTAAGGTGCTATGTTCATTTTAAAAGACTTACGAGATGTTGAAAAAAGTATACAATTTTATGCATTTCTTCAGTTGTATTACAGCTAGCTGACTAGTGAAACTTCTGATATTTTTAGCCACTTTAAAATTCTCTAAATTTTGTCTGTTCTCACTTTCGGTTTTTTGCTCCAGCTATTTAATATTTTTCATCGTTACATAATTATTTCGTTCTAGGGCGACGTAAAAATTTATGAAATCAATGAATGGATTCGTTTAAAATTTATCAAAGTTCTCCACTGCTTTTATCTTTGTAGTCAATAAGCCCAGTGAATCTCAACCATAAAGTCGTAATATGATGTTTCCAACAAAGTTCTGTTGGGCTGTAATTCGTTTTAGTTGATTTTTGGGACCTTTATAGTTATATTTCATACAATAAATACAGTTATTATATTCCCTATTATAAAAAATTTAAGGTCCTAAAATTCGGTCTTAAATTTTCTCAAAACAATATTTTCAGAAATATGTTTGTTGTTATTTTTTCTCATACGTTTATAGATGAACTGCCAATAGAGAGATGTAAATATTTCCGAGTTACATTCTTATTTTATAAAACTGAACCAATTTACATAAGTACAAAAAATAAGTGCCATGTCAGTCTGATTTCACCATAATTTTTCATTCCTTCGGTACCATTCCTCCGAACAAGAAGGAAATAGATATTACCGATGTACATTAAAAGTGGGAAGCGATAAAAACAGCACGGGACATTAAATAAAAATAATAATCATGAAGAAATATTGTAGAAAGACGAGAAGTGAAGAAAACTGATACTTATTTATGTTAGTTATTTAGCAGGCAGTTTTACTGCATCCACAGAGATAAGGAAAGCATTGGTTTGAATGTAAGTTTCTATGTACCCCCTCAGTATTTCTGTTCTCACTCTCAATACAACATGGCCGATTTCTGAAAAATTCATCTCCAGGATGATGTGCTATATGCCAGCTGCAATGATTGAAAACCAGAACCGCAACGAATCCATTGCGACGCTTTATTCACGTGAGTCATTCATAAATGATCCTAAAGAAAACAAAGTGAGAGAGACACAGAAAGGAGACAGACGAATCGCCTGCTCCAGAAACTCAGTTTCCAACTCACCCTTCGAAATGTCCCTTCCTTTTACATCGACCCTAAACCGTCCTCCTTTCCCAAACGGAGACCTTCTGGTGGTATACCTCTGCACCCTTTTCTCATATTTTTCCAGGGTTTGAATCCGCTTGAATATGATTTGAAAAAAATAGCGATCTATTGGCTCATTTGGCTGGCAATGAATTTTCTTTTAGTGGATCCAGTTGGTCTTGAAAATCACAGTATCCGATAAATGTATCCACAATGTAGAATGATTCAATCGAATATAGAAAATTTATTTACGTTTTTCCATTCAATGATCATAATTTCTTCATGGCTTTCAGCCAACTAACTAAAGGTTTGATAGAGAACTCTTTCATCTCTTTTTAGTTGTCAATATTCGGACCTTAGTGTTCACTAGTTGGCTTGTAAAACTGCCACACTACTGTTACCATTTTTCAGAAATGTTCCCTAAGATTGGTGTTCCAATTCCAACTGAGAAATTTACAGAAAAAAAAATTTTTATAATCAAGTACTATCAGACATCTCGCTGAAACTTTGATAGTAAAATTGACGGGAAGATAAGAAAACATTAATCCACTCAATTTATACAAGGTGTTTCAAATGTAGACTCAATTTTTGAAATTTTTCCTACCGCAAAATACTCTTAAAAAACTGACACGAATTATCGTTCAAGTTATCACTAGATGAGTGAACTTATTTCCTCATTTATTCGCTTCCACCAAATCACTGAATTCAAAAGAAAAACAAAATTTTTTATGCACCGTTACTCGCTTAACTCGATCAACGTATGTTAATTAACTTCATTAACACATTAAACATTCTGGTAAATCGGAAGTTCTACTTTGTATGTTAAAGAGTTTTTCATGAATTTTCAATGAACTCGCAAACGGTTTACATTGACTGATACAGACGAAAGGGAGGTGAGTACCGTCCGAGGTTCCCGGTCAGTATCCCAAATGGCTTTTTCCTAAATGGACTTGGCCCGAATACCTTTTTCCTAAATCCTTTTTCCCGAATGAACAAAATCCCGAATGCGATGACGGACTTTTGAGATGGTTTTTTAATGTACGAGTATAAGACGTGAACTCTTTTTTTTTTCCTGTGAAATTCGAAAAAGTGGACGTATCCTCTTCTTGCAAATCACTGTTCTTATACTTTAGACACCCTCTTTCCTATTCTTTGATCTTGCAATCTACGTTAAATACTATTGCAAATAAAAAAAAGTTTCAGCTCGATTTGAATCACTTGAAATTATTTTACATACAATCATATAGTAATGACTTCGTTCTTCATAAATTAATTTTGCAGTCACAATTCCGATGAAACGAAAGAGTTTCGACTCCAACCTTACTTTATACTTATTGACAAATTGCGCGATAAGGGGAGGAGGAGATGAAAAACCGAACATCCTACCTTGTAGAGCGTGAAATTCTACACCAGAATTCATTAAAAATTTATTTTCGTATATGTGACTTCAGTTTAGATTCTGAACCCTATAGAAAATTGGTATGCAATTATTAATTGTACTACGTAAAACAAAAGTACTTTTGCTACTTCTCATGTAAATATCAACACAGAGAATAGGCAAATGCTGTTTTCAAAGCCAGAAAAAGGAAAGATTAGAGAATCATTTTTTTTTTAAATTTACTCAAAAACCAACGTATCTACATTCTACAGATACGCTCTTCTCAAACGGAAGCACTCAATTAATTTTGAGTGCAAGTTGCAAGTAAATTTTTCTTCGGTATTAAATTTCAACATTATAGCGTTTAAATCAGTTAGTTTGAAAGAGATTTGTGTTCTCGAAGGTAGATTCGAAAAATTTCCCCAATTGTATTTAAAAACTTTCAGTACTCTTTCATCATAAATGCATAATTGTCAGAATTATTGCATCAATGTAAGTACGAGTAGATACTCCTCAAACGTCAGTATTTCTGTGGCAGTCATGAATATTTTTTGGGCACTAAAAAGTCTAAACCACGAGTATGCACCACTTTTACTAATTATGCGCAACAATGCAGTATGCCTGGAAATAGGTATTATTATTCTTTTTTTCCTCTTGCATGATTTTAATTTGCAAGCAGAAATATTTGACATTATTAATCAATGATGATATCCATCAGATTGTTAATGAGGGAAAAATTAGTGACCTTTTGTAACAATGACACATAAATTATTTCCAACATTCATGAATTACGCTCCATATAGCCGAATTCAGAGTAGTAAATTTTTACGACTTTTTCATCTTTCGTACAGACACCTGTAAACAATCTAATCTAGTATTTCTTTTGAACCGCGAAAATTCCAGATAATCGTGTGAAAATTTTTATCATTATGGCGTTCAAGTTTGATGTGGTCGTATCGGGTATATCTGGACGATTTCCAGAATGTAATGATATTGACACTTTCAAAAAGAAACTTTACAAAGGTAATTCGAACGAATTCATAACCAGTGATGATAGAAAATGGAATCCGGGATTCAGATTAAATAGATTTGGTAAGTACTTGAAAACGCGGCTCTACAATTTTACAGCAAGTTCAGGAATTATGTAAGTAAAAAATTTGAAACTTGAAAAAATTTTAGGAGACAAAGCGGCTGTTCCCAACGCAACCGGTAAATTTAAGCAAGAAATAGAATTCGATTACAGAATGTTCAAATACAACCAGTTATATGCGAGAAGTACGGACGTGATCAATAGAAAAGTTTCAGAAGTATCATTCGAGGCTATAGTCGATGCTGGTATAAAGACACTAATTGTTTTTTTTTTTTTTTTTTTTTAATTTTATGACAATAATTTACCCTCTCCTGCCACAGGCAAACCCAATTCAACAAAAAACAGGGAACATTGAAAATAAAACAGTAGGGGTTCTTTCAGTACAAATAAGAACATAAAAAAAGAGAATTGGGCTTGGTAGTGCTCAGTCATGAATCACCCAGATACATAGATGAGTTATACATATTTTGTAAGATAACTGACATGACATGGAGATGTCTCTGGTTGTGATTGGGGAGGATGGAGAAGGGGGATAAATTTGATTTACTGACTTGTATCAAACAGTACTGGACAGCTAACATTAATCGATTTTTGTAATATCAACACGAATATTAACCAACTCGCTGACAGTTGAGGTGCACACATATATGTATTGTTATTTTACATCACAATATGTAAGACCCAAGATAAAGTATGACACTTGCGAGACCCCCCTTATAAATACTCAGAAATGAAACCATGGTCTTCACATGGCTTATAGTGGCTATATGTAGATGCCTTAGGCTATGTAATGGGCTGTAGGTGAGTTGCGGCCCAAATTGATTTTGTACCTTTTTTATGAAGTGAGTTGCGACCCAGACTTTCTGCAGAAGCAAGTGAGTTGCGGCCAGTGGGTTTTTCCAGCTCTGCATTTGTATAGTCCACCCTCCTTATTTTTATTTCTGAGTTGTGAAGGTTTCCTCTGGCATGCGAGTAATCTAGAGTCAAGCACAACTAAATGGCTGAGTGCATAAAAAATATAATCTAGACCTAAAATATTAAAAGCAGGGATGGAAAACGTTACGTTATAACGTTATAAATAACATTATGGTAGCGGTACCGAAACCATTTTCTATAACGTTACTGAAACGGTACCGCCCTTCACAATAACGTAACAAAAAATGGAAAAACTGTACTTATCTATAAAATAACGTTACAAACTTTGATTTACAGTTTAAACTTTCAAGTTTAAATTTTCCAACTTTTGTATTTCAAAATGTTATTTTGTGTTATTTTATTTTCATTATTTTGAGTTTCTAGTTGAGGAAATAAAGTAATAGACAATATGCTTTCTTCTGCTACACACACTATACTACACTAGTGCTAAACTCCACCACTAAAAAAAAAAAAAAAAAAAAAAAAGACAAAAAAAAAAGACAAAAACGATATCCATAACGATAACCAAATGATGTTATAATGTTATATATTGATAACGGTACCGAATCGATAATGGGTACATTATAACGATACCATAACGAAACAGATTTGATCATTTCCATCCCTGATTAAAAGTATAAAAGTAGGTGTTTCTCAAACCATCTTAAGAAACTGATAGAATATATACGAATTACTTTGGTTTAACCAATTTCAAAACGGTTTGCTCTATATAATTACTAAGGAAAATATAAGCAATATGAAATTAATGTACGTAAGAAGATTTCAAAATGAGCATTCGAGTCTGGTTGAGATATCTGCTTTCCATGTAATATTTTTCTTCTTAATTTTTTTTTTATTTATTTGACATGAGTTTTGAAAAGTGCTTTAGATAATAATTTTATGTTTATGATGAAATATTTTCACACATTTTGGGAGACTACTCAGTCAACTTCCTCTTGGTGTCTCCTGGGTCATGCTAATAGACTGAAGGTTGGCCGCAATAAACTGGGCCGCAACTCACCCCTATTTCCAGCGTCTGACCGCAACTCACCAACACCGATGTAATGAAGCCCACAACTGTTGATTTGGTGTACAGTACAGTTTACAGGGAGTAAAATGAAATGAGTGAACCACAAGGGTACATAAAATCAATATTTGGGGTCTGCGGAGTGGGGGAGTAAGAAAAACCATACATACATCTCGTGGACATGCGAGACCCACAAAAGGGTCTCGCAAGTGTTATGATTCATCTGTTTTAGGTCTCTCAATTGACAAAAACATCTCTATGTATCTCTCTGCATGTAAGTATGTTTTTGATACATAGTAGTCCTACCCCTTGAATATATGTCCTAACAGAGTGGTAAGTATGTACTTGTAGCTACCTATCAAAAAAGTAGTTCATTTCTGGACTCACTCGAGTGGATAGCTCCCAGAATTCACTACCGTGATGGTGGTGAATTTCAGCACTTTTACTCAACTTGATAAATTTTTATTGGAAATTACTAGAAAATAATTTGACATTAATGCTGATATTTTCCACGAGCACTGCTCAAGGCGTTGAGACACTCTGGCCTCAATCAGCCCAGTATTCTACGTCCATGTCGCTTGAATTAATGATAATAATGTTGGTCTTCTTGAGCAGAGGGAAGGAAGAAATGTAAGTGGATTGAGCGGATTAGGCTTTCAGTTGTAGAGGGAAGGAATTCAAGCAAATTACATATTTGTAAGTTGAATAAACGGGTACTTTGAAAAAATAGAAAATTTATTATCTCATTTGGAAGCTACGAACAAAAAAATAGCAAACACCTTCGATCTTTCAATGCATATATTAGGAGCAAGAAGCAAAAACGCTCATTGAGCGAAATAACCACCCAGAACGCGTTCTGAACACAGAAAAACGCCAGAACGCGTTGTGGCGTTACCTTCCTCATCCACAACGTGTTCTGGCTTTCCTGGTTTTCCCACAATGCGTTTTGGCATTGTTCTTGAGCCACAATGTGGACAATTCGATGTAGGCTTATCTTTAGGCTTATCCCTTGTAAAACTGTGTTTATTTACCAGCCAGCCTTTTATATCAATTTAGTATGTTTCCAACTTTTGATACAGGTGACTGCTTACTTTTTCAAAATGAGTGTGGCAGATTTTTAAAATGTTTTTGAAGAAAAATTGCAGCTATTAATTATTGAAAGTGATAGAAGTACTTTATTCAATTATGAAAAGTCCAATTGTATTTTAAGTGAAGTCAAAGTGGCCCAAGCAATGAAAAAGTAGAATAAATCTCTCACATCGAATTGGAATTGAGTCATTTTTTTATTTCTGTACCCATCAGTTTTGTATTATTAATGTAACTACTTATAATTTTTGAATGCTATAATAATTCATCGTGTAGTCATTTTTATTCTACATTTCATCGGCCAAACCAAAATTGGGAAAATTACTTTGTGGCAAAATAAAAAAATATCCACGACGCGTTGTGGCATTTTTAGGGGAATCATGATGCAAAACGCGTTCTGGCATTTTTCATGTGTCCAGAATGCGTTATGGGTGGTTATTTTGCTCAAAGAGCGTTTTTGCTTCTTGCTCCTAACACATACATTATGATCTTATTTCTCAACATTAATTTTATAAGATATAATAATATACTTACTTTCAAAAGCCAAAAAGCCTTGAGTTTTCTTGTTGCTTCAAAAATAATCAAGTCCAGTTTTTGTTACATCGTCTTATATTAATTTAAAATCGACAAGAAAAAGGAATAAACTCAAAAAATACGAATAATAACACTACTCAACATTTTTCAACTCATTAAAATGTACTGAAATCAAACTATGTGATTCTTAAAGTATTTTTCACGCTGAATTCAATGGTGATCTTCATTTTTCTTCATCAGGTCCCAATCGCGAGTAATTTCGTTGTTTTTGGGCGAAATGATCAACATTAGTCATTTAGAAAAAAGGAAATATCATCATGAAAAAAACGCAACAAGTTCATAAAAGTGGGATTATTTACTTCGTCAATGATTGAATTAACAGTGGGAAACCTTATTTTATTCTTAATCTTTATTGTTTCGTTGTAATCATCAATTTTTTCATTGAGATCATCATAGGATTTATGTTAACACTGTTTTCATCAACCATTTAATGTATTCAGCTATTAGAATCGCTGATAACAACGAAACAATGAAGATTAAGGATAAAATTAGGTTTCCCATTGTTAATTCAATCATTGACGAAGTAAATAAACCCACTTTTATGAACTTGTTGCGTTTTTTTCATGATGATATTTCCTTTTTTCTAAATGACTAATGTTGATCATTTCGCACAAAAACAACGAAATTACTCGCGATTGGGACCTGATGAAGAAAAATGAAGATCACCATTGAATTCAGCGTGAAAAATACTTTAAGAATCACATAGTTGGATTTCAGTACATTTTTCTGTGTTGACTAGTGTAATCATTCTCTAAAAATACGATGACAAGAAAGAAAAACGTAAATAAATAAAATGAGACTGCATTACAAAACTGGATGACGAATAAAATAATTTTGGAACTGACCCGAGGTCATTAAATCCAACAAAAAGAAGGAAAATTTTTCTAAAGGCGGGTTTATACGCGCCGTTAACGTTTTCACAAAGCCGAAAAATAATTCCCTAAAAAGATGAATCAATGGAACGCAATGCTGCTGTTCATACGAGCACTAAAACTTTTTCACATTCCCAAAGCCGTTTTCACTTTCCCTAAAAGATGGATTAGGAAAACAATAATGGAAAGAGTATGAAACATGTTTTTACTCTGTGATAAGAAATGTTTGTTTTTTATCTTCTATGTATTGTTTCATGTTCAAAATTTTTTCAATGTTTTAATACAGTCCCATTCCACTAAATTTTAACGGACGGTATAAATAGGACAATTTCACTTGGATAATAAGGGAATTTGTTCTCGGTTTTGTGAAAACGTTAACGGCGCGTATAAACCCGCCTTAAGCACGCCTTCTTTTTCTTCAAGTTGATATAGGTACTGTGGTGAACCTCCGCCGTATATAGCTCCTGCGTTCCTGCCTTCACTATCGAGGCGGCCGTGGCGCCTGCCACTAAACCGCTGCTTTTTGTGGCGGTGAGGTGGCAGAGGAAGACGGACTCACCCCTCGACAGCAGGGGTGGCGTGCAGCCGATCAGCCGGTCTAGGAGCGCCTCAGGTACAAAATTAATGTAACGATCTCATTATTCAGGCATTAATCCTTATTCGTTGGATGGAGCAAACATCGGCGTGTTTTTCATGAGCGGAATGTCAGAAAGAGAATCACAACTCATTTCATCGAATATGAAAAACCATATTTTTGTTTTGGGATGTGCAAAAACTATGGGTCCAAACCGGTTATCATACGTTTTGAATTTTACAGGTATTAACATTCTGTTCCAAAACATACGCGCAAAATGGAAATAAGCAAAAACAAAATCAAAAAATAGCACTCGCAAAACTGCGTCCCTGTGATTAATCACGTGCTTTTACACGTACAACTCTTTTGAAACACAGTGCACTGAGAGAAAATGGTAGTACTTATTACTACGTAGTATAGTAATTTTTCTCATCGAGGTAACAAAAATATTGTTTTGTAATAATAATTGAGGGCTTTTCTTTAAGAAGGGCGTATCTCAAATAAGTTCATTCTGAGAAAAATGCATTTGAAATATTCCATTGATCTAAGTTTTTTTTACAATGACTAGGAGACAAGCGGCTTTTCATGTTTGATTGCTACGTTCCTCCTCTATAAGAATTTATAATGAGTCAGTGAATTTCTTGACAATGGCAGAAATAAAATTAGGCTGAAGGGAGTGGCTATAGATATGCTCTTCTTGAAGAAAACTACTTTTTCTCACTTTAAACGCCAGTAATTTATAGAATGAGGAAATTAATGATGCTAAATACACGAAAAATGGCTGGAACATTACTGCTAGATACAACGTGGTAGTTTTTATGACCATAAAAAAATGGCAGATGTCATTTTTAACTCTATCTATCCCGATGGGCAAAAAATGAGAAAATGATCCGAAAAATGAGAATTTCATCCGTTGTCAGTCCGTTTTTATTTTTGACCATCGGATCTGAAAATTCGCAGATATTTTGTCATCTTGATTGTTTTTCCAAATCCGTTTGTAAAACGGATTTCCTGATTATAATCAGTGATAATTTTTGGGTAATTTTTCTAAATCCGTTTGTAAAACGGTTTCACGGATTATAACCCGGGCCAACAAATATGATAAAACAGCCTTCACGGAAAATAATCCGGACTCATTTCCGGCAAGACTGATTACAATCCGTTCAAAATCCGTTTTAGAAGCCGGAAAACAGGAACATTCCGGGTTTTGATCCAGAAACGGATTATAACACTGAATAAAACGGATCTATTTTCAAAATATTTTGCCCATATGGATATTTGTTGAGAGGAAATTTGTGGCTAAATGAAAAACCAAAATTTTCACCATTCAGAATGTGAAATTCTCTATCAGAATCCATAAAAATATTTGATTTTTGACGAATGTGACTATAGTTCAGATTCTGAGCTTCTCATAGGCTCTTCTCGAAAATGTTTATGCCATTGATTGCAAGAATATGAGGATTCCTGCTACTTTTTTTGTAAATATCCTGACAATGACAATATGGGTAGATACAAGGATGCGGTTTTCACTGGTAGAAAGAAGAAGCATAATATAATTTTTTTTTTTCAATTTCTTCAAAAGGGCGTCTTTGAGATACGCCCTTCTTGAAGAAAAGCACCCAATTATTCTTATACTGTACAATAGTAAAGTGTAATACAAAGATGTATTTTACTATTTATCTAGCAATTTCTACTACAATTTTGAATTGTCCCAGTTTTCCTGTCTTAAAATACTAAAAAGTACTACTTACTGAAATTTCTCTCAATGAACATATAATTATAATGATGATAACCTACAAATATTAATTCTTGAACAATATAAGGCTAGGCTACTATCTGTATTAAGCCTTAACTTTTTATTTCAAAAAATAAAAAAGTGGTACTTTACGAACCACCTTTGTAACTATTCAAAAGCATTTTAGGACCCAGTTATTCATTGAATACGGATCCAATTGGTGGCTTGGAAGCATTGAAAATAGCAAAAGAACAAATATCCAACGGTACCCTTGAAGCAGCTGTTGTGTTGGCTGTAAGCCACATAAGTAATCCTAAATTCAGTTACCAATACATGAACCTGGATTTGTTGAGTTTGGAGGGAATTTCTCGTTCTTTTGATAAAAATGGTAATACTCGTAATTTGTACGCTTGTACCCAACACATAAGGCTTAATAACTATAATTAACTCGTTATGTGCTATGCTCTCAAAAATATAAGATCATTTCAAACAGGAAGAAAAGGCCGCAGTATAGCTAGCACAAATGTGGCAGTGAGCTGGATGTCTCAATTATAGCCATTTAAAAAAAAAAGAGAAAAAAATTAAAATTGCAATAATTTCCGAGGAAAGTACGAGAAATGAAAAGTGAAGAATGGATTGGCGAATTATCAACCAAAAAAAAAAGAAATAAGTTTTCATCATCAAACATAAGCTTGATGTTTGAAGCATGGATTATGAGCAGCTTATAATATCGATCCTGCGACAATCCATCACCATGCAGCTAAAAGTAACACCTTAGAGTGAAATGAATTACTTTTTTTTTCCAGCGAATGGATTCGTTCGAAGTGAAAGCGTAGTTGCCTTTTTTCTGCAGCGCAAACAAGATGCAAAACGTCAGTACGCCAAATTTATATTTTGTGACACCATTTTCGAAGGCCTTTCATCTCATTCCTTACTGGGCTACGACGAACAGTATCTAAAAAATTCTCTGAACAAAATGTATGAACGAAATGCAGAAGACACACTGGCAGAAAATGTAGCTTTTTTGGAACTGACGGGAAGCGCAGTCAAGGTACGATACGAATAGATGAAAAAATAAGATACAAAAATGAATAACCTAATACGAATATCACCACGCATTGTTATAATAATTGGTGCTAGACTTTTGGGTTGAATGCTCGTCCTCGTCCATACTCCACATATTTTGAAGAGGTGCGCAGCAGCAAATTATTTTGTACGGAAATGAACACTGCTACGCAAGAAGGGGATAATTCCACTTTTTCGAACTTTACAGGAGAGCAAAAAAACAACACTTCCATCTCAAATCCCATTGCACTGGGCTGAGCTATCACATGTCTGAAATCTGGATATATTATAAATAATGTTGGAGGGACAATCTTAGGAATGCATCAATTTTATGTTTGAATCTCACTTCCAGGGCTGGAAAACTAAAGAAAAATGCATCGACTGTAAGGACTTTGCTATATACTTCTTGAGGGGCGATTAAAATTGCAGGTGAAAAGTCTAAAAGTAGAAAAGTCCAACATTTCTAGAACTGGGCAGAACAAAGTACAACATGAAGTATCAAAGTCTTAGAAATCATGTCAATGTAATACAAATATACTATGTCCAATGGCGCACCCGTGAAGGGGCTAGGGAGCACAAGCCCCCACAGGTATTAGCTATTATTAAAAAAATGAAAAGCTATGATTTTTTACGGTTTATAAAGTTTGCAATAATACGAGTAGCTGCAGCCTTCACTGAAGTTTTGTGAAGGCGAAAGATGAATTCTCATTTACAAAAGCAGTCTACGTATGATGACGTCATAAAGTGGGTAATGTTATAATTAGATATGATGACGTCATTTTTTCCTCGCATCTCAAATGCTATATATATATATGTATTATGATGTCATCAATTGCGTCTACAAAATGTTAGATAGGTGAGATGACGTCATCATTATTCAATGAAAATTTATATCTACGTATTTCTTCAATGTTATACTTAAGTATAATAACGTCATCACGTGATTCTCCTATTTTATACATACATAGACGATATCATGTGCGTCTCGGATGTTGGTATGACGACGTCTCACCTACGTCTATAGAGTTATAGCCAGGTATAACATTGACGAATCACGGACAAAATTTCGACTAAACGTCTAGTAGAAAGAATCTTAGAAAGAATCTATCTATATAATCTATATAATAAAATCCAATATCCGGATGTCCGTACGACACTCGAAATTTGTAAACAAATTATTTTTACTTTTGCGATTACTTTACTTTTACTAAACGTTGAAAGCTGAAGTTGGTTTCATTAGAAAGATAAAACTATTACAAATCTTTCTCTATACACACTTTTTCGAATTGATGTCTTACTTCCCTGTAAATGATTGAAACATTCCATAAAAACGATGAACTTCATGCTACGTTTCATGTTATTTTTCATCTCGAGATTATTTTTCATTTCACGATTACTCTCCTATTACTGAAGGTAGGAAGCTGAATTTGGTCTCATAAGAAAGAAAAAACCATCAAAAATCTTTTTCTATGTACTTTTTTTTTGAATTGATGTTTTACTTCGCTGTAAATGATTGAAACATTCCATAAAAACGATGAACTTCATGCTACGTTAAAGTCACTTTTCATCTCGCGATTATTTTTCATTTCGCGATTACTCTGCTATTACTGAAGGTAGGAAGCTGAATTTGGTCTCATTAGAAAGAAAAAATTATCAGAAATCTTATCCTACATACACTTTTTCGAATTGATGAATTATTTCCCAGTAAATAATTGAAACATTCTACAAAACGAAGAACTTCATGCTATGTTTCATGTTATTTTTCATCTCGCGATTACTCTGCTATTACTGAAGGTAGGAAGCTGTATTTGTCCCATTTGAAAGAGGGAAATCTCAGAAATGTGATGATGTATGAATCTTTTTGATTAGAGATTTGATTTCACAGCTAGATGAAAATATTTTTGATAACTGAATTCTATTCTACAATTCTACTCAATCATTTCATAATAACGCAAAATTTGAGTGGACTTTGAGAGGAATGAGCGGAATTTGTGCGGGATTGAGCAAAATTTGAGTGAAATTGAGCAAAATGCAAGTAGAATTGAGTGGAATCAAGCGGCATTTTAGAAAAATTTGAGCGGGATTGTGCAAAATTGAGTGAAATTTGAGCAGGAATAAGCAAAATTGAGCGATTAGGGGGCGTAGACCCTTCGGGCCACGCTAGTAAATAATAAAATCCAATATCCGGATGTCCGTCCCACACTTGAAATTCGTAAACAAATTATTTTTACTTTTGCAATTACTTTCCTTTTAGTAAACGTTGAAAGCTGAATTTGGTTTCATTAGAAAAAAAAAACTATTACAAATTTTTCTCTATACACACTTTTTTGAATTGATGTCTTACTTCCCTGAAAATGATTGAAACATTCCATAAAAACGATGAACTTCATACCACGTTTCATGTTATTTTTCATCTCAAGATTATTTTTCATTTCACGATTATTCTACTATTACTGAAGGTAGGAAGCTGAATTTGGTCTCATTAGAAAGAAAAAACTATCAGAAATCTTTTACTCCGTACACTTTTTCAAATTGATGTCTTAGTTTCCTGTAAATAATTGAAACATTCTACAAAACGATGAACTTCATGCTACTTTTCGCGCTATTTTTCATTTCGCGATTACTCTGCTATTACTGATGGTAGGAAGCTGTATTTGTCCCATTTGAAAGAGGGAAATCTCAGAAATGTGATGATGTATGAATCTTTTTGATTAGAGATTTGATTTCACAGCTAGATGAAAATATTTTTGATAACTGAATTCTATTCTACACTTCTACACAATCATTTCATGACAATGCAAAATTTGAGTGGACTTTGAGAGGAATGAGCGGAATTTGGGCGGATTGAGCAAAATTTGAGTGGAATTGAGCAAAATTTGATTAGAATTGAGTGGAATCAAACAGAATTTGAGAGAAATTTGAGCGGGATTGTGCAAAATTGAGTGAAATTGGAGCGGGATTGAACAAAATTTGTGCGGTTATAAGCAAACTATGAGCGTTGAGGGGGCGTGGACCCCTCGGGCCACGCTAGTTCACCTTTAAAATAAAAAAAACTAAGGTCTTTCACCACTGATACGCGTGGCACGTTTTTACAGTAATTACATGATCACTTATCACGGAAGTTATCATTACACGAATGGATTTATCCCCTTCTTGCATAGCAGTGTTGAAACTTGGAAATGTACCTATGTAATTTACAAATTAAAAGTATGAATGAGAGACATAAGCTGATAACATGTACAAATTATAGTACATAATTTTATAATTCTCTTATATTTACATCCGTCTCTCAATTTCAAAACCTTTCTCTTTTAAGAAGTACAAAATTATAATATTTTTAAAAAGTGGTCAACTTACTGACTGAAGATTATATTTTGCGACCCCTCAGAAATTGGAATCAATTGAAGCGAATGCGGTAACGGATATTCTCTGTAAACAAAGAACAACACCATTAATGGTCGGATCTGTAATGAGCTGCGTGGGTAACACAGAAGCAGCTTCAGGACTGTTATCTGTTTTGAAAACTTTACTTGTTTTGGATTCTCAAAATATACCTCCGAACGCCAACTTATCAGAAGTAAACCAAGATATTCGCGCTATACGAGAAAAAAAAATCAAAGTAAATTTTTCGTTGAATTTATTTATTATCTTTAAGTGAGACGGTGAAGTAAAGCAAAGTCAAAATCTCGAATGTTTTGACAGTTGGAAACCTCTCACCCACACCTCTCCCTCAACCCACCAACCCCCCCCCCCAAAAAAAAAAAAAAAACTGTAAGTAAATAAAAACTGAAAAAGAAAATAGCAGTTGAATAAATGAATAAAATAGAGTAGGTTAATACCTGAGAATATACAATAGAATAAAAATTGGTCTCTGTACGCCACTGAAAGTAAATTAGTGTCTATTGAACATTCATTTTAAATTGGGAGCCACCTGATCACCGACCTCGCGTTCAGTTCCAAATAAATTCTTTCAAATGTGGGTGGTTTTCGCAATGAGGTCCATTCTTTAAAACGTTCTATAGTCCAACCTACCTATAAGTGAACTTCCGGTCTTGTTGAAAAAGTTTGATCCCTAATCACTTTTAAAATTAACGTCATCCCTGATACTTATTAACGTAAACTTGTCCACAAAGAATGAATTTATTGGACCCAAGCAGTTCCATTAAGAACAGGTACGACTAATTTTTTCATCAAGAAGAGAACAGGTAATTGAATATTAATATGTACATGAATCTCAAGTTTACACGTACTCTAGAGTACGAACTAAATTAACTAATTGACATCAGACGGCTTTAATACTACAGAACGAGTAAAGAGGACAGATTAAGAACCTATATCTACTAATCACGAAATTGTGAAAATACACATTATTTCAGGTAGCGGAAAAAAAGACAGAATTAGATGGAAATATTGCCGCTGTAAACACCATTGGTTTGTGGGGCATGGTAAATCATGCTGTTTTTCAGAATAATGCATCGAGGTATGTTTAAATCATGCTACGATGGTTCATGTATTCACCTAATTTCACGAACATACTTTATTTTCCTCAAGTCAGTTTTTAGTTTTATTGTTAGCAGAAACGTACACATAAATACTAGGCTTCTGTGTAGTAAAGTTAATAGCGGTAAGTCGAACACAAAAAATTTTTGTTTGTTAACAAAATAATCCTCATGCGTTTTGAGCCAAACTTATTATAATACTCGTATGTAATATGGACGATATGGTTATCAGAGAAAAATCGGCGAGCAAATATTCGATGACAAAAAACACTTTGCTCAAAAACACATGTAAGCATACTTTATTTGAAACATACGAGTACGAGTATGTACAAAATACGAGTACCTATGTGTAGCTTACATTGATCTGAAGACTTTACAAAGCACATTTAGCAAGCCCGCCCTATAAATTTTTAGCCACTCAAAAATAATGCGTTAATGCCAACAGGAAGTAGGCAGTTTGCGGCCCGTGAAAAATATTTCTAAACTGAGATATCCACTTTGCAGCCCACAAAAAATGAGCGATATCCACTTTGCGTCCCATAGAAAATTGCGTCTCTCCTGTCTCCTTTAATTATCACATAGACCCCCGGGGGGATTCCCCCCAATCCAAAAAAAAATTGACCGATAATCCACAAAAAATTAATCTTCTTGAACCCCTCCCTCTTCATGCTGAAAAAAACACAATCTCGTTATTTTTCTTTAGGCCGCAAAGCAGATATCGCTCATTTTTTTGCGGGCCGCTATGTGGATTTCGCTCATTTTTTCGCGGGCCGCAAAATGGACAATTTTCCACTTTTTGACCACAAACTGGATACGGCCTGCCAACAGACTATATGTGTAGAAGAAATCATGATTCAAAATCATTTTTTTCCCAACAGTAGGAAAGGAGAAAAAGAATTTCAAAGTTTTTTCAGAGGCTTGGTAAGATAATTTAAAAGACGTCTACTTTTGAAAATCTGTATAAAAGTTGAAAAAATTTACTTCTAATTTTTTCTCATACTCATACTTAGAGGAAAACTGATATGAGGAAAGATAGATTGCCTAATATGAAGCAAAAGGCAATGTATCAGCTTTTCTAATTGATTTTAAAAGGAAAAAAAAGATATATTATACAGTGGCATACATAGAAAGCTCACAAGTGGGCTTCGTAAGGTACCATCATTTTATCTGATACCTAGAACGATCACAGAATTCTTCGATAAATTTTATAAGTTTCTAGAAATAATCGTCATTTTATTAAAAAAAGCTTTATTCAAACAGTGTACGACAATTTCTTCATTTTTGTTTCTTACAGAAAACAGAAAAATAATTTTGATAACATTCCACGACTAATATTGTTGAGTGGGCGAACAGCAGAAGGACTTGGACAAGTTTTGAAAAAAGTGAGCTGTAATTTCTAAGTCAACTGAATTTGGTTGAAAATAGACATTTTCACAAATAAGTTTCTACTGAAAATGTTATGGACTTTGAAAACTTCATACATGTTACATGTACGAGTATGTGACGAGATCTGATAAACAATACCCATACCTTCAAGGAAAGGGAATTAAAATTCATTTTTTTTTAAATTTTTCATTCAGTATTGTAAGACAAATCTCAATAATGGTCCAAGAAGCATCTCTTCATCTCAAAAATTGTTGGAAAAAATAAGTTTTAAGAAAAGGCTTTCATTAATTTATTGGAATTTCTTTAAATTTTGAAAAATTTAGCACTTTGACAAAAAAAATTGCCAAGTTGAAAATTGGTCGCTTGAATTTCCAGACTGATGAATAGTAAGTTCTCCACGTCCAACGTGTTTTTCCAATAAATTCACAATTTGAGATAATCATGCCTATTACACCTGAAAAACTATCGTTTTGGTTCGCAAGATGAGTGAAACTACTCCAGATTCAATTCTGGTGGTTTTTCGTTTAGTTTACATTGGATTTGTTTCAATATGGGTTTGGCAAATCAAACAGAAAACAGTTTCTTCTTATAACACTGAGAGAAATTGCAATAGAACTTTTTTCTATTTTAGTATAGGAAAATTGGGACAGTTCTAAATTGTAGAAGAAATCGTTCAAAAAAAAAAGTGAAACTTACTATCTTCGTAGTATGTACATTATTTACTATCATAAAAGGATTTATTACGTCAAAATAATAATTTTCGTTAACTCGATGAGAAAAATTACCATACTGCGCAATAGTAAGTACTATAAATCTTTCTCTCAGTGCAGTGTATGTTTGTATTTTTCGATGAAACTGATTTGAAACTGAAACGAAACTATAGCAAAGTCAGTTTGGAGGAGTTTCGTGAAACCGAGTCAGATCAAACATGTTTTGTAAAATTCAAGTACTTTTATGTACGTAATGAGCAGAAGTACATAAATAACTAAGTATGTCGTATTTTAAAACGCCCGCAACAACGCCTTGTACATAATTATGCATTTATGACTCGAATATCACCAAAGTCTCACCCACTGGGCAAATAACTATGGCAAAATCATTCTACTATATTTACATGTATGTTTTCCACTTTTATATTAGATTGAATTTGATTCTTTCAATGAAGATACTGTAGCGCTTATTAATGAAGTATTCCACAAAAATATGCCATTTCATATATATCGTGGTTTTACTATTCTACCAAAAACTGAGAAGATGACAGCAGTACTTGATGTAAGTCTCTCTGTAATATTATTGCATTCGTGTTAAATCAGTCACATATACGAATACTACGAGTATATTCTTGTACTGTACATACATACGTACGTACAAGTATGACCAGTGGTATGCAAGAACCGGTTACCCTAAGTCAAATTTTTTCAAAAATTGGATTCTTCCAAAGTCCAATTAAATACACCAAGCCCTAATAAGCGAAAGTATAAGATAAAATGAAAGTCCATTAAAAAATAATGTAGATGTAGTAAAAAATATTGGGCGAAGCAAATTGAATTGTGTAGGACACATTTCCCGCCTGGGGAATAATAAATGGACTTGAAGGCCACATTCTGGCAACCATAGGATGGGTGAAGGAGGGAAAAAGAAATTACGAGAGGGAAAGATGACTTGAAACAATTGCAAAAACCAGAAAATTACCAAATAATAGCTAGGCATAGAGAAGAAGGGAAGCGCTTACAGAAAACGTTTGCCGCGTATGGGCCAGGGGACTAGCTGGTACCATTGGAGCAGTACAATAAATGTACTATTTTTTAAATAATATCTTCGATTTTGTAAATTTTATAACTTAGTCTCAATATAGGTACTCAGATTAGGATTCAAATAATCCAACATTTAAATAACCAGTTCTTATGCGAACAGATACAAAATTCTCATAACAGTTTTATCTTTTATTTGATCAGGAAAGTGGATCCCCCAAACGACCAGTCTGCTTCATATTTTCGGGAATGGGGTCTCAGTGGAATGGAATGGGGAAACAACTTTTGGATCTTCCAATTATTGCAGAAGTTATAAAACGCTGCGATGCAGTCTTAAGACCGAAATCAGTTGATATTTATAAAGTGTTATTATCTGAAGATCTGACAATTTTTGATGATATAACGATGTCATTTGTTGGAATAATTTGTATACAAGTAAGCATCACAACTTTATTATAAGGCTATAAATATAGCACGTAAAATATTTTTGAAAAATTTGTATAATAACAGCACTCCCCTTCAGCTTTTCATATCACCCACACTTAGTTGCATAGAATCCTTCATTATACAGAGAATGTGTAACCATAACTCTGTACATTACACATTTCTGCATTGCTTTTACTTAAGGATAGTCCGACTTGTCATCAGTCGCATTTCAGAGAATATTAAATTAATTCCTTCATTTCTCTGTCATATATCTACTTGTATTTTAATAATCACATTGACTATATCGATGATTATTGAAAATAGTATACTCAAGTAAAAGTTACTCGCACAATTCATTTCTCTGAGAGTATTGCCTGAGTCAAACATTGATATTTATTATTCAGGTACTGTAGATGATAATTCATTTCATAAAAATATATATTATTAGTTATTACACATGGGAAAAAGGTAGATGATATGTTTATCCTAACTGGAATACCTTTTATTGAAATCAAAATAATGTAATTAAAGAAAAAGTAAAAACATTTTCTTATCTCAGTGATTAAGAGGCGAAGGTTACACTATAAAATCGGGGCGATTGTCAAAATAATCAACAGCCTACCAAAGTTTGTCATTGAATATTTTCAACACCAAATGGGACTTAGATAAGTCGACCATTTATAATATCACAGTATATGTACTTACAGATTAGTTCTGATTGAAATCAATAACTATGACTTAAAAATTTAAGTTTATGATTCGCTGAATTAATTTTCATATTCAATTCAGTGAGGATTCCGGATTCTAATAATTTGGATTCAATAAACAAGTTTATAGTCAAACAAATTCTTCGAATGTTATTTATTCTTACAGATTGCTCTGGTTGAAGTCTTGAAGAAACTGAATATCGTTCCAGATCTAATATTAGGACACTCAGTGGGAGAAATGGGATGTGCCTATGCTGATGGATGCATAACTGTTGAACAGGCTGTTTTAGGTTCTTACGCAAGAGGAATAGCATCAACGAGTACAAAAACAATAAGAGGAATGATGGCTGCAGTTGGTGAGATTGAATTATATTAGGTTTTGAAATAAAATAATATGAATATGTATTTTGAAAATAAATAAAACATATTTGGATCTAGGTCAAGGATTTGATGAAATTAAAAACAATTTACCACCAAGTATCGAAGTAGCCTGTCATAATGCTATTAACAGTTGCACACTAAGTGGTCCCGCTTCGGATGTTGATGTATTTGTAGAAAGATTGAAAAAACAAGGAATATTTGCTAAAAGTGTAAATGTTGCTAATATAGCCTATCATTCACAATACATCGCACCAGCAGCTCCAAATCTTTTACAACTTCTGAAACAGGTACAGATGGGAATTTTCCGTCAACTTCAAACAAATTATGAGAATCATAACAAAATATTTTCTGTGTTACCCAAACCAATTTAGATAATACCTGAACCAAAGAAACGTTCTTCCAAGTGGATTAGCTCTTCAATTCCCAAGTCAGAATGGCATTTACCTCTAGCTCATCAATGCTCTGCCGAGTACTTGACTAATAATTTGCTAAAGCCTGTATTATTTGAAGAGGCCTGCAGACATATTCCAAAGGATGCTATTTGTGTAGAAATAGCTCCTCACGGACTTCTACAAGCTATTCTTAAGAGATCATTGCCAGAAACATGTACAAATATCTCACTCACTTTGAGGTCAACAAAGAAAGACAATTTGAACTATTTACTTTCCAGTATTGGCGAGTGAGTTCTAGAATCTTATTTTTATATTGAGGGAAACATGGGAAAATTATATTTTTAACACAACTAGAATGCTATGAAAGTATTTTCCAACAAAACACAGAATATTTAGAAACTCAAAAAATGGAACTAAGTAATTCTCTATTTCTAGATTATACGTGGCAGGATGCGAACCAGCTGTAAATAACTTATATCCTTCGATAAAATTTCCAGTTCACAGGGGAACACCCTCCATTTCCCCATACTGCACATGGTTTCATGGAGACATTGATAAAATTCAACTACCTTATTGGAAGCCAGAAGTATTAACAATTTCATTTGTTGAAAATAATATACGCTTACTTATAAGCAAGATTATCATTATGACTCTTAACCAGTTGGTATTATCTGTCTGATTTTATGAATGATTTTCAATCGGGGAATTATAGGACAAGCAAGTGGGATACCATCAAAATCCTCTACAAAAAATATTTCATCCATTTCAAAAATTCGAGCAATTATTTTGAATTATTGCCTTCACCCATACAAGACTGTTTGGCTGATATGTACCTATAAAAATGCCTCATGAAAATCTATCAAATACTATTTTATAACTTGTAAAATCCAAGATACCAAGGAAAATATAGGTTCATTATATTTTCAAGTTTGGCCCAAGCAACAATGGAAAGAATTGAATAATGTAACGACGACTCCATAAGGGTAGTCATGCAAATGTTTGTATACTGATTTTAATATGTAAAAGAATGATTTGTTCTAGCCACGTCCTCTATCTGAAGAAAAAATTGTTGTAAGAATCAATGAAAATGCTGAGTATGAATTTCTGAAATACCATCAAATATATGAAAGTATAGTTATACCACCTTCATTTTTCCTGGTAAGATAATTGTTGCAAAGTTCATAATTTCATCACGATAATTTAGGTATCTTTTAATACGTACATCCAACATACATACATACGTGTACATGTAGAGATATTTTTGTCACTTGTGAGACCCAAAACAGATATTTCATAACACTTGCGAGACCCTTTTTGACAATGTGAGACCCAAGGGTCTCGAATGTCCACGAGGTGTATGTATAGTTTTTCTTGCTCCCCCACTCCACAAACCCCAAATCTGTATTTTTTGTCTGGGACTCGCAAGTGCCCCAAATATCAATTGTATGTACACTTGTGGTTCACTCATTTCATTTTACTCCCTATAAAATATACTGTACACCTAACCAACAGCTGTGGGCTTCATTACATAGCCTAAGGCATCTACAAATAGTCACCAAGCCATGTAAAGACGAAGGTTTCATTTCTGAGTACTCATAAGGGGGGTCTCGCAAGTGTCATACTTTATCTTGGGTCTAGTATGTGACGTAAAATAACTATATATACATACATATATACATATGTGTACATGTACTTGTATTAGAGGAAAGGGTCAACAAAAAAGAACCATGTTTAAAAGATTTCCTACATTTGAGGAAGTACGATTGTTAGAGACCTGAATTTGAATACAATTGAAAGGAAAAATCTTCCTCCATCTGATAAGATGAAGTAAGGATTTATTCTTAAGCTTTTCTTGTCCAAAATTCAATATTTCACACCCCCTTCTTTTCAACCCGATCCTTGAAAATGCTGGACAAAAGGAAGGAAACATATCTGAAATATTCAATTTATATCTAAGGTTGAAATTTTCTTGCTAGAATACAAGGAAATAGACTAAATTATGAGGTGGAAAAGTTGGTTTTCTTTCAGGCTGATCAATCTTCAAAACAAATTACAATTATCAATACCTGAAACTTATTCGAAGTAGCCACTCAGCCCAAGGAAAGCACAGCAATGATTTTCCATAACTACCATAGAAATACTTTTCTTTTGAAATTTTATACCAGTTATTATATTTACTTCAATGATATGAAGTTTTCTTTTTCGAGGTCCGAAGAAATTCTGAGTTAGATCTTCAGAAATGTGAATTATGATATCAATTATCAAGCATCATTGGTTCCTTTTACCCAGTTTAGTTCCTTTTGCCCGAAGAAAGCTATAATCATGTTTTCAGTATTTTCATAAACGTATTAAAAATTACAAACACACCAGAGAAGTTTTACATAGATATTCAAAAAGAAGACCAAGTTCTCCTTAGAATGAGACTTGAAGGAAGTATCTATCTCAATTTGATGCGAAATGATTCTGCATTGAAGTATCTCATTTCAATGAAAAATTTTCTATCAAAACAAAAATCATTTCAATTCAACAGAAAAAAGTCTTAAAATCCAACTTTTTTCCCTTCAGAAGATTAGAATGGATCTTTTAAGATACTTACTAAAAAGTACTAGCAACACTAAGAATATTTACAGCAACTAAAGAATTGTACCTGTTTTCTTAAAAAACTGGTAAAAACTACTGTGTATTTTTCTAGATGTGCTTTTTGCCTTACCTTTCCCTAGGTACCCTAAGCTCCTATATGTTTGTCTCCTAATCATCCTATTGCAGTATCTCGTTTGGCGTATGCTATCTGTGCATGAAAATATAAAAATGGAAGAATCACCAGTATCATTTGAAAAAGTTAAAGTTCACAAACATGTGACAATAATTATCTCAAGTACTTACCACTCATTTTCATGTTGATCATCAAAATCAACCTTACTTTTCTTACAAGCAACAAACCAATTAAAATTAGCTGCTTTTCAGAACCACAAGTGGTTAACATCATGATTCAAGGATCAGGATCTTTTGAAGTACTATCAAGGGCCAAAACAAGCCGAAAACAGAATGTCATTATGACTGGAAAAATTGAATTCATTCGTGATATGGATACCATACCATCGACCAGTTTTGATTCAGTTCAGTCGGAACGGGTACTAAATGCTGACGATATCAACACCATTTTGAAAAATACTGGGTTTCATCTTGGTGAATGTTTTCAATTATTAACTGCTTATACAGTAAAAGATTCTGGTGAGTTGAAAATGTGAAAGTTACCAACACACAGCTAATTAGTTGTTTTATTTTATTGTGAGAAAATATCCACTTTGATCTGTTTTGAAAAAAGGCATATGGTTTACAAACTCCATCCAAATATGGTGATGGGACTATTTTTTTAAATTTTTTTATCGTACGAAGATAAATGTTTATAGATCATATTTTTCATGTTTTACCTACTTAAAACCTAAATAACAGTTAAAGTCCTTATAAAATTCTTGGATTAAGGGTAGATTCAGTCAAGCAAATCGCTTTTACAAATTATAATTTGAGGACAAAAAAAGTGATTAAACTCCATACAGACAAATATGATTCAAACAGGGTTTTCCAAGACTTACTATAGAGACAAACAATGTTAAAACTCAATAATGAGTAGGATATAATTGGATCAATAATTTTAGCAACATTTTATGAAAAATCGTACGTTGGTAATTAAGGTTCAAGCGATAGAAATGTCCCAAACTGACGTCACCTAAGATTCAGATCAAAACCTGCTCTTTGGCGAAGCTGAATGCACTAAGACTTTACATCTCACTTGATTCTTTCTTTAATTATCAACAGAGTTTCATGGTAAATTTGAGTGGAGGGGAAACTGGGTGACATTTTTGGATTCAATTATGAAATTTCACATGTTCCCTGATGTGAGAAAATTGAAATTGTGCTTTCTCAATTCCATAAGAAGAATGGTGATCAATCCCACAACTATGAATTCTCAAGAATCAGGTATATTTGATTTTATCCATTCAATATCAGATGAAAGATAATTTATAATTGCATCAAATGTATTATTTTTCACATTTATTCAGGTTATCAGACAAGTGGCAAATACAATCCAGTCACCAAGTCTTTTCAATGCAATGCCATTGAAATTCACGATGTTCAATGGAAGATAAATAATCAACTAAAAGCTTCAAAGTCTTCATCCTCGTTGAAAATTAGAAAAATGAAATTCATATCCTACAACAACCCTTCATGTCAAGTAATGAAAATACAGCACCTTATCTGTTTTTTTTCCTTCTTTTTTCTTATCTCTCCTATCACCAAGAAAGAATTCAACAGTAAACTTACATACAAAAGTTACAAATATAGGTAGCCACAACATTACAATACCCTGGAAATACTATGAGGATAATATCCTTCTGGATCTTGTTAAATTACTGTCCAGAAAGTCTTTCCAAAAACTGTGACCATATTTTGTCTCAAATACTTTCACGACATTTAGAAAATTTATATTTTCACCAAGGAAAATAAAAATGCTCAACTAATACTCCCAAAATAATGTCACTATTCTTGTATTGTACTCGTACCTATACGTACACAAATTATAAGATTATTTCAAAATATTTTGGGAAAGGTATGATCATAAATTGACTAGTCCAACTTCTAAATACGAGCATATTTTCAATTATTTAGCAGGAAGCTTCAAATTCTTGCTGTTGATATTTTTTGTTGGTTCTAAGAAATATTTTACATCTAACATATTATTTTTTCAAAATTTACAGCTATTCTTGTTTTTTTCAATTAAACTCAAAATAAAGATAGAGGCGTGATGTTGGTTTTGAATTAAAATCTATTCCTCAAGGTCACAATCAAGTATGAATATCAAATACAAAATAACTTGAACATAAACTACTTTGCCTAACACGTTCTAGAAGGCGTCAAAAAATTAATGTAAGTCTTGCCAGTTAATGGTTCCTTACTCAATTTCTTTTTCAATACGACATCACAGATGGAAAAGATTGCCGATGGGAGGAGGGGGTAGGTATTAAGTGTAGTGCAGTGCGACAAAGCAGATTCTGTTTTGCCAATCTCTTACATCTCTCACGGTGGTGTATAGAGAAAAAAATTGATACAGTAATATAATGCAACCATCACTTAGCAAAGTCCACAAATTTCTAGAACTTGTTAGGCAAAAAGGTGAACATTCGAGAGATACATAAAAGGAATAAATTCTAATTTAAAACCAATGGCATGCCTCCATATATTTTTAGTAGCGCATAATTACATTTAAAAAAAACAAACAAACAAACAAACATGGCCGATCATTTCTTCCTACCCTATATTTTTGAAAATACAAAATCTTTCTTCCACGTTTTACATACTATAAAACTTTAATGGAGTTCTATATTTTTGTGATGGTCATGCAGTTACTACTTCATGGATAAAATCTCTCAATTATGATTTAAAACTAATTCCCAGAAAGTATGTTTGGGTAACCATTAATTTGAATACCGTGTAAATCAAAAACAATTAAAACTTGAAGTATAACATTAGGTATCATAAATTTCAGGGTCCTGAGGAATTTGTCAATATTTGCACTCAAATTTCACTGGAAGCTTTAAAAATTTGCAACAAGTTGAACTCGAAAATTTTTGTATGGGATTATACAAGAAAATTTACCAACCACATACAAGCCAACGAAATGTTTCAGAATTCTGACGATGTAAGTGACAAATTAATAGCCCGATTTATCAAAATTTTATTTTTATAATATGGAAACAGTATGTATAATCCGTGATTCTCATAACATTTTCTCAAATTTATCATATCCAACACAATGGGTAAAGATTTGATTTAATTTACCTGTCAACTTGTAAGAATAGTTTAGAACTTTAGACAGATTTAAAATGTAGCACCCACGATGATATAAGAGAAAACTGACCAGCTGGCTTAATAAATGAAAATAAAAAAGAGCAGTATGAGGCAAACAGAAATGGCCAAATGAACGAATAACAAGCACAAAACAAAAGCATGGATCTCGTAACAACAAATGAGAAGCAAAAAATTCATGTCTCAAAATCGATCATCACTTCTGGAGAATTTGGAATGTAAATTTGCAATCCAAGTTTCAAGTCAAGAAAAAAACCCTCAATTTAGAAAAAAAAATTACAAGCAGGTACTCAAAAATTTTACCCAATACCCATATATTCAATAATATTCATGTTACTTTACTTGCAGGAAAGTGTCGTATTTTGTGATGATAGAGCCTTCTGTTCAAAAACATTGTCAAAGCAAGATTCATGTTTCATGATTGCCGAAGAGAATATACCAGATATTGATGTGTCAGAGTCGAATGATATATTTATACTTTTAATAGTCTCCCAGCACAACTCGAACACAATTTCAAAAGAATTTGCAGCTATAATGATGCAAAGTTTCAACGGGAGAATATTTTTTCTGCTAAAGAAAGTAAGAAATCCAAACTTACAAATGTTTGGCTGATAGTGGTCAACTGTTTTAAAAAACAAAAAAACTAAGAAAAAGATGTCAGAGTTAGCTCGGGGCTCATCATACCAATTTTCTCCATCGATTCAACAATCTTTGAGAATATAAAAATTCTGAAATTACCACGTCATATTTTCGATAAAAATGTCACACCCCTTAGCTTCAGTAACAAAAATAACTGATGAGTGCGCATAGAAATTCACACAAGGGACTACATACTCCTATTTTGGGTACCTATCAGTGCTATCAGTGGGTCAGCATGAAAGCATAATACACGTATATACGACATTATGAGGCCCTCATATTTGAATGCTTCTACAATATAATCTGATTTTGGAAGACATGAACCGGCAGTATGTCTTAGTTTTTAAATTTAACACGTTATTGAAAAGAGGTATTAAGCAGATTTTCAAAGGAATGTAGCTCCCGTGTAGGTATAATAATTCTTTTAGGTGAGAATTTTCTTTCCTTTTCTTTAAATATTACCTCAAGTACTTGAAGACTATTTTGAGAATTGCATAAGGTATAAAATTTAGAAAACATTTCTGGTTAAGCTCTACAAGCCGAATCATTTTCTAACCCTCGACCACCCGCTCAAAAAAGATCTAATTTTGGACTTGTACTATGACTCCCTAACATGCTAGATATTATAAGTCAATCGCTAATTTTCCATGAAACCCATCAATAATTTTTATTTGTGCCGCAGAAACTCACTCATGCTCCTGTAATTCGAGAATGCAACACAACAGAGTGTCCTTTATCAAGTAGCATGGATAGGTGTATTGGGAAAAATGAAATTGTAATTTGTACTCAGCTGGATTCGACTAGTTTAACATTAATGTTTTCAAAGAAGAAACGTCATAGTATAAAGTAAGCCCTAAATGATACAAACAGTAAGACCTAAATATTGCAAGCAGTAAATTAAATCCACGTTTATTTCTCTACCAATTATTTGATCGTTGTAGCACTTGTACAAATCAGTGAAAACATTAGTAGCACATTGAAAACTGCATAAAGATACTCGTAGATATGGGCTTCTGGGACTGAATACTAATTCATGAAAAACCTGTCGATCTACTTAAAAATTCATTGGTCAACTAGTTTTTACCTTGAGTGAAAAATGAGCGAAGAAAATTGTTTTTGTTATTGCAGGTATTTGTTCGTGTCAAAGACACAAGACTCAACAAATAATATTGAATCCCGGCTACTTTCGGTAGCGATGTGTAATTTACCCAAATCTATATTAAAAAATCAAGACTGGGGTAGCTACATATATTTACCAACAAACCACATCAGTTCCATGGATAAAATTGCTGATAATGAACAATACATCAACAATATTCAGTAAGTTGCTCTTAATTATTATTAAAATCAAATTACAAAAGCACTTGAAATCCTATAAAGTTAAAAATTATAGAAGCCCAATAATTTCTTACTCGCATTTATGGGTATATGTATGTACTCGTATTATCTTTTGCATAGGTATTATCAGGTCTGAGAAGTATTTACGAAAAAAAGAAAAACAATTATTAAATGAATAATTCAATACATAAAGAAGAATATATGGAGGTTATGCTTTACCCAACCCCCAACTCCACATTTTAGACGACCGAAACGAGACAAGAAAGTGAAAAATCAAGGAATTACAAAAGAATTGACCAAAACATGCTCCTTTATATTAGGGGTTTGAGACATTTAACTTTATCTCAAATTTCGTGAGTTATTAATGAGGGTTGACCTTCTGGCGCAATAAAATTGAATGGTGATTTCATTCTGATCCGGTCATGATTACCTTGTCTTGAAAATAGACAACTTTGAGCTAAAATTTCAACAAAGCCAAACTGAAATTCGAAATTCTAACTTTAAAGCGCTGGCAGGTCATCCTTTGCCTATAACATTTCGGAAAATCATAAAATTTAGCTCAGAATTGAGGGACCAATGGCCCACCAAGTAGCTGCATTTTGAAACGAAACAATTGAGTGGTTAAGCAAAGTCTCAAAGTTCAGAAAAACTGGAATTGATTGAATTCAAAAGATTGCGTAAACAAATATCAACACCAAATTCATTTTTTGCATTCTTTTTGATTTTCATTTTTTCTTCAACTTGAGAATTTCCCTTCTACTTGTATTTTGGTGGCAAACAAGTTCGACTCTAACACCAACACTGAGACCAAGAAATCATACATATACAGTATGTACTTGTATGTATACCTTATGGATCTGCGAGATACATAAAACGGTCTCTCATTGTCAAAAAAGATCTCGCATCGAATCACCCATTAAAGAAAATATCAACTCATGCATCGTTAAATTTTCATTCCTTATTAATTATTAGAAAATTTTCAGAATGGATTCAATTAATGTTCAATACATTCGCTATGAGGATTCTGAAATAGAGTTGGACAATAATTCATCAAACACTGAGGTAATATATTCATAAGTATCTATCAAAAAATTTAATTTGTAACTAGTGAGCTGACTATTTTGACGCATAAAAATGTGACATTATTGCAGAATAAACTGCTGGGAATTGAATATTTTGGTTTTGGTGTGACTGAGGAAAAAATTATGGGTTTAACGTCTGCTAGGCCATCTATACCCATCTCAAAAGTGGATCCTATATTGACATGGATGGTTCCTGATGAATGGAAACTGGCTGAAGCAGTAACAGTTCCTGTCATTTACGCTCATGTAATTATTAATTTGGGGTACCCAAAAACATAATAATATGGTGAAATTTTTACTGGGTCAGAAAATTAGTATGTGAATTAGAAAATGTACCTATGCGCACAATCTTGAAACTTTTAATTTATTACATTGATCCTAAAAACAAAAATCAACCACAATGGCTCAGTAGACTTTAGCTTACACTCAAAGGGTTCTGGGTCATAATTCCAAATCCATATTCCCAAATGGCCTTTATCCCGAATGCACCCTTGATAGCTGATGGGGCCACCGGTTCCTAATACAGTACCCCAAATAATTTTACACCACCAACACACTTTCCACCAATGCTGTCAATTTTGCATGCTGAAGCAATGGCTAATAGGCACAAAAGAAATGATGTAAGTAGAGGATTGCACAACCGGTTATGACTCTCAAAAGTGGGTTCCTAAATTCAGGATTCTGTCTATTTGAGGCAAGAGTATTTGGGAAAAAGGATTTGGGAAAAAGGTATTTGGGGCAAAGTCCATTTGGGAAAAAGTCATTTAGGAATTTGGATTTGGGAAATTGGGTAGGAACCCACTCAAAGCCATCCTCGTAGACAGTAAGACCTTTTCATCAACTTTATTCTTTCATAAATGATTAATAATTTCAGGCTTACAGTATTATGAGAATAATTGAAAGATCTTGGTATCGGCCAACTCTGTCCGTTGTTATTGTCACTGACAGTAAAAACATATTTTCTAAATCTTTGATTAACTTGTTTTTAATGAAAAAAACGCAGATTTATATTGTGACGCCTGATGAAGATAATGTCATGGATTTACAATCTGAATTTTCTTCAGTAAGTAATGCACTTTTTTCTTCAATCACTGAGAAAATAAAAGAAATACATCTCAAGATATTTTAATCTCGGTAAAATCATTCCATTTCTTCTTGTAGTTGAACCGATCAAATTTCATTATACCTACGAATGGTAATTTTGATCATATTGTACTACTCAAAACCAAGGGTGAGGGAGCCAATGTTCTGGTGAATTTTTTACCTGGTTCTAAAAATGTAATATCATCAATGAACTGCATATCTTGTATGTCACAAGTTATTGAAACTGTTGAAAGTAACATGAATGAAGATACTGAATTGGGTAAGTAGGTAATACAGATGAATTTGGTCTATAATTGTTTGTACGTAATTTCAATCAAATTTTGTATAGGACATGGCTTAAATTAGAACTCTTGCGTTCCTCACACGTCTACATACTCCAAGTTGAATAATTATCTACGATATGCTCTTGTTGCTGAAAGGTACTTGAAATTTATGAATTTATGTTCTTTCAGGTCTATATCCATTTCTAAAATTCTGTTCATTCTTCGTAATTCCATGCAGAATTACTTACTTCTTGAATTTACCAGATATTGAAAAAATGTATTTACAAAAGGCGATAGAAGAAGGGATTTTGAGTGGATTGGTAAAACCAGTTCCTCAGAAACCAAACACAGTTGCTGTTGGAAAACTCAAAGAGTACAAGTAAGTTACTTCGGAAACTTGCTCATATTTTTTCACAGCTAGAATTTACTCGATAGAACTTATTTGCTAGGAGAAATGTCAGATCATTTCACAAATGGAGACTGACCTTACGTATCATAGTAACAATGTCATCAATATCTACTTTGATACGAGTAAATGAAAAGCTGTAATGCATTTAAAGCTAAGGACCATGGTCAGTGAGAAATTGGAACACTTTTTCAGTAAAAAAATGTTTGATGCACACTTGTAATACTACAAATAATCCTATGAAAATATTTCTCGTAATTTGATAAGGTACCGGTGGGTTCCGACAGTAGAAAGAAACAATCGATAAACTCTAGTTGCGGTCAGATTCAT
Source organism: Parthenolecanium corni (assembly GCA_038050395.1). Taxonomy (NCBI): domain Eukaryota; kingdom Metazoa; phylum Arthropoda; class Insecta; order Hemiptera; family Coccidae; genus Parthenolecanium; species Parthenolecanium corni. The sequence goes on along the minus strand of JBBCAQ010000038.1, from coordinate 3,134,942 downwards.
ATGGAAAGTACTAGTTGCGGTTGTGGCCCTGAAGAGTAGGTACGAGTTGCGGTTACAGGCCAAAAATGAGATGTACGAGTTGCGGTCATGCAATAAACTGAGACAGTTGATAATTCTTCATTTTATTCTGCTGGCTAGATTACACAAAATACTTGAGTGTTTTACCTTAATCAAGCAAACAGGCATAAAATATTAAGGCATTATATGTATGGGTACGTACACGTCAAACAATAATTATAGTGCCTAACTATTTCTAAATTTTTCCATATCAGTGGGAATAAATTATAGTTGAACTTTCAAAAGTAAGTAATAAATAAAACACATTCAACACATTGTTGGCTTTTTTCATATAGGTAATGTATTTTTTTCCAAATAACACAATCGAGTGAATTCTTAAAAATGTAGTCAAATTATTAAAAACCTTCTCATATTATCGTCATAAGTCCTAAAAGACTTCCCATGTGTGTAAGGAAATGTTATAGCAGCGCGTTACGCTGAAAAAAGCTTATCGTGCCGACCGCAACTAGTTTCCACCTGTGAACGCAACTAGTACACAGTATTTTTCAGACGTGACCGCAACTAGTATATGGCCGGCGTCAGTTTTTCTCCTCTGACCGCAACTAGTATACAGCCGAAACAATATCTCCAAGCGGCAAGCGCTGTCGCCTGTCACTCATTCCATTTTGTTTTTTACATTTCTGAAAACTCACTTCCTTAGTACTTAACCCTTCATTATGCAGCTCTTCAAAAACATTTATCTATAGTCTAAGACAATGGTTATATTTCTTTCTCCATGTTTGAAACTATAATTTGTGCTTGTAAGTGGTTGGATTTCATCAAGGATATCAACTGAGTTTTTATTTTCCATTCAACTCGACATGTTTCAGTATTGATAAAGTATCTACTCGATGGAACTCCCCATTCCCAATAGTATCCAATGCTGAATTGAAGACTTCTCCTAAAAGCCTGAAATTTGAAGCTTATAGATCTCACATAATAATTTGTATGTAACTTTTCCTCATTCTTTTATTCTATTCATTCAATGAAAAAATTTAATATAATCATACCAATTATTTTTACATTCAGGCAGCAAACGCAGTGGAGATGCATGCGTGAAAATAATAGAATGGCTCAGAAAAAAAGATGCTTCAAATTTTGTAGTTATTCTGGAAAAATTCTTGACGAATCCTAGAATATTGGCCCAAATGAATCGACTGCTCTGTGACAAGAACATTATAATTTCCTTCAAAACTTTAAACATGCTGAATTCACAGGGCAATGTTGACCAACTTATTGCCGAAACAAGTGAACTAGCCCCATTAGATAGTGTTTTCTTTGTTTCTGTGGTGAGTATATAATAGATCTGAAATTTTTTATCAGTGAAACTGAAATGTTCTGTAAGACCAATTACCAATCCAATTACAACAGGTTTATTCAAATACTAGCTTTTCTACCAAAGTTTGCAGCACTATTAATTAATTCAACGCTTCATTTTCAGGACTCATCCTCAAAAATAATAAATTACATGGATAATTCTACAAAAACATGCAAAGGAGCTATTAAATTTATTAGTATATTTGCTGGCGGAATTGAAGAAATGGAGGCAAGACAGAATAAAGGACGGCCAAGCTTTGTCCTTCACGGTGAAATCTTTCCAAAGAATTTACCCAAAGTCTTAAATGAATTTGAAAAATGTTTAGAAACTAGTGAAGCTTATGATGGTCAGAGTATACTGTATGAGATACTTGACAACACAAACATTTCAGGTAAAAATAGATAGACAGTAGATGTAGATTATCATTTTCAATATTGTTAATAATACTTAAAGAAGAGTTAGCTCATCTCACTCAAGATAGAATTAAAGGTGCTTCGAAGCAATTTTTCCCTGTTGTAAAAAATTCAATCAAACCAGATAATGTCTGCCGCTCTATTTTTGTATGAATAAAATTAACAAGACATTGACATCAACAGATAGTTCTTCAGATCAGTTATCTTCACTAAAGTCAGTCCTACCGGAAAATATCTCAAAGTTGGAACAAATAGGAAGAAGTATATCGGTAGAAGTGAAATTTGTTGAAATGACATCAAGATGTATCAAATGGGCCGATTGTCGAGAAGTTAATCCAGTTTTTGTTGTACCTAGTCTACATGCTTGTGAATTACAATCATTTTTTCAATCACTAATGTATCCAGTCTTCTGTGCTGCACTCACAGAAAATTCCTCGTCTGTTCATGAAACAGCTTCAAGATTATATCAAGTGAGCATAATACCATTGGAAATTGTCATCATCACATTTTCCAATTTGTTTATTCATTCATATTAATTAATAAAGTAAAATCATGATTGTTTTGAAATTAACTAATAGGAACTCTTCACAAAATTTCAGAACTATATCTATTCTTAACACTGAATTTATTTTCAGCATTTAAACACCATTCAGAAAACGGGGCCAGTTACACTGATTGGAGAGACATGGAATGCAGCTGTAGCCATCGAACTATCCTCAATGATTAAAAACTCTGGTCGAGATTTCAAATTATTCATCTTAGAGGGTGATCCAATCGAGTGGAAGAATACGATAAATAATTTGAATTTAACTAATCATCGAGAATTTGAAAATATCCTGTCTGAACTATATGGCGATAAGATAATGGTTAGCCTAAAATATTTCATATTTTCACAGACTTTCGCAAAAAGCTGGAATAATGGCTTTGGATAGTAAAGTACCCTACTAACATTTACCTGATTCAATTTTTTTTTCTTTAGGAGCATTTATATCCGCAGAAAGTTGAAGCTAAAGACCAGCATCATCCAATCAAAATAATTTCAAATGGTAATCAACCAGTAAACTCTGCACATGTACATCGTTGTTTGAAACTGCTGAAACGACAACTCATAAATGCCCACGAATACAGCCTTGACCATCATATGATAGAAAACACTGTTTTCTTCTCAAAACAATCCACACATGATACAACGCTCACTGTAAGTAGCCAGCTATCTGTAATTTTTAAAATTTGAATGAAATTGTTTAAACTCATAAAATGTATTATTATTCATACAGCTTTCAAATTCGAGTGATGTGATACACATTAATGAAGATGGTTACGATAGTTTTAAACAAAGCTCAGCAATTAAGAAGATTATACATAAGCAAGCCATGTTTGCTTGGTTATAGGTATAGAAAACTTGAAAACCAGCAAATATATAATTTACGTTTGTAGAGTTATTACAATTATACCATACCATAAATAAAGACACACAATCTTTTATATTATTTTTTTGGGTATGATTTCACCAAATTATATCTATCCAATAACTGCAGTTATGCTATCTTTCATGCATCACTAAATCTACACACGCTCGTGTAACAGTGTAACAGTTAATATCATGCGTCCACTCCACACTTTTACAATATAATAAAATGTGAGTAAAATCACCCCTTTCTGAGACCAATAATTATGATTAATACAATATTCAATTTTACTATAGGTGAGGTGAATTTATATACGCTAAAAAACGGAAAATATAGGCATGTATGGGTATATGTATATGCTCTAAAAATTTGAAAAAATATGTATCCGTTTTTTCTTAATATGCATATTCTCACTGTGGGTACCATTTTACTCAGCCGACTGAGCTCTACTTAGTTTTTCAATCACTACCAATCAATAATTTGAAATAAAAGCGTTAGGTGCAGAAAAACAATATAATTGACGGCAAGGGGTACAATACTAGCTCAAGTGAGGTTCAGGCTTGAACCAGGTTCAACCTCGAATTTTTCAACGTAAATTCCTTTCTCGAATCTGGTTTATGTTTGAACTCCACTTAAGTGAGTATTGTACCCCGTGCCCTCAGTCTAACAATCTGAAAGTTAGATCCAAATATAGGACCTTAGCAAAAACAAAGATGTTAGCACCCCTAAAATGTGAGGTATAATTATGTGTCTCTAGTCTGTACCAAAGTCATCAGATGATTTGTTTTCATTTTTCTATTGCCCTTCACTTTTAATCAAAGTTTCTTTTTTCAGACAAAAATTTTTCAGCTCCCCAAATACATCAAGAAATGTCCACCCATGCTGTCCGTTTATTAGAAAAAATGTTGAGTTGGCTAAAATAAGAACCCATCCATTGATTTCTAGCGCTTACCATCTGTAATAAAAATAAACTCTTTCAAGAATGTTGATTAAAGCAGTCCATATTGTAAATTTAATTTGAGAAATCCTCTAAATCTAGTGGGTATGTCTCTATCATTCGCTTTTGGTACCTAATGTTTTCATCACGTATTTGGCTCTTCGTTTTGCTCTGTAGGTAGTTTTTGAACGAAATATTCTTATTTCCCAAGAGGTAAAAACAAATTAAAACTGGAAAAGTGAATGAAAATATACGCCAAAGAAACGTAAAGTGTTGTGATAAACGATGAAAAAATTGTAATAGAAAAGATAATGGTTCGAGAAAAAGGTTTAAATTCATCACATCAACTGCTATTTTAATCACACTTGAAACACCCTCTGGTGGCGAGCTTATGAATTAAAACAGCATGCTTCAACTCTTACAAACCCCATTAACACTTCTTTCTTTTGAAAAACTTATAACCATTTCTCAACGCGCTGTATTAAAGACGGTTAAATCGAGATTTAAGGCGAATTATTTCGTTAAGACAGAATTCGATAAAGGTGACAATATATATTAAGATCGCGTTTTTTCGCCATTTTGTTTTTCTTTCTCAAAATGTAGGTCTAGTTAACTTTCCCAATTTGACGCTAGACTAATTACGTCGAAAATTTTATTTGAAATTTTTCCAATGAATCTATATCAAGGAACGGTTGGGATTAGGTTAGTTCATATTTTCAGTATTCTTAACATCAATGGGTCGTAAAATTATGAACCAAAGTTAAGTAAGCCACCGCAACTTATCCTTGTAATCGTCACTCAATATTCTACATGGAAAAACAAAGAATTCTTTAGGCATCAGAAAAAATTAACGAATTGGTTCTAAACTTGCTGATAATAAACTTGTTACTGATCTTTGTAACGTAAGAAAAACTGGATCATGATATTAAAATAATTAAATGAAATTCAAGCAAGTATAGGTACCTATACCTATCTCAATGTTATACATTTTTGAGCTCCTAACACCTTATGGATATACCTTAATGCCAAATTAAGGTGCTATGTTCATTTTAAAACACTTACGAGATGTTGAAAAAAGTATAAGTACAATTTTATGCATTTCTTCAGTTGTATTACAGCTAGCTGACTAGTGAAACTTCTGATATTTTTAGCCACTTAAAAATTCTCTAAATTTTGTCTGTGCTCACTTTCGGTTTTTTGCTCCAGCTTTTTAATATTTTTCATCGTTACATAATTATTTCGTTCTAGGGCGACGTAAAAATTTATGAAATCAATAAATGATGTACCCCCTCAATATTTCTGTTTTCACTCTCAATACAACATGGCCGATTTCTGAAAAATTCATCACCAGGACGATGTGCTATATGCCAGCTGCAATGATTGAAAACCAGCACCGCAACGAATCTATTGCGACACTTTATTCACGTGAGTCATTCATAAATGATCCTAAAGAAAAAAAAGTGAGAGAGACACAGAAAGGCGACAGACGAATCGCCTGCTCCAGAAACTCAGTTTCCAACTCACCCTTCGAAATGTCCCTTCCTTTTACATCGACCCTAAACCGTCCTCCTTTCCCAATAGGAGGCCTTTTGGTGCTATACCTTTGCACACATTTCTAATATTTTTCCAGGGTTTGAATCCGCTTGAATATGATTTGAAAAAAATGGCGATCTATTGGCTGGCGATGAATTTTCTTTTAGTGGATCCAGTTGGTCTTGAAAATCACAGCATCTGATAAATGTATCCACAATGTAGAATGATTCAATCGATTTAGTATAGAAAATTTGTTTACGTTTTTCCATTCAACGATCATAATTTCTTCATGGCTTTCAGCCAACTAACTAAAGGTTTGATAGAGAACTCTTTCTTCTCTTTTTAGTTGCAAATATTCGGACCTTAGTGTTCACTAGTTGGCTTGTAAAACTGCCACACTACTGTTACCATTTTTCAGAAATGTTCCCTAAGATTGGTGTTCCAATTCCAACTGAGAAATTTACAGGAAAAAAAAATTTTATAATCAAGTACTATCGGACATCTCGCTGAAACTTTGATAGTAAAATTGACGGGAAGATAAGAAAACATTAATCTTTAAAAACTGACACGAATTATCGTTCAAGTTATCACTAGATGAGTGAGCTTATTTCCTCATTTATTCGCTTCCACCAAATCACTGAATTCAAAAGAAAATCATAATTTTTGATGCACCGTTACTCGCTTAACTCGATCAACGTATCGCACACCCTCTACAAAACTGCTACAACTCGCAAAAACCGTTTTTTCAGGAGAGCTGTTTGAAATTTTGAATTTTAAAACAGTCAGTAATCAGTGAATTTTCAACGGATTTTGTTTGTTGAAACGTCAAAAGACTCGTATTGTGGTCTAGTTTCTGAATATGATAATATTTCTCCCTTCAGTGGTCAACAAATAGCCCCCATGCAAGTTGTATCCCTTTTGTCCAGCCAATAATGAAGAAAATGGTCCAGTTGTATCAGTTTTGTACAGTTATATCAGTTTTGTACATAATTTGAGTGTTGTTGTTTCATTAATGACGTGGTTGTAGAACTGCAAATTGTATCAGTTTAGTAGAGTAATGTTGAGTTGTATCAGTTTTGTGAAGTAATTTTATCAGTTTGTTTGAAAAAGTTGAGTTGTAGCAGTTTTGTCCATTGAATAACCTCATATTTCTGAAATTGTAAACTGATACAACTGTCCTGGAGGGGTCTGGGGGTGGAATTTCGCCAAGGTGAATATGGGGGATCAAAGTAGGACCCTTATAGACCATTTTTTCACTACTAACTCAAAACTCGATTTTTGCGAGTTGTAGCAGTTTTGTAGAGGGTGTGCGGTATGTTAATTAACTTCATTAACACATTAAACATTCTGGTAAATCGGAAGTTCTACTTTGTATGTTGAAGAGTTTTTCATGAATTTTCAATGAACTCGCAAACGGTTTACATTGACTGATACAGACGAAAGGGAGGTGAGTACCGTCCGAGGTTCCCGGTCAGTATCCCAAATGGCTTTTTCCTAAATGGACTTGGCCCGAATACCTTTTTCCTAAATCCTTTTTTCCGAATGGACTAAATCCCGAATGCGATGTCGGACTTTTGAGATGGTTTTTTAATGTATAAGACATGAACTCTTTTTTTTTTCCTCTGAAATTCGAAAAAGTGGACGTATCCTCTTCTTGCAAATCACTGTTCTTATACTTTAGACACCCTCTTTCCTATTCTTTGATCTTGCAATCTACGTCAAATACTATTGCAAATAAAAAAAAGTTTCAGCTCAATTTGAATCACTTGAAATTATTTTACATACAATCATATAGTAATGTCGACTTCATTCTTCATAAATGAATTTTGCAGTCACAATTCCGACGAAAAGAAAGAGTTTCGACTCCAACCTTACTTTATACTTATTGACAAATTGCGCGGTAAGGGGAGGAGGAGATGAAAAACCGAACATTCTACCTTGTAGAGCGTGAAATTCTGCACCAGAATTCATTAAAAATTTATTTTCGTATATGTGACTTCAGTTTAGATTCTGAACCCTAGAAAATTGGTATGCAATTATTAATTGTACTACGTAAAACAAAAGTACTTTTGCTACTTCTCATGTAAATATCAACACAGAGAATAAGCAAATGCTGTTTTCAAAGCCAGAAAAAGGAAATATTAGAGAATCATACGCTCTTCTCAAACGGAAACACTCAATTAATTTTGAGTGCAAGTTGCAATTAAATTTTTCTTCGGTATTAAATTTCAACATTATAGCGTTTAAATCAGTTAGTTTGAAAGAGATTTGTGTTCTCGAAGGTAGATACGAAAAATTTCCCCAATATTTAAAAACTTTCTGTACTCTTTCATCATAAATGCATAATTGTCAGAATTATTACATCAATGTAAGTACGAGTAGATACTTCTCAAACGTCAGTATTTCTGCGGAAGTCATGAATATTTTTTGTGCACTAAAAAGTCTGAACCACGAGTATGCACCACTTTTACTAATTATGCGCAACAATGCAGTATTCCTCCGAATAGGTATTATTATTCTTTCTTTCCTCTTGCATGATTTTAATTTGCAAGCAGAAATATTTGACATTATTAATCAATGATGATGTCCATCAGATTGTTAATGAGGGAAAAATTAGTGACCTTTTGCAACAATGACACATAAATTATTTCCAACATTCATAAATTACGCTCAATTTAGCCAAATTCAGAGTAGTAAATTTTTGCGACTTTTTCATCTTTCTTACAGACACCTGTAAACAATCTAATCTAGTATTTCTTTTGAACCGCGAAAATTCCAGATTATCGTGTGAAAATTTTTATCAATATGGCGTTCAAGTTTGATGTGGTTGTATCGGGTATATCTGGACGATTTCCAGAATGTAATGATATTGACACTTTCAAAAAGAAACTTTACAAAGGTAATTCGAACGAATTCATAACCAGTGATGATAGAAAATGGAATCCGGGATTCAGATTAAATAGATTTGGTAAGTACTTGAAAACGCGGCTCTATAATTTTACAGCAAGTTCAGAAATTCTGTAGGTAAAAAATTTGAAACTTTAAAAAATTTTAGGAGACAAAGCGGCCGTTCCCGACGCAACCGGAAAATTTAAGCAAGAAATAGAATTCGATTACAGAATGTTCAAATACAACCAGTTATATGCGAAAAGTACGGACGTGATCAATAGAAAAGTTTCAGAAGTATCATTCGAGGCTATAGTCGATGCTGGTATAAAGACACTAATTGTTTTTTTTTTTTTTTTTTTTTATTTTATGACAATAATTCACCCTCCCCTGCCACAGGCAAACCCAATTCAACAAAATACAGGGAACATTGAAAGTAAAACGCAGTAGGGGTTCTTTCAGTACAAATAAGTACATAGAAAAACAGAATTGGACTTGGTAGTGCTCAGTCATAAATCATCCAAATACACAGATGAGTTATATTTTGTAAAATGATTGGCATTGAAAATGTCTCTGGTTTTGATTGTGGAGGGGTGGGTGAATTTGATATATGCACTGTCTTGTACCAAACAGTACTGGAGAGCTAACTTTAATCAATTTTGCAATGTCAACAAGAGTATTAACCAACATGGTGACAGTTGGGGTGCACATAAGTGTAGTTACCTATGCAATTGTTAAAAAAAGTAGTTCATTTCTGGACGCACTCGAGTGGATAGCTCCCAAAATTGACTACCGTGATGGCGGTGAATTTCAACACTTTTACTCAACATTATAATTTTTTATTGGAAAATATTAGAAAATAATTTGAAATCAATACTGATATTTTCTACGAGCATTGCTTAAGGCGTTGAGACACTCTGGCCCCACTCAGCCTGGCATTCTATGTCCATGTCGCTCGAATTCATGATAATTATGTTGGTCTTCTTGAGCAGAGGGAAGAAGGAAATGCAGGTGGATTGAGCGAATTAAGGCTTCAGTAGTACAGGGAAGGAATTCAAGCATATTATTCGTAAGTTAACACTAGAAATACTAGGTTTTACTCGATTACTCAAATGACCAGGTGGCGTCGTATGACACAAGTCTGGGGTTCTCAAAATATTGGTCCTTTGAGAAGTCCATCTCAAAATTTTGAGATGACACTACCTGGTATTTCTAGTGTTAAAGAAACGGATACTTCGAAAAAATTGAGAATTTATTATCTCATTTGGAAGCAACGAACGAAAAAACAGCACACGCCTTCGATCTTTAAATGCCTTCTTTATCTTTACAAAATAATATAACGTTCACATTTTATTCAGGCATTAATCCTTATTCGTTGGATGGAGCAAACATCGGCGTGTTTTTCATGGGTGGAACTTCAGAAACAGAATCAAAACTCATTATGGCGAATATGAAAAACTACACGTTTATCTTGGGATGTGGAAAAACTATGGGTCCAAACCGGTTATCATACGCTTTGAATTTTACAGGTATTAACATTCTGTTCCAAAAGAGATGCACAAAATGGAAATAAGCAAAAACAAAATCAGAAAATAGCCCTCGAAAAACTGCGTCCCTGTGATTAGTATTAATCACGTGCTTTGTACAACTTTTTTGGAACCCAGTATGCTGGGAGAAAATGGTACATAGTATGTATTACTACCTACGTAGTACAGTAATTTTTCTCATCGAGGTAACAAAAATTATTATTTTGTAATAATAATTATTCTTAAAGTGTACTACAAGGATAGTATATTTTACTATTTTTCTAGAAATTTCTACTACAATTTTTAATTGTCCCAGTTTTCCTGTCTTAAAATATCTACCAAAAAGTACTACTGAAATTTCTCTCCGTGAACATAATTATGTGTATAATAAAAATAATCTACGAATATTAACTCTTGAACAATATGAGGCTGCTCTGTATTAAGCCTTAAAGTTTTATTTCAAGTAATAAGAAAAGTGGTACATTTCGAACCACCTTCGTACATATTTGAAAGTATTTTAGGACCCAGTTATGCATTGTGTACGGATCCAATTGGTGGCTTGGAAGCATTAAAAATGGCAAAAGAACAAATATCTGACGGCACCATTGAAGCAGCTGTTGTGATAGCTGTAAGCAACATATCTGATCCTAAATTTAGTTACCAATACATGAACCTGGATTTGTTGAGTCTGGAGGGAATTTCTCGTTCTTTTGATAAAAATGGTAATAATTTGTACCTACGTTAATACCTAGCAAATCAGGTTTAATAATTATTATACTTGACAAGTTATGTGCTATGCTCTCAAAAATATAAAACTGTTTCACACAGGAAGAAAGGCCAGCATAGCTAGCACAAATGTGGCAGTGAGATCAATGTTTCAACTTATAGCCATTTCTAAAGAAGAGAAAAAAAAATTTTAATTTCCATAATTTTTTAGGAAAGTATGAGAAATGAAAAGTGAAGAATGGATTAGGGAATTACCAACCAAACAAAAAATAGAAGTTTTCATCATCAAACATAAGCTTGAATTCTTGATGCGTGAAGCATAGCTTAAAAGCAGCTTATAATATTGATCCTACGACAATCCATCACCATGCTGCTAAAAGTAATACCTTTGAGTAAAATAAGACTTTTTTTGTTTCCAGCGAATGGATTTGTTCGAAGTGAAAGCGCAGTTGCCTTTTTTCTGCAGCGCGAACAAGAAGCCAAACGTCAGTACGCCAAATTAATATTATGTGACACCATTTTCGACGGCCTTTCATCCCATACCTTACTGGGTTACGACGAAGAGTATCTAAAAAATTCTCTGAACAAAATTTATGAACGAAATGCAGAAGGAACACTGGCGGAAGATGTAGCTTTTTTGGAACTGACGGGAAGCGCAGTCAAGGTACGAATATATGAAAAAATAAGATACAAAATGAATAACCTAATACGAATATCATCGAATGTCATCACGCATTGTTACTCGTATAATTGGTGCTAGACTTTTCTTGGGTCGAATGCTCGTCCTCGTCCATACTACACATATTTTGAAAAGGTGCGCAGCAGCAAATTATTTTGTACGGAAATGAACACTGCTACGCAAGAAGGGAATAATTCCACTTTTTCGAACTTTACAGGAGAGCAAAAAAACAACACTTCCATCTCAAATCCCATTGCACTGGGCTGAGCTATCACATGTCTGGATATATTTTAAATAATGTTGGAGGGACAATCTTAGGAATGTATCAATTTTATGCTTGTATCTCACTTCTGGAGCTGGAAAAATAAAGAAAAATGCATCGACTGTAAGGACTTGCTATATCCTTCTTGAGGGGCAATTAAAATTGCAAGTGAAAAGTCTAAAAGTAGAAAGGTCCAACATTTCTAGAACTGTGCAGAACAAAGTACAACATGAAGTATCAAAGTCTTAGAAATCATGTCAATGTAATACAACTATACTATGTCCAATGGCGCAACCGTGAAGGGGCTAAGGAGCACAAATCCCTTAAGGCATCAGCTATTATTGAAAAAATGAAAAGCTATGATATTTTATGGTTTATGAAGTTTGCAATAATAGCTGCAGCCTTCACTGAAGTTTTGTGCAGGCGAAAGATGAATTCTCATTCACAAAAGCAGTCTACGTATGATGACGTCATAAAGTGGGTAATGTTATATATGATGACATCATTTTTTCCTCGCGTCTCAAATGCTATGCATATGTATAATGATGTCATCAACTGCGTCTACAAAATGTTAGATCGGAGTGATGACATCATCATTATTCGATGAAAATGTATATCTACGTATTTCTTCAATGTTATACTTAAGTATAATTACGTCATCACATGATTCTATTTTATACATACGTATGATGACGTAATCATGTGCGTCTCGGATGTTGGTATGATCACGTCATCACCTGCGTCTATGGTGTTATACCCAGGTATAAAATTGACGAATCAAGGACAAAATTTTGACTAAACGTCTATAAGAAAAAATTCATCTTTAAAATAAAAATACTTAAGGTCTTTCATCACTGATATGCGTGGCACGTTTTAACAGTAATTACACGATCATTTATCACTGAAGTTATCATTACACGAATGGACTAATCCTCTTCTTGCATAGCAGCGTTGGAACTTGGAAATGTACTCGTAATTTACAAATTAAAAGTATGAATGAGAGACATACACCTGATAACATGTACGAATTATATTAATTTTATAATTCGCTTATATTTACATCCGTCTCTCAATTTCAAGACCTTTTTCGTTTTAGAAGTACATAATTATTAATATTTTGAAGAAGTGGTCAACTTACTGACTGAAGATTAAATTTTGCAACCCCTCAGAAATTGGAATCAATTGAAGCAAATGCGGTAACGGATATTCTCTGTAAACAAAGAACAACACCATTAATGGTCGGATCTGTAATGAGCTGTGTGGGTCACACAGAGGCAGCTTCAGGACTGTTATCTGTATTGAAAACTTTACTTGTTTTGGATTCTCAAAATATACCTCCGAACGCCAACTTATCAGAAGTAAACCAAGATATTCGCGCTATACGAGAAAAAAAAATCAAAGTAAATTTTTCTTTGAATTTATTTATTATCATTTAGGGAGTCAGTGAAGTAAAGAAAAGCCCTCCCTCGCCCTACCCGTACCAAAAAAAAAGCGATTAATAAGTAAATAAAAACTGAAAAAAGAAAATAACAGTTGAATAAAAGAATAAAATAGAGTAAGTTAATACCTGAGAATAGACAATAGAATAAAAATTGGTCTCTGTACGCCACTGAAAGTAAATGCGTGTCTATTGAACATTCATTTTATATTGAGAGCCACCTGATCACCGACCTCGCATTCAGTTCCAAATAAATTCTTTCAAATGTGGGTGGTTCTCGAAATGAGGTCCATTCTTTAAAACGTTCTACAGTCCAACCTACCTATAAGTGAACTTCCGGTCTTGTTGAGAAAGTTTGATCCCTAATCACTTATAAAATTAACGTCATCCCTGAATTATTAACGGAAACTTGTCTATAAAAGAATGAATTTATTGGACCCAAGCAGTTCTATTAAGAACAGGTACGACTAATTTTTTCATCAAGAAGAGTACAGGTTATTGAATATTAATATGTACATGAATCTCAAGTCTACACGTACTCTAGAGTACGAACTAAATTAACTAATTGACATCAGCAGGCTTTAATACTACAGAACGAGTAAAGAGGACAGATTAAGAACCTATACCTACTAATCACGAAATTGTGAAAATACACATTATTTCAGGTAACGGAACAAAAGACAGAATTAGATGGAAATATTGCCGCTGTAAACACCATTGGTTTGTGGGGCATGGTAAATCATGCTGTTTTTCAGAATAATGCATCGAGGTATGTTTAAATCATGCTACGATGGTTCATGTATTCACCTTATTTCACGAACATACTTTTTTCCCTCAAGTCAATTTTTAGTTTTATTGTTAGCCAAAACTTACACATAAATACTAGACTTCTGTGTAGTAAATGTAATAGAGGTAAACTGAACACAAAAATTTTTTTTTGTTAACAAAATAATCCTCATGCATTTTGAGCCAAACTTATTATAATACTCGTATGTAATATGGATGATATGGTTATCAGAGAAAAATCTGCGAGCAAATATTCGATGACAAAAAACTCATGTACCGTCGAACGGGGTGACTTTACATTCAAGGGGCGACTTTACCCACTTCGTTTTAGCCCAATAAATAAATTGCCAGGCAAAAATTAAAACCAAAATACGATTTGGATCAAAGCAGGTAGAAGGAGGAAAATAAAAAAAAGATCGCCGCCCCTACCTCACTTCACCCAGTAACAGAACAAGAAAATAAAGCGGCGATATGGTTTTTTCCTTTTTCTTATTTGTCTTTTTTTTTTAACCACAGACACTCAAAATATTCAGTTCGGTTTCACACGGTTGAAGTAGTAACTTGACTAGTTTCTTTTTAATCGTATGTCTGAGTATAAACATCCTCAAATTTTGCCTCCCCACCCATCAATAACCCGTCAATAACAAATTGATGGGTAAAGTCGCCCCATTGAGGGGTGACTTTACACAAATTTTTTGAAAAATCATTAAAAATAGAAGGAAGGCTGCAAACTCAAACTTTTTTTTACAATTGTATTGAGAAATGTTAGACCTAAATTTTAAAACCAAATTCACTTCAATAGCTTCAAAATTGGAGGAGTTATTAAAGGACAAAGTTGAAAAACATAAAAAAAGTGTGTAAAGTCGCCCCATTCGACGGTAAGTTTAATTTATTTGTGAATATGTACAAAATACGAGTATGTATATTGATCTGAAGACTTAACAAAACACAGTTAGGAAGCCCGCTCAAGAAATTTTTAGCCACTCAAAAATCATGAGTTAAGACCATAGAAGAAATCATCATTCAAAACGATTTTTTTCCCAACAGTAGGAAAGGAGAAAAAGAATTTCGAAGTTTTTTCAGGGGCTTGGTAAGATAAATGAGACGTCTACTTTTGAAAATCTGTATGAAAGTTGAAAAAATCAACTTGTATTCTTTTCTCATACTCATACTTATTAGAGGAAAACTGATATAAGGAATAATACACTGCCTAATATGAAGCATGAAGCAAAAGGCAATGTACGTATCAGCTTTTCTAATTGATTTTAGAAGGAAAAAAAAAAATTATACAGTGGTATATACAGAATGCTCACAAGTGGGCTTTGTAAGGTACCATCGTTGGGCTTCCTACAGATGGTCTTCAGGTATACCTCCATGATTTCACGTATTGCCCACCAATTGCAAAGACATTGTATATTTTCCAACATACTCGTACTTGTAAGTAGTTTTCATTTATGAAATGCTGGGGCATTTTATCCGATACCTAGACCGATCACAGAATTATTCGATAAATTTTATGACTTTCTTGAAATAATCGTCACTTTATTAAAAAAAAGCTTTATTTAAACAGTGTACGACAATTTCTTCATTTTTGTTTCTTACAGAAAACAGAAAAATAATTTTGATAACATTCCACGACTAATATTGTTGAGTGGGCGAACAGCAGAAGGACTTGGACAAGTTTTGAAAAAAGTGAGCTGTAATTTCTAAGTAAACGAGTAACAATGACATTGAATTCGGTTAAAAATAGACATTTTCACGAATAAGTTTCTACTGAAAATGTTATGGACTTTGAAAACTTCATATGTGACGAGATCTGATAAACAATACCCATACCTTCAAGGAAAGGGAATTAAAATTCATTTTTTTTAAATTTTTCATTCAGTATTGTAAGACAAATCTCAATAATGGTCCAAGAAGCATCTCTTCATCTCAAAAATTGTTGGAAAAAATAAGTTTTAAGAAAAAACTTTCATTAATTTATTGGAATTTCTTTAAATTTTGAAAAATTTAGCACTTTGACAAAAAAAATTGCCAAGTTGAAAATTGGTCGCTTGAATTTCCAGACTGATGAATAATAAGTTCTCCATGTCCAACGTGTTTTTCCAATAAAATTCACAATTTGAGATAGTCATGCCTATTACACCTCAAAAACTACCATTTTGGTTCGCAAGATGAGTGAAACTACTCAAGATTCAATTCTGGTGGTTTTTCGTTTAGTTTACATTGGATTTGTTTCAATATGGGTTTGGCAAATCAAACAGAAAACAGTTTTTTCTTACAACACTGAGAGAAATTGCTATAGAACTTTTTTCTATTTTAGGATAGGAAAATTGTGACAGTTCTAAATTGTAGAAGAAATCGTTTAAAAAAAAAAAGTAAAACTTACTATCTTCGTAGTATGTACATTATTTACTATCATAAAAGGATTTATTACGTCAAAATAATAATTTTTGTTAACTCGATGAGAAAAATTACCATACTGCGTAATAATAAGTACTATAAACCTTTCTCTCAGTGCAGTGTATGTTTGTATTTTTCAATGAAACTGATTTGAAATTGAAACGAAACTATAGCAAAGTCAGTTTGGAGGAGTTTTGTGAAACCGTGTCAGATCAAACATGTTTTGCAAAATTCAAGTACTTTTATGTATGTAATGGGCAGAAGTACATAGATAACTAAGTATGTCGTATTTTAAAACGCCCGCTACTACGCCTTGTACATAATTATGCATTTATGACTCGAATATCACCAAAGTCTCACCCACTGGGCAAATAACTATGACAAAATCATTCTACTATATTTACATGTATGTTTTCCACTTTTATATTAGATTGAATTTGATTCTTTCAATGAAGATACTGTAGCGCTTATTAATGAAGTATTCCACAAAAATATGCCATTTCATATATATCGTGGTTTTACCATTCTACCAAAAACTGATAAGATGACAGCAGTACTTGATGTAAGTCTCTCTGTAATATTATTGCATTCGTGTTAAATCAGTCACATATACGAGTACTACGAGTATATTCTTGCACTGTACATACATACGTACGTACAAGTATGACCAGTGGTATGCAAGAACCGGTTACCCTAAGTCCAATTTTTTTTCTTCAAAAATTGGATTCTTCCAAAGTCCAATTAAATACACCAAGCCCTAATAAGCGAAAGTATAAGATAAAATGAAAGGCCATTAAAAAATAATGTGGATGTAGTAAGAAATATTGGGCGAAGCAAATGGAATTGTGTAGGACACATTTTCCGCCTGGGGAATAACAAATGGACTTGAAGGCCACATTCTGGCAACCGTAGGATGGGCGAAGGAGGGAAAAAGAAATTACGAGAGGGAAAGATGACTTGAAACGATTTGCAAAAACCAGAAAATTACCAAATAATAGCTAGGCATGGAGAAGAGGGGAAGCGCTTACAGAAAAACGTTTGCCGCGTATGCGCCAGGGGATTAGCTGGCCCTACCATTGGGGCAGTACAATAAATGTACTATTTTTTAAATTATATCTTCCATTTTGTGAATTTTGTAACTTAGTCCCAATATAGGTACTCAGATTTGGATTCAGATAATCCAACATTTAAATAACCAGTTCTTATACAAACAGATACGAGATTCTCTTATCAGTTTCATCTTTTATTTGATCAGGAAAGTGGATCCCCCAAACGACCAGTCTGCTTCATATTTTCGGGAATGGGGTCTCAGTGGAATGGAATGGGGAAACAACTTTTGGATCTTCCAATTATTGCAGAAGTTATAAAACGCTGCGATGCAGTCCTAAGACCAAAATCAGTTGATATTTATAAAGTGTTATTATCTGAAGATCCAACAATTTTTGATGATATAACGATGTCATTTGTTGGAATAATTTGTATACAAGTAAGCGTCACAACTTTATTATAAGGCTATAAATATTACACGTAAAATATTTTTGAAAAATTTGTATGATAACAGCACTCCCCTTCAGCTTATCATATCACCCACACTTAGTAGCGTAGAATCCTTCATTATACATAGAATGTTTAACCATAACTCTGTATATTGCACATTTCTGCCTTGCTTGTACTTAAGGAATGAGTCCGACTTGTCATCAGTCGCATTTCAGAGAATTTATTTCTCTGTCATATATCTACTCGTATTTTGATAATCACATTGACCATATTGATGATTATTGAAAATAGTATAGGTACTCAAGTAAAAGTTACTCGCACAATTCATTTCTCTGAGAGTATTGCCCGAGTCGAACATTGATATTTACTATTCAGGTACTGTAGGTGATAATTCATTTCATGAAATATATTATTAGTTATCACACATGGGAAACAGGTAGATGATATGTTTATCGTAACTGGAATACCTTTTATTGAAATCAAAATAATGGAATTAAAGAAAAAGTGAAAACATTTTCTTATCTCAGTGATTGAGTGGCGAAGGTTACACTATATAATGGGGGCGATTGTCAAAATAATCAACAGCCTACCAAAGTTTGTCATTGAATATTTTCAATGCCAAATGGGACTTAGATAAGTTGACCATTTATTATATCACAGTTCTGTTTTGACATATATGTACTTACAGATTAGTTCTCATTGAAATCAATAACTATGACTTAAAATTCGAGTTTATGATTTGCTGAATTAATTTTCATATTCAATGCAGCGAGGGTTCTAGATTCTAATAATTTGGAAATTTGGATACAATAAACAAGATTATAGTCAAACAACTTCTTCGAATGTTTATCCAACATCTTCATTTATTATTACAGATTGCTCTGGTTGAAGTCTTGAAGAAACTGAATATTGTTCCAAATCTAATATTAGGACACTCAGTGGGAGAAATGGGATGTGCCTATGCTGATGGATGCATAACTGTTGAACAGGCTGTTTTAGGTTCTTACGCAAGAGGGATAGCATCAACAAGTACAAAAACAATAAGAGGAATGATGGCTGCAGTTGGTGAGATTGAATGATGTTATTAGGTTTTGAAATGAAATAATATGAATTTTGAAAATAAATAAAACATATTTGGATCTAGGTCAAGGATTTGAAGAAATTAAAAACAATTTACCGCCAAGTATCGAAGTAGCCTGTCACAATGCTATTAACAGTTGCACATTAAGCGGTCCCGCTTTGGATGTTGATGTATTTGTAGACAGATTGAAAAAACAAGAAATATTTGCTAAAAGTGTAAATGTTGCTAATATAGCCTTTCATTCACAATACATCGCGCCAGCAGCTCCAAAACTTTTACAACTTCTGAAACAGGTACAGATGGGAATTTTCTTTCAACTTCCCACAAATTATGAGAATCATAACGAAACATTTTCTGTGTTACCCAAACCAATTTAGATAATACCTGAACCAAAGAAACGTTCTTCCAAGTGGATTAGCTCATCGATTCCCAAGTCAGAATGGCATTTACCTCTAGCTCATCAGTGCTCTGCCGAGTACTTGACTAATAATTTGCTAAAGCCTGTATTATTTGAAGAGGCATGCAGACATATTCCAAAGGATGCTATTTGTGTAGAAATAGCTCCTCACGGACTTCTGCAAGCTATTCTTAGGAGATCATTGCCAGAAACATGTACAAATATCTCACTCACTTTGAGGTCAACAAGAAAAGACAATTTGAACTATTTACTTTCCAGTATTGGCAAGTGAGTTATAGAATCTTATTTTTATATTGAGGGAAATGGGGGGAAATTATATTTTTAACACAACTGGAACGCTATGGAAGTATTTTCTGACAGAGCACCGAATACTTGGAAACTCAAAAAATAGAACTAAGTAATTCTCTATTTCCAGATTATACGTGGCAGGATGCGAACCAGCTGTAAATAACTTACATCCTTCGATAAAATTTCCAGTTCCCAGAGGAACACCCTCCATTTCCCCATACTGCACATGGTTTCATGGAGACAATGATGAACTTTGTCCACCTTATTGCAAGACGGAAGTATTCACAATTTCATTTGTTAAAAATAATATAAGCAAGATTATAATTATGACTCTCAACCAATTGGTATCATCTGCCTGATTTAATGAATGATTTTCAGTAAGGGAATTGTAGGACATAAGCAAGTGGGTATACCATCAAAATCCTCTGCAAAAAAATTTCATCCTTTTTAGAAATCGAGCAATTATTTTGAATTATTGCTTTCACCCACATAAGACTGTTTGGCTGATATGTACCTACAAAAATGGCCCATGAAAATCCATCAAATATTATTTTATAACTTGTAAAATCCAAGAGACCAAGAAAAATATAGGTTCATTTTATTTTCAAGTTTCACCCAAGCAACAATGGAAGGAATTAGCTGATGTAACGACTACTCCATGATGGTAGTCATGCAAATGTTCGTATAATGATTTCAATATTTAAAAGAATGATTTGTTCTAGCCACGTCCTCTATCTGAAGAAAAAATTGTTGTACGAATCAATGAAGATGCCAAGTATAAATTTCTGAAATACCACCGAATATATGAAAGTATAGTCATACCGCCTTCATTTTTCCTAGTAAGTCGATAATTGTTGCAAAGTTCATAATATTTTCATCACTATAATTCAGTTTTATTTTAATACTTACATCCTACATATATATGTCGTAGTTAATATTAATAACCAGATTATAGATAATTCCTATTCATTTTTTATTTTGCCAGAATTTTTTAATTTTACAATTTTTTCCCAATATTACCTTGGCCAAACAAAGAATGATCCGATTTTCAATGCCATATTAATAATGCCTGCCGGAACAGGAGGACAAAATAGATAAAAAACGGAAACGGAAAATACCTAAGATAATATACATTTTACCTAAAGAGTTAGGCAAAATACATTTACATGAGACATCTAAAATCTGATGTAAACTTAGTCATCATTATGTAGAATATCTAGACCAATTTAATAATACCTAGACAAAATAGACAATATTATGTAGACTATCTAGACTATTTTAATGATACCTAGACAAAATAGACAAAACCGAATTTTACATATTTGTTATGTAGAATACCTAGACAATGTAAAGAATGACCAGTCAAAATTCAAAATGTATGAAATTTATGGAGACAATATAAATTTTCAATAAAGAAAAAATATGCTGTGTAATAAATCAAGAGTCCAGATAGACGAGAGAACGTTATTAAATTGTCACAACCCAACTCCCCTACCCCCACATCATTTGTTCTCACCAACCACCACATAATAAATTCTCAACCACCACATTCTCTTCAAATACATACCTACCGTATCATCCATTTTATGAATTTTGTCTAGGTAATATTAACATGGTCTAGATAATTACATATTCATTTGTAAATTTACATCAGGTTTTTTTTATTTTCTACATTTTATCTTCCGGTTGGCAATATGTATAATAGCTAGACAATCATGACCTTCCAATTTATCATCAATATTGACCACCGGTTCAGGCAGGCATTGTGAATATGGCTAGGCAAAACATATGGTAATTCATTTTGACTAGACAACTTGGAAAAAAATACGTAAGTTATAAAACAATAATGCCGGCAAATTAAAAAACTGGCCAAAATTATATATTCCGACTAGAAATCAAGATTGACTGCAAGATATACATACATACATACATACATCCATACAAGTACTCTTAGAGGGAAGGGTCGACAAAAAAGAACCATGTTTAAAATATTTCCTACATTTGAGGAAGTACGATTGTTAGAGACCTGAATTTGAATACAATTGAAAGGAAAAATCTTCCTCTATCTGATAAGATGAAGTAGGGATTTATTCTTCAAACTTTTCTCGTTCAAAATTAAATATTCCACACCCCCTTCCTTTCAACCCAATCCTTGAAAATGCCGGACAAAAGGAAGGAAATATATCTGAAAGGTTCAATTTATATCTAAGATTAAACTTTTCTTTTTAGAATACAAGAAAATATAATAATTTATGAGGTGGAAGTTGGTTTTCTTTCAGACTGATCAATCTTCAAAACAAATTTACAACTATCAATACCTGAAACTTATTCGAAGTAGCCACTCAGTCGAAGGAAAGCACAGCAATGATTTTCCATAATTACCATGGAAATACTTTTCTTTTGAAATTTGATACCAGTTATTATACTTTCTTCAAAGATATGAAGTTTTTTTTTTTGAGGTCCGAAGAAATTCTGAGTTAGATCTTCAGAAATGTGAATTATGATATCAATTATCAAGCAAGATTGGTTCCTTTTACCCAGTTTTGTTCCTTTTGCCCGAAGAAAGCTATAATCATGTTTTCAGTATTTTCATAAAATTATCAAAAATTACAAACGCACCAGAGCTTTTTTACATAGATATTCAAAAGGAAGACCAAATTCTCCTTAGAATGAGACTTGAAGGAAGTATCTATCTCAATTGGATGCAAAATGATTTTGAATTGAAGTTTCTCATTTCAATGAAAAATTTCCTATCAAAACAATAATCATTTCAATTCAACAGAAA